>JAZDUA010000380.1:0-600000 GCA_038098605.1 Gryllus longicercus
GTTTCACACATTAGAACTTCGCGAAACGCACTGCTTACGATTCTTCTCTCGTCTCTCGCCCACGACCGTCTCGCCCAAAGTTCTCCATTAACATCCAACGACCTCCGAAGTAGGGTTAAACATGTGGAAACCATACCAAAAGCTGAGTAAGAAAGTTTTTTAACTTATATTTTACGTGAGCTGCATACAAAGAAATGCGTAAGAAATTATCCATGAACTTATCGAGGCAATGTTTCTTTCATGTCTTATCTAGACTCATGGCTTAATATGTACAATATAATAATTATTTTTCACTTTTCGTACGAGAGAACAAATTCTTTAACGTGGTGAATGAAACTTATTCGTGATGTGAATCATAATTCATCAGCAATCAGCAAATAATGATTTTATTTACGTCCTAACACGTTTTAGGAACATTCCCTTTTCTCCTGAAGATTAGCTTTCAACTTTCAATATATTACCGTAAATTGGGGAATAAAACAATTCGTTTATCGTTACAGACGTGCAATATTGTGAACCATGAGTGTTACAAAAAAATCATAAAACGCATGTTTTGCACTAAACATTTATTTTGCACTAAACATTTATTTTGATTTTGATAAAATTACATTTTAATATGCCATCAAATGATATACATTGTCTTAAAATACTTTTACATTCGTCCAAATGTAGAATAAAATAAAAATGAACATACAGAAAGGTAATAATGAAGATTGGACTCTAACTAAAACATCAGTTCGCCTCGATAGAACAATTACGAAGTACTGTGTTTTACTACGTACTGTGGTAGAGGAGTTCGTAAACCATGTTAAAAAATTTTACAGGTAGTAAGAAGATGGGAAAATCCTTAAAACTTCGAATTCGTTCACACAAATTTGTGTCTTCGTATGCTCGTATTTTAGGACTGCCAATTTACTGTCCCTTCTCCAATTTCCTCAAAACTGGAATACTCTACTTTTCACCACTTTCTGTCCTCCCATTTTTTTTCTGAACTGTCAGTCTCACTTGTCATTTTCAACTACGTTTACCTCACTTTTCAGATCTCTTCTGCCGAGCGACACGCTTCCGCGTCTTCCCCGCTTGCGTCTCAATTGCAACAGCTACAGCATTAGATCATTGCCACCTCCTGTGCAAAGCCAAAGAGCTTGAGTTTACCTCTCTTTGTTTCTTGGCAAGAATTCCAGAAGAGAGTCCGGTTTGTTCTTACGTAATCTTCCAAATATGGTCAATTGCGCTTTGACCCTACTGGAAGCAGTATTTTCCGCTAATCTACGAGTTATGAACACGGAGTAACCGCTAAAGCGCCACGCTTGCCCATCCGCGAAATGGAACTGCACAGGAACACAAACGCTGACATTAGGTCAGAAAGAGCAATTCAGAGCCGCATCTATGTCTTCGGCGTTTTTCATTGCACGCTCTAAATAGGAACGTTGTCAGGAGAGGAACATGGAACCCGCGTCATCGGCAGCTTCATCGGAAGAGGAAAAGCCTTGAGCTCAAATTGACCTGACGCCAGTAGTTAATACTAATCTTTTAACCATCGTATCGTGGTTAATCATGGTGGGTTAATCGTGGTTAACCATCATATCGGTGTTTAATCATCGCATCTCAGGAATGAGATGCGCCAAGAATATCGTCTTCGGATTTGGCAAACTTTTTAGATCATCTCAGTCATGAGGAATACCGCGATACGATAGTCGCAATTATTGTGGTTACTCATAGCACGTTGCGGCCTCACTCAGCCTACCGTGAGCATTTGAGAGACTAGTCTCGCCAGTCTACGGCCAACATTTCGGGTTTATCCCACCACTTGCTATTTCATTCTGAAAAAATTCAATAATATTATATTAATTTTACTCGCCGTACAGAAAATACGGTACATAAAATGCCAAATGTATTTTTTAGTCATCAATATCCTATTTTACAAGCGGCAATAAAATCTGATTGACTCATTTACATTATTTACCCATTTTATATTATTCGTTGTCATTCTCTTGCTTCCTTTCTTTTTTCCTTTATTCATTTTTCCTTTTTCTCCCTTCTTCCTTTCGTTTCGTCCTTCCTCACTTTCATTCCTTCTTTCACCCTCCTTTTCTCCATTCCTTGTTCCTAGTGTTTTTTACCTTCATTTCTTTCATCGTCCTTTTCTTCCTCCCCATCTTTCTATCATCCCTCCCCTTCTTTCCTTCCTTTATTCTTCTTACTATTCCTCCTTTTTTCCCCATCATCGCTCTTTTCATTTCCGTTTCCATCTCCTTTTCCGTTCCTTCGTTCATCACCTCCTTCCTCTGTTATTCATCTCTTCCTTCCGTTTATCGTTCTCGCCTTCCCCTCGGAGGCGCCGTTCGCCGAGCAACAAAGGCTCGGAGCGAGGCGTGAAGGGCAGAGGCGGTGACCGGGGTGCTGGGCGCTCAGCGGGGGGCGCGGGGGCGCGGGGCGCGGGGCGCGAGGCGCGGGGCGCGGGGCGCGGGGCGCGGGGCGCGAGGCGCGGGGCGCGGGGCGCGGGGCGCGAGGCGCGGGGCGCGGGGCGCGGGGCGCGGGGGCGCGGGGCGCGGGGCGCGGGGCGCGAGGCGCGGGGCGCGGAGCGCGGGGCGCGGGGCGCGGGGCGCGGGGCGCGAGGCGCGGGGCGCGGGGCGCGGGCGCGGGGCGAGGGGCGAGGGGCGAGGGGCGAGGGGCGAGGGGCGAGGGGCGAGGGGCGAGGGGCGAGGGGCGAGGGGCGAGGGGCGAGGGGCGAGGGGCGAGGGGCGAGGGGCGAGGGGCGAGGGGCGAGGGGCGAGGGGCGCGGGGCGCGGGGCGCGGGGCGCGGGGCGCGGGGCGCGGGGCGCGAGGCGCGGGCGCGGGGCGCGGGGCGCGGGGCGCGAGGCGCGGGGCGCGGGGCGCGGGCGCGGGGCGAGGGCGAGGGGCGAGGGGCGAGGGGCGAGGGGCGAGGGGCGAGGGGCGAGGGGCGAGGGCGAGGGGCGAGGGGCGAGGGGCGAGGGGCGAGGGGCGAGGGGCGAGGGGCGAGGGGCGAGGGGCGAGGGGCGAGGGGCGAGGGGCGAGGGGCGAGGGGCGAGGGGCGAGGGGCGAGGGGCGAGGGCGAGGGGCGAGGGGCGAGGGGCGAGGGGCGAGGGGCGAGGGGCGAGGGGCGAGGGGCGAGGGGCGAGGGGCGAGGGGCGAGGGGCGAGGGGCGAGGGGCGAGGGGGCGCGGGGCGAGGGGCGCGGGGCGCGGGGCGCGGGGCGCGGGGCGCGGAGCGCGGGGCGCGAGGCGCGGGGGCGCGCGGCGCGGGGCGCGGGGCGCGAGGCGCGGGGCGCGGGGCGCGGGGCGCGAGGCGCGGGGCGCGGGGCGCGGGGCGCGAGGCGCGGGGCGCGGGGCGCGAGGCGCGGGGCGCGGGGCGCGGGGCGCGGGGCGCGGGGCGCGGGGCGCGGGGCGCGGGGCGCGGGGCGCGGGGCGCGGGGCGCGGGGCGCGGGGCGCGGGGCGCGGGGCGCGAGGCGCGGGGCGCGGGGCGCGGGGCGCGAGGCGCGGGGCGCGAGGGCGCGGGGCGCGGGGCGCGGGGGCGCGAGGCGCGGGGCGCGGGGCGCGGGGCGCGGGGCGCGGGGCGCGGGGCGCGGGGCGCGGGGCGCGAGGCGCGGGGCGCGGGGCGCGGGGCGCGGGGCGCGGGGCGCGAGGCGCGGGGCGCGGGGCGCGGGGCGAGGGGCGAGGGGCGAGGGGCGAGAGGCGCGGGGCGAGGGGCGCGGGGCGCGGGGCGCGGGGCGCGGGGCGCGGAGCGCGGGGCGCGAGGCGCGGGGCGCGCGGCGCGGGGGCGCGGGGCGCGAGGGCGCGGGGCGCGGGGCGCGGGGCGGCGAGGCGCGGGGGCGCGGGGCGCGGGGCGCGAGGCGCGGGGCGCGGGGCGCGAGGCGCGGGGGCGCGGGGCGCGGGGCGCGGGGCGCGGGGGCGCGGGGGCGCGGGGCGCGGGGCGCGGGGCGCGAGGCGCGGGGCGCGAGGCGCGGGGCGCGGGGCGCGGGGCGCGAGGCGCGGGGCGCGGGGGCGCGAGGCGCGGGGGCGCGGGGCGCGGGGCGCGGGGAGCGGGGCGCGGGGCGCGGGGCGCGGGGCGCGGGGCGCGAGGCGCGGGGCGCGGGGGCGCGGGGCGCGAGGCGCGGGGCGCGGGGCGAGGGGCGCGAGGCGCGGGGCGCGGGGCGCGGGGCGAGGGGCGCGAGGCGCGGGGCGCGGGGCGCGGGGCGAGGGGCGAGGGGCGAGGGGCGCGGGGCGAGGGGCGCGAGGCGCGAGGCGCGGGGCGCGGGGCGCGGGGCGCGAGGCGCGGGGCGCGGGGCGCGGGGCGCGGGGCGCGAGGCGCGGGGGCGCGGGGCGCGACGCTCGGGGCGCGGGGCGCGGGGCGCGGGGCGCGGGGCGCGGGGCGCGAGGCGCGGGGCGCGGGGCGCGGGGCGCGGGGCGCGGGGCGAGGGGCGAGGGGCGAGGGGCGAGGGGCGAGGGGCGAGGGGCGAGGGGCGAGGGGCGAGGGGCGAGGGGCGAGGGGCGAGGGGCGCGGGGCGCGGGGCGCGGGGCGCGGGGCGCGGGGGCGAGGGGCGAGGGGCGAGGGGCGCGGGGCGAGGGGCGCGAGGCGCGAGGCGCGGGGCGCGGGGCGCGGGGCGCGGGGCGCGGGGCGCGAGGCGCGGGGCGCGGGGCGCGACGCTCGGGGCGCGACGCTCGGGGCGCGGGGCGCGGGGCGCGGGGCGCGGGGCGCGGGGCGCGGGGGCGCGGGGCGCGGGGCGCGGGGCGCGGGGCGCGGAGCGCGGGGCGCGGGGCGCGGGGCGCGGGGCGCGGGGCGCGGGGCGCGAGGCGCGGGGCGCGGGGGCGCGACGCTCGGGGCGCGGGGCGCGGGGCGCGGGGCGCGGGGCGCGAGGCTCGGGGCGCGAGGCGCGGGGCGCGAGGCGCGGGGCGCGGGGGCGCGGGGCGCGAGGCGCGGGGCGCGGGGCGCGGGGCGAGGGGCGAGGGGCGAGGGGCGAGGGGCGAGGGGCGCGGGGCGCGGGGCGCGGGGCGCGGGGCGCGATGCGCGGGGCGCGAGGCGCGGGGCGCGGGGGCGCGGGGCGCGGGGCGCGGGGCGCGGGGCGCGGGGCGCGAGGCTCGGGGCGCGGGGCGCGGGGCGCGAGGCGCGGGGCGCGGGGGCGCGGGGCGGGGGGCGCGGGGGCGCGGGGCGCGGGGCGCGGGCGCGAGGCGCGGGGGCGCGAGGCGCGGGGCGCGGGGCGCGGGGCGCGGGGCGCGAGGCGCGGGGCGCGGTGCGCGGGGCGCGGGGCGCGGGGCGAGGGGCGAGGGGCGAGGGGCGCGGGGCGCGAGGCGCGGGGGCGCGAGGCGCGGGGCGCGGGGCGCGGGGCGCGGGGCGCGGGGGCGCGGGGCGCGGGGCGCGGGGCGCGGGGCGCGGGGCGCGAGGCTCGGGGCGCGGGGCGCGGGGCGCGAGGCGCGGGGCGCGGGGCGCGGGGCGCGGAGCGCGAGGCGCGGGGCGCGAGGCGCGGGGCGCGGGGCGCGGGGCGCGAGGCGCGGGGCGCGGGGCGAGGGGCGAGGGGCGCGGGGCGAGGGGCGCGGGGCGCGGGGCGCGGGGGCGCGGGGCGCGGGGCGCGGGGCGCGGGGCGAGGGGCGAGGGGCGAGGGGCGAGGGGCGAGGGGCGGGGGGCGGGGGGGCGCGGTGCGGAATGCGTGACGCGGGGCGAGGGGCGTGCGTCGAGGTGGTTTAAAAATTGGGAAAGTATAATAATATCACAAAAATAATATTTTTATGAGCGATTAAAAGTTTCATTCGTGTTCACAAAGTCACTAAAATGCTATCTTAGTTTAAGTTCGAGTTCGCCTTAAAAGTGAAATGCACTATTTTCAATTTTCATTGCCCGTGTTGCTGATGTGAACACTAAAAAATTTATCGGAGATAAGAGCGCAATTTTTGCTTAGTAATTTTAGAAATCGGAGCGTTAATTATATTTACCATTATGTAATCGCCAGAGACCAGCACAGTAAGTATCTGTCATTTTAACTACTTATTACTATTATAATTTTTAAGAATTATCTTCCGTGCTTTTTACTATTTCTTAAGAAAAATAACTTGTTTGATTATGATGAGAACTTTTCTTCAACCTGAATGAAGTTTCTTTAAATCCTGCTTTTTAAAACTCATGACCGCTATTGACTATTCACCATTGCAAAATCCAGGCTCTCCGACGTCATCAAACAGCCAGTGAACTACGGTTCACTGAGTGAGGGGCGCGGATTTGAACTGGCGCTCGTTTGTTTGCCACTTCAAATTGAAGCATAAGCGCTGTGTACCGCGTTGGAATCGCGAACCCCCACAGACCTATTGCAATCTACCTGCGGCCTCCAAAGCGAAGCCGCCTCAGGGCACCAGCGCGCCAAGCGGTAATTATGCACACCACTCCCCACAGAGCGCAGTGAAAATGACTTAGCCTCGAAGTGTGAGTTCACTTGGTCTTCAAAGAACGAGAGATATAATTGTTGATCAACGTGAAAAGAGTAACATGTGAATATTTTTAAGAAATTGTTAATTTTTAATGTGTCTGTTCAAGTTTGGAATATAGCTTTTAAACTATTGTCGATGTCTATTTAAACAATGCAACTACATGTACGTTTAGTATTATGTTTATTTATGTCCACTTCACACTTCACCAGCTGCTTGGATCTACAAACGCCAGCCGAGCTACGCCTCTTCAACGCCGCGCGCAGAATCAATATAATTTCTTCAGTAGAGGTAAGCCAACGACGCCATCTACGTCCGCAACACAATGTTTATTCTCTATTGGCTTCATTTCTCTACAAATCAGTTCGCAAGAAAGACGTGGAAATGGTGCGGTTGTAAACACATTTTATAAGTTCCTCGTAGTTTCACCAAATGAACCACCTACCACATGGACTAATAATAATTGTATTTATAATTTAGTACATAGTTTATACGATTACACTTTAATGGCTTTAGGACTGACAGTTAACCATTCTCGAATACTATTTTATGCTACAGTAGGGACGTATACATGTAAAAGGAACATTTTAGGGATCTTGTATTAAACAATAAACTTAATTTGATATAAAAAATAATGATTTCACACATTATAGTAATTTCACACAATAATTACATGTATTATATTAAGTTCTTAACACATATATTATTAGTAGATTATATCAGATACCAAGTTAATTGTTTATATTTAATAGCCAATTAATTTTTGAATATCCTTTTATTCTCTCGTCCTTGGCTTTTAAAAAATCTCCGTACTTTTGTACTAGAGCTTGCGAATTACAGTCCATAGGTTATATTGTGCTAAATGAGATCTTGATAGATCTTTGATATTAGGAATTAAACTCTTCTGGGTAGTCTAGAACCTGGCAGTAGGGGTAAAATACGACCAGAATCTGTATTTCTATTTAGAAACGAGTAGGCGCTTTTATATCATATATGTTTTAATCACGTTTCTCTCTATCTCTCTGTTAATATATGTTAATATAGTGCTTAGTAATATTAGACATGTTACTCGTGCACCTGACATACAAGACGTAATGCACCACATGAAGGCCCTGCCGTACGAAAGACGAAATGTGTGAAATAGCTTTACTACTTCGGTTTCTCGATGAAGCGGAATTAAACTATAATAGGTTTGGCTCTTGTGAAATAGTATCTGAGTTGAATGTAGTCAAGGAAACTAATCAAGCGCATCCAGACAGTAGTGAAGCGAAGACATATTGTAACACCCCCAGTGGTCTCGTGAGAGAACGCCCGGTAAGCGGTCCGGTTGTAGCTCAGTCGGTGATGGAAGGAATCGTTAAACAGATACTGGTAACATGAAAGAAACACTTTGATCACTGGTAAAAAATCACTTTTATTCCTTTTATTCCTATAATTTAAAATGCCCCAGGGAAGTTACACTTGTAAATAGAATAAGAAATCTGAAAATTAGGTGGAAAGAAAAGAAGATGGAAAGGTTAGTATCCAGAATAAAGCTTAAAATTAGGAAGACTTATAATTAACATTACAATGGTAAAAAATATTACAGGTCAATGTGTCATAGCGCGACACCGCATTACAGAAATTTACGCAGGGATGAATACCCTGAATTATATTGCCTTGGTAAAGTTTTTTGTGGGCCCGAAACAGGCGCGTTGCGGCCGAGGGAGGCGGCGGCAACCTTCACAGAGGGCGCGGCCGGGGCGATGCCCTTGCACCCACCCAGGCACGCACGTCAGCTGGTCGGCCGTCTGATGACATCACCAAGTGGGGTGGCGGCGCGGCCGAGGCGTTGTAACGGCGTCTGGTAGTCTGTCCGGTTGAACTCGGAGCGGAACTGGTAGACTGGTAGTAACTGGTAGACTTGGAGCGGCCGGGCGATTTCAATCTCAGGAACGTAGTAATTAACTATGCGTACCTCTGGTTCTCATTATAATAATTGTCGATCACAACTTCGGACAGTTTAGCAATCCTTCGGAGAAACGTTCGCCTCTCATCACGGCGAATTCCCACCCCAGAGAATTTTCTCTGTCTACTGCAGCCGGCTCAATGCTCAAAACTCGCAGCAAAATAACATAAGTCCCATATAGGCACATTCGCCCGAATAATTCCCACCCCAGATACGTTTTTCTCCCAACTGCCCTCAGCCTAGAACTCAGGCTCCTTCCGACAAAAATTACAAGTCTTTCAGAGACACACTGGTCTCTCCCGGACGAATAGTTACCCCCCCCCCGGAGAAGTTTCTCTCCCGACTGCTCCCCGTCTAATGCCCAAGCTCTTCTGATATTCTCTCAGTCGAAATTGTATTAGGTCAACTTTTACCCCCGCTCGTTTTCTCGTATGTTCCAGCTCCTTTTGATAGTCGCGTCGCTATTGGCCAAAGGTAGTTGCGCATTACACTATTTCCAACCAATCGCGACGGGGAAGCCACGGAAGTTTCCGCTCTCTGCGCCAGCTGTGAGTGTACAGAATTTTCTTATTTCTTCTAGAACACCGGCCATGCTTGCACAAGGCAGGCGTTGTCCGTGAAAGAATTTATCGCTCTGGGATTCCCTGGATGTCGATTTCAAGAGCGTTCTAGAAGGTTCGCAGCTGGCCATGCGAACACGTGCCTCTCAGTGAATCTTTCGACGACTGACCCTTGTAACGACTTTCTTAATGTGCCGGGGGCGCAAACGGGTGTCGCGATAAGCGAGGTTGCACGTGCAACGCCGTCTGTTCATTTCCCAACTGCCCTCAGCCTTATGAAATTTTGTATGAGGAAATTGGTATCGCTACAATATGCAGTTATTTGTTGCAAGCAGATGGCCCCAAATAATCCCCTATAAACTTTGTTCGATGAAACGGGTATAAGACAAACAAGTTAAAGAATTTGCTCTTTCCATTTACGTTCATTATGTTGAAGACGTTAATCTATTATTTCTGTCATTTAAAATTTGCTACGTAAGTGAGTTTGTAGGGTAGGACTGTTTCCAGTTTTGCCTTCAACAATTTTTACGCTTACTTTTGTAGCGCTAGGTGTGACAATAACTGTTGTTGAAGTAGGTTCAGGAGTATTACAATACGATTGGACCCTGTGAATAAAATGCAAATATCGCAGTGATTTTTGATGGTGTAAACCATTTTTAATTGTTAGTCAGATACCAGTAATATGTACTCGATCACCCGCACCAAACTTGGTATCACGGAGGGAATCTAAAACTATACCTCCTAGTTTCCTGGCCGTGCGGAATCTGCTCCGCGCGGCAGGTACTCGCAGGAAGGCCATCCCGTGCTTTTTCCACCTCGAGCGGCGTGGCGTGGCGTGGCGTGGCGTGGCGTGGTGTGGCGTCGGTGGCGCGTCGTGTTCGACGCCGAGCGCCAGGCAGCCGCAGAAGCCCCACCGCACGCGCGGGGCGCAATTCGCGAACGCCGCCAGCGCCCCCAGCGCCCGCGGAAGTAAACAAAGCGCGCTCCCGCCGGCCCCTGCGGCCCTCCGCGGCGCCACACGCGCACTGCTGACCAATCAGCGCTTCGTGTGATTGGGAGGGAATTGCGTTTGACTTTCGGGCAGCCGCGTGAATGGTAGCGACGGACCGGTTTGTGCCGTCAGCGCCAATATATTGCGACAGATAATGTTTCTTTAATTGCAATTTGGTGGCATTTTGTCATTTGGAAAATTGTCATCGACGATTAATCGGTTTCCAGACATTCCCTTTGGGAGCTTTCTTTCTTACATTGTCCTGCCTTTTTTCAAGCTGTGCTAATGACACGTACCCCTTAACCCGTGGTCGCAAGGCCAGTAGAGACAGATCAGTGGTAGCAGTGAACGAAAAGTCAAAACTTTAGGTTTCAGTCAGACTGTTTGATTGATGGACTCGTGTGTCCGGGCACATGTTTTCGTGTTCAAATGCTACGGTCATTAGTCCTTTTAGTTTAGTCAACGTTGTTTTTTCTCGGAAATGATGGCGATTCCTTGCTTGTTTAATTATGAAATCAGATGCTGTTGTCTTTCAGGGGATTTCTCTTCAGATGTCACCCCCCCCAGAGGTGCATTGCCCCAGACAGGACAAATTCTAAGCTTCCGCTTGACCTTCTGATTTGTTGGTAGTAAAATGATCGTAAGTGTGAGTGTGTATGTGTTAGAAGAAATGATAGGACAAGGAGGAGTAAGGAAATATCGTGCGCGGTCCGTAGTCCCTTTATTAGAGTTCTGCTTAACCTTTCACCTTTAAGTGATAGGAGTAGTTACGGAAAACTACTAATCGGAGCTATTGTTCAGAGCTGTTGTTCAAAATTCTCGTCCAGACAGTAGCAAAATTCGACCTAGCGATCTGGCTAGTGTCGAAAATGTCCCAATGTGGAGACTGAAATCAAACTTCCCGACCCGAGCTGCTCCAGAGACGGCGGCTACGCTGGCTCTAAGCTACCTGAGTTGGTGGTATGGTCTGCGTTCGGCTGAAGAAAAAGACACAATTGACGAACTGAGTTAAGCGAATGGTAGCGGTCACATTGCACTCGATTCTACCAGCCATTCGTCGTCAAATTGCTACATCTATGTGTACGAAGTACTACTATACGCATTGGAATCGGAAAAATTAAGTGAGAGCTGATTGCTATATTTAATGTGAGATGTCTGATATGACATCTGTTAAATCCGTGATTCAGCCAATGAAATCACAACTTCAACAGTCATTGGGATTCGTTCACGGCCCTCAATGTTTCGGAGCACCAGGGCCTGGCCAGAGAATGGTGTCAAACCACGGCCAGAAAACGTTTTCTTCGTCAAAGTTTCATTCTAAACTTGTGATATGGTGCAAAGCGAACCGTGTTGCTTCAGGGTGTCAAGTGTCGAAAGTTATAAGTAGAGCTGCAAAGTTTAGGCAATTTAATGTTTTTTTAATGGTCATATTTTTCTGAAACTATAAATGGGTATTTTCGTGGCAAATTATTGAAAATAAGATAACAAATGTTTTGCCTACATGGCATATTTTGCGTATTCAGAGCCATTTGATATATAAATAAACTTTTTGCATATTTTTCGTCTTTTTGTCTAATATAACATAAAGATATTAATTTTCAGGTGCAAATATTTATTAATGGAAAGCATGAACTTTCTTGTTGCTTCATGAACAATGAGTACAATGAGTTTGAGACTACTGACGACCAAGTAATATCTCCGCCGAAGTAATATCTGCTGTCATCGGTTTATAAAGAAGAAAATGATTCAATTACATCGTTGGTAGATGCACTTGCAATTATTTAGGAAGCAAGGGATAAATTTGTGGAAGTTCCAAATGAAATTGGGATAGCAAATAGGAAAACAAATTAAATTTTTTGAAAGAATCTAGCGCTTCATGCTTCACAGACAATAGGTAAACTATTGAAAGTAATTTGAGTTCGCCTTTCAGACTATATATTGTAAACAAACCTAATGTTGCACTCAACTAGCCCCACGTTGGGCGCCAAATGTAAACAAACCTAATGTTGCACTCAACTAGCCCCACGTTGGGACCAGCCAAATGTAATAAAAGCGATCAAGTCGCCTAAACTAGCCCGACTAGGGACCAGCCAAATGTAAACAAACCTAATGTGCACGGGGGAGGGCGCCAGGTTCAGCTCCTGAAATGTAACTGAGTGGAAGAGTTGGGAGGTCAAGAATGAGCAATTGAGTCATTTGTGACAAACAACTGTTTATTCCTGGCACCAAAAGCTGCCAGGGGAATTTACAATGTCGCAATGGGCGACGCAAGTTCTTTTACTAAAACTACTCTATGAATTAATTACAAGTGGTTAATTCTGCTGGAGCTGACAACCTGGAGTCGCCGCTACCTGAGCGAGAGTAGACGCGCCGCAGAAGATCAGCAACTCGGAGCCGCCGCCGCCTCTGCTTTGAGGCCGCCGCCTCGGCCCGCCCACGAAGACCAGCAGCCATTGGTGAAACTATGAGACGTTGCCGTCTCACTGAACTATTATAACAGCGAAAAAAACTGCAAGTGGCCGCGCTCAGGCCCAGCAGAATTAACCACTTGTAATTAATTCATAGAGTAGTTTTAGTAAAAGAACTTGCGTCGCCCATTGCGACATTGTAAATTCCCCTGGCAGCTTTTGGTGCCAGGAATAAACAGTTGTTTGTCACAAATGACTCAATTGCTCATTCTTGACCTCCCAACTCTTCCACTCAGTTACATTTCAGGAGCTGAACCTGGCGCCCTCCCCCGTGCACATTAGGTTTGTTTACATTTGGCTGGTCCCTAGTCGGGCTAGTTTAGGCGACTTGATCGCTTTTATTACATTTGGCTGGTCCCAACGTGGGGCTAGTTGAGTGCAACATTAGGTTTGTTTACAATATTGAGCACAAACAGTGTCTCCCATAACATCATGCGATGACAAAATCTAATTTTCTACTTTCAAAATTATGTTGCCTGATGAGAGACAGAACCTAATATCAGATTACCTTAATAAATTTCTTGTGGATTTCTGTGCTCTTAATGCAAAATAGAACGTGCAGAAGTAAAGTCCGATTCTATTTTTAATTTGCATATTCCCTGTTTATAGGAGGAAAAATATGTAAAATCATTGTAAAATACGTTTTTGTGACCAAATGCTGGACATACTAAAAATTTGGTGCATATTTTAACATTTTTGTTTCATATTTCAGGGCGAAAAGATTGTATAAACTTTCCAACTCTGGTTATGAGATAATGACTTCAAAGCAACGTAAAAGTGTAAACGTGTTCAAAACTACTTGTAGAAATTTGAGCAAAATATAAAGCACAGTTTCCGATTCCTTTCCATTTTCATTATCACTACTAGCTACGGAAACTCCCTCAGTGGGAGATGATGTCATGTTAATATTGCAAAGATATCTTTTACAAAGATATTTTTAAAAGAAACTTCATATTCCTATTGCATTACAGCGACAATCTTGTCATATCTGTCGTAATTTTGAGAATTGATTCGGAGGTCTTCCGCAAGGCTTTTCGTTCATAAAAAAACAAGTTTGTGTATGGCCATGTTCGATGGCTCTCTTTAATACAATAATTCAGTATCATTTGATACTCTTCGGCCGACTGCATAATTCAGTCATATTTTCTACCCCGGGAAAGGCACTGTAAGAGAATTTGGATTTCATGCACAGTTTTGTTTGAAAATATTATATACCTTCGTGATTGTCAGAAACTTTCCTCTAATTATTTCACTGAAAGAAACTTTACACGAAACTCGACACGACAAGCAGACGCAACCCACAGAGGGGACCCTCGCGGTGTCCTCCACTCCTTGTGACACGATCCAAGGAGGCGCGGTCAACTTTCAAGAGGTTACAACATGACTGGTGCTTCCGGGCGTCATCAGAAGCAGGAATTACGGGTGGAAACATGCTTCTTTTTTGCCTTGGTGTATATTGAGATCAATTCTAAAGGGATTTTTGCGGGAGTTGATATCTAAAACAGTACACTATTTGCTCTGAGAACCAACACAATGAGCAGAAGTTCTACGTAAGAAAGCTAACAGGACGAGACGTGCAGTGTATCTAAAAATGTGCACCGTAAAGCATTACGTGTACGACAAAAATAGAAAAACAAACAAACAATCAGCATAGAAACCACATTAATTGTTTGTTTATGAAGTTCGTGAATAAAAGTATATGACAATTTGACACGTACATTCTGGAATTTATACTTACCATGTATGAAAGTTTATGAAAGGATAGTATAATATATAATATAAAAAAGAAATATTTTGTATTATATGAAAGAAAAATAATGTTTTTATCGACAAGTATTTGTTAATTTTTTTTAAAACTTCTTTAAGTTGCATCAGTAGCTCTAGTCATTGGTGTCTACATAATATTAGCGCCAGTTATTAAAACTGTCTAACAAAATTATACAAAAACGTTATTCCTTATACAATACAATCACACAACTTTGTTAAAAACAAAATTATCCGACTAGATATTTTAGAGATGTTTGCTAGATTGAAAAGGATCGTCTGAAAAAATAAAGAATTTATTCAAATTTATTCATTCAAGAAGTGTACATGTTTGAAAGTATTGTGATTTTCCCCATCTTTTATCTGCAAAACACATCACTTGTCACATGATTGCTGTTGGGTGCGTGTCAAAAATGGTTGTATCGTGTGTATATAATTTTTGAAACTCTTGATTCAAGCACTTGTGGTTTTTATTTTCACTTCTAGGCAAATGGGGAATTCCCAGACACTCATCAATTTATACAAAACACTATTTACGTAGTACGCTCACAAGGTCCACACAAAGAACGTAGTAAAATATTTTCTCTAATTCATTGGGTAGTCAAATTTCATGTTTTGTGAGTCTTTTATAACAAAATATTGAAAGACGGCAGAGCGTCCATCTGTGCTCCTGTACGTCTGCCCGTTAGTCTGTCCGTCCATCCATCTGTGCACAGCACTACCGCTTAAAACTGTTCAGCCGATTTTATATAAAAATGATAATTCCTGATCGATTTAAATAAACTAAAGAATCTATTGAGTTTGAAAAATGTCATGTAGAATTTTTTGAAAAAATATATTTTTTTCGCACAAACATTTTCTCATAAACCGCTCCATATTTTTTCTTCAAATTTCTTCCACCGATATTACAAGGAACACTTATCAGGATAAGATATGTCTCTTATTCGTTGATCTCCCTGAAATTTCGAAAATTGCTAATTTAAATACAATGTGCGAAAATGTGCTCCGCTACTTTTTTAAATATACCTTTAATTTCAGATTTTTACGAATTTTAGCACAAGAGTGCCTATTTTCTCATACTACTCGTACCTTCCCACTTTGTCTTTTTTCGTCTTTGTTTCTTAGCTATTAATCCCTTTAGTCACTTGATCTTCTCTTGCCCCTCCTCGATCATTCTTTCTGCCCAATCTGCAAACGACTTACAACTTAACGGGCATTGGAAGCAAATCAGGCGCGACGCGAGCAGCCCCAAACCCGCTCTTTGCATCAGTCCCGCGCCGCCGCTGCGGCTGTCGATAGCAGAGCGAGCCGTCGCGTGGCGTGGCGTGGCGTGGCGTGGCGAGGCGCCACGGGGCCGGAGAGGCAAATCGACCAGAGCGGCGGAAGAACTTGCAAAGGCGGCAAACTCCTCCTCCTCCTCCTCCTCCCGCTTGCGTTGAATAGCGCCGCCGGAAAAGAAAACTACTTCACCGCCACGCGACGCGGGGAGAGCGCAGGGAAGGCAGGAGGTAGGAAGAAAGGACGAGGAAGAGAAGGACAGGGCGAAACACGGAGGTGTGAAGGAACATGGAAAGTAGGGTGGAGAGAGGGAGGGATTGAGAGGTGGAAGGAGGGATTAAGAGAGAGAGGGAGGGATTGAGAGATGATGGGGGGAGGGAGGGACGAAGGGACAAAGGGAGTTAGGGACGGACAGAGAGAGGGAGGACGGACGGAGAGAGGGACGGGGGACGGACGGAGAGTGGGAGGGGCGGGGAGAGAGGGGCGGAAGGAGAAGGAGGGAGGGATGGATGGACAGAGGGAGGGTCGGACGGTCGGAAGGAGTGAAGGGAAATGTGAAAGGAAGCTGTACTGGGTGTGGGAATGAGGGTCGGAGGAAGGGCCGAGAGGAAGTGGATACGGACTTTCAAGAAGTTGAACGCGCCTCTCGACCGGGGAAGCTTGTCGCATGTCGGGGGACGAAGGCTCAGGGTAAGCCGCCAGACAGCGTTCCGTTTCCAGTGCTTTAGTGACAGGCTATTGTAATCCTGTACGTACGTGGTTGGTAGAACTACTTTGTAATCGTGTTTGTAACTGGGTTTTTGACGAAAGAAGGAAAGGTAAGACTTAAAGACATGATTAGAAAGAAAATACTGACGTCAATATTAAATGAAATACTTTTGCAGACTTTAAATTAGATCTTCTTCGTATGAGAAGAAATTGTTAATATTTTCATGGCACAAAAAGCTTTTACTATTTCTTTTATCGAACAGATTTCTTGACGTAATGCAACGTCATGAATATGCATCGAAAGTATAAACAAAAATGAAAAGATAAAATCCTTTCGTTTCTATTTTTTGATAAGATGCGAACAAACTTTTCACTAATATAATTTACATTACCATCTTCTAAAAACGTTTTTGACGGCTGTTAGATTTTTGGGATGAGATTTTGTTTCTTTTGTTGTCTTTTTTTCCCTTAAATTGCGACAAGTTCGTCGTCGCCAATTCGATTAGCGAACTTTTTATGCATTTCCCAAGACACAATTTCCTTGTATGATGTCATTACATAAGTGTTTCCTCCGCGTTTAGATAATATGTATCCTTCTTTTTCACATTTTGTTCACTAGCGAATATCTCTACTATTTCAGCATTTGATTTCTTACAAAAATGTGTTTTGAATTTGTTATCGCCGGTCTGGTTGCATTTTAAATGGTATATTTTCCAGAATTAAACTCCCTTATTTGTTTGTTGCATTTTTCAATGTTAAGTATTATTATTCTAATTCAGCAAGAGTAAATGAAATTTTTAATTCGATCAGTTATGCTTCCTAAATCATAATACGTCATCCAAGAAGTACGTTCCTGCTCTGAGTATGCTGCTGCACGAACTTTTCTCGATAAACATATAAAACCGAGCATAAATGGAAGTTCTAAATCCTTTGAGAGGCAGCAGCGGGTTCTTCAGACATTTATGAACTATGGGATTCCATATTTATGATCAAGAGATAAAAACTGTATGTTGCTACATATCTCCGGGAAAGCTGCCGGGCCCATTTGAGAGTCCTGAATGTACGAAACACGTCTACGATTTCCCAAAGACCATGGGAAGCGATAGATTGGCGCCATCGAGAGAAACGATTCTTTCGCGGATCGATGTCTCGCTCTGCAGAAGAAAGAACGAGCGGGGGTGGAGGGGCAGGCGGTGGGGAGCGCCGGATGGAAATCTTCGCTCTCTGAATGAAGTCATAGTGGGAGAGATCGCAGCGGCGGCGAGAAGAAAAGAAACGAATGCAGAGAAAGAGTACTGTGGGGAAGAAGTGTAAATGGAACGTAGATAAGTAAGTTTGAAATTAAAGGATTAAAGATAGTTCAATTGGAAAGGTAAATACAAATATTACGCATTTACGACATAAGTCCATTTGAGTTTAAGTGAGAGTGGACATAGTATTTTCAGCTACCGTATTATCTATTGAGTAATAAGAGGTCAACATGTAACAAGACATAAATGGAGAGAAGTATAGTCTACATAGAGGCAATGATCCGATCTGCTAAGTAAACAAAACATGTACAGGAAACAGGGAGTGAATTTGTAGGACGATAAACATGAATGACGCGTAGGTTTCGCATAGTAGTAGGGTTGGTTTAGTTAAGTGGATAGCTACGCAGAGGATCAGGAAGTTGGAAAAAGATATGTTTACAACGAAGAGAAAAAGCCAAGCGAAACGGATACTGCACCATTATGGGTTTTTCAAGAAAACTCAATCTCCGCATCGTATCGATGGAACGCCACCCTTAACAACGCCCCCTCCCTTGCCTTCTCACTCACCTCCGCCATTCCCATCACTGTCGCCATCGCTGTTGCTACCCCTCTTCCTCCCCTTCGCTTCTGCCTCTGCCCAACCCCGCACTCTCCTTCTCCGTAGTCTTCACACGCGCCACCTTACTGCCTCACTCCCGCTCCTGCCTCCGTCCAGCGCCCGCTGCTGCCAACATAAATGTCATGTCCGCCTCTCCCCCTATCTCCGCACCCGCCTCTTCTCTGTCTCCTATACACGAGCTTCGCCTCCGTGCACGCCTCCGCCTCCGCGACGCCTCCTTCACCCTCCCCGCAGTTCTCCAATCTCGCTCGTTGCCCCTCTCCCCATTCCTTCACTCTCACTTTTATCTTCGCCACTGCCCCCACCACCTCCCCCACGCGTCTGCCACTTGTTCCCCCGTCCACCCACTCGTGCGTTCGCGATTGCCTCGGATGTCTTCTTCGCCCACTCAACGTCCTGTCCGTTCCGGCACCACTCCGCACCCCCGCCCCCTCACTTCCCCCGCCAAGACATTGCCGCCATCTCGGCCTCTTCCCCGCCTCCGCCTCCACCGCCTACGGTCTCGCCCCGCGCCGGTATCGCGTGACACGGCCTGCGGCGATCCATCTCACGCCTATCGAGTTATGAGCGGTTGGCGGCGGGGGCAGGGAGCGGGGCAGAGCGGGGCAGCACGGAACGGGACGGGGAGAGGCGGAGTCGGGTGGGGCGAGGCGAGACGAGGCGGTGCGCGGCAAGGCGGGGCAGAGCGGGGAGGGCCGGGGCGGGGCGGAGCATGGCGGGGCGGGGCGGGGCGGGGCAGCACGGAACGGGACGGGGTGAGGCGGAGTGGGGTGGGCGGGGCGAGACGAGGCGGTGCGCGTCAAGGCGGGGCGGGGCGGGGCGGGACGGAGCGTGGCGGGGCGTGGCGGGGCAGGCGGGCGGGGCGGGGCGGGGCGATGCGGGGCGGAGAGGGGCGGATGTGCGCTCCGCCGAGTGTCGCTCAAAGGGCGCGCGCAGAGCCCTGGCCGCCACTCATCATTTTCCGGCCGCTTCCTCCGCCGGCTGCGACGGACGCCCGCGCCGCGCCGCTCAGACTCCAGAATGGCGGCGTTTGTGCACCCCGTTGCGCCTCGCCGTCTTTGAATCGGATCTCGTTGCCCAGGGGTGGTTTCGGATTTACGAGACACTGAATACTTTGCGTAGGCTCATGGTGTTTCTGATTTCTGAAAAAAAAAAACGTATAGGAAAGATTATTCCTTGCAACATCTTGAATGCTAACACTAATTTAAAGCAATCCTGAGTGGTGCTGAGAACAAATCCCGCCCTATAGGAATTGTGGTTTGTTAGGATGAACTTAAGTATTTGCTATTTTGCGATAATTTACTTAAGTCCTACGTGCGTAATCATCTTTTATCCTACAATTTTTTTAAAGAAAATATTAAATCCTGGTTGTTAAAACTGTCTACACTGCGTGTACTTGGGGTGATTCTTAATTTTGAAGATATGTTATTAAATAGAAAGAAACATCAATTACACAGGCAGGCAAAAAACATTGTCAGACGCACAGACTTGTCATATGTTTCTCTATGTATGTCGACGTGCTGAATTCGACTCCGAAGCCGGACCTGCACCACCACCCTCGAGTTCTTTTTATCACAAGAAAATTGAGAATTGTAAATTCCTCGGTGGTTCTTCGTGATTTAAAAGAAATCTCGAGGGTGTTGGCGCAACTCTGCCTTCAGATTGAGATTCAGCGCGTTGGCACACGTAGAGAAACATGTGTCAAAGTCTATGGCTCTGACGTTTTTTTCTGCGCCTGTGTTATTAGTTCATGAACAGCAGTCTACTCCACAATTGCATTCATTTAATGTTATGATTTTCTATTTTCAGTTGCATGATTTCATTTCAATGATAATAACTTACCTCTCCTCTTTCGTCCACAATTATTTTAAAAGTTGCAGAAAAACGAGAAGAAAGTCATTCAGCGGTGATTTGTATCCCAGGAGGTCCAGGGAGTGCAAAAGCTGGTTGACATCGACCGCAGTGTCATTGACCGCTCGTGACGACTTCCGCCCTCCCACCCCTGGTCACTGCAGTTGAGTATGATAGCCCGAGATCGAAGATTGCGCTCCAAGAACCAAAAGGATTTATATTGGTAGTAGCAGGGTTTGGTTGAAAAATAAAATAAAAATAATATAAAACGGTGTACGGGGCGATAGGAAGCGAGGAAACGATTGAGGCAAAGAGAGACGGAGTCCAGGCAGACAAAAGAGGGCCGTCTGTTATGCCGAAGCAGACAACCGGAGCGCGGAGCTGAGGGCGATGAAAGGATGACGTTTTCCGTACTCGGAATGCGAGGCATCCCTCGCAAAGAATGCGCCGTTGCCTTCGGGTTGCCCTCCGAAGAGGCGGATTTTTTCAATGAGCTTCCTCTCCTCCGTCTGCCTTTCTCCCTGACTCTCTCCCTCCCCCTCTCTCCCTCTCCCCCCTCTCTCCATTCCCCTCTCTCCCCTCCCCCTCTCTCCCCCCTCTCTCCCCCTCCCCCTCCCCCTCTATTCCTTCCCCCTCTCTCCCCCTCCCCCTCTCCCCCCTCTCTCCCTCCCCCGTCTCTCCCCCACCCCCTCTCTCCCTCCCTCTGTCTCTCTCTCTCTCTCTCTCCCTGCCCATAATACACACGTCCCTTTTTACTGCGTTTCCATCAGTGTTTGCCCGATGATCATCCCTTGCACAAAGGGCGATGCTGCGTCCTTTCACGCTTTGCTCGTGCTCATCCGTGAGACCTCTCGTTTCCTAGTTCTAGTTCTAGTTTCGAAAATTGGACATCCATTGTTCTTAGAAAGAGTTTATTAAAGTCAAGTGAGATCTCTTTTGTGAATCAAAAAATATTTAAGCACATTTGTTTAATTGAATTCTAACATGATATCATTCTTAGTTCTGAGACCTTAAGATGTAATTGTCATAAACATGAATAAATTTTGGTTTCTCTAGCTTTAAAACTAAAATTTCAAATAATTATCAACTTATTTTATTAGCAATTAACGTTTTTATTTCAATTGCATAGATAAAACTAATACAAAAAGCAAAATGTTCGACATGAACACCTTTTTTCTGATTTTTCGTAAAACGGGGTCACAAATAAACAAATGAAAATTCGTTAAGTTATAATATGATGATTTAATTACGTTTGTGCATCAACACATTGTTATTAATTTTTCACACATAATTCGATCTTTAGTGATATTTAATGATCAATAAAAGCAATAGTTTTACTTTCTCTCTTTGTAAACACATTTATTAATTCTGCAATTTTGCATTTAGTTTTATAATGAATTAGCGTATTTTCTAAATAAAGTTTAAATTAAATTAGGACAATTGAGGCAAAGAGAGACGGAGTCCAGGCAGACAAAAGAGGGCCGTCTGTTATGCCGAAGCAGACAACCGGAGCGCGGAGCTGAGGGCGATGAAAGAATGACGTTTTCCGTACTCGGAATGCGAGGCATCCCTCGCAAAGAATGCGCCGTGATATACATATACATATATATATATATATATATATATATATATATATATATATATATATATATATATATATATACACGCGTAAGTACATACAGCAAAGCCAAGATTTTAAGTAATCATTCTATATCTCCTTGAACCATGCTATTGTTCAAAAAAATCGTTTATAACAGTTAAGATATCTTCATGCCAGTTAACATTATTTCCCTATCTCACTGAAACGACGTACTTCAAAGTAGTTAAGAGATTTTTCACCAAACCCAGCAAATGTCATATACCGGTAATGTAGAAAAACATTGTAAAAACAATTTGAACTCCAACATACGTCTCAAAAGATCTCTTCAGAAATGCCTCTAGTCCTAGAAGGAATTCTTGCGCGGAGTGATACTTAAGATAACACGAATGAACGCTCCATCTGACTTGACCTGAAAATATTATTTTAGCTGAATAGTAAACGCCTGGCCTTCAGTGTCTGTAGTGAGAATTTTAAAACTGGCTATTTTCATTTGCTAGGGGATACCAAAATGTACATAGCGATTCCTATTTCGTGAGGACGCTTTGTTGTCAGTGGCTTGAGAAAGCTGTTTCGCTTCACTTAATACACTTAAAATCTACATTCTGAGAAAGTGCTGATGGTCTTCAACCATGATTTTCTGATGCTGCAAGAGTGGCAGCACAAAGGCAAAGCACAATAGAAGGTAACACGTGCAAATTTTAGATACGTATGAGGGGCATTTCACAGAAATTTAAAAGTAAATTAAGAAAGAAAGAGAGAAATATATTTATTGCCACTTCAGAATAAATCAATGTAGAAGAGACAAAACTAAACAATTTTAAAGAGATCAATCTAGAATCCAAGCAACAGAAATAACATTCAAAAGATTTTTTTAGAATACTCTAACATACACAAATGAGGATATAAGGAAACAATTGTGTTTCTAGCGAAAATGAATTAAAATGAAAGGAAGTAAAATGAACATCTTATCACAATGCTGAACTCCAAACAACCAATATAAGCAATAGAATTCAGGCCTTTCAGGACGAGTGATATTGGAGAAACAAAGACATACATGAACGTCAGTACCAGTTCAGGACTTCGAACTCACCGGCTTAAGTGGCACAGGGCGTCAATTGATGTCAATACAGTGCCTCTTACTAGAATGTCCTAAGGTTCGTGTCTCGACGGTTACAGGACTTTCGACCCTAGCTAGAATACTAGGATAAATTCAGTCGCTATCTGGAGGAGAGTTCTAGCGGCCGGCCGCTCTAATCGGCAAATTTCTGTGGTTTCACCTACTATCACCAAGCGAATGCCGCAGCAGTACCCTAGCAAACGGGCCATGAACCGATCGCGATATTTTCTTCCCCTTCCTAGTCCTATCCTCATGTCTTACATATACGTACACGTATATGAACTACGCTTATGTCAGGAAACCAGCCGGAAGCTTGTCCGGGCTGGGGTACGCTCACTGGCGGGAGATATCTGGTTCGGGAAAAGTCCGGGTAGGAGTTGTTCAAGTAACTCGCCGTTCTGCAGGGGAAGATTATCGCAAAAACATGCAATATATTTACGGGATATAACAATGACCTTCGCAGTTCATGCGCCCGGAATCACTGACCAGTCAATCAACCAGAGCCTTTGAACATGAAGGGAAGAATTAGGAATCAGTTCTTTGCCCCATTTCCGGAATAGGAAAATAGAAGAAGATTTCGTTAGATCAGTGTTTATCCGTTGAGTTTGGAAGCGCGTGCGTTCGTCTTTCGTTGTTCGCTCCTCTTCGATTGTCAAACTCGAGACGGGTCTTGTCATCTCGTCTATTGCAGCGATTCCAACTTTTGTATTCGAGCCACGTTTCACATGAGAGGAATTCGATGCGATGAGTGACAAGACGTGAATTCACTCTGGAGAATTTGAATTTCGTTCAGGATGCAGCCAACACAATTGTGTCCTTATTCCGATTCTTCTGTTGAAACAATTGTTTCAAATGTACATTAATTGTACGAAGTGAAGTAAACTACAACAGAGACACAAATAGTTGTGGGCAAAATATGTAGTGTAAATTATATGTTAGAGACCGTCAATGACAATATTTCCATTCTATACTTGTTCACATGAAAGAAATTTCTACATTTTCTACTTCAATTTCTGCAAGTTGGTTATGTGATTTTGTGACTAAAAACTCATTCATATTTGAATAACTAAAATTGATTATCATGAAAAATTATAAAACATTAATGACGTTACCTTTTCTTCTATCTTTTGTTAATATTCTTTTGCCTATTTGTTTTATGTTGAAGTAATTTATGTTCAATTATATGTGTTTTAATTGTGTTGTATAATGTTTATAAATGAAAAAAGTGCTAAAAAGGGGTCAGGGGAGCGGTACATTCTTTTCAAAAAGGGTCTGTATAAGGAAAGGTTGAGAACTCCGCCACTACTGCAACATTGTGAAATGCACATATTTCTAACAAACGGCCTTTATGTACTCTTCGAATAGAGAATTTTACGCTGCTGCCTTTTGCGTATCAATCACAAATGTTTCCAATAGTACATTGTGAATTGAGAACTCTATTTTATACAAATTCAATACATTTAATGTTATTATTGACCAGTACATTGAATCACGTGTATAGCTGTTGCCCTGCAATAATTACGGATTGAATACGAGATGGAAGATCTACGGACGCCGTGATTCAATTACCGTCAAACTCTGCGCGTGATATGCAAGACAATGAATTTGAGTGACCCAGTGGCCAGCAGCGTGGCCTGAATCGGGCAGGCCGAGGCTATTCCAGGTGACGTGACGCCGCCCCCGGCGTGTGCTTATCTGCGCGTCGCCGCCCTGCGCCTCCCTGAGCGCGGTGTCGCCCAGAGGGCGTCCTCGTCAATGAATATTCAATCCCGCAGCCCCACTACGCCCCGTTCATTAGCCGGATGAGGGGCGCGCCGCCGCGAAGTAACGAGAACAACCTTGCCCACAGCCCCGCTGCCAAAACAGCGAAGCACAATATGAAAACCGGAGAATGTTGAATCGTTAAATCGAAGTCTTACATAGTGTTAAAAGTGATAGGGTTTCGCTCTGTATATTCTATAAATTTATTATCATTTATTCGTTTTCTGTTTATAGCGATGTAAAGAACGAGTGTATATCCATGTAACTATTCGGTTTACTAACGTTCTTACTTCCACCTATTCATGTTCATTAGTGAATTAATTTTATTTTACAAGTTTGTAGAAATACAACAGTTGAATAAGACAAATACATAATATACACAATACAAACAATATACATAGAAGATACCCAATGCATTCATACAAGAATGTAATATATTCTATACACTAAACCTTTTCTTGTCGTTATTGATGTTCATTAGTGTTTTCTCATAAACAGTCGCTGTAACATTAACACATTTTCAAAAATATTTTTTTTATATAATTGCCTTATATGAAACTGACAATGCTTCCTTTCAGTATACACATTCTAGATAATCCTATCAAGAATCTAAAATTCATACAAAAGGAAAGTAGTGCACTATAATAATAATAATAATAATAATAATAATAATAATAATAATAATAATAATAATAATAATAATAATAATAAGTAAAGGAAAAAAGTGTTGTTAGAAACATTAAAGCACATTCGAGGACAAGCCTATCTACAAACTATACTTGCCTACAACGTAACCTAGAAAAGAGACAAGAATAACTAAGAATATATATTGTATAGGCAATGATAAGCCAGAACAATCCGGATCAAATGCAAATTTTAGACTGATAGTGATGTCGGGGAACCATGATAGCAGTGACAGAATATAAAACTGTTTTCTTCCTCTGATAAATATATCGATTTTACGTCAATTGTAAAATAATCTGAATTGAATATGTATTTGCCTCCAAACACTATGATGGATCGTCCTGTGAAAACTTCGAGTTCCCCTAACGCATGCCATCACAGTGATAGTCACCTCCATACAACACATTCTAGCGAGGTTGAATTCAATGAGAATTGTGCGATTTTATACTTGCCTTGGTTGTACCTGAAACAACTGAACCGTTAAAAAGTTGTAGTATTACTATAATTTAATGCTAGGCTTTTTATTGTGCATTGAAAACGCAGGAAGGCACTGACTTTTTAGGTCTCCTAAGGATTATCTCAAAGGGTGACGTACTTTGAGCTTACGACCCCCCTAATGCGGAGTGCTAACGCAATAGAGGTAAGCGGTGCTTACGCAATAAGGAACAAGGTAACTACTTGACTGCCTACTTATTCATAGAAGGCTCTCGTGCTAATACGTGTCGTTGTTGTGCCGTATTTGCAAATGAATCCCTAGTTTCTCTACGAACTCCGAGTAATTTGCTCAACATCCCAGACGCGGTGCTTTTGTTTCGGGCTGCCCTTGTGTGGCTTCCTCCATTCAGCTCCTCCAATAGGAGACATCGATTGTCTCCACGCGTCCTCAAGAGAGTTGTTCAAGCTTGAAATACATCATGAATTTTTAATGAAAGTATTCTATGGGTTTTAATAGAAATGTTTCATTTCTGAATATATGTTATTAATCACAAACGTGTGAATATTTGATGTCAGAGTTAATAAACTATTTATTTTAGATAAGGTAAAAATAGAATGAATCTTCTTTAAAGAGAGATACTTCTAGGATATGTTAACTATTAAAGTAAGTTTCTTTTTAAATTGTAACTGCAACAGGATAGTGTTCACAAATATTTCAGATGGTTTTTACTTTCTCGCTACGAAGTAGAGAGAGAGCTTAAAAACGGAAAATGTTCGGCAGAAAACTCCGATTTCGGTATCTCCGGTCCTGGGAACAAAAAAGTGGATAGATCCAGTCGTTAAATTTAGAAAATTATCCTGTATCACGTGATGTCAGAATATATATTTTGTCGCTCCGTAATATCTATCAAGTGAATGACTGCAGAACGTCTGTAAAACATCTGCAAAATGTCTGTCTGTCCGTCCGTCTGTCCGTTCGTTCGTATGCCAACAACGCCAGCGGCTAAACCGTTCAGCCACTTTTCTCCCAAATTATTCTTCCCCAATTGCTCTGGCTGATGTCGCAGCCCTTGAATTTGAAACCGATATTTTATTTGGGAGAATACTTTACGTGAGATCACTGGGATATTTTCCCAATTTTTTAAAAAAATGGCTCCATCTTTTTTGATTATTTTTTGTGGGATAGTGTGAAGAACATTTAAGATAATTGTACAGGTTTCATGATGGTTGAAAACCCTCATTTTTGAAAATTCAAAAAATTCAAACGTTTTTCGGCGTCTTCCTACAACTACAATTACAGAAAATACGGGATATTCCCTTCATGAAATCTGTTTCTTAAACATATATTTTGAAATATTAATGTTCAATTTTTCGAACATTTATGTTATTTTCCCGTAATTTTGCGTAAAAGTATGAGCGTGAAAGTAGAAACTGTTTTAGTACTACTAGTTTGTTTGGCAAATGGTTGGTTAAGCCTCCTTGGGGATTACTCGATGATGTGAAATACCTTTCGCTCATCTTATTTGTTCTTTCGGTTAACACCGATCAGTCTCAAAGAAAACATCCGTGCCCCATGGCAAGTACCTTGTGCTAATCTATCCCCTAGTGTCCAGGCCACATGTTAGCATTTTTGTATCTCATGGTAACAAAATTCATCCATACGTAACCGTTAAATCCAGAAGATCACTCACAGAAGAGGTAAAGTTAGTCTCTAAAATCCATATGTCTGAATATTTTAATACAAGTATTTTCTTCTCATACAATTTTTTATGTGATTTACCTGCTTCCTCAACAAGATTGAAATTGAGATCATGAAAGGCCTCGCTTTGCTAGCTACTGGTCTCAATACACTAGCACAATGCATATTATAATCACAAACATTCGCTCTAATCAGGAATAAACAGCACTCGCACCAAACTCGGAACTGATGGAATAGCAATAATAACATCAAGGTAACAGCAAAGGGATGGTGTAATCATGACCTTGTGAATTTTCGATAAATCGCTCCGTCTATACATTGCGAAAACTACTCCACAGTTTTCCGCTTTATATTTACGCTTTATTTACACTCCATTGTTTGTGGTACTACTTGCTATCTGTGGGAGGTTATTCCACGAATATGTCGAAAACAGCCGCATTAATGTGACTGGATTGTATATGAAAAGTATGCATAGCAACATTAACTTCTTTCGGTTGGCCATTGATATTTTTTCTGTTTGAATTATTAGTTGGACAAACAAATTACAAATTCAAGTATTCTGTTGGGTATAAAGGACAGCAACCGTGACTATGTGGATAGCAATGCCGCGCACCGTGTTCTTGTTGTGGGTAGCGCTCATAGTCACGTGAGGATTGACTTGATTGACGAGGACGTATCGAAACCTCAGCCAGGGCCAAAGAGACTTCGTCAAAAAACTAGGACCGTAAGGTTTTTATATTTTCTTTTTTACTTCAATTTAAAATATATTATTTATAATGAATTGATGTGCATATGCGAACGATTTACCAAGAATACAATACTGACACCATAGTTACCTAATGGTGCAGATCTTAATTAATTAATGGTGCAAGAAAGAAAACACATTATTTCTTGTATTATAGGTAATCGTTTCATCATATAATACTTTAACCTCTATCCTACTATCACTTTACCCCAAGTTAACTTATTTATTTATTAGAAATCAAAGTTCAAGAAAGACATGGCATAATTTGTGAGAAAGTCTTGTTTTGTTTTTTAATTGTCACGATTTGACCGAAAAGTTCTGAAAAAATACACATATTCCAAAACAAAGAAATCGTTCATGACATTAATTAAAGAATGAATTTTGGAAAGATTTCATTAAGAAAAATCTCTATTTTGATAACGTATTTAAAGAAAGGGGTCCAAAATCTTCTACTTTTTGCACACTTCCAAATCACTACGTTAGTATGATAATCAGACCTAGACATTTTTACTAACCTACTATTTTGTTTTTCAGCAAAGCGTCTTAAAATCAGAAGCCACATTTGAGAAAATTTTAAAAATGTTTTGTAACCATAATTTTGTCTCTACTAAAGCAATGCGCTCTTAAACCCATAATAAATACTGACGAAGAAGCTTAAGTTTTCTCGAAGCTATTTTTTTTATAAACAGAAATAATTAAGTCAGAGATGCAATATATTCCTCAACACTCTTGCAAATTCCATTAGTTTTTGCGTAATTGTGGATTGTTTTGTTTTCACTTTCTATGGTCAGGTAAACAGAATTATCTCGAAAACTGTTCAAATTTTTAAGAAACTCACTTGAAGATAATTAGTGATATTAATTATTATTTATATTATCTCTTTTCCCAGTAATTACTATGAATAAATAGTTATTAGATATAATAATTAAAAATCATTATTTTTTGTATAAATTAGCAAAAAAAACAATTTCAATCAATCTTTTGAATGTTCAAATACTCAGGTTTATACTTTTTATATTTATGTGACGTTGAGGCTTCTTGTTGTTCTAGTTTATAGTACTGGCTTCAAAATATTGCTTACCAGATTAAATTCACACTCTTTTAACAAGGACACAAATTTTCCTTTGAAAATGGTAAATGTTAAACATTTGGCAAAGGTACTTGAATAAAACTAGGAGGGTAAAAAATAATTTAAAATCAAACGATTTATTTATTCATAAACTTGGTAATATATCACCTGATTTCTGCCTCTATACGTGATTTCAGATCGATCCTACAAAATTAAGTTTTTTCCAATTTTTTGCCACAATTTCGGGTTTTGGGCTTCATTTTTTTCAAGCGTTTTATTTAGAAACTAATAGTCGGATTGAAGTTTGGTTTGCACCATTGAATTTTTCGTCTCGATTTGTACTTGTACGCGTGATTTCAGATCGATCCTACGATATTAAGTTTTTTCGCATCTTTTGCCCCAATTTCGGGTTTTGGGCTTGATTTCTTTTCAAACGTTTAATTTCGAAACTAATAGTCGGATTGAAGGATGGGTTGCACAGTTGAATTTCTCGTCTCGTGTTGTACTTGTATACGTAATTTCAGATCTATCCTACGAAATAAAGTTTTTTCCTATTTTTTGCCCTAATTTCGGATTTTGGGCTTCATTTCTTTTCAAGCGTTTAATCTCGAAACTAATAGTTGGATTGAAGTTTGGTTTGCACCATTGAATTTCTCGTCTCGAGTTGTATTTGCATACGTGATTTCAGATCGATCCTGCAAAATTAAGTTTTTTCCCATTTTTTGCCTCAATTTCGAGTTTTGAGCTTCATTTCTTTTCAAGCGTTTAATTTCGAAACTAATAGTCGGATTGAAGTTTGGTTTGCACCATTGAATTTCTCGTCTCGAGTTGTACTTGTATACGCGATTTCAGATCGATCCTACGAAATTAGGTTTTTTCCCAATATTTGCCCTTATTTCGGGTTTTGGGCTTCATTTCTTTTCAAGCGTTTAATTTCGAAACTAATAGTCGGGTTGAAGTTTGGTTTGTACCATTGAATTTCTCGTCTCGAGTTGTACTTTTATACGTGATTTCAGATCGATCCTACGAAATTAAGTTTTTTCCTATTTTTTGCCCTAATTTCGGATTTTGGGCTTCATTTCTTTTCAAGCGTTTAATTTCGAAACTAATAGTCGGATTGAAGTTTGGTTTGCACCATTGAATTTCTCGTCTCGAGTTGTACTCTTATACGTGATTTTAGATCGATCATGCGAAATTATTTTTTTCGAATTTTTTGCCCCAATTTCGGGTTTTGGGCTTGATTTCTTTTCAAGCGCTTAATTTCGAAACTAATAGTCGGATTGATGGCTGGTTTGCACCATTGAATTTCTCGTCTCGAGTTGTACTTGCATACGTGATTTCAGATCGATCCTGCGAAATTAAGTTTCTTCCTATTTTTTGCCCTAATTTCGGATTTTGGGCTTCATTTTTTTTCAAGCGTTTAATTTCGAAACTAATAGTCGGATTGAAGTTTGGTTTGCACCATTGAATTTCTCGTCTGGAGTTGTACTTGCATACGTGATTTCAGATCGATCCTGCGAAATTAAGTTTTTTCCCATTTTTTGGCCTAATTTCGGATTTTGGGCTTTCAAGCGTTTAATTTCGAAACTAATAGTCGGAATGAAGTTCGGTTTGCACCATTGAATTTCTCGTCTCGAGTTGTACTTTTATACGTGTTTTCAGAACGATCCAACGAAATTAAGTTTTTTATTATTTTTTGCTCCAATTTCGGGTTTTGGGCTTCATTTTTTTTCAAGCGTTTAATTTCGAAACTAATAGTCGGATTGAAGTTTGGTTTGCACCATTGAATTTCTCGTCTGGAGTTGTACTTGCATACGTGATTTCAGATCGATCCTGCGAAATTAAGTTTTTTCCCATTTTTTGGCCTAATTTCGGATTTTGGGCTTTCAAGCGTTTAATTTCGAAACTAATAGTCGGAATGAAGTTCGGTTTGCACCATTGAATTTCTCGTCTCGAGTTGTACTTTTATACGTGTTTTCAGAACGATCCAACGAAATTAAGTTTTTTATTATTTTTTGCTCCAATTTCGGGTTTTGGGCTTCATTTCTTTTCAAGCGTTTAATTTCGAAACTAATAGTCGGATTGAAGTTTGGTTGGCACCATTGAATTTCTCGTCTCGGGTTGTACTTGTATACGTGATTTCAGATCGATCCTACGAAATTAAGTTTTTTCCCATTTTTTGCCCCAATTTCGGGGTTTTGGGCTTCATTTTTTTTCAAGAGTTTAATTTCGAAACTAATAGTCGGATTGAAGTTTGGTTTGCACTTTTGAATTTCTCGTCTCGTGTTGTATTTGTATACGTGATTTCAGATCGATCCTACGAAATTAAGTTTTTTCCCATTTTGCCCCAATTTCGGGTTTTGGCTTCATTTCTTTTCAAGCGTTTAATTTCGAAACTAATAGTCGGATTGAAGTTTGGTTTGCACCATTGAATTTCTCGTTTCGAGTTGTACTTGCATACGTGATTTCAGATCGATCCTGCGAAATTAAGTTTTTTCCCATTTTTTGGCCTAATTTCGGATTTTGGGCTTGATTTCTTTTCAAGCGTTTAATTTCTAAACTAATAGTCGGAATGAAGTTTGGTTTGCACCATTGAATTTCTCGTCTCGAGTTGTACTTGTATACGTGATTTCAGATCGATCCAACGAAATTAAGTTTTTTATTATTTTTTGCTCCAATTTCGGGTTTTGGGCTTCATTTCTTTTCAAGCGTTTAATTTCGAAACTAATAGTCGGATTGAAGTTTGGTTGGCACCATTGAATTTCTCGTCTCGAGTTGTACTTGTATACGCGATTTCAGATCGATCCTACGAAATTAAGTTTTTTTCCCAATATTTGCCCTTATTTCGGGTTTTGGGCTTCATTTCTTTTCAAGCGTTTAATTTCGAAACTAATAGTCGGGTTGAAGTTTGGTTTGTACCATTGAATTTCTCGTCTGGAGTTGTACTTGTATACTCCCGAAAATATACTCAAATTTTAGTTCATAGCACAGGCGAATTTTAGGTCATAGTAAGAAAGGTCATTGCACAGGCAAAAATCATTAAGCAGGATTGTTACGAGTTTAAGAGCAAATAATAGCACTAAAGTAATGTGGAATGTAATTAAAATACGACCCCATCTATTAAAAACTTTGGAGAGTTGGTTTAATAGATAGTGATATAGATATTTAAAAAATAGGAGCTGCGGAAATGGATTTTCTTAAACTTTTAACGGGCAATTCAATACTAGACTATAGAAAAAACTTGGACATTAGAAATGAATAAAAGCCATTCAACCTTAGTTAAAAAATGGACATACTTGAAAGAATTGGCATGCGCATTTAATGAGAATGCCGGAACAGCGAATGTCAAAACTCCTCTACAATAACAGCCGGAACTGGGGAAGGAGCAGACCACTGAGGCGATGGAAGGATACTCTTGAGAGACTATAGACTTAACCCATGATGATGATAGAGACGTTAACACTCAATACTCTTCCACCCACACTTTGCTAAATTGTTGTTGTTCTCACAACTACCTAATTCACACCAGTGTCTTAGGAAAGAATTTTTTTTCAGAAATTTTTTCAATTAAGTATGGAAAACAACAGGAAAACTAAAAATGAAATATTCGTCAGAATTAGAAGAATTTCCGAATTGGTCACTGAAACTTAACGATAGTGACCAACAAAAATGGAGATAATCAACAAAAAACAGGATATCAAAAATGCCATTCTCGTTACCCTTGCAAGCCTCTCTTCATTGAGCTTGGAGTCTTACCTCTGCCTTCCATATATATTTACGAATCTGTAATATTTGTCAAAAGTGACTTACTTAATCGTGGGAACATATTTTCATGCAGTACTGATATTTATAATTACAACACACGTCGTAAAAATTACGCTCATCAAGTGCCAGTATCAACAGATCACTATCAGAAATCCACATACAATATATGTGCGTTACTTTACAACGCACTGCCAGATGACATTAAACAACTGAAGTCAGATCACAAATTTAAGTTAAAAGTAAAATATTTTCTGTAGCATAACAGTTTCTATACAATTAGACTCTATACTGATTATCAAAAAGAAAAATAATATTTATTTTAATAAAACAGTGGTGTATAATGAATTAGTTTACCTTTGTATTGTATATTTTTTTCAAAAAGACAATATATTTGTAACAAATAATATACTTTAGCTTACGGGTCAATGACCCCCATCTCTATTAGTTTTTTTTCTAGTTTACCTGATTCATTGAGCAAATGCTGAGATGACCCCGTTGTTTTACTTCTGAACGTAAATGTAGCTTCACTATGCGCACGTAATGTTGAACTCTCCTTTTGCTTATAATGGCGAGGACTATTTTGTTAGCAATGCAGAAAAATCATACTTGCAATTCGTGTACCGATGCGAATAAGTTTTCTGTAACTCAGAAACGAAAATGACTATTTTTGAAATATTGCTAATCTTGCGATTTTTAAAATTTATTTTTATTTATTTATGTTAATCTTTTACTCATCTTTCCACTATTTAAAGGGTGGTGGCAATATGATGGGAAGGGATTCTCGAACTCAAGAAAACGTGCGCTGATAATCTTTTTCCCCCTATGTTACATGCAGTTTTCACTGTTTTTTGACTGAATAAATCTAAATCTAAGTCTAAATCTAAAACAACAGGACGTTAGTAACAATCCCGCGCACAAACTATTCTTGGAGGGGGAAACACTCGTTGCCGGTGAGGACGAGCAGATGAGGCAAGGTGGCCAATCGGAAACCTCGGGGACCAAAGAACAGCTCTTCTTCATCCGACAAGAAAAGACACCAAGGTATTTTCCATTTTCAACAATCAACAAATTGATCTAAACACATTAAATGTACGTTATCATGACTATCACACTCAACTTACGACACTACCAAACTCAGTTTTTAACCACCAATTTACTCAGTCTAAAAATTTCGGAGGATAAAATAATTAAAAAATAAGATTCAACTTTTTAAGTATACACAGATCAGTGTAAACAGACCAGACAGTTAATATTTCAAAATTTTCCACTTTCATCATTATATTTCTCCAGAGTTTTGTTCCTTCAATATACCAGATTGTTTAACTATGCACATTATATACTTTATCATATATGATGTGTTCAATAATTATTATTTACTCTCATATTTAGGTATTTATTTACTTAATTTCCGCTCATTTCTACTGTCCATTTTCTTCATCTCTAGATACGAGGGCCTCAGACTTCAGACAGCACAGAAGCTGCGCTTCAAATAAAGTATTTCCCCGAATATCTAGGATTGTGAAAGAGTACAGCGGTGCACTTCATGCATTCTAGGCACTCCCACGCCGTGGAGGAACTACTGAGCTGAAGTTCTATTTTACGATGACCGGTGCTTCTTGGATAGCCTAGCGTCTATGAAGGTAGGCTCGGCGTTTGCATACACATCAAAGCTTCATGGACGAACTACTGACAAGAAATACTATTCTCCTAATGATGGGGTTTATGGGGGAGCCCAGCTCTGCTGGATGGTTTCATGCTTTTCATACACAAGAAATCGACAAGAAATAACTAGAGAGAAGAAATACTGTTCTAATGGTGGGGAGGGGACTGTGAGAGCCCAGCATCTATGCTGTATATCCATATGGAAGCTCTCCGAAGCAGCAATATCGTTCTCTCTGTGTTCAGTGGCCGATAGAGTGCGCAGCGCCTGTACTTGTTAGGTTAATGCTTGCACGCACTACGAAGATACGTGGAGTGGCTGATCGCCAGATAAGTCAGTCTCCGTGGGATTTGGGATTGTTCAGCGTCTCTCCATTATTCTTCAAGCGCTAGGAACCTACTCGGAAAAACTGCTTACTAGAAATATAGCTATCCGGGGTATCGGAGGTGTTGTGAGTGCTTGCAGCTAATCTGAAGTGGTTCGGCTTTTGTATTTACAACGTCGCGGTTCTGCCCAAGAGATAAATGTGTTTTGTTGACTGGATTATGGAGAAATTACTCTGGCGAATATATTACGACGTTGACCGCTGGCGAGGTGCAGAGGTGCTCGTAATAGTTGTTTGTTGCGAAACTCTTGCCAAGAAAATATTTTCTATTGGCTATGCTTGTGAACATATATATTTTGTGTGCTTATTTGTGATATACTTTTCAATAAATAAATGTAATTTTTTTTCGTACGTCTTATATTTAATCATTAAGAATGTTGAATTGAAATTTTGTATTTGGTGTAAGACATATCAATGAGACTTGTTGATAGAATTTGTAGTAACTCTTTTTTTTATTGTACGTAATATTTGCATAATTTACATTATATCTAGTAGTTTAGATCCTCATTGTTCAAATTGTTTAAAAGTAACTAGAAAGCATTCATTACTTTGAAAGTCATCAGATAGGAAAGCATCGTCTTTTGTAGTCTTAAATGATCTTAAGGCTAAATGTCCCGACACTAGTACAATTTGTAGCCGCCAAGTGGCAGCACCAAAATAAGTAAAATTTACTTTACCGATAACGTCTGAACCAATGGTCCGATTTTCGATCTGTAAACGGCTTTTGACGCCTTTTTAAAATATAATTTACTCTATGATGACCTTTTTCAAAAATCTAGCAAAAACGCGAATTTGAAATTAGTTCTCAAACTTCCGAGAACAAATTAAAGAATGTGGGCTTACAGCGCGATGGCGACATCCTTCCTGAATCCAACACCGTGACAATCATGCAAATCGGACGAAAAGGAGCGTCGTAAAGTGAAATTTACGAAAAGACCACGCCCCCCTCTTCTTCGCCGTTGCGTCTCCTACCTGCCCGTTGTGGGCCCTCTGTCAGCGCGGCAGCCCGGCCAGGCCCGGCGGCGTGCGACCAGCCCCTTCGGAGCACGCGGGACTTGCGGGACACGTAAGCCACACAGTCGGTTTATGCGTTCGTCCTTTGCATCTCCATCTACTTTTCACGGATATCAAACTAGAGATGCTATACTACTATTACAGACTGAGGTAAACGGTCTGTAATAGTAGTATATAACTATCTTTTTCACATATTTCCGTCTTCCTTCGAATACCATCTTAAAATTGTTTGAGGTATTACTCAAAATATAGTGTCATCTGGTGAATCTCTAAATAATATAAAATATAATAACAAATACATTTATTATTTACATAAATATATGTATACAAAAGTATACACCTCCCGAAAAATATTCGGCTGGATCCGCTTCTGCTGTGACACCTCTAACACCGCAAGCGGAAGGCGATAACACAGAGACCCTCGTATGTCATCGGAAGCGACCGCAGGTCCTGCACAAATCTGGCGTCTCCCACGGCACCGCTTCAGGGACAGAGGCGAAGCGATGAGGAGGAGACTGGAATTTTCATGACGCGATATACAATTACTGGTAACATTGGGGAAAGTTTTATCTCGTAAAAAAAAAGTAAATTATAATTTTGAATTTCTTGTTTTTTTATGCATGTAGCCGCAGTTATCTACAGAGTAATTTTTGTTTATTATTATTATTATTATTATTATTATTATTATTATTATTATTATTATTATTATTTTTTTTATTTCTACTCAAATTTATTCAAAAGTACCGAAATCAAGGGTAGGCCTGTGAGACGGAAGTCGCTATGACAGACATACAATTTCTGTTGTACAGACTAACAAGCAGATAAAAAGAGATAACACAAAGCTTTTGTGACTCACCAACGTAATTCTAAAAATTTGTACATTATGTTTGTGACATGAAAAAAGTAAATTATGAAAAATGAGTGGTTGCCTCTGCGACTTCTTTTTTTTTTTTTTTTTTTTGTTTGTTATTTAAGGTCGCATCAACTACTAGGTCATTAGCGACCACTATTGATTGTAACGATATGGTAACTGTGGGGATGACACGATATGATGATGATAGGAGGCGAAAGGACGAACACAATACAACCATGCCCGAGGCGGGACTCGAACCCGCGATCCTTCGGTCCGAGATCGCTACGGCACTACTGCCTTAGCGATCTCGGCCACCCGGACCGGCTGCGACTTCTTGCACTGAAGAGTGGTGCAGTTTTATTGAAAGGAATGTTTATAAACACTCAATTAATTGACCATTTTGTACTTGAATTACAGTGCAGTATACACCTCTATAAATTTACTTTATTTGTTTTCCTTATTCTCGTATGATGTTTTAATTCTTGCCAATGGATACTTGGCGTAATATATTTGGAGTAGTTGCAGATTAGGCGGGGTTGGGGGGGGGGGCAGCTTCCAAGAACATTGAGCGCATTCTTCAGCCTCGCTATCGAGTCAGCTCCCAAGTATAAGAATGAGGTGGCTCGGGGATGAACAGTAGCGGTAGACACGTAGACTTGGAGCAGGAAGTGTAAAGCTGAGAAAAACACCGAGTAAGAGAGTGGATCAGTGAACTTGGTGTGAGCATTCTCAACGTTGTCTATTTGCGAACCACTGTCCCAGTGCCATATCGGACTTGGAAATCCCGGGCCCCCTCCCCCACGGCCACTTTACCCGAGTCCAAGCTCGTTCGTGCCCTAGTCTCTGCCCTAGTCCTTTGTGGCAGGTGGCGAAGAAAGACCAACCGCCCGATGCATTCGGAGCAACAACCTGCTCAATAGTTTTTAAAATGTTCAACGGAGTCCTTATATTTCTTTCTTTTTAAACAATATATTTCTCTGCAAAGAAAGCAAATTACAAGACGAAAGTCAGAAACTTCTACGGGGATTCCAGCCCAGACCAAGACAAGATATAGAAAAGTTTATTCAAGAAAAAAGCGAGGAAGTGGAAGAACATAACAACCAATGGAGATCTTAAGAAATTTTGCAGGTCATCCGAAATATGACCACAGAGTGTAAACCAACAATGCCGAATGTTAAGAACGAGAACGACAAAATAAATACAACAAAAGAAGATATCGCAAGAAGAATACACAAAGAAGTTATATAAGAAGGACTTACAAATAGAGTAGTGGATAAATATACATGATTACGAATTAGAACCTGAGGTCGAAGAAATGAATTGGGCGACAAAACAACTCAAAAATGGGAAGTCCCCGGCTGTAGATAATATTCCAATCGAACTATTCAAAGATACAGGGGAAGAAATCTTGGCGAAACTGACACAATTATGCAATGTGATCTGAAAAAGAAAAGAGTGACCAACAGATTTGCAACGCGCTATAATTACTCCATTATCAAAGAAAGAGGACAGCCGAGATTGGACAAATAACACAATTGCATGAATATGAGTAATGCCTCAAACAATTTTAAGATGGTATTCGAAGGAAGACGGAAATATGTGAAAATGATAGTTATGTACTACTATTACAGACCGTTTACCTCGGTCTGTAATAGTAGAATAGCATCTCTAGTTTGATATCCGTGGAAAAATAGATTGAGATGCAAAGTGACGAACGCATAAACCGACTGTGTGGTTTGCGTGTCTAATAAGTCCGGCCTGCTCCGTCGGGGCTGGTCGCAAGGCGCCGGGCCTGGCCGTGCCGCCACGCTGACGCAACGGCGCAGATGGAAAGGGGGGGGGGGGAGGCAAGGTGTTTTCGTAAATTTCACTTTACGACGCTCCGATTCGTCCGATTTTTATGGTTGTCACGGCGTTGGATTCAGGAAGCATGTCTCCATCGCGCTATAAGCCCACATTTTTTAATTTGTTCTCAGAAGTTTGAGAACTAATTTCAATTTCGCGTTTTTGCTAGATTTTTCGAAAAAGTTCATCGTAGCGTAAATTCTATTTTAAAAAGGCGTCAAATGCTTTCTACAGATCGAAAATCGGACCATTTATTCAGACGTTATCAGTAAAGTAAATTCCCCTGTGATAGTGCTGCGATCTATTGAATTTTCCTACAAGTATTTTTCGATGCATTTAGCCTTAAATGGTTGATGAGAAGCTCATCCTTCTAAAGCTTTGAGGAAAGTATCGTTTTCTTGCAGATTTAGAAATTCAGATCCAATGACAGTAGAAAAAAGTTTGCATAAAAACATCGTTCTTTTTGTGACCTTCTTTTGATTTAAGTAACTGGAAATCCGTTACTTATTGGGTTTTTTGTTATTCCGCTTATCGGCTTTGACGATAATTCAGCTCCCATTTCCTCTTCCAAAAAAGTGAATCTCTTACTGTTCGACCCTTTGTGTTGAACGGAATCTTCAACAATATAAAGATTTTCTGAGATGTTGAGATTTAGGACAGATCTCTCAAAGTTACTGAACTCATTAATGAATACAAAGACTGTCCAAGTGGTACAAAGTATCTCTAGCGAACTTTATTATACCACTTCTAGAACTATATTTTTAAGCAGATAAATTATCGTGATACTGAATTACTGTGCAGGTCCTTATCAAATCTCGGAAAGAGGAACATCGGAGATCTCGTGAATAATTTATTTCAATAGAGACGAATTATTATCTACTGAATAAAGCTAGATATGAAGAACTTATAAGTATAACTTTCAACTTTAGGAGTTTATTTGCATTCACAACTGAAAACTACAAACGACACTTCATAAAAAAGTATAATATTTTAAAACATTCTAAATATGTTATACACTTTTGCAAATATATGGAGTTCAAAGAAACATTCTTCCCTCCTTTACGCATATTTAATTGAACATAATTAGGAATTTTAGTGTGAATTTAATAGAATATTTGCTTCAATACTTAAGTAATCCAAGTACAAATGTATTATGTAGAAACTATACTTTATTAATAAAAAATATTAATCCACTGTTAATTCCCTGCGGAACTTATAAATAACTATACAACTTTAATCCACAGTGTTTTGTGTTTTTACAAACACACACGCATTGTTGAGGCTGCAAAATATTGCTTAGATGATTGGGGGATTCCAAAAACCGCACCAAGAAAATTCTACCTATTGCCTTTGTGTTCTCGTCAGAAGAGATTCTGAAAAAACGACACGCTGTCGAGATGGATAGCATCTTGGCGTATGTATTCATTGAGTATTGAAGAAGTTAGTGTAATCTGATTCTGGCAAACGGCAGTCGTTCTCCTTAACGCTTGTAATTTTAGTGCGTAGCGAGATTTGCACGCATGCGGATGGCTCATAAAACTTTTTTGTTGGAATGACATTGAACACAACAATTGTGATACCGAATCAATGACATTCGGAAGTAGTTCCATGCACAGTAGTTCAAATAATATTGTGATTGTTGATGAGTTTGATTAAAACACTAATGTACACAACTGTATGAAATCATCTGCACTTGTTTAACTATATATATGTATATATAATAAATAATATATAATATATAATATATAATATATAATATATATATATTATATATAATATATGAAATATATAATATAATGAATATATATATATATATATATATATATATATATTCATTCCACAAGTATCGTGTTGTAAGTATCTGGGTGTCATATTACGCCAAGACTTGGGATGGGGGGAACACGTTACTTCTATTGCCCGAAAAGCGTGGAAGTCACTACACTTTGTAATGAGAACACTTAAAAAGGGAAACATGGAGAGTCGAAAAATAGGATACACATCTTTAGTTAGGCCGATTCTTGAATACGCATCAGCTGGATGGGACCCATACAGATTAGGTCAGATTGAAGAGTTAGAAAAAATTCAAAAGAAAGCAATCAAATTCATAAATAAGGGATCTTCGAGTAGTTCAAATCCACCAAAACCTATAGAGGCCCTCAGTGTACGAAGAAAAAAAGCCAGATTGTGCTGCCTCTTCAAGGCGTACAGTAAGTCACCTGCATGGGCAGAAATAACGAAAAGACTGGACTCCCCTTCAAGAGTTGGGAGAAACGATCACAAATGCAAAATAAAAAGTAGATGTCAGAGATCCGACATAGGGAAATATTCATTTGTAAATCGTACGGTTAAAAATTGGAATGAAATCCATGCAGCGGTCGTAGAGCCTTTTCCTGGCTCTGTTGGTGTTTTTAGAAGACGACTTAATAAGTACTTGTAGAGGATGTATTTTACCGCACAGTTCAGAATAAACAATTTGTAAATTATTATAGATAAAGTGTAGTGTAGTGCAGTGCAGTGCAGTGGAAAGCTACTTTAATTAGTTATATGGCATAACCAAAGAAAGATGTAGTGAAAGTGTAGTGTAGTGTAGTGTAGTGTAATGTAGTGAAGTGAAGTGCGACAGTAGGTGGGAAGCAAATCTAAATGCTTAAAGAGCTAACTTTAAAAATCCACATTGTGTTTATATTTAAAAAACAAATTGTGTAACTGGTTAATTTTATGTATAAGTATATATGTGCATGTTTACTAGGTGTAACTAAATATATGTTCTTCATTTAAATGTAGGCATGTATAATATGAAGGGCAAGTGTGTGTGTGTGTTCGTGTTATGTGTGAACGTGAGAGTGAGCATTCATGTATAGGAATGTGTATGTATGTATGTGTGTGTATGTATGTATGTGTGCATGTGTATGTATGTATATATATGTGTGTGTGTGTGTATGGGAGTATATATGTGCCATAGATGTATACAGGTCTGTGTATGTTTATATATTGAGTGTATATGCTCGAAAGGAGTGTATTGTAAATTGTTTTTATATGGTAAATTGTTTTTGAGTTATAAGTGCTCATATATTGTAAAACTGTAGGGTTATGGCTACCACCTGGCAATCAGCCAATTGTAGTCAAATAAAAAATATTATATATATATATATATATATATATATATATATATATATATATATATATAAAGTCTCTACGTAACATCTTAATGAAGACCGGGATAAACTGAGTCACTGCGAGGTTTCGCATTTACGGCAATATTCTATCACGTATTCCTGATTTTCACACTCTCCACCTCTTTTTAAGCTAGCATCTAAAGATTGTGGCATGTCCTCCATTCAGCATAATACTGTAATATGTTTTGGTATTACCACTATTCTTCCTCATTAATGGACGTGCTTTGGCCTCTCCACTCTTTAATCCATCTTAGAACCTTACAATTTGATTTTATTATTTCGTGTTTAGGAATATAAACGGCACTTAGATTTTATTTGTAATCAAAGTATCAAAAAAAGTAAATTGAACTGAAAAGTTTATGAACTAATCTGTGCGAAAAGTCTTTTAATTTCAGAATTCAGATTAAAGCAATTTCTTTTTCTGATCTGCTTGTCTTCAAACTCACACATACATTTCGGGGGCAAAGTTAGACACACGGATTTGAATCCCGTTAAATGTCTATTTACAAAACTTTCTGGCAAAGCCGTAGGATTCTGCTGCAATCCTGTATAGACGCACATCACTCGTGGTTTGCACCGCCAGCCTCTGTGAAATGCACGCTCCCTACTCGCCCGCTGCGAGGTTGGTCTCTGTGCAGTCGCAGCGGCTCCTCCCCGCTGCCACTTAGCCGTCGAAAGTGAGTCCGCGCGCGCGCTGGCGCTAATGAACATTGGCATCACGCAGTCAAACGCTGGCGATGAGGCAGTGCGGCGAGGGGCTGCAAGCAGGACACGGGGCGCTGTGCGCGAAGCGGTGCCTCAGAACCGGCCTTCGTGAAAGCACGATGGACGGCTTCATCGCCCACGTGTGTCGCCAGGGATTGCCAAGCGTTCGAGGACAATCTTCAATCTTCCTGTCCATTTTTGAGTGAAATATTTTTGCTGTCATACATACTAATTGCTACTTTCACTCCGCCATTTATATTGCACTTTTATATTGTGTAAATTATTTTGGCGTGACCCTTTGACCGTTCGGTTCACTGCAGCTGGACACTTTGAATGTTTTGGTCAACTGACATTCCATATACAAGTATATAATTTTCACTCTTCAAAAACTCCTTTTATTCAATTTTTTGTAGCGTTGTTCTTTCTCCAAATTACGACGTGTTATCAAACGATTTTTAAGGCTTGTAAGAACATTCTTCGTAATTCAGTAGAAATTCAAAATTTTCTCAGTTTGGAAGAAAATTCAAGCATTAAAATACAGAACGTTTTACAGATCTTCAATGTAAGATTCTCTTGTTCTGTTGCTTGAAAAATCATTTCAGGACTACCAGATAAAAACAAAAAGTTGATTACTATGATTAGAAACCAATAGGGATATTGGAGCAATTGCTTTTTAGTTCACATGTCAGCATTCCGCATGTAAATGTTTTCTATTTGTTCATAGAAGTAAAGTTTTTGTAAGCAAGTAATTTGTTGTGCTAGCCTCAACTATCAATTTATCTTTCTCATTACGTTTTTTTGCCACACTTTTGTGATGAGAGCTCTTGACACTTGGTATGTATTAACTAAATTAATGAATAAAACACACATTTAATGGGAAAAGTATTTTTATTCACATCATAATTAAAACATTGGAAATAATAATATTGGGAACACAAATTTACATCTCCAGGCACGTGACAACAGCTCTTAACTTGAAACAATAATTGTATTAGATTCTACGAATCAATTCCGTTCTGTTTTTGACAATACGCGCGTTGAACACAACGCTCTCAGTGACTCTCTCTCGCTGTTTTCGCGTATTGTAGCCACGCAATATTTCCATGCTCCAAACGATTTGTCGCCTCCGAAACTCTGTTTCGTATAGTTTTACTTTCTTGTCCTACTTCGTAAGATGATAAAGTATTGTAATCGTGCGTCAGAAATCGGCACTTTTTCGGCATAAAAACTTCTTTTACCAGGCCCTGATAACGAAAAAGTGGATAAATCTTATTCCTATGTGTAGTAAATTACTTCCTCTGACACGTTGCTTTATTAGCCCGCTGCCCGTCCGTGCGTGTGTCCCACTTTCCACCAGTTCAGACATTTTCTCCAAAATAGATATTTCCAATCAATCCAAACGAACTCAAGGGTCTGAGAGATGAAATGGATATTTTGATTTCTTTTGGGGGGGTCAGTACATAAATACTTAACAGCATTCTCAAAAAATGGTTCCCTTTGTTTTAATAAACTTTTCCCTCGTATAATGTATAGAACTCTTAGAAATAGGGCGGGCATCATTTCTTTTGAGATATCTGATATTTCAAAAATTGCAAAAGTTTTATGTTTCTTCGGCGTCTTTCTACAACTGCAATCCATCAATGGCAACATGATTTTGTGCACATAGCGCCCAACCATTGGCGTTGTGTCATTGTCCTAGAGTCAGTGTTGCTATCTCTGGTAGTATGTTTTGCTACTAATGAACCTAATCCATTGTCATGTTGCAAAAATGATACCACTGGTGATTTTGAGGAATAAAAAATGGAGTATTTCAACTGGCTCCATCTTCTGAACTAGGTGAGCAAGATCGCTGAGATTTGCACAGGAGACTAAATGTACATTACCCTTTTTTCGAATAGTAAACAACACTTACTTGTTATAAAACGAAAAGCAACTTCCTACATTGAACTTTTTGCTAATGATGACGTTTGTGGCGTGTGTTTCTGCGAATTTCTCAAAAACAAAGCTTTCAATGAAAATATAGTTATAACCACTGTATTCGCCATGAAATTTCGAGCCAGGACACTGGTTTTCTGGAGAATAGGGATCATGTCGAATATTGCAAAATTCGACAGGTGGGGGGGGGGGATCGTTCTTCGAAGGTCCTATGTTGTAACTAGTGGCAAAATCATGAACATCTTTATAATTTAAATGATTAATTCACAGCCGCCAGCCGAAAAAGGCAGAGAAATGACCGCAGCGCGCGCCCTCGGTTAGACACAGGCCAACACAGAGAAACCTTCAATGACGCGAGCGTGCATCGTTCCCGAAAAGTATCGATACCTGAAATAATTGGGAAACAGGTATCGGATCAATGGATCTAGGGAAAAGTTATCAAACTTTCGATGCAAAATTCCAATTTATTCAGCACACAGGTACACAGAGCAAGGAGAAATACAAATATTAAATATCAGTAACAATTTAGATCCCCGATGTCCTGAAAATAAATAAACAAATACAATATCCTACTCAAATCCCAATGAGGAAATGAGTGGATCTTGGCGGTTCTTCCGCCGTATACAAAATTCAACAATTTCACAAAATTACAATATCGCGAATAAATCGCGCAATACAATATAGAAGAGCTTCTACTGAATGGATTTAGCTCTGATCCTGAACAACATCAAAATTTATACAGAATTACGGGGCAGAGGGCGCAAAAATACAAAGTTGACAAAGTCGCTACTTAGCGGACTTTCTAAAAAGAATAAAAAATAATTATATGCTAAGCTGTACCGTCTTTTGACATTATTTCAATTTTACAGTTTTAGTATATGTCAATAAATTGACGAAAATTTACAATTGAATACCAAATATAATTTTCATGGCACCAATTCTCGCAATTATCGTACATAATAGAAGACCATTGTACCAATATATCAATATCAAATCAAAAATATCTGCTTGGATTACGCTCTTACATAAAGCCACTATGCGTTCGCCTTACTACTAATGGTGTTTCCTAATACGGGCCACTCCCGACCTCGTAACCAATTTATGCGTGACGCAGAGCTTGAAACACCGCTCGTGTCTCTCCGGCTCTGCAGAAGCGCAGTCAGCAAAAATTGGGACTACGCCACATAGACCGATGCATGGAAGTTGCAGACACGCTTATTGAAACACCCATTGATCCAAGACAATGCTTGCCAGGCCGAAGACTTGTAGAGCTGGCGGCCCTGGCCTCTCGATCGCTGGCAAGCAATAAATTATGCAACACTCTGTAACATAACACAATAGACATTAGAGTGATGCAAACAATATATTGAGACAGAGCCCTTTAGAATCAGAAATATCTCACAATTTTGAAGCAAAATAAAATACAATTATACAATAATAACAGGTGGAATGCACGAGCGAATTTAGTATAGCAGATTGCAATTAATTATTGGTACAATTTAAAAAAAATTCTTCTATGTACAATTAAAATAATTTAATAGATTTGACAATATTAATTTTTAACGTGACAGTGAGTCACGGCGAGAACAATCAAATGGTGCTCTTATGAGAAATAATCAATTTAACGTAGCTGAGGGCTACGGGCGAGTGAAATGTAGCCCAGCGCTCGTGGAGCGAACGTCGCGCTTGTATATATAGAACAAATAGAATAAGTATCCTCCGCCGTAGTTTAATTTCTACAGCGGATTATTTGTCTTACCAACACGCTCTTCAGGAGATTGCGTGGTTTACAAACTGACAATTGAATAGAGAAAATAATCGATCATAAAAGCGACTGCCCCGCTTTCTGGGCGTAAATGGCCGTACTAGAACCTATTGAACCATACATAGAAAAATATTCAATTTTAATACAAACAAGGAAAATAGACAATGTTGCAAACAAAATCTGAGGTATATAATGATTTAGGAGTGATTATTGAACATTTTTAACAAGCCAGAAGATACACAAAGCTTGTAATTTAGTTACAAAAAATATATTAATAGTTGGTAATTTGATTTATAATAATCACCCCTAAAATTCAAAATAAAATATAAATAGTGACTTATAAATTAAACAAATACCATAGGTAAACGTAGAATTGAATACTGAATACGTTTCAAGCATTACCAAAGATGTAGAGCTCATATTTTAAGCAAGAAAATTATTTCATGAGGTTGAAGATCATTATTCAAATTTAATGCCTAAAAATTAACAAAAATACACCTTTAAACAAAAACCCAAGTGTGGCCACACTGTACAGTGCAGAATATGTATCTGAATATTATCAGAAGGTGAGAAAAACATAAATCAAGTATTCAGAATTTTCACCTTATAATTTAATAGATAATTTCTGTGTAAAATCTGTCACCTTATATTTCAGCTTTTGGATTCTGTTTTTAACTGAGATGGCAATATATACACTTACAATAAAAAGTATCTGAGTGATACAATTATTTTAAGGTGATGAATAAATATTTTGAACCTGAATCCGAATTTGTATGCTGAAATATGACATCCTAGGTTCAAGACCCGATCGTGACAGTTTTTCGACACCAATTGCTGAGGTCTGACGAGTTCACTCGCAGTCTGGAGGAGAATTCTAGCTGTGGGCTACTCTGACTGGTAGTTTTTGGTTGTTTCTCCCATCAACACCAGGCGAACGTCAAAGCAGTACAGTAACAAACGGACCATCATTTCTTTCTTGCCTTACCCTCACCTCTTACTTATGTATTTGCACCAACATGCACCACACAACCAGACATGTCTGAAGACGAGTCGGGAGATTAGAGCTGATCCCAACAGAGACAGTGCCTCGCTGGTGGGAGATACCATGTGGGGAAACCCCCTCTAGCAGAAGTGTAGGTCGGCGCCGGATTTCACCATTCAGCGGAGATCATGGTAATCTCCCGCGACAAAGATACACTACATTAGTTGGACTATGGTCCTTAGCAGTTGGCACGATTGGAAACACTAATTGATTAATCAAATACACAAATGACCGCTGTGAACTTTTCTGATGTTTCCCAGAAAACTGGGTTTAACCTGAATGTCACTTCTCAACGAACAAAAGTCGCAAATCGTTGAAGGTCGTACTCAGGACATTAGTTTAGACCCCCGTGCTAAGCACCGCCACTACTACCAGCGACATGTTACTCCCTCTCGCAACTCCTTCAACACTTACCTTTGACTTACCCTTTCCTTTAACCTTCTCGTCCCCGTCGCCTGCGAACTGCAACGCCAACGCAATGCTCACAATTGCTGCCGTAGTACTCCACAACTGCCACTGTCACCGCCGAATCTTCCACAACCCCTGTATTCCCACAGTCCTCCTGCCACAATCATCCCCGCCACCATGAAACTACGGAAAACTACCGATCAGAGACGGCTGCTAAAATTCTTTTTCAGGCCGAGACAGAACTCGCCCAGCTACGTAGTAGCTAGGGTCGAAAATCCTGCCGCGATTGGACTCGAACGCAGGACTTCTGGTCAGAGGCACAGCAGTAACATCAGTTGAATAAGCCATCGATATTTGTCTACACACGGTGTAGCACTGCTACATTGTTCCGGTCGTGTTCGAACTGTAGATATAGTACGGTTGATAGCTTTTGGGTGTGAATGTTTTATCGCGGGAGGTAGTGGTGATTCATTATCCACTGCATAATGAGGTCCAGCGTCGACCAACACGTCAACTCGCGGAATGATTCCTCTTCCAGGTATCTCACCAATCAGGGCATTGCCCAAACCACGACAAATTTCTAAGCCGTCTGGTTTTCCGTCATGTATGGAACTGAGTGTAAGTAAGTGTCTGTGAGTATGAAAGGGGGAAGGATAAGGCAAGGAACAGATTGCGCGCGGTCCGCGCCCCGTTTCTTAGGGCACTACGGTATTCGCCTGGAGTTGGTCGAAGGAACCATGGACAACTACCAATAAGAGCAGCTGGCCGCTAGAACGCAGTCTCCTGGCTGAATTGACCGAGTCTCAAACCCACCACCGGCGGGATTCCTGTGGCAGTTCCTCCCGTTCAGAGCCGCTGCAGGCACTGGTGCCTGAACTAAACTGAACCGCGATCATCCTGTGTGTATCGCGCGTACACCACCGCCCCCCGGCTTCCTCCGTCTCCGCCGCAGCCTTCCGGCGCCCGGCCACAAAGCCGCGGTCCGCGCCGCGCGGGGAGACCAAGCACAACACGCGCTTGATTAGATTCTGTCCCGCGCCGGGTGGGGCGCCTGGGCTGGCGCTCCGACCGCTCCTCGCCTCGCTCAGACCGGGTCGCAGGGGCACGCAAGCGCTCGCTGAACCGCTCTTCTGAGGCATCAACGTTGCACTTACGGGGAACGCTACAGTCCTGGCGAGACCAGAAGGAACCGGCCCACGTAGGCTTTCATTCGCCTCAAGCATATGCATCTTTGATTTCACTAGCGCTAGATTCTGAAAATCAACCACTGTGCGGCGCGCACAGATTTACCGCGCTGTTTGAGGGAGTAATTTGTGTTTTGTGTAAGATATGGTTAGCAGAACTGACACTCAGTGAACTCGTTCGTTTATGCAGTATTTACTTATTATTGAGGATTAGGGGTCTTTCAACTTTTATGGTAATTAAAATCATGTAATGGCCTACTGAGAAGATGAAAGCGATAATGATCATGTATATGATGATGGAGAACAGATGGAATGAGATGCAGAGGGAAAATAGAGCAGGCTCGGAGGAATTCTTCCGTTGGCTTTATTCATCACAAATTTCACATTAATTGGTCAGAAATCAAACGTGGGCCCCTGTGGCAAAAATCGTATACGCTAGCCATTACGCCCTGCCCTCGACAAACTGCGTTATTGCTATGGGACGAATCTAACTCTCAACGCATGTTGTCCCTGCTGACACTCGGAAAACGAATTGAGAGGTTTCGCTATGACTACTGCTTTCGCTACTCTTTCGCTTTCTGTTTACCAAAACTAGCACCGCCAATATGAAATCGGGGCGGAAAAGTTTACTAACAGAACTATCGGCAAGACGAGTTTCAAAACTACTTTCTCACTTACTCATACATTTACAGCATGCGACTTGGTAACTTAATACTGCTTTTGTTCATCAATATTTAAAAAATTGTATGTTACATGACGCTAAACTGCATTACCGAAATCCTATTAATCTTTCAAGTAATGATTGATACGCAATTTGATCAATGACTCCGAATCTACTTCTTCCTAGAAACCCTGAATGTAAATTTTTAATTAACGACATCGTTCACTAAAGTATGTAAGTTGTGCCTATCTGATATTGTGATACAGCATTTGTAAGTATTTTTTAGAAACAAAATTTCCACCAATGGAACTGAATTCTACGTATTTGTTCAATTAGTCATACTACATTATTAAAAACTCAAACATTTTCACTTCACATTTACTAAGGAAACAACATTACACGTTGGCCAAAATTTTTCGAAACAACAATAAGCGCTAATGAATTTTGTTCATATGAGGTACATTGTGCGAGCTTTTGGGCTTAGGTCCTGTGAATTATTCCTTGTTTTCATTGTTGAGCACCCTCTTGGGATGTGTTATTTTGCTGGCGCAATACTGTAAAGAAAACATGCCACCAGAGAGGGATGATGCATGTTTACGTTCAATTTCTTTTTACTCAATTCGTACACACCCAGAGCTCAAAACAACCAAGTGCGATATCCCAAAACAAACATTTTTTAGTGTTACATCTGTTATGAGACACGTGTAAATTAACGGTTTTCAATTTGAATGCTAGGCTCTCATCGTAAGTGTCTGCCAACCTGTCTTTGGCTCAAGAATTTTTAGGACTTCACAACCTTCCTATTTCAGTTTTCATTGGCAACATAATCTTAACTCCACATTGAAATTTAGGTCAGCAGGAAATGTACAAAACATTTTTAGAACAATGCAGCCTCTCCTAGACAAATCAAGCAAAATGTAACTGTTATCACTTTGTAATGTTTATGGTCATGGATTGTTTAAAATTGTTCTTTTTAAACTTAAAATAGAAATAAAATCAATGAATTTCATTTTTTAAATAAATTTTTATATACTTCTGTCTTCGAATTTTCTCTACTTTTTATTAATCACTTTTCATTTATATGTAAAAATATCAAAATAAGTAAACCATAACTCCAGAGCGAAGATGTTAGTGTGAACATGTAATAGGAATTAACAAGTCAATAATCCAAGGAAAATTAAATTTTGTGACAGAGAGTGACAGAGAGAAAAGTCTAAGAATTTATGTGTAACTTCAGTAAAATTTTGTTAACAGCAATGTCACTTATGAAAAATCGGAATGCATTAGTTTGCTATATAGTGTTACATTTTTATTCCCTTTCTGCACTTTATTCTGGCTTGTTTAGAGTCGATCGTGCTGAAATATGTTTTTATAGATATTCTTTATAGAAACTTATTAAGATTGCTTTGTTGGTGGAGAACAAACAAAACTATTATCCAATGACGCAGTTCTACTTATATTTCACATAAAACGAAAGACAACGTAACAATGAAATGGGTATCAAGAATAATACATGAAAAGATAGGTCAAGTGATAAAACAGAAAGTGAAGAGATATAAGGACATTAACGGTGGAAGCTTCCCGGCGAAGAGAAATTGCAGAATGCAGTTTCCACCAACTCAAAATCCAAACCATTGAAACTATGCTACCGTACTGGTTGACCTTACTACTTGGTGATTACATGTCTAGAAGTCCAGTGGGGTTAGTCAGATCTCGAGGTATACATTCTTGCAATTTTCTGAAAGAAACTACTTGACAACCTTCTGTTTTAAATGATTCTTATTGACAGAAAAGATGACCGCTCAGTACTTATTCTTTCAATAAATTTGCTTCATCAAAGACAGGAATACCAAAATAATAGCGGTGAAGATATTTATACCGGTATAGAAATATATTTACTACTATAATACCTTTATTCAAAATATCTTAAAAATATACAGGTATAAGACGTGAACTACCAGTTTTTTTAGAGATATTTTACATTTGTCCGACGTATATACCGGAAAAATACCTCTATTTAAAGGTATTAAACCAGTCCTTCTCATAAAATACCGGTATTTTAATGAGAAATACGGGCATTTCAGTAGAATACAGGTATCTTGGGAAAACGTATTGTGATTTTTACCGCCGAGATGCCTCAGAGGAACAACTACTGACAGTGCAGTGTTTCTGATCGGGAGGTCCTAGGGTTCGATTTTTCTAATTAATGTAAATCTGTTTATCTTTTGCAATGTTTTTACTAATTTCACAATGCTTTTTCTCTGCCTGCCAGATCAGTGTAACTCAAATATGCAACATACAACGTGCTGAATACTCGGATTGATATGAAATTTTATCAGCTTGTTAAGTTCCTTTCAAAACTCATAATTATGAATTTTTAAGTGCTATAAAGTATTGCAAGTAGTTTTTACCACGATTAGTATTGGGACCTAATACTCTGAATTTGTGCGGAAATCGAAGTGTGGATACCAAAATGTTAATTCTAATTTGAATCACTTTTCTCAAGGTTTATACATTTAACAAGCAATCTCAACTGTCACCGAAATATTTGTAGCCGTAAAAGTATAGAAATTAAGGAATCAAAATAAAAGCATATCTCCATAAAGCATAAAAATGGGAGAAAATGATGATTAATCCTACACAAAAAGTAATAGTAGAAAATTAATACAAATAATGAAATTAAAAACTTAGTGAATAGAAGATTGGTAATATATGGAAACTCGGAATAAAAAGGCGTGAAAATAAGGAATTATTTAATTAAATTCAATTTTGTTTTTTTTAAATACGAAATAACTCAATTCATTTTTAATGCGGAATAATTCAATTCAATTTTTAATACAAAATAGTCTGTCACCAACGTAGGAAATTGAACTTGTTCACCCATCCATGTTATTAATTTCCTACAATACCGCACAAAATACGAAACAGCATCTGACAGTTTTTAAGCTCCACAGTTCCTGTAAAGCTACGCTCTTTTCGCGGTAGTGCCAGTCGTTGTTTGAAATATTTTTCATTGGTGAAGACCAAAAATGGAATAAAAAACATAAGAAAGTAGAAAAACATGATAAGTATTCACGAGTGTGTAGTAAACAATGTATAATACTTCTTAAAAATGAAGTTTAAAATTATGAAACTGAAACAAATTTGAAGGACAACCAGGCAGCAACAACACTGAAATTTCAGATTTCTCTGAACGCGACATGTCAACTCTATCCTTGAAGTTTCTCCTAGAAGCTGTAGCCCTCTCAAGGTTGCGCCATCCCCAACGCCACAGCCATCAAAACTTCATCAACTGAATAAATGCTGAAATACGGGAAGCAGGGGTGAGTGAGAATATAAGGACTAGAGGAAGGGGAAAACGGAATAACTAATACGTTGACAAGAACGCAAATGCCAGCACAAATAGAATGAAGCGACTAAACACAATACAAAACCAAGTGATGGTCACCAGCGCAATTTTCAAAATCCAGAGTCAGCAATCCCTGAGATATCTCTCCACCCCACCTTCGTCGCGCTTCCCGGAAGCACTTCTGAGGCTGGAGTGGAGTTAATTCCAGTGGGCAGTTGACCCGCGCAAGGGGCCCCCTCCTCCCTCCATCTTTCTCCCAAATGTATAAGAAGGGAATAATAATAAACTTTTTTCAAATTGTCGAGTTTATCATTAAATGATTATGACATTTATTTTGTATAACTTCAGTATTTCATTTTTGCACGCAATAACAGTGCTGCGTTTTGCGCTTTATTGTATAAACTCATTTGACAATTTTTGCAAATCGATTTTGTCGGCCAAGTAGCTATAAGTATGTAAAACTGCAATTCTGTTGAGCTGATCATGCAACTTAGTTGATTGCATATACTTTTTCAGACGACGCAATATCAAGAAACGTCGTTAAATTCTGGAATTTGACATTTATGGAATATTTATTCTACCAAATTGCAAGTGGATATTGTACCCACTTGGAATTCCTCGTGACTAGCTCCTTACCATTCCCACATTATTCGTCAGGCCTCTTCAAAACCAAATGATGGTTTCGAGCGAGATACACGCTTCAGAATCCAGGGTCAGCACTCCCGTGCCATCTGCCACTAAACCCCATCGCTTCCTGGAAGCACATCGCTCTCTCCAGCCTTGAACGTCGCGTCGGCGGCAGCTCGGCGGCTGAGCTGGCGAGGGCGCGGGGCGCGTGCTCCCATTGGCCGGCGGCAGGGCGCGCGGCGCCGCCATTGGCCCGCGCGCGCGCGATCGATTGCCCGGGCGCGCCGCGCGAGGGCGCTGCGAGCGGCGACGGGCGCGCGCGTCAGTTGGCCGGGCCGCAGGCGGCAGCCGCCACGACGACGACGGACGTCTCGCCCGCGCCCCGCGCTCCACGCGCTCTCTGCGGCCTCGACAGCACGCGCGCACGCGGCCTGCTCCCTCCACTTCTTCTGCTTCCTCTTCTTCTCGGGCAGGTCGTAAGTTCAATAAAACGGGCCCACAGTTCATGAAAACTCGCTGTTCTGACTTCTCTCTCTCTCACTCTTTTCTTTGGGTTCTTTCCACAAGTTTTCTCAAGTTTTGACCTTGACGTTACAAATACGTCAGGACTGTTTTATACTTTTTTGGGGAGGTGGCGAACATTTTTTGTGCTAGCTGTGCACGAACTGTCAACTTGCAAACAAAAACTTTCGATCCAGAAACTTAGTAAAAGCAGTAGTTTGGGTGATACGGTGTTTCTTCAGTTTATCCACAGCGCACTGTGTAGTTTTTCGTAATAGTGGTAGTGCATAGTTCAATAAATGTTGGATACGTGTATATCAAATATGTTCAAAGCTTGATAGCTAATTAATAACGCCTGCATTTCCCTACGTTCAACAAAGCTGTTTGATGTTGTGTATTGTTGTGTAACTATTGTCAATGCCCTAGAGATATTGGAGTAGTGTTTTGGTGTAAATTTTATCGCGTGACCTTTAGTGTGAAAGTGAGTGAACGCCAGTGATGCAAGAGCAGTGCGTCTGGTGACTGGTATAATCGTCATCGCCATGAGCACTGGAGGCGGCGGCGTTGGTGGTGGAGGCGGCGGTGGCGGCGGAGGCGGAGAGCCCAAGAAACCCCATGAAGGGGGCGGTCTCACCATAGATCGCGCCGCTTTCTTACTTCTGCGCGTGAAAAAAGCCTTCAAGAAGCGGAAGCAACAGCGCAAGGAGAAGAGGTAAGCCTCTTTACTCCGTGTACGCCTTCTAGCATGTAGCGACGGCCTTGAGTTCCCCATTATACTTTCTGACTTTAGAAATTACTAACATATTTCACTAATATATTGTTCATGTATTTTGTACATAAATGTCATTTTTTTTAAATAATTCAATATTGTTGAGGTTCTCACATGATATTACTTTGATACTTGTGATTGTAAGGTGAAATTCCTCTGAAAAGGTATTAATTTTTCAGCGATTACGCAGCTACCGCAATCATCGATGCCTTATTCTTCTTATCGGTTTCTGTGCTTACTATATTTTATTTACGAAAGGTTTCACTCCGTCTCAGAAGTAATTCTTCACAATAATTAATAAAGGTAAGATATTAATCACAGTAAAAAAGTCCGACCCACAAATCTAAAAAGTGAATTAGTTTTTTGTCCATTTCATCGTATTACAATCGCACTTGTAATCAAATGCATTTTTAAATACGAATATGTTTAAATTCAATGACATCATTCTATGGAAAAGTTCAATTTATTTTTATTTAATTTTCTTTATTTGTTATAGAGGACCAACTAGGAAAATTGTGACAATCCACATTGTATTAAATTGTCCGAACATGTTCTCGAAAAAAATATCCAAATATTTCGCTAAGTATTAGTTTCCAGAAAAAACCGTGCGATGTTGAATACAAAATAGATATATATGGTAATGGTTAAATGAGATTGGCATAGAAGTGGTCATCCACCATTCGTCTGTATTGATTCACTAAATTTGTGGATGCACTCGACCGCATATTTTTAATTGACATCGTGGGAAAAATAAAAACAGAGAAAAGGGGGTTCTATCAATTTTTGGGACTCTCGCAAGAACTGCAAGCGTCTTTCCGTTGAGAGCTAATAACAATATATTGCAATTTCTCAAAAATTGTTTCCTTCAGCAGTGATAAATGTGTGAGCTTCAGAAAGAGAAAAAATCTTGCATTACTTAGAAAGTCGAAATGATGATTTTGATGGATATAATTTCAACTATTACCAATTAACATTCTTTCACAATCTCTCTTAAACGCAATATTGCAAAACTCTGATAAAATATTGAAGTTAACTGGCTTGTCATTTTCTATATAATAGAACCAATGATTGTGTTATATATGAATGATGATTTGGTAATTGCTGACTAACAACAATAGTGTAAAGGAAATTGGAATATGTTGAGCTTATTGAAAAATAAAATGGTAATACGCTAAGCACGTTGAATAATGTGACTAAAAATCGTCGTTGTGTTGTTGGAACACTCCATTTGCTACATCGATTCTCTTCTGTGCGTGTCACTGCATACGAGTATTCTGCCCCTGCTATTGTGAAATATCAGCCGGTATTATTACTTCAAAATTATCTCGGACTATTAAATAATATTTATTCAAGATATTGTCATAGCAAATGAAGGCTCAAACTAGGAGAACGTTTTGACAATAGGATACTGGATAACCATATCCAATTCAGAACATGGAAAAAATCCATATTCGCGGGAAAGTCTTTCATCTATTAGAGTGTTTTCAGAGCGTAGCGTAAAACGGGGTTAACAATCCCGTGATCACATGATGTGTAATGCAATGCAATAGCGAAGCAATGCCGGGTCAACTAGTAAGAAAACATGCATTCTGTAGCGTATTTTCCCCTACTATAGCTCTTATAAGAGCGAATATTACATGTAACCAAATGCTACTAAAACACTCGTTAATTAAATTTTGTGAGGAGGGATATGACTTCTGGAGCCCAAAAAATCTCTTCTGTTTATGCTTAGTATCCCTCATTCGTCACAAACAGCTGTTAACTGTTTTACGTTTATAAATGAAGTGAATAATACGTAAATATATATTTTTCGGTGTTTTGAATCTTTTGGGAGTATTTTGGAGAAGTTATACTTTTCAAAAATGCTGGCCGAAAAGGAAGAGAATTACACGAATACACTCAACAGGGCAAGTACGTGGTACTACTCACTAGAAACGTGCTTGTTTGCATTCACTGACGATGAAAACTGGCAGCACTAAATATATGCTTTGCATTTTTAGAACATATAAGTAGAACCAAATGCGCGTAAGCCTCGTGATAAGTCAATTTGTGATGAAAGAATAAATCTATGATATCTAATAGAATTGTGATTCGGATTGACACTCTATAATGAAATAGTTATTATTTCCATACAGTTAATGTATGCAAGGTGACGGATTCTTATGGAGTAATGCCACCACCTGACATAATTGTTTCATGCATGAAATGAAACGTTAAATTTCTTCATTCAGAGTATTAGGTAGAGAACAAACAACATATTTTTATATAATTTAATGTTTTCTGTTAAGAATTAATAACGTTAATTTTGCACTCAGTATGTAGTTTTGTGCGATGATAATACAAATAGTATCAACACAACAAGATAATAATAACAATAATAATAACAATAATGAATTTGTTTTATTTCTTTCTGTTGATCCTAATTTAATGTAGATAAATGTTAGTATCACGTACATTTTTACCATATATGATCAAACTTAGGTAGATTCTATATATATTTCAACGTTTCATACATTTTGATTATGCCTTTTAAATAGTACTCTAGCAATCACGGTTGACAATTGCGTAAACAATATAGTTTTACAAATAAAAACAGGGGAATGCAAGAATATTGCAATCATTTTATGCAATTTATATCAGGTATATTGCATGAAAAGTAATGATAATAATAATAATAATATAATAAAATAATAATTTCCCTTTTTCTTTTCCAACGTGAAAAGTGAATTGATAAATAGTTGCGATAACACATTTTGGTTATGTTTTGTTTTATTGATATTATTGTATTGTATTACACGTGTGCCTTGAAAATTACGACTTCCTTAACTTTTTAAAACAGTTATAAATAGTTGTTTAACTCAAATATTTGATAGTCTTTTCTCTACAATGAAATAAGGAATGCAATATCTGGATGTTCTTTTTGTGGAGCAGTTTGTATGTGTGTCAATAATTAGAAACATTTCCAAGCACGGAGAAAAAATATTTTCATTGTAACTCACAGTATTCAATATTAGCGCATTAACTAAGCAAGGCCTATAAATTTTACTTTATAACTCGGGAAGAGAAGTAATGCAAAGAAATATGATAAAGCTGTTGAAACACATTTCATAAAGATTTATTCGTTCCTTATGCATAATATCAGGGGTGAAAATGCATTTTTTAACTTTATAACTAATATCTCTCTTGAACACCTTGAACTGTCGCTGCGGAGCTGCTGGAAATTGACAGCGGAGGTGCGGCGACCGATGCGAGGGGTACGAGGGTCCGGGCGCCTGGCACAAGAGCCTCCGGTGATCGCTGAGGGGGCTTGTCGCGCCGACACCTCCTATTTGGGAAGTGTTCTAATGTCTACGACCTACTATTAACCACCATCAGTATACCTCCTTTGTTGGGATGAAGCGGTAAACGGTTTATTTTAAAACAAAAAACTATACTTTGAAATTTTACCAAGTGGATAAAAACGGTGGTCAGTATACATCATATTTAATATACTCTATTGTTTATGATTACAATATTCAGTTGGTTATTGATGTAGATTAAAATTTGCATTTATAATTCGACATTTTCAGTGTAAATACAAAACCACAACACTTTGAGGTCAATTTAAAACAATAGCGGTTAACCGTTTTAATATTTTAAATATGTAAAATTAGACCACATTTCATTTCCTCCTCTTTGACAAATTGTTTAATATCAACTACATTCGCACATGTTATTAAAGGAGTCACTTTATTAAATGCATTCGTTTCAATCTTTCAAACTAAAATATTAAAATTGATAAAAAAAATTATGACGTTAAGACTGAAAGAAAATATTAATTACAATTAAAAAATGTTATCAAAAAGTGAATTCACTAATTGAGTTCTTGGTTATTTGATTCGGTTTTGGAAGAGTTATGGGTTTGCGTTAAGACGGGGTTTGAACTTTCGTGTTGATATAATGACTGCCATAAATATTGTCTTGCTAATTACAATAATTTTTTTGAAATTCTAATACTGGCATTTCTGCAATATGTTTTAATATAAGGTGATAAGTATTCTTTAATGTTTTTTTGCTTTATTTATTATGGTCGCATGAACTTATAGGTCATGAGCAACCAAATTTAATCGGTTTGACATTGAAAATTAAATCAATACTCACAGAATACTTCAATACATACAGAATTATACAATAAACGTACATAAAAATTGTGGTAAAAATAATAATTGCTGAGTAGGTAATACTAACAACCACTAAGTAACAATAGGAACACATGATCTATTTTGTAAAAAAATCAAATAACATATTTCATTGCTCTTACGGTTTGTTTCTTTTATAATTGTCTAACACAATGTTGACACATTTTCGTTCTAAAAATTCGAACTAATTTGGTTGTACATGGCAAATTTCTATTGATTTCTCACAATTATTATTAATATGTTCAAACTTATGGTAACCTATTAGAACGACACGCCTCAAATGTTTGCAAACTCAAGTCCTAAGAAAAAAAACTGTTACTCATCTCGATTACCAGGATGGATGACCGTGGAAAATCATCAGCTCTAATTTTGCAACCCGCCATCTTTCACAGCAACCAGTCGGCGTCCGCAAACACGAGAGCATGAGCAAAGAGCAAAGAGCAAAGAGAGTGCGCGACGCCTGCACAAAGAGGCTGGCCGGGGCCCGGGGGAAAATTCGTGTCGCTAACTGCATGAGCGCCAGGCAAACTAGCAGCCTGATGAATAAATGAACGCGACCACCGGACCGAGCGCGTTCAGGGATCGCCGTTGGGCTAAACGCGACGGTCGGTGAGACATGGTGCAGCGGGGATGGGCGTAAAACAAAACGTAACTATTCGTTAGTTCACTATGATGCGAAAAAATCTAATTCAAACTAACTAGCCTTTGTGAGACTCAATGATGTACTTCATTATCATCTTTGCCTGCTCGCGTTCCGTTCTGACACGTAATTACTCGCCGGCACACTAAGGGCACCAACAAAGAAACCATGGTTTTTTAAAAAAACAATAACTGCGACAAATTAGTTAAAAGTATTATGACAAAGTATAACTCATTACGTAAATAAGTATTAATTACTCAATTAAATGGTCAGTGTATAATTTTCGTAGTGCAATTTAGTGTCTCTAATAAAAGAATAAAAATACAAATAATAATAATTATAATAATAGATTTGAAGAAAATGTATGTACAGAAAACGATGTATAGCAACATTAATATAATATCATCATCATCATCATCATCATCATCCTAAAGGCTAAAATTGCCTTGTCGCTGCTGCCATGACATTCTGTCCTCAGCTTCCCTTTTCTGCATAGTTTTTAATTGTAATATGTTTGAAGTTGTTGCAAAATGTTTATTTTAGGTCTCCCTCTTCCTCTTCTTTCAACTATTTTACATTCCGAAATTGTATTTAAAAATTCGTAAGGCCTAAAAATGTGTCCAAAGAATTTTGCTTTCCTGTTTCAAGTGGTTATTGAAAAGGATCTCTTCTCTTTCACTTTTTCTAAAATTACATTGTTAGAATTTTTCAGTCCAGAAAACCTTCAATATTTTTGCCACAACCACATCTCCCAAGCTTCTAAACGACTCCTGTCCGATTTCTAAAAGTGTTCATCCTTCACATCCGTATAATAGGACACTTCAGATATAACTTTTCAGAAATTTCTTTCTATTATTCAAATTTAAGTACTGTTTGTAAGCATTTTTTTTTCATTTAGAAACAACTTCTTTGCTAGAATAATACGCATTTATTTCTGTTGTCATTTTATTGTCTTGTGTGAAAGTAAAGTCTAAATAGCAAAAGTTGTGTACATGTTCTATTTCTGTTGTATCTAGAATTGTTATTTGATGTGATGTTTTCTCCCAAATTTCATGAATTTAGATTTTGATATTTTAGATATTTATCATTTTTTGTAAATAATTTCTTGAACATGCTAATGTTGCTATATCATCAGCATATCGTAAACAGTGTACTTCTAAACCATGAAATTGTATGCCCTTTGTTTTTCCACTAAAGAATTTGATTGTTTCTTCTATAAACAAGTTGAATAAATGAGCTGAAATGGAGCATACTTGTCTTATTCCATTTCTCATCTTTGCTTTTGTCTCCTGATTATTGATGGTTATTTTTTCGTATTGATTTTTATAGAAATGTTGGATAATTCTTCGGTTCTTCCAGTCTTGATATACGCCTTTCATCACCTGAAATTCTATTTTCCAGGGAACTGTCGAAATCTTTCTCTAGATCTACGAATGCCACGTATGTGGCCCTGCTCATATCCATTTTTCTGTCTAAGATGCTCCTGAGTGCAATTCTGATATCTCTTTCTGAAATAAATTCGAATTGACCTTCATCAAAATTATGTTCAATTTTACCTTTTATTCGATTTTTGATTATTGTGATGATAGTTTTCACAGCATGGGATATTAGAGAAATTATTCTATAACGTTCGCATAAAGCTGTTTCCTTTGTTATGTATGGTAATGATTTTGATTTCTGCAAATTCATCAAATACAAATGAAAGAGCTGAATATATAGATATATAGAGGAATATATAGATATTAGTAAATATAAAACATTTTATTTACATTTGTAGAAACATGTTAAACTTCGAAATCGAGATAAATAGTGATGTATTGTTTCAGAATTTGTAAACCTCTCTCGTTTCATCAGGTTTGGTGAATGAGTACTGAATGTCAAAAAATGACATTCTTGTGACTTGATTTTCCATTTATCGTATATTTTGTTATTTCCTTTTGTAATTTATCTATAGCTCTTTCATTTGTGTGGGATGTAATCACGATGTACAGCTGATTCGATAATGCTTTAAAGTTTTCTCAACATTTCAAACCCAACATTTATTTGACTTGTCCTTGGATTGTTGTGTTAATGGCCGTGTCACGACAAACTTCAAACTCACACTCAGATATTTTCAGAAAGGTAGATCAATACGTAAGTGCGAACACACCGGCGGTAGGTAATTTCTTCTTGTTTCGGGAGTGAAGAACAAACCTAAGTGCAATCAATCGACGGAATAAGAATAGGTTGGTGCATTGAATTTAAGAATAAATGTGTGCATTAGACATTAAAGCATATTTTTTCTGTATTACATAAATCAATCAATAATGAGTCAATTATTTATTTACTGAAATACGTTGATACGAGGTTTAGCGCCATTTTATTTAATTTTTTGCACGTAGTTACACACAACCGTTCAACTGCGGTAAATTCCCGTTCATAAATTTTATTATCGTAGATATATACTTTACGTTCTTTTAATTAAAATTATAGTGTAACAAATGATTAAATACATTTTTCGAACCGAAAATTAACTGTATAATCAATTGGCCAGTATAAAGTAAGGTCTTAAAGCGGATTTGAGAAAATAGTGATACTAGAAGCTCCGTGGGTCTAGAAGAGAGTATTTTAGCCTTTCCTCGCTTTCCGTTCACTTTTATTTACGCGAATGCTCCTTAATCTGGGATAAAACCCGGCTGTTCACTCCCCGCGGAGGTCGTATTCCATGAATAATTTTGTGCGTTCGTACTGCCTACGACCTCTCCGCGGCCGACGCCCAGCTAGGAAATTCATCAAAGTGGTCGGTGGCGCACGCGGCCTTCGCCTGCCGGCAGCCGCGCGCTCTGTCGCTGGTCGCACACTGCATTACGAACAGTCTCGTCAAAGACACGTGCATCCATTTTAAAGATGTCAAAAACTGTAGGAACTGTTTTTTGATTGTCGTTGACAACAAAATGGAGCTAGTGGTGCTACAATACTACAATACTACAGTAGAACCCCTCTAATTCGAAATTGTGAATAATTCGAACAAACGAAGACGGACGAATGGAGGACGAAATAAAAAAAAAATGCTTATTTGTAATGTAAAGAAAATATTTTATAATTACTGTAAAACTGAACAATAAATTATTGAAACGCATGTTGTCAAAATGAAACGTTTATTGCACTGTTAACAACGGTGTTAAAACAGCTCAGTAGATGTCCCATTATTAGATCCATATTTTTTAAAAATTAATTCGGATATGACGAATAGCTTCTGAGGCAATGGATCATTTAAACAAAAATCAGTTTGGATACAATCATCCCGAGCAGCGAGAGTACGTGGGTCGGATCAGTCACAGACCACTTCCCGTGCACCAATCCAGGCGTGTGAGGGGCCAATCGACAAGTTTCGGTATCTTGAAGGGAAACTGATAGTTTGTTTTCGGATCCGGCCAGAAGATCCTAATAAATAATCCTGTTTTAGCTGTGACCTCAATGAGAATGACAGGCATTAAGCCAACGCCTCCAAAAGAGATCTACGTAGGGTGCTAACTAACCCTCAGTACTCGAGTCAAGAGAATCGTGCGGTGGATTTCATTTTCATCCGTATTACCGTATTTTAAGAAATAAATTTGCAAAAAGTTATGACTAGTATTGACTATTGATTTGAAGAACTTCAAGTGAATACGGAGAAATCCAAACTGTGAATAGTGCTAGAAAATGAAAATACGTTTACCTTCTTACGTTCGACTTCTCAAAAGTACGTTCTTAAGCGAGCAAATATCGGTTTTCAAATGAAAGTGGCTAACAACTTATTGTCATTAAACTAAAATAACCCCTTATTCACATAAATATACAAAACAGCAGCTTTTTAACGTTTATATATATTTGCCTACAAAACGATAAATAGAGCAATTGTGAAATAGAAGTGAACACAATTAGACTGACTTTGTGAACTTTTAATGTGTTCAAAGAATAGGGGACAAAAATATGGAAATGTTAAGTCAGTCGGGGGAAGAATGAAATGTAGTAGTAGAAGATTTTGTGACAGTTATTTGAAACTGATTGAGAAGGACCTTGTTAGAGAATAATGCTCAAGAGCTACTTACAGGTGAATTTTTATGTTCATTTTTGTGAATATTAGCAGAAAAGGAAAAAAATGTATCTGCTCTAAATTCATAACTATTTACGATTATTTATACCCACAGGCCGTTTTTACGGCATTTACCATTTTGAAAGTGAACTATTACTAGTTTATATACCGTACGGAGATAACGTGTTATAAATTTTAAAACGGAAGTAAACCATTATCAGCTACTACGATTCATTAGTATGACCAACGCCAGATGCTGTAAGAACTAATTTGAACAAAGCTATGCATGGCGTAAATTTTCAACACATAAACTGGGTTTCAGTTGGAGTCTAGAGAAGGTATATAAACGCTTGGATTCAAAATGCTGCGAACTGGCTTGGATTATCAAAATTTGAAACACTTATCTGCACTACGTGGCACACGGTATTACTGGAAACCACGCGATATTTTGAAAGTGAAACATTTCCATATTTTTTAAAAACAATATCCCATAAAGATATCCCATAAATGTATCTATAATCACTATCAATGTCTGTATATTCAAATATTTTATTTATTTTTCTAGAAAGGGACAACAATATGAAAAAAACATTGTCACAAGGCTAAGTATAATTGAGGTGGGACACAGAAGTTTCCGTTGTCTCTGAGGTGCTTGTTAACCTAAGAGGTTTCGCTGTGAAATTTTGTAATTTTGTTTATTTCCATCAACTTTGCGAACTTGAACCACTCTCCGCAAAGAAAAATAGTGCTATGTTGGCATCACTGCCGTCATAAGAGACCTATTACAAAACCAAAACTTGCGTGCTCCCTGAGAGTGCAGTCTGGAAGAGATGACGCTGCCTGCCGGACGCCCTAGACGACCAGCGCCGACGTCACCATCACCTTCGGGCATTTTCCACTTTCCGCAGCCTCTCGACGCCTCGCCAAGCGCTCTTCCCAATTGCACCACGAACCGTCAAATTTACAAACAGAAGTGAAAGAGAGATTCAATGAAACGTGTTTTCAATAATATAAATTTTATATAGTACATTTATTATAATTTTACATACTTAACGTAGGTAGAAAAATAATATTGTGATATTGAATAACAGGCTGGTTTATAAAACAATCTTTGATAGACCAATAAATTATCGTTTATAAATTAAAACAAGATTCAATTCTAAGTTTGTATTTTATGTTTCAAGGTATTTTTAAACATAAATGTCACGCAGACTACTTCAGCTTTCAGAGATGATTAATAGTTAGGTTAAAAATTTCTATAACATAAATTATGAGTAAATAGTTTCATAGATAGATTTAGTTCTGGGCTAGCCACGCAGTCGTCTTCCAATATCATCACAAGTGGCGAATCCGAAGAAATAGAACATGGAAATTGAATTTTATTCAATTAATTCAAATATAAAACGATGACACATCGCATCACATTCCAAAGGAGACTTATCATTAAGCGTGAGTGACTGGCATTTAAGTAAATATACATGACCGAAAAATGTCCTTTTCCTTGATCGAAATTATTGGACGGGGCAAGGATGGACTGAAAATGCCTTTCCCCCTAATGCACACTCTGAACCGGCCTCACCACGTATGTGCAATATTTAAGAAGATACAGAGATATGTATGCAGAGATTATGTAAATACAATATTATACATATCGCTGTTGCTACAATAATCCTTTCCTATGGACTTCATGCAATTTTTTTTAATAGCCGGGACGAATTATCTTGTTTAGTGTAGATGATATGTACTTTGCTGAATTAACACACGGTTACTAAGTGTTTATTATTTCAGAGTTTTGTTTCTAAATATGAATCTAAATTTAATACTTCAATCTCGAAACCTATCATTTTAAATCTTTCCAACAGTATTGAACTTTCCATTGTCTCCCCTTTCGAACCAACCGTGATCACCACCTGCAAATCTCACCCCTGCCTTCGTTGCAGATAATCACCCCCTCCGATCACAACCTGGTCTAGCAGTGGTCAATCTGTCGCAAGCTACGATTCTTTATTAAGGTACCAGTCTCAGACTCGTATGTCCATTCTTGTGAATTGAATAACAATTTTGATGAATATGTGATTAAGAAGATATGCTTTTGTGATGTTGTGGAGTGGAATGATGTGGAAACTCTGCGGTCAGAGGTAGAAAAAGAAAGGAAACCTGATCGGTACCCGCTTTGTTCATCACAAATTGAACATGAATCGACAGGGAAATGAATTACGGTCTCAGCGTAGAAAGTGAAGCAGTCAGCTTGCAGTATCTCAGCAGACTCAAACCGACATCTATAACGTCAAATGAAAATCACAGTGGTCACCGATTTCTCAGCTAATTTTCCAGTTCACTCAAATTCATGGTAACCTAGCAGCCCCTTCCTCTTCTATCCTCTTCTTATATTTCGCAACTCAGCTGCTTCTGTTACGTAAGTCTCCGCTACGCTCCTTTTGCATATCTCCCTGTCTCTGTAACTCTGCTTTGCCGCTCTCACATCAAATGTATTGTGAAACATCAAATGTGATGTCGCGTTATGCGACATGTCACGTGTTGCGTCACGTAATGCACCGCCGACCTGCTTTCGGCTCTTCCTTCGGGCACTTTCCACTTCCATCGTCGCTCACCCTTGGGTTTCCACTGCACCTCGATTCTCCTGTGAAAGCCATTTTCCCCGCTGCTCCTCATGTAATACCTCACACCATCCTCCTGACGGCATCGCCGATGCCAGACCTGTCAAAATCGCTTCTCGTAGAACGCTATTTCAACATGCAATATTTTTTTCGATAATGGTTATATTCTCGCCATCATTTTTACAATAACACACTCTTTAAAGTTCCGTTAACATCTCTATCACTGAAAACGTCAATATGTTTGTTATAAACTTCGTCTACACAAAAAATCACCAGCGTATAAGCTCGTACATACAAAATCTGACTTCTTTCTTATTTCCTTTCCTTTCCTGCTGTTGAGAAATAAAACACGTCTTTCAAATACTTTTCTGAAGCATACAACTTTAGTTCAAAGATACCTCTGCGTTATTTCAATGCATTTTATGGCATATTGTGTATTTTTTTCAGTTTTATGGAAAGTGTTAATATTGTGAATTAATAATAAATAAATATTAATAATAAAATTGTGTTTATTAGTGGCGAGGTTCAGGCCTCTTCAGCCGAATTACTTTTTTGTAAATATAATTTTAAAAACGGAAAAGTATAATTGTGTTCAAGTTTATAGGAAGTGGTGTGCAGTTTCTTTAAGTTTATTGTTATATGAATTTGTGTATTATGACTGGGCGTATTCTCTTTTTTCTACTGCTATCTAGATTTCAATGCGTTTGAAACATATTAACAAAACATTACTCTCAGAGCATTTTCTTTTTGAATTGTGATCTAGGAGATCACTTCTTTTATTGTCAATCATTATTCAGATTTATTATCAGATATTATTCAGATTATTCGCGAGTTGAGGGGGAGAGGGAGGACCCCACAAACTCGTGCAGGAAGAAAAGAGAGTATATTTTCTAAAGTAGTTTATTTCACTTACCCTGCTACCTGGGCGCGGGTGGCGTGGCGACGGCTGGCTCCGGCAAGTTGACGAGAAATAAGAGGGGCGAGGTGCGAAGTCCTCGCCAATTTATAGTCTCGGAACGCTGGCGTCGGCAAATGACAACTGGTCACTTGCCGACGGCAGCGTGTCGCGAGGGCCGGAAAGCCATATCGCGACACCACCCTCTCCCCGGAAAAAGGGGCCGCGCAACCGCGGAATTTCATATATACATAATTTGAATGTGATATATACATAATATACATTACAAAAGCGGGAACCAATAATGCACCAAATCTGCTCTTGTTTGCAAGGAAAGAAAAAGAACCAGAGAGGAGAGAAAAATAATATACTGAAAGGCCTTTGATGGAGCCCATTGGTGAGGGCACATAGGCTGCAGCCTGCTAGTGGGAAAGATGATTCTACCAACGTTTCCTCACCGTCATTGGTCTGCCATTGCCAAGTGCAATCCACTAGTCCAAGCACCTGGCCCTCTGCTCTTTGTAGAGAGAGATGATTGGTGGGGCCTTGTTGGCTGCAACCTGCTAGTGGGAAAGATGGTTCTACCAACGTTTCCTCACCGTCATAGGTCTGCGAACGCCAACGCGGTCGGACGGATCCAAGCTTAGAGCTCCTAATTCAGAGAGGATCTATTCGCGCGGGCCATTGACTGCAGCCTGCTAGTGGGAGATACGATTCAATCAACATCTCCTCACCGTCATAGGTCTGCCTTTGTCAACCCCTGTCCGACCGCAGCGAGTGTGCTTGGATGCGGACAAACCTGCACCAAGGGTAGGAGGAGTTAGAGAATGCGGAAATGAGGGAGAGAAATAAAACCGCAAAGGGACTTAAAGAACGGGCGCTCCTCAATTAGGAGAACACCAAACGATACTGGAAGTTAAATAACAAAGAAAAAACAAAACAAAAACAACAACAAACAAACAAGAACAGTGCGTGGAGCATTTCTGAGCCGCTCGTACGCTTCAAGCGTGCCCACGGTGAATTGAAAGACGGCTCGTGATACAAGGAAGTGCTGACTGTGCTCCTCGTCGCCCTCGGCGCGTGGCGTTGGCAGCTACTGCTGGTTGTGTCCCTGTGCTGTGAGTTCAGGCGGGTTGCGTCAGTGCCGGGGCTGTGCGGCGGCGTAATCGCGCGCTGAGCAGGCAGATTCGCCTCCTGTAGTGGCCGAGGTGTTGTTCTGCGAGAAGACATTTCCTTAAGTACCTTACCCAAGGTAAAAGCACCAAATGGGAAGGGAAAAGAAATATGACGGAAAAGTGGGGGCATAGGAATCATGGACATGGCTTCTATAATGATTAATGGGTTGAAAAAGAAGAAAAAAATCATTTTGATGCCTGTGGAGACAGCAGATGTGCAAAGCAGCGACGAGAGTCCCCGGAAACGGCAGTCCGGGAGCGGCAGTCTCCGGGGCGTTGCACAGCTGCAAATCGACACCGCACATATCGCACACTTTCAGTCATTGTCTGAAACTTTAGAAATTGATTAGTTGTCTGCACTTTTCTTCCGCCTGCTAGCGGCGTTTGCGGCTTTAAGTGCAGCCGAGCGCGTAACTGGCCCTAAAGGGATAGAAGAAGGAGAAGAAATACTTGGCAGACGAATAGCAGATCGTTTCGGTTGGCCTGACGACTGAGTGCGAGCATCCTCTGTGGGCTGGTCGGGAGTTGCACGGCTGTTTCCGGTTGGGGTATCGCCAGTGGCATTAGAGTTTAGCCTGGGAATTCTGGACCGCAGGAAGTACGGGGTTCGGGCGGGTGCTGCAACATCAGGTTGCTGCCGGTCAGATGTCTGCCCTGGTGTCCCTAGGTCCTCTGTTGTACTTGTCACTGCCCTGCGTCTTTGTCCATTCTCCGTTTGCAAGAAAATGTCGGGCTGAGGATCGTAAAAGGAGTCCGGTATTGGCAGGATGTTTGAATGGTGGGCGTCTATTTTCCTTCCCGTGGCTTCCTCCACGAGGTCAAATGTCACTGGTGACCTAACTTTTGTGACTCTGAACGGTCCAGTCCACTTGGTGGCGAGTTTCCTGACTTGGCCCACTGGGAGGTACCGGCGCCGTAAAAGAACGCGTTGACCAATATTGAGGGTAGGAAGCGAGCGTTGGCAGTTTTTCTGCTGATGGTCTTTGGCGATTTTCTGCGCGTTACACTCGGCAGCGTGGGCGTGCGCAATTTGGAGCCTTCTTTTAAGGACTTCGTGATATGGGACTTCTTCTGCCATGCACGGAAGGGACGGCTCCAGTATTTCTGCCCAAGGCATGCGGAACTGACGTCCAAACATGAGATAGGCAGGAGTTTCTTTTGTTGCGGCGTGAACCGAGTTCCGAAAGACGAAGAGCGCGTACGGTATTTGGGATTCCCAGTCTGACTGAGATTCTTCGATAGCACAAGCCATGATGTTAGCGAACGTCTGATGGAATCGTTCTAATCTCCCATTAGCTCCTGGGTTTCCGGCGCTGCAAAGGATGTGGTTAACTTTGAGTAAATTTGTAATTTTTTCTAAGAGCGAGGATGTGAACTCGGTACCACGGTCTGATTTGAGGGACTCTGGTATGCCATACCGGCAAAAAACTTGTTCTACGAGAGCACGGGCCACTGTTTCCGTTTTTTTATCCGGGATTGCGATTGCCTCAGTCCATCGCGTGAATTCACATTGGGCGGTTAGGATGTATCTGTTTCCTTGTGCGGACGGAGGGTTTATTGGTCCCATCAGATCGAGAGCTAGGATTTGCATGGGCCGCACCGGTACCTCTACCTCTTGTATTTCTATGTCTGGTTTCCTAGCTTTTCTCTTCATACAGGTGAGACAATGTGTCACATGGCTTCGCACATCCGCGAACAATCTGGGCCAATCAAAACTCTTTCTAATGAGTTGTGCGGTTTTTAAGGTGCCAGTATGGCCGGCCAGGATGTTATTGTGGCACATTTCTAGCACGTAAGGAACCATGGCCCGTGGTGCGCAGAGGACGGGTGTTTTTCCATGCGCGCTGAACAGGTATTTACATAGAAGGCCAAATTCGTCGTAAAAGTAGTTTTCAGTGTCAGTCCGTGCCAACTGGTGCCAGTTCTGCAGTTCTGCGCATTTCTGCTGTTCCTCAAGTATTCTGAGTTTATCCCAAGGTACCGGAAGTTGGTCGGGAACATGGGCGATAACGTTAACAGGAGGCGCCCTGCTTAAAGCATCCACGTGAGGGATCGATTTCCCTGGTCTATGCTCCACGGTAAAACTATACTCGGACAGTTCTGCGAGCCATCTAGCTAACATTGGGGGTGGTGAAGCGGTTGTGAGAAGGTATTTAAGGGCAGAGTGGTCTGTTCGGAGGGTGAAATGTCTCGGAAGCAGATAGAACCGATGTTTCCTAATCATGAAATACGCCCCAAAGTTTTCCAATTGCACCGCCGAGTAAGATTGCTGCGCCTTGTTTAGCTTTTTGCTGGCGTAAGCAACCGGATGTTCGCCGTCTGGGAACTTCTGCGACAGCACTGCGCCTATGGCCGTGCAGGAGGCGTCGACCTCGAGAATAAATTCTTCATTGAAGTCAGGAATTCTGAGAACCGGATAACAAGTAAGGGCTTTGCGTAGTCTGTCAAAAGCATCTTGAGTAGTACTGGTCCAGTTGAAAGGGGTTCCCTTTTTTGTCAAGTCAGTGAGCGGAGTAGCAAGTTCTGAAAATTTGGGAATGAAATTTTGATAGTAATTGACAAAACCAAGGAAACGTTGAACTTGGCGTAATGTAGTGGGTCTTGGGTAGTTTTCAATGGCGTCGAGTTTTGTCTGTTGGGGAGCAATCTCGCCCTTGCCAATGCGGTGACCGAGAAAATCAATTTCATCCAAGAAGAATTTACATTTCGAAGGTTTCAATGTTAATTTTGCTGCTCGTAAGCGCTCAAAAATCTGTCGTAGCCCTTCAAGATGAGTCTGTTCGTCTGTGTCATGTCTAAAGATATCGTCAATGTAATAAAGAATGTTTTCACGGATATCGCCGAACACTTTCTCGATTAATCGTTGAAAGGCTATCGGAGCATTGCGGAGGCCGAAAGGTAATCGAGTGAAGCGATACGCTCCCCGATGCGTCACAAAAGTGGTCAAATCCTTGGAGTCAGGATGTAAAGGGATTTGATAGAAACCAGAAAAGCAGTCCAAAGAGCTAAAGATAGTGGAATTTGAGACACTTTCTAGCAAGTCACTGATCAAAGGGAGAGGAAAATTTTGATGCTTAGTCACCTTATTGAGCGCTCTGTAATCGATGACAGGCCGAAATTCTGGGGGCTTCCCTTCTTCCCGTTTCTTGCTCATCAGGAATAGGGGGCTTGCCCAAGCACTTTTGCTTTTTTCTATGATCCCTTGATCTAATAGCTCGTCAATTATTGCATCGATCTTGACCCTATAAGCGGGCGGGGCTCTTTAAGGTGCCTTGGATATCGGCTTTTCGGTCTCTACCTCTATGACATGTTGAACGAGGTCGGTAACTCCTAATTTTCGTTCACCATAGAGAAAAATATCCTCAAACTCCATTACTAAATTTTGTACTTGCGTCTTAAGGTCATGGTGTAAATGGTCAAGGTCAATAAGACTGAGCAGTTTCTCTTGTTTTCCTCCCGTTTGTGGCCAAATCTCTGCTCGATCGTCAACCGCAATGTTCGATGGGTCTTCATGCGCGCCGTGAAGTTCCTGGGGAACCTCACAGGTTACATACCCTAGCAACGCATGGTTTTCGAACGGCAAGGTGGGTGAGGGCGAAAGAGACCTCTCGGTTGGCCCTCTCAAAGAAACTGGGTTTTCGTCGTCATCATTGTCTTCAGCGTCAATGGTTATGATGACGTATTCGGGGCGTTCATTAGGCGCCGATGCAACGGTGTCTCCCTTACCGATAGTATTATTAGATAGGTCATCGGCGTCCTCGACACTGCCTCCTTTAATATCTAAATACTGATTTTCGGACTCTGAAAATACAGTATTACTCTTATAATTAGACTTAAAAATTAATTCATCAGCGTCACCGACGCTGGTATCTTTGGAACTTATATCTAAAGTGTCAATGTCCCCGACACTGGCTCCCTTATCAGTTAAATGCTGTTTTTCATCCTCTGAAAACACAGTATTACTCTTATAACTAGACGTAAAAATTAATTCATCAGCGTCACCGACGCTGGTATCCTTGGAACTTATATCTAAAGCGTCAGTGTCCCCGACACTGGCTCCCTTATTAGCTAAATGCTGTTTTTCAGCCTCTGAAAACACAGTATTACTCTTATAACTAGACTTAAAAATTAATTCATCAGCGTCACCGACGCTGATATCCTTGGAACTTATATCTAAAGTGTCAATGTCCCCGACACTGACTCCCTTATTAGCTAAATGCTGCTTTTCAGCCTCTGAAAACACAGCATTACTCTTATAGATATCGTTATCGTCTAAGCTGCCGACACCCGTAGTTGTGTGGATGGTAGGTCTAGTCTGTCCGATGTCGATGGAGACCATTGTTGTCGTGCAGTTGTCTGTCACTGAAAAGCTCTGGTGTTTGTAACTAATTATACTTCCATGAGTTTCCAGAAAGTCTTCTCCAAGAACGCCTTCGTAAGGGGTATTAGTCAGGTCGGTTACCAGCATGTCATGTGAGAAAGCCACTCCGTGAATAGTAAGTGGGACAGTGCACCAACCATGAATTTTAAGTGCATGCCCAGTTGCACTTCGGATTTGTCTATTGTACGGTCGTATGTCCAAGCAGTGATAGGGAATATGTTTTAGGTCAATCAGGCTTACTCCAGCACCGGTGTCGAGGAAAAATCGCATTGGTGTGTCCAGAATAGTTACAAGAATGAATTTCCCGTAGGTAGGGGCTACCTTCGCCACTACGGGCTCTGGTTCGTCCCTACCAGCGCTACCCCGTTTTTTGGCCGAGTGCACTCTGCCTGCACGTGACCTACCGCTGAGCAGAGAGCACAGGAGCGAGTGGGACATTCACGAACATGATGCCCTTCCTCATCGCAATTGAAACATTTCCCCGAGAAAGGTTTTCCTTTTCGTCGATAAGTTGAGGTTGAGCGTGCCTGCTGAGTATGCTTTAAATTTGCTGACCCTCGAGGTGACTGTCCTAACGGCGGAGAGGCGTCGCGTCGGCAGTGTGCTGACGGCTGGGAAACACAGGAAGTAGGCTGCGCTGTGCAATGGCTGAAGTAAGCGCGGTGAACGGATGCGGGTGAAGGGCGAGCGTGTTGAATGTCGATGGCTGAAGAGGAATTCAAATTTTGGAAATTGGGATCGACTGGCGTTGGTGTGTGCGATTGGCCGTATCCGTGTTGAGGTGTTGCGCAATGTGAGTGTTGAGCTAATGGGTATGTCTGATTTGCGTAAGTCTGTTGGGATTGTGCCAGATAGTGTGATACAGTAAACTCGTCCCGTATATACTGTTCCTCATCTTTGGCCACCCTCACGGCCTCGGCAAATGAGTTTGGTTTTGCCCTCCTGACTAAAGTTCTCAGCTCTTGCCTAAGCCCTAGGATAAAAATATCCCTTACACGCCTATCGAACTCCGAACCCGTGGGTCCCTCGCTATACGTCGGGACCAGTTCGCGCATTTGACGTGTGACGTGATGTACGCGCTCCACGTACGCTCTCAGCGACTCGTGCGCTCCCTGAGCACAGTTACTCAGTTCGCGCTCGAGCGATGCAATGGAGGGTTTCGTGAAGAAGAATTCGCGAAGGAACGCCTCCATTGCCTGCCAAGATTGTGCGTCTGCCGGATGGTCGCGTAAAAGACGTTTAGCGGTTCCTGAAATGCGGATACGCGCTGCTCGCAGTCAGCTTCAGACCATCCTCCCGAAACTGCCACGGTATTCATTATGGTAAGAAAGTCCTGAAGGGCTTCTTGGGGTGATTCTTCGTCACCCCCAAACTGAGGTATTAATAACACGTATTGTAACACTGGGCAGGTTACGGGGAACCTTCCGCCTGTTTGCCCTGCCTGTAGTGCGTGGGAAGACTGCCCTATGGGTTGGGAGGGGGATTTCGTATCATTTGAAGCACCCATCATATTGACAGCCGGGGCATACGGGGAAGGGGTCGGGTACCGCGCTGGTTGTGATACCCAAGAATCTTGGTGCAATTGCGTCACGTGGGCAGGAGCCGTCGTTTCGCAATTGCAGCAAGGCCACCTCTCGCCCTCTGTCCGAAAAGGATCGCAGCCCATATTAATTGATACATAAGAATCCCGCTGCATGTTGAAAATAAATTTAAAAAATATTAAATAGCACTAACGAGCGGAAGAAAAGCGAATTTTTCTGCACCAGGGACGATGGTAAAAACGGAGAAATCAAAAGAAAGAAAAAGTAAAAGAAAAAAAAGAAAAATGTAGGGGTTCCTTAACACCCCACCTGACACCAATGTCGCGAGTTGAGGGGGAGAGGGAGGACCCCACAAACTCGTGCAGGAAGAAAAGAGAGTATATTTTCTAAAGTAGTTTATTTCACTTACCCTGCTACCTGGGCGCGGGTGGCGTGGCGACGGCTGGCTCCGGCAAGTTGACGAGAAATAAGAGGGGCGAGGTGCGAAGTCCTCGCCAATTTATAGTCTCGGAACGCTGGCGTCGGCAAATGACAACTGGTCACTTGCCGACGGCAGCGTGTCGCGAGGGCCGGAAAGCCATATCGCGACAATTACATTCATTATTCTTCTCTCATCATTAGTAACTAAATTACTACATCTAGACACTACATATCAAAACTCAAACAATTGTATTCTCTGGAACTACTAGTGACTCAATTACGTTTGCGTTCACCCATAACTAACATTTTTAGTAGCATCAACTACTGCGTTCGGTTACAATTGTCTTATTCCTCTATGATTTCATCGCTGTCTCTTACGATGCCGTCGTTTGCATTGCGTTCATTTGTTTCCTGACCTTTCAAATTGTTAACCTTCTTAGAATAACTGCCTTTTAGCTTTGGGGGAAAATCGCGAAAAAACGTACGAAATCGCACGTTGACGCGGGAGAGGAACACCACCAGCTCTCGGGATTCAGAATGCAGAACATTAACGGAACTAATAACCTCAGTAGTAGGCGTGCGCAGATTCAGCACTCACTCACATCCACCCCACCCCCCACCGAAGCAACCTACCCTCTGTCACCGCCGCGCGGCACTCTCAGACCCGGCGGAACGCCAACAAATCCCCCCCCCGGTTCGGTGAGCCAGCGAGCGCGAATTCAGGCCACCGCTGAATGCCGTCCGCAGAGCGGGCTGCAATCACGTCCCCGATGCGCGGGCGCGCGCGCTCTTGTCCGCTTCCGTTTTTCAGGCCCGCGCTTCCGCCGCGCCCGAGCCGTGCGGAGTGGCGCGCGCTGTCTGGCTGCATCGGCCACTCCGCGCCTCGCAGCGCCGAATGAATAAAATCCCTCTGATTTGTCGCCGGTACCACGATGTAATTACGAGTGGCAACATTTCAATGCCCCGCCAGCCGATACGTGAAGAGGGTGTGAATGAAGTGTTTTGCATTTGAATGTTCGAACTTCTGAAGTAGTTCTAATTCGTGATGTAAGGATTAAATATTGCACTTTTGTTCATTTATAGTAATGCAGTTTCATATATCTTATAGTTATACGATGCAAATTACAAATAGTTTTCTCTATGTCTCCGCGGAAAACTAATTCCCAAAGGGTCTAATATTATTACAAAACGGAAAATTATGAGTGAATAATGCAGCGTTCTCTTGGTGTTTTCTATTTATAAATAACAACAATATAAACAATACTATCGTTCTGCTACGCTTAGGAAATATAATTAATCTTTAATGATAGGTATAATTTAAATAACATTTTACAATATTTTTAGGGAGAAAATAAGACGTAATAAATATTGTTGAAATGAATTATGAAAACAAAACAGAGTTGGAAATTTCAAGTTGGTTCCGTTCTCCCCCAGAAAGCGAAAACGCTCAATTGTCGATCAATTTTGGTTACTACAAGTTATAGATAGATTTATTATTTTTGCAGGTAGGTTTCCACAACCCGGTGGCAGAACACTACAATAAACATATTACAATTAGGAATATTAATACAATGTAATTTTAAATCATTTTAAGGCAATAATAATTGTAATAATAATAATGATATGATAACAATAAAGACAAGAATATCAATAATAGCATTAACTCTGAATTTTATGACTGTCCTGCACAGACATTTTAAGTAATAAATACACTTTTTAAATGCACTGCACTCCACTTCACTTCTCTTTATAATGTTATGATTCTCTCAGTTTATAATGTTACATTAAAACAAAGGTGGAAATTCAACTATTCAATTAGCCGAGACATTGGTTTCTGTCAAGTAGAGAAAACAGGTGGAAAATGTTTTAACGTATTTTATTTAATTTACGGAAGCTGAGAAATACGAAAAAATGTTTCTAATTACATTTTTATTTAAGCACTTATATTATGGTATTTTTCCAAGAACTGAGCAGTTTATTAATGTTTTCAGCAATAACATAAATTTGTCTTCGTTTTACACGTGAAAAAATATTGAAAACTAGAAAGAATGAATATTTGCGATATTTAAATGTTTTCCCCCCTAAGCCACATACAGTTTTTGCTGCTTTTTTGACTGAATAAATCTAAATCTAAATCTGAATGACTAATTTTCTTGCTAAGGAACTGCAGTAAATTAACAAACATTACTTTTGAAGGCGAATATAATTAAAACGCACTTTCAAACAACTATTTTTAAATTATTCTTATAGTAAATCATTTATTATTAGTTCAGTTTTTATCTGATTTTTATATTTTAAATGCTTAAAATATTATTTAAATATCTGGCCTCTCTATGTAGATATTAGTAGTAATGACGCCCCCAAAATGTTACTTCAACATTTGATACATTTTCTTTCAGTACACATTCTTTTTTAGGTAATAAAATAGTTCATTTGTTTAGTTGTATTAATTGTACCACTTCTGCACCTTCACGGTAGATGTTCCATTTTGAATTTCTACTGAAAGCATATAAGCACGAGTCATAGAATACACTCTTTCTGTCATCAGAAAATTCAAGTGTGAAACATAAGTGTATCTACAGATTCGTGACTATAATTGTTTGAAATTTATTAAATTTTGTGTCTATGCACTCTGTTGATAAGTCATGAATGACTACTTTCATACTTTCGTATAGTGATATATTAGAAATGAAACTTCACTCAACCTTGTATTACATCAACTTTTTTAACTCTTCACTTACTTTGAAGCATGGGTGCTCAGAAACCTAGAGAATCTTGAAATTGCAGGTAAAATTTAATTGAATATTTCATATTCAGGCAATTTTAATCAAATGTACTAAGCCTTTCTGTTCATTAATAAGTGCATATCGAAACTGTTGCTCTCGTACATTACCTAGAATACTAGAATATTGATGTAATGCGCAGTCCAATCCAGTTTATAATCTGGTTTTTGAAGCTAGATTCTTGTATAGAGCCATTTTTACTTTAAATCATTCTTTAATAATTTTTAATCGTTTTCATTTATATAATGTTCAAGAATCGTTGATTGTAGTTTTGTTAGTTTCCGTATAATCAACCAGGCTTTATTTTTCGATTATCGTGAAACTGAGCTAGTAAATAGATATTCACCCATATCGCTTAATGGTTGAGGAAACCCTTTGAAAGCAATTTATGTTGAGAGATGCAAATTGCTTGTTGTTGTATCGGTCACCGCTTCTACCGTATGCGCTCCATCTTGTTGTGCAATAATTGCATCCCATTATTGCTACAGTAGATGGAGAAATTTAGTCGACCAAAATTGGTAGCAGGCAATCGTTTCAAAACTCACTTAGAGCGCACTCTAACAGTAATACTTCTGAAAATGGATGTTTCGTTCAGAATAATTTTGTATTAAAAAATGGATATAAACATAATTTGAAATGAAGGTCATAATTATACTCACAATGTTGGTACAGATGTTGCGAATAGAACAAACAAGTTCCCCTCTTGTTGTGTCAAGGCTTTCAAAGAGAATGCATGTTCTTAAAATGTGAGATAAAATAACTCATTTATAAACTTAAAATGCAATGTATATTAACTTCTTCTTTAATCCGATATAAAGCAAATTAATATTGTCAATAAAGTTTACAAAACCGACAGTCAAGATTTGTAACCAACCAACTCCGTTATTTATCATTGTTCAATTCTATTACTTACCCCGTTTCCTCAAAAGAAAAAATCACATAAAGGAGATATACCTTTTCATCGAATAGAAGTACCGACCCCGTTTGTTCCTTACACCATTTGTTTTGATTGATCTTAACAGACACGGGCTATTAGGACGAATATATGTGTGTTTGGTGGCATTTTGTCAATATAACAGTTCAGTATTACGAAAAATAAAACATTTTTACGAAGCTTCATAAAAGAAGTTAGATTCAAGTTCTTCATTCCAGCACCTTTTGTCATTTTCTCTTCTTTCATTTTACACAAAGGTCTGTGTGGGATCTTAAGTGTCTGTTATCACTCAATAAAAAGTGATGAAATCGATTTTCAAGTACCATGTGGAAGATTCTCGCGTCCCAGACGCACCATAGTCGTGCTGAGCTGCCGGGGCCTTTCGTGTGCAGAGCCTTGCGCCGGGCGCCCCTGCGCCGCCCCTGCGCCGCCGCCGCCGCCGCCGCCGCCGCTGCTTTGATCGGTCGCCCGATGGCGGCTGCTGCGCTCGCGCCCGCGCCCTCGCCGCCGCATGCCCACGCACACCGCCTGCCGCGCCGCGCCCTCGCCCGCGCCCGCGCTCTGGCTCGCACCTTCTCTCCCGCTCTCGCTCTTCTGCCCCCCTCACTTCTCTATCTTTCGTCCTTTTTCTCACTCTCACATTTTCTCTCTCTCTCTCTCATCATTTCTCTCGCTCTCGCCCCTTTATTCGCTCGCCCTCTTTCTCTCGTTTTCGCCCTTTCTCTTGCTCAGGCTATTTCTATCGCTTTTGCAATTTTCTCATCATTTCTCCTGGTCTCTCCCTTTCTATCACTCTCGTCCTTTCTGTTTTAGCCCTTTCTCTCGCTTTCGCCCGTTCTCTCGCTCTTGCTCTTTCTCTCGCTCTCACACTTGCCCTTCCTTTAACCGTCACTTTTGACATTGCACAAACCGTAGCCCTTGAATCCGTTCCTCACTAACTCTGCATCTCGTCGTCTCTTTCGTGGCTTTCTTCCATAGCTTATGACTTCTATGCCACTCTTGTTGATCTCCATCTTATCGTCTCAATCTTCCTATTTTTACTCTTCTCTAGCTTGTGCCCGGCACGGTGTCGTTTCTATCACAGTTTCCGTCCACTCACCGAGTTTCTCCTTCTTGCTTCAAAACCTGCACCAACCCTCGTCAGCATCCTCATGTAATTTAGTTGCTACGCCAAAACGTTCACCAGCACTTCTGAGAACTTGTGTGTATTTCTTGATACCACAACATATAAGATGAACAATTTTGTTCATTAACTTACGTTGAAACCAAATCTCTTTTCGGACTCCAGCGAGACCCATACACCTCTCCCTGGTCACCATTCCCTGTCTCCGTCTGTGTTGCTAACCATGAATCCTGTTCTTCCTGTCTTCTTCTAACCATTTCCCAAAGGATCCACAAGTCTCTCTCACAACTTGCTAATTAATGTCATCATATTCACTTCGGAATTCCTGCCGCTTACTTCACGTGTCGTATGCACACGGAGTGTGTGTCTAGTTGCTCGTAAGAAGGGAGTACATCTCCACCAGTCGGCCGGGGCGTCGGTGCCGTCCTCATCGCTCACTCCGTCGCGCCGGCTTCCCTTTGGCCCGTCGACCGCGCTCGCCGTTCGGGGCTGCTGCACGCCCTCGTGCCCAATTGGCGCTCGCACGGCCGGCCCGGCGGGGCCTGCCCGGGGCAGGCGGTGAAAGGCAAGGAGGATGGGAAGATGGGACGGGAGGCGGTGCTGTTTAGTTTAGAAGGTGGGACGTTGCCAGGCGAAGGGAAGGGGCGGCGTGAAACGGAAAAGGAGCAGTCTCGCTACCAGAAGAGGATCCGCGAGTGAGAAGGAGGCGTCGAACGACCGAGACGCAGTCAGAAGGAACGTGTTGGGCAGGGGAGAAGCGAATCAGGGAGAAGCGCGGCGTGGAGCGGTGGGCGAGGGGAAGAGGTGGAGAGAGGGAGTGAGGGGGAGAGGGGGAGTGGCGAGAGATGTATAGGGAGGGTGGGGAAGGAACGAGAGAGAGAGCGCGGTGAGGGGCCGAGAGGGAGTGTGGCAAAGGAAAGAGAGGGAGCGTGGCGAGGAAAAGAGCGAGAGTGGTGAAAGGGGGGAGAGAGCATGGTGATGGGGAAAGGGTGGGAGCGTGGCGAGGGAGAGGGAGGGAGATGACCCGACGGAGTAAATTGGAATGGGGCAGTAATTGCGAGAAAGCCGCTCAACATCGGCGGCAGTGGGCGGTGAGCGCGTGGTCAGGGAGATTTAAGTACCGCCTGTGAAAACGAGGTGAAATGAGATTTTGGGTCGTAAGTCTTTGGCGGAAAGGGAGTGATGCAGCGGTTTGTGTTCTTACATGCTCGTTCTGGAAACCAATCAAATTTGTTGCGGAAAAGGCAAAACGCAAGTCTCGATTACAAGGTAATGTGGGTCAGTGGCGCTCCAAAGTTCAATATTAGCCTGTTAGTAGCGTGTTTTCTTTATTTCGAATGGACGCCATCTTGTTAAAGTTAAGATATCACATGTAGTAAAATTGTTAACATCCTGAAGTAAAAAGCGTAAAATGTTTTCACAGAAAAGTAACTCTTGCATTCTGGTAAAACGGTAATTGTTTAATTAGTCACACGAACATAATGCAAGCCGTACGAGTGAACAAAGATTGGTGTAAAGGTACAAATTGGTGCAGTGGTATATTTGGTACAATTTGTACAAAAAGAAGAAAAAAATGGTGCGGTTTCTTGCTTCTTTATAACTTCCAAACACGAATTATGTAAAATCCATTCGTTTTCTTCCAAAAATTGTACATGACTCTTTTAAAGGGATAATTTATTACAACAGACTTTGTTTAAAACAAAAATTGCATTCTCCAATTTTGTAGTTTTGAGATGTTAACTTCTGCAATTTTCTAAAGTCGTAAAGAAAGCCGGAAATGGGACAAGCACCATATGTTTACCACCCCTTATTACACACGAGGAGAAAATTTAAAGAAAACAATTGAAGCAGTTTTTGAAAAAAAATTTAAAAAATGTTTTAACCTGCCAACATCTTGGCCAAAATTACATAAAATTACTAATACTTTTTGAAAAATTGAACGTGAACTTATTTAAACATGAGTCTTTAAAGAACTGATTTCATTAACGAAAAATTTCTATCTTCAATATTATAGTTGTAGGAAGACCCCAAATAATTGCAATTTTCCATTTTTTAAACAAATCTGGAATTTAAAAGAACATAAGACCTGCACCATTCTCTTATGCTATCTGAGGACTAAGTTTAGGAAAAAATAGATGCCATTTTAGAGAACATATTGAAAGATTTTTTTAGGCTTCATGTAAAAAATTCCCAAAGATCAAAATATCCATTTCAAACTCTCAAAGCTACGAATCCGTTTAGATTGATGGGGGAATATCAATTTTGGATAAAATAGGCTGAACTGTTTAGATGCTAGCGTTGACCACTTATGGACTGACACGTTTTGCCATCAATCAATTTTTTCGGTATCAAAGCCTTGCAGAACATAGATTCTGTCTACACCACGTGTTAGAAGAATTGCTTTCTATGTATATATAAACTGGATTTATCTTCTTTTTCGAAACCAGAGCTCGGCAATAAGACTTTTTCTGTCGAACATTTGCGGTTTTCGGGCGCACGGTTACATAACTTTCATCTCAAAGTTCACTTCGAATATCTCTAAGCGTACCATTCTAATGTTTTGAACGTATGTTCTTTATTTTAAACTTGAACTTAGATTTTAAAATCAACTATATAGTCTGTAGTTTTATCTTGGAATTTATTGTATGTGGAAATACTTGTAATATAAAATTTGAAATTCAAAACATGTAATTCACACACTGCATTTCAAAATTACCAAAATTGTGTAATTTTAACATCTTGTATTTGTGGATTTGAAATAACAATACATGCTCATTTTGAAGAGAATGATGAATTATTCTGTGTTTCTTCCTTAAATCTGCTAAATATGTTCCACAACAATAAGGCTCGGATATTATTATAATCGAGGCCTTTGTATTCTCCATCAAAACCGAGGGCAAAGTTTGAGGGTGCTACTGTAAGAAGCGTTAGTGTCGCCGTGTACACTTGCACGTTAGGCTCGCCAACTTCACCGCATAAAAATTGTCTAATTTGTAAGAAATAGAAAAATCGCCTTTTAAATGTTCCATTATTCGTAATATACACATACAAGAAACCGCTGTGAACATCGGCGCTATCTTTTATAACATTTCGGCGTGCTTGCGCATCCACGCAGCAGCCACGCACGTTGGTTGCTTGCGCATCGTTGGCAGCAGTTCGTGTTTTAGTTCCTGTAAGAAGGTGATGCAGCAGAGCGCGCCACCGTAATGGTTTCCACCACGATTTATGGGAGTTGGAAGGCCCTGATCTTAATGTCAATAGAATTTTAATTAATTAAAGTTTTAACTTCTGCCTCAACTATCAATCTTTTGCATTGGTTTATTGTACACACATAACAAATACAATAATATGTGCTGCTTTCTTTAAGTTTAGCCTCTTTTAACGTGTTACATTTAACATATTTGGGGTAAACATTCACTTTATTACACATTTAAAAGTTGTCGTCATACATTTTCCGTCCCTTTTTGAAAAATTTTCCGCAAAGTTTGTCAGCTTCAACGCATCCGACAATTCGTATGTCCATATTTCAAACACTACTCGCATCGTGAGTGTGTGCTATATTATTTAATATTTGAACTAGTGATTGTAATACATTTTATTTTTACTATTGAATAATTTTTGAAATATTATTTTAATTTCTAAAACACAACGCTAATGAATCTTAACGTTATGAATTTCATTAAACGATAACGATTTGTTAACGATATGAATTTGATATAAAAGTTTATTATTCAACAAAAATTCATCTTTTATAATAGGTTTGAAATTCCTGTAATGTATACATAGATTTTTTCAATACATTATGACCAATATTGTAAATTATAATTTTGGTTTGGCATGTACATCTTTGAAGTATCTTAATACTAGAAGACAATTGAATAAATTTATCTAGTTTTCCAATTTCAGCAGTAGCAAACTTTCTCAACTAATACATTTCCGTTTATTAAATTTCTAGATGGATTAAAATTTGTCTTTCCATAAGAGTTGAGAAATATATTTAATCCACTGTGTATCATTTTAGGAACTGTTTTATCTGGAATGGAAGATAAGAATACAGTAGTTTGAGCTTGGAGAGTTCCGTTAATTGGTTTGTCAATATTTTACGTCGTAAAAATCGTATTATAAGTTGAAGTTATAATTGAAAAATCATAAGGGAAAGATGTTTATGGAATCGGAATTTGAAATAGTTCCTTTTCTTCACAAACTTTCTTGAGTAACATGTGTAGTTTTTAGTAATATCTTCTTGTCTTTTAATTATATTGATTAATAAAAGAGAAAGTTGATTTATTTTCTATAAATTTCAATTGCGTTTCAATGAATGGTTTTTTGCAGGTGAATATTGAATGAGGTTTCAATGAATTGAAATTTGAAGATTGGGTGTTATCTAATACGTTAAAAGTTTCTGTTTACACATCTTCAATTTTTCCTCAAGTACATGTAAAACTGGTTACCATTGGTAAAACTGGTAAAACGTATATGTGTTCCTTTGAGATCAATAACTTCATATTAAGCTAAAGAAAGATATCTGATATATTTTTAAATTCATTTCGCAAGTAATTCACAGTGTCTTTATTACTCGTAAACGCACACTCGTCGTCAACTATTTCTTCAAATTCTTCCATCGGTGTACGTAATAATAATTTTCTGTCCCTATCTGATTTTCTTATTCTTTCTCTGGCTCTTATTCGGTTTTGAGTCATTTCAGGGAAATGTCATATAATTTATTTTCAAATTACAAATAGAGAAATTATTTGAACTAGAAACAAAAGCAAATCGCCCCGTAGTATCATTGTTGAAATTACAATAATTGGATGGCACAGTCATACAAATTACCTTCAACTCTGCAACACAATCTGAAAATTTCTACTCTAGCTGATTTCGGGTGATCTGATGATATATTACCATTGCTTCCTTCTATTCTCAAAGTAGATAATCCATAAGTAAAATTAACTATTGCCAAAGAATATACTGATAAAGTTAAGAATGTTTTTATAAATACAGAAAAGCATGATACTGAATTGGAAATGGGTTAATGCTCGTGTAATATATTTAAATGAATAATTTACTTTTCAAATGTTCTCGAGGAAATTGTTTGAATACAACCCAAACCCAACCGCGTGATTTTAGGGGCACCGACATCGAAATTACGAAGCCAACGAAAACCATGTCTTAGTAGAAAGGAGTAGGTAATGTCACCTTTCTTTAAAAATGTTCGTGTATTTTTTCAATGCGTTATCTGTATAGAGAAATTACCCTGCGCACCATTCTACGTTCTTTTTGAAAAGGGATATTGTGATAGAGTACCGAAAGTGCACAATCGGACTTCAGTCTGTTCTCTTTTCAAAGCCCTCTATATTCTCACGCCTTTCCACGGATTGAACACTCTGTGAAGCTCCATTTATATTCGGCTTTCAGTATGCTCTTTGAAAAGAGTCAGGAACTGAATCACATAGGGCACAAAATGTCGATATGACACACAGTCCGTTCAAAGCAAAAAATGCTTAGTAAATGTTCGTCTGAAGTGAAGAAAGTGCCCTGTTTCTTTTCAAATGTCAACAAAATTTTGACACTGTGACATTTACGTCCCCGATAAAGTGACGTCTATCCAATAGACTTGATTTGTGTTACGCGTGCTTCATTGAAATACCGATAAATACTGTTGCATTGTAGATGCAAGGTTTATAGTAAAGTTGGTTTGGTATCGAAAATCAAGCATTTCAATTTGTGGAAATTGTCGTACATGTATTTGTGAATTATCTACTTATTTCATGTTGTTCATATTGTATACACACTCATTTGACTTCTGATTCACAGTTTTAAATATAATACTGAAAAAAAACACATAACAATGAATAGAGTCATTGATTACTCTTCAAAAAATAGTCTGAAATGTTTACTAGCACTATAAATATGGACCGAAATACCGATGTGGAATCAAAAGAAAATTATAGGCTATTCATTTCAGTGCGGGGTACCACAAGTAATGTATGAATAAAGATTGAGAGGACAACTTACGATAATTCCTAGCCGTAACTACATTGTGCTAGTTAATTTGGAGAGAAGGTAGGACAAAACCTATTCGCTTTGGATATAAATGTAAGTCATATTTATTTATCAGTCACAAATAAAATCAACAGAAATGAAAACTTGCCTTAAAAACAATAATTTAACATCATAACATTTTAAATTTGCAGAGTATCCAAAAATTTGGAAAATCGTCAGATTTAAAACGCTAAAGATTTCGTTTAGAAAAAAAATGAGCTTTGTATTCAACCACATTTTGTGATATGGGGTTTACATGAAAAGTAGTGGGCTCCCAATTTGTTATTATTAACTTATTTTATAGTATAAATCCTAATTGTTCATAAAATAATATGTAAATATAAATAACGCTCGTCTACTGTCATGTGTTTGTGTGAAGAACGTAAAGATGATTTGATTCATCGCGAGCCAAAGTGTTTACAAAGTGAAAGTGAAGATAGTTTAAGTTCGTAGATTGTGTGATTTAAAATGATAAGATGTTAATGTCCCAACGTTATATCCAGCAGTCGTTTGAAACATGTGTTCTTTTACAAAAATATTAGTTATTATAATCAGTGACGCAGTACGTTTTTAAATTAAGGTAGATAGGTAGTTGAAGTCCAGTATAAAATTCATGTCCATATTCTGCTAGTTGTAAAACATTTCACTTTTATTATCAAAAACATGTTTAGCTCTCTTTTCTCTGTTTAACTCTGTGCAACTCTTAACTCTGTTTAAACCCCCCACACTTTGTCTTATTTTGTATTTACTTATTATTTTATTTATGGTTTATTTTTGTATATTTGTAGAATGATGATGTCGGTAAAGCCGTTGAAAGCCGATTCTCTAAATAAATATATTACTTTGACGGAGATGACTTCTCTTATTTCTAAATTTAACTCTCTGTTAAGAGAGAGTAGCGACTGTCGTGTCTGAGGATTTATAGACCTTCCTCATAACAAAAGAAGTACAAAGTGATGTCCAACAATGTTCTAAAGGGTTTTTAATTTTTACTTCTAGGTCATATGTAGTCATTTACTGTTGTAACATCTTTACTGTTTTTTTCTTTTCTCGTCTTTTAAGACAGTCCCATTTTTTTTCAAATAAACATAATCAATGCACTTAACGCATTTGAAAATACATAGTCTGTGCAATGAAGAACAGATTCTGAAAAATGAAATGTGACAAGTTAAAATATTTGTGTTGATAATGTGTAAATGTTTGGTTTCATAACGTGGAAATAAAAACGTTATTAGACTTCGATGAAATAAATGTCCAATTGGGTATATTAAACGTACTTTTTTATGAATAAAATTATTAGTTCCTTACAGATTTTTGAAAATTCTAATATTTAAGACGTTTTTATGAAAGATTTTTTCTGTCAACGATGTTTGCGTTGATTTGTTTACTACTAATAATTGTAGACCACGTACACCAGAGGGTATTATCACAGTTCTGAACCTACAAAGGTGACTGAAATGACCCCAAAAACTTAAACATCAGTTTGCAGATGAAAGTGTTTTTGGAAAATGTTTAACAATCACCCAAAAATAGTAAACAATAATTTGTATTGGGAGTAAATGACCCGAAATATTTAGAACAATTGTAATATACCGGTTAAAAAACCAAAACAATAAAATTATATAAAGTAATACAAAATATTGTTCCAATTTCAAATAAATATCATACAAATCGTTGTATTAAGAGAAATTTATCGACAGTTTCAGATAGTTGATTCAAGTAGTATAGAGAAAGTTATGTAATGATGCAGAAAATTGATGTATACGTAAGCTTCCGCGGCTCGAATACATTAATTCTCGGCTATCCGGGAGACGCCGCGTCGTTGGCTGGGAGGCCGACGTTTCGCCTGACATATCGCAGGCTTCCTCAGGGCAGTGAGTCAGTCACTGCCAGTTCAGACGAAACGTCGGCGCCCCAGCCAACGACGCGGCGTCTCCCGGATAGCCGAGAATTCGCAAAAAATTGATTTCCAGATTCCAACAGAAATACAGATTGGGGTCCTCTGATACCGAAAACGTCAGTTTGTCTGACTGACTGTCTGTCTGTCTGTCTGTCCATCTGTGCGTCCGTCAGTCCGGTGTATTTGAAAAACACTAGCGCCTAAACAATGCGTAGGAATTTTTCCAAATAGAAAAAACCCTGTCGATCTGCCCTGAGTCGAAAATTTGCGATTTTCAATACCATTCATTAACTTTTAGGGGTTCTTTACATGAAGCCCCTGGGTCATTTTCTAAAGTTTCTCAAAATTGGCTGCAATTTTTCTTTAAAGTTTTTGTAAGAATAAAGTAAAATACTATTATAAACGTTTCATATGTTGTATTTTCATTGCTAACTGAATTTTCGATAATTACAAATGTTTGCCTTTTTTAAGCGTCTTTCTAAAACTACGAAATTGATGATAGAGAATTTTCTTAGAAATGAAATATGTTCTTCATAATTAGTTCTTTTATTAAATTCCTGCATATATTTTTGATAATATTAGTACTTTTCGCGCAATACTGCGAGCAATATATGCAATTTAAAAAAAACAAGATTTTCTGAAAAACGACAACAAATGTTTCCTTTAAACCTATGATAGAGATAGTGCTAAATGAACTCTATAAGATGACTTGAACGCCATTTTGCTCTTTTTTTCAAAAATTACAAAAATAGATTTATTAGTTGCCTCTCACGACGTTAATATTTTCATTAGCGGTGGTTTGTACATATTATTGCGTTTTTAAGTACATGTGCTTTAAATAATGTCACATAAAGTTTCTCGAAAACTCAAATCTTTTGAGAAAACAAGCTCAAAATACCGCATTTTCAGAATCGCTCAATCACCATTTTCTCAAAATTGGCTGCAAACTGTTTTTTCAAACTTTTCGTGCATATAGCGCTGATTTCATTCTTTAAGATGACGTAAGGTATATTTTGTTGCATAATTATGCTTTTTCAAAAAATACACACATGTATTTTTTTAAGTGTCTCACGCCGTTCATAAGCACATTTCGAGTGACTTGTAAACACTACTGCATTTTTGATATGAAGTAACGTCCAACAGGCTTTCGAAGAAATAGAACGCCATAAAGCCTTCGAAAATAATCTGTAAATATTTTTTTTTGTTTTACGCGTAAATTACCAATGCATGTCGCTATGATTTATACACATACAAAATGTTCTTTTCCCTGAGAAACGCTTTGCCTCATGACCAAAATACTTATGGCCACAGCATTTATCTGCAGCAGTGGTAACTGCGCCAACAAACTTTCTACAAAACGCGGGGGTTGTTTTCAGGGAATCCGATGCGGCCGAAGCGAATTTCAAAGGATATCGCTCTGCGGCTTTGGGGTTCAACGTGCGCTATCGACGAAGGCGAGGATTTGCTCTGAAGCCCACGAAGCTGCGTCGCTCCCGTTTCTTTTTCGAACTCACACCTTCGACCCTTTCGAAAGATTCTCAGCATTGACTTCGCCACACGCGAGGCTGGCACACGTAATTTCTTCTTCTGTCGCTCCTTTGGATGATCGAGAAATGTTATTTATTGGGCTGAACTTGGGAAAACAGATTTTTTCCAACAAAATATTTTCCATGTATCGTAGACATTGCGGTGTTTAAATGTAATTCCAAGGATAGTACTTGTTTCCATGTCGTCGAAATGTTTTCGTATTCATATTTCTGACCATACTCTGTTCAATGTCTTGTTAAATGTGGAAATTTAATTATGTTGAATGCTTTGAATTTATTTATAATTTGAATTTATTTTAATTTACTTGTCAAATATTTACACGTTCTTGAAATTGTGAGTTGGATTGGGACTTTTAAAAATGCTTAGATTATTTTTACACTCTAAATTAATTCCAATATTTATTTTATCTAAACTTTTAATATTTATTTCGCTAATCTTTCGTGTTTATATTTCACATCTAGCGATGAAAGGGAGGAGATTTGGAAATATTTACCTGCGTTGAACAGTGAGCAGAATGGACAGTTTCGACGTTTCCCTGTAGGTACATACTCGGCATTACTCATATGAGTGAGAGGAAAGAAAGATCAGTATTTTCATTGCAATTAAAGCTGCAAACATATGGTACCAGGTAGCTGCAACAATAGTTCTGCATATACTGGCTAGTCAACAATACGCTGCAACAACTTAATTCACGCGTAAATGGGCTGAATTCCCTAGAAACATAAAGAGACAAAACCCTTTTATATAGGAAGAAAAATGTCGCATCAGTTTTAAATTGTAATAGCAACTGAAGAAACAATTGCTTTGTGTGTTGGGACTTGTCACTTGATTGTATTTCCTAAAACGTATCTCTCCCGTTGTAAATGATGATAGGTAATAAATTCAGTTTTGCTAGAATTAGTAAAATTATCGATAAGAAGATAAATGTCTCAATTTAAACATCGAAGTTGTTAAATCCTTAACTCAAAAATCAACTTAGATTTCAAAATAGACAAGAAAATATAGGATTAAACAAGTAATAATATTCCTGCGACTAATTATCTTGCGCCGATCATTTATTATTTTTAATCTGACGATAACACAGATATTATAATATAATTAGATAAAAATAAGATAATAATTAACTTTTACAAGTATATAGAATATTTATAATCGAGTAACCCAATTTGTCTTCATACAACATGATTTTGTAATATTTCATACATTTATCATTAATACATTTGCATCTAATACTCAGCAACGGGAAGAAATTCATCCTACATCTATCTAATTTTATACAAATGCAGGAAATGATTAGGAGAATTTAGTATGTAGTATGATTATCCCATTTTCAACAAAAAGATGTTTTCATTTTCCTACCTAGATCAAACATGCTTAAGCCCTTTTCCGGTGGCTTCTTCGGCTGTGGGAGTCGGGGCCGGAATGAAGTGCTCGTGGCGCTGCGCTTCAGAGCCCTTCCCCTCGGAAGCAGCGGCGGCGGCGCCAAATGAATTCCTTTCATTCGCGGAAAGCCCTTGGTCTCCTCGCGCTTCGAGGCCGCGGGCGGAGGGCGCGGACGGAGGGCGAGAGTGGAGGGCGAGAGCGGAGGGCGAGAGCGGAGGGCGAGGGCGCGGGCGGAGGGCGCGGGCGGAGGGCGCGGGCGGAGGGCGAGAGTGGAGGGCGAGAGCGGAGGGCGAGGGCGCGGGCGGAGGGCGCGGGCGGAGGGCGCGGGCGGAGGGCGCGGGCGGAGGGCGCGGGCGCAGGGCGCGGGCGGAGGGCGCGGGCGGAGGGCGCGGGCGGAGGGCGCGGGCGGAGGGCGCGGGCGGAGGGCGCGGGCGGAGGGCGCGGGCGGAGGGCGCGGGCGGAGGGCGCGGGCGGAGGGCGCGGGCGGAGGGCGCGGGCGGAGGGCGCGGGCGGAGGGCGATGCTGCAGGCTGAGCGGTGTGCTCTGCGCGCTCCCAATTCCGCGCTCTCCGCCACTTGCTCCAAAACGACCGAGACTCGAGCAATGCATTTCTCCCGGGGATAGGGACCTCGTGATTGCAAAATGACGAGAGGAAACCCCAAAGCGTTGGACTAGTCACAGCACTGTTAAGCGGACAAGAGGCAGAAATATTACTTGGGTTATTCGATTATCCATTGGCAGGGAAATAGGAAAGGAAACGTCTGAGTGGAAAAATATAACAAAAACCGTACTGTACATTAAAAAAATAAAAAAACGATCACTAGTATATTAAAAAAGGAATAATGCATCATAAGTTGTATGTCTGTTAGGTAAGTGTATCTAGAATGAATGCGCTAAAACATTGGATTAAAACATTAACATTATTAGAAAATTTGACATTAAAGATAATGCTAAGACCACTCTCGCATATTCCATTAGAAAACAAACCCAACTTATCACAACTGATTTATGTATGAAAAACAAATTCGTACAAAAATATAGTGCACATGAATATTAATAATATCGATAATAGAATAATAGTAATAATAGTAATAATTGTAATAATGGTAATAATAATAATAATAATAATAATAATAATAATAATAGTACCAATTCCTAAAACGTTTCCAAGTGCGTTAAAATGTCATATAGGTTGTTCAGCATTAGCGTCTCTTAGTCTACACTCTAAAATGTTCCCTCTTGCCTGACGTACAATGACTTTTGTGCTCAAGATTAGCTTTTTCTTGTTTTTAACACAGTTTCTAACAACGCGAACAATTGATGATGGACTTTTAACGTGAATACATACATTCAATCGTCACCATGAATCATAGCCTATTTAAAAATTTGAGAAACTTAAAATGTCGAACGAGGTATAAAATAAAGTGTGAAGTAAAACGGGTGTAAAAAAAAGTCTGACGTATTAACCGTTCAAAAAAGATCATACACTTTTAGGTGATTCCGCCAGGGCCAAGAAAATAAAAAACGACAACGCGCTCTGTCTGCCTCTGTCATTTTCTAATTGAACATGGTGGCATTTAATAATAAAGAACTAGAAGATTCATAATTATTTTTAAATAATTCGTATTAAATAATTTAAATACAAATCAAAATGTTATTGAAAATGTTAAATATTAGTGCAATTAAAATAACAACTAAAATTTCGAGTTTTCCAAACTATCAGAGGTAGTGAAAAGCATTGTAGTTTATTCTTTTATTTGTTGAGTATCTCAAGATGTCAAAGAACAATTGTCTGTAGATATGCAAAGTATTCAATGAATATGATTTACTCAGAAAAGCAAGTCCAGGCTGAATGTTGACAAAACCAGGTTAATCTTTTAGATTAACATATTGGACTAATTTCACTCTTGTGTTTTGAGCTGCCAATCGTTTATGTACGATTAATATTATTATAGTGAAGGGTCTCTTGCTTAACTTCATTTATTGGAAATTTGTTTTTTGTTTAACAGTACTCGGTCGTTCCTGACAATTATTGCAATGTATTTCATATTCGTGTGTTAATAATAATAATTTAATCACCAATTCATTACAATAATTAATGCGAACATTTCTAATTGGCAGTTTAAAGAATCCAATGAATATACTGTACTATATTAATAATAATTTAATGAGAAAAATAAGTAATTATAAACTTAAACATTCTGCTTGTAATTTCTGTTTGATTCCTTATTGATTTTCGTTATAGTTTCGATTCCGTATACTAAAATTTTTCGTGATTTATTTTATCACACTTTCATTAAAGTAAGTTGTGTCAAAGACAATATTGAAACTCTTGTGTGTATTTGAGGATAAAGAACAAGTGCTTCATAACCGAGAAATGCTGACTGCGAAAGCCTCACACCTTTGCTGAAGAAACAGAAAGTTGTCGGAGCGACGGAAGTGGGCGTTGCCCTGCAGTCACTTGTCTGCGAGGGAAGCGAGCGAGCTTCATTTGAATTGTAAAGACGTGGGCAGAGTCGATCTTACTTGCAGACTGGGCGCCACCAGGGAACGGTAGCTTCTCAAAAAAATTCCATTTGGTCCTTTCTTACGCCACTGTTCAAGGAACGATGATTGTAAGCAAAGCCGATATTCTGAATTTAGACCGCTGCTCTTCACGATACAAAACATTCTTTAAGTTTCTCCTAAAACAAATGATTCATTGAAAAGTTGAATTAATATTTTATGAGTATTGATTATTTGTGTTTTCTAAATATATTTAATACAGTTTCACCTTCTTTGTACCTTTAAAATACTTTTATAACATTTAATTACGTCATTTTCTAAAAAATATATTAAACATATTTCATACATTTTCTTATTATAAAATGCAAACTGATTGAGAGGAAAGTTAACATTGTTTACAAATGGAAGTTCAAACTTTGAGTTTCACCATTTTAAAAACGTATTTTTTATATTATTTTACATGTTTAGTTTGTTAAGAAATGAATGAAATACCTCTGTTGTTTTGTTTTCGTGTTTTTCACGCTATTTAAATTTTGTTATATCTTTTTCAGTGAGAAATCGGTTCATATAAAATTTAAAGAATTTCTACGACGGAACAGGTACGTTTCTCCCCTTACCTCGACATGGTGTTCGTTGTCTCTCTCCCGAGAATGGATGTTTCTAGCGACCCGTAGAAATGTTGATGTTTTTATCTGGGTATCCTTCAGTGTCGCTGTCACCGAATTTGTCTTGCACAATGCTTACCCTGGTGTGATTATCTTTCATAATTGAGCTAGTTACAATGTAGCATAGTCTACATTAAGTCCATTTCCTAAACCAACCATTATCCGCTTAATATTAACAAATGCATTCACCTTTCGATAATTTAAAAATATTTTCAGGGAAATTTTCCCCATTTTTGTCAAAATAATAGTTCAGAAAATAAGTTTAATAATGTTATTTCCATCAATAAAAATATACCCACTTATAAATGCTTAATAATTATGAGTGTGTGATCTCTCGAATCAAAAATCTCTATATGCATGCAGATGTGACGTGTACCCTACATAATTGTATAATACCCTACAAATGATTATTTGCCCCTTGTTTTTCTTTACAGGTAAACATTGTGTGGAAACTTTCATTTTTAAATATTTATTGCCGTTTCATGAATTTCGTAATTTATAACATATAAGCACCGACTGCTCTCAATTAAAATTTTTAGTTCGGGTCTGGAAAAAAAATTGCATGTCCCAGTCACTGGTCATCATACGCTAAATGTAATCACTTAGAAGAAAATTCTTAAATACGTTGTGTTTGACAGACATAAATAACTACGTAAAAACTTATAAAATGTTTTTCTTTTAGGGATTTTATATTAGTTTTCTGTCTAAAAATACTCTCGTTCAAATAACCCAAGAATATTTCTGACATTTTTGCAAAAAGGATTTTTATTAAAAAAAGAGACAAAGTAGTTTGTCATTGCAAACGGCCGACTTCTTCTACACAGTTAATTTGAACTTCGCTATTTAATTTTCTAAAAGTAACATGCAAAGATGTATTCATAGTCATTGTATTTGTATTAAACATACCGATAAAACTACAGAAATGGAAAATAACTAAATGTGATCGAATGTGCATTTCAATTTGTTTCACCAGATTGTGTTCTAGTGTAAACACTGAAGGTAAAGAATAATTGAAATATTTGTAAACAAAAATCAATATTTTAAGGGAATTGCAAAAGTGCCTTAAACCTTACTAATATCATTTAAAATATTTTCTCGGGTTTCCATCGGTAATTGAAAATCTTAGATATTGTGAGACTTGTTAATGTGTACCATTAGTCGTCAATAATCAGTCAAAACGACCAAAGTAGTAGTGTATGACATGTAGCTTGTCGTGGTCGTGAATTATCCATTTCAAAAGATAGCGCCTTGTGTAAAGATTAATCTGTTGCACAAACATTTTATATGTCTGATTTTGATGACGAAGCAGAACATATAAAATGTTTGTGCATGAGCTTAATCATCACACAGAAAATATTTGCTTCCAAAGAAATGATGTACATAATCTATATTCGGCATTGAATGAAGGCTGCAACGAGAAACTATTGTGTTGGGCAGTGTGATTCGCGCTGCGTGCAATGCCACGAGGGCACGACCTCCGCCCCTATCGATGGAGTCGTTGCCCTAGCCGGGTTCCGTTTTGCGACCTTCCTGGCTCAATGCGGAGGTTTTCCTTTTCTGCTTCCAGGGTACACACACCAGCAATAGAAATGAAACATTTTCACGCGACCAATGTGCTTTTAATTTTTAGTTCTGAATCGCAAAAAGCCATATTGGGTGACGATGTCTGCCCCATGTGAATTGCATTTTGCCCAGTTTACATGTTGGTATTATTCAGCAATTTCGAACCTGCGCAATTCTTGATGTAGAGTGACGAATTTGAAAATATTGGAAGACATTTTTTGCGGTTGTCACTGTTCCTGGTTTCTATTTGTATCAGTAAACCTGAAATAATATGGAATGAATGTGTGATCTCTTTGCTTGTCTGATCTTAAATGTCTGATCAGCTTTGCTTACACGATATCAAGAAGGGGGATAACAGTCCACTTGTTAGGCAGTCTGTGTCATTCTTGAGGTCTGTAAAGACAAAGACGCGGACGAGGTTAGAAAAAATAACATGGAAAAGAGTGGAATGGCCGCGTCAGAAAACAAAATGGTGCTGTGCACGAAAACAAATTGCTACGAATTAAAGGGAAATTTGATTGGTTTTTATTAAAATGGATATACAACTGCAAGAAGATATCAAACAACAATCTGCCTGAGATGGTTCAGGCCATCAACTGATGTATGGGACGGTACTTACATTACCTTAGCAATTAACGCAACCGGAATCACTAATCAGTCAACTACGTACCACACAGGTCACCTACATCATCAACTACACACTACATTCAGACCCAGCCTAGCGGACGGTCAGCAAGTAGCTGCAGCCGAATCAACTATGCTCTTTTGTTTTTGGATATGGCAAAGGCATATTATATTTTTCGCTGTTTATTTTTCATTCGTTCGTACAGACGTTATCTGTCTGTGCCATTACTACTTTGTGCAAAGATTTAAAAAAGTTGGTATGTTTAATAGCCGGTTTTAATGGTTTTAAATTTACTTCTTGATGCTTCAAAATCAAATAGTTAAGAACGTTTAATTTTTAAAGTAGTTCTCAGAAATGTATTGAAATCGGTTTATTTATGAAACACAACTATCACCAGTTTCCTCGTTTGTAGAGGCACATTCTTATATATAATTACTCTTATGGAAAGGTTTAGTCGCAGTACTTGAATATAAAAACTGCTTTGTGGTATTAGTAAGAAGTAGTGTAATTGCAATGTGTTTTGCAGTTTCTAGTAGAAGATGAATTTATAGCATAAACTTTTGCTGATTCACTGTAATTATTTTATGTAACTTTTTGTAATTGATTTTAAGCAATGAATGAGAAGAGAATAGGCGTCTTAGCAGTCACTTAGCCTAAGTGCCTACTCATAAACTTGTCATAATGTTTTTTTTAAATCTTGTGAGCGTCCCTTGCATAGATCTGTAGGAAATTTTTACCATGGTGTACCTTGAGAAGATAATTTATTGTTGTGTATTTTACTTAAACAAGGATTGTTAAAGTCTGTTATCTCCTTGTGTTATAGATTAACATTTTATTATTGAGGCCTTTAGTTTAAAGTGTACGCTAAAAAGAAAATTAAATTTAACAAGCCTAGGATTTATTTTTGAATTAACACGCTTTTAAGTAATATTTAATGAATCATAAATAAATACCGTTATAATTGTATACTATATTATTATAAACATTATTATTTTAATAATAAACTAATATTATTGAAAACTATTCGGACCAACATCTCTCCTAACAATTTGGCTTCTATTTTACGCTACATGACACTAGACTATTGTAACAAGAGTCCAACACAACAGTATCCCGCACTCACGGCATCGCTACTGAGGACGTGCCACATGAAAACATTTCGCGACCATCATTTGTGCGGTTAGCTAAAGCGGTGGTCGTATTGAGAGCAAAAGCGCGGTTTGAGCGGTGGTGAGGCGGAGGCCATGCAGCAAACGCTGAAGAGCGTCAGTTACACACGTGTATTTTCTTTCACCGCCAAATAAAGCCGTTGTAATCATTATGCATTCCATCAGTAACACGGCTGTTCCAGGAAAAACTGCTGAGAATCAAGCATTTGAAGAGCTCTGGGTGCACAATGGTTGGCTTCAGAAGAGAAAGGTAGAGATGTTTCATATTTTTTATTAGTCATCAACCCAAGGTTTTTCTTGTACATTATACCCTACGTTTCAACGAAAATTACAGTGTATGACAAATTCTAGATCAAGGTGATGTGACACAAAATTTCTATGAACGCAAGTAACTTAGAACTATCTACAAAATTAGAAAACAAGTAAGTTACGTTAGTCGGATTAAACATAATCCACCAATTCGTCAATCAAAATACAAAGTGACGCAATTTTTCGCGCTGAATAAATTACGCTTGGGGGAATCGCAAGGATAACACACGTTATTTAATATCAATCATTTTCCTGTGATTAAAAAGAAGCGTTTAATATTAAAATCGTACATTTTTTGCATAAATATCACACGACTAATAAAAACGTTTCGGTTATGTGATATAACTCTTCGTTTTATATTTGATTAATTGTCCCTTGTACATTGCCAGGAAGGTTAATTTCAAAGCCAGTTCTCTCCACGATTTCTATCTCTCTTGCTTAACGTGTTCCGTTTCCCGCAAAGATAATTCAGCGGACTTTGCTGGAGCCGCGGCGCAATACCAATGGGCACACCTGGTTGCGCCTCCCATCCGAGACTGTTAAAGTGATCAAGGTAATATATCTACGACCAAGGCCATTCGCAACTCCTACCCGAAACAACGATATGGCCAGCCTTGTAGGTCGGGGAATGAATTTAAATTGTTTGTTTTCCACTATGACTTGTAGGCATTTATATTTGGAGATTATGTTACATTTTTAGACTAATTTGTGTGTATCTGACATTTTGTGAGGTGGAAGAGCAGACTTGATGGTTCGCGCCTCACCATATCAATACTGCCATTTTTTGCTCGCGAATAGGCCGACGTGGACCACCCGTGCGTACACCCTGCATTTACCGGGTCTCAGTACCATTAGATCAGTGACAAGTGCAGTACTTTATCAATGTGGGTATCCTGGTGAGTAACTGATCATTGTTTTGCTGATTCGTGTAGAATATACTATATACTAAAAAAAGTCAGGGCATTTTACTTTAACGGCGATAGTATACATAATTTTGTCTATCTGAGCACGTTAATTTCAACAATTATATTGACGTCATAACAGGACACCCAACTTCAGACTAATAGCACTATTCTGTTCTGAGATCTCAGATAAACATGTACCATTTGGTGTGTATTTTTGAAACAACTAAAACGTGTTTTGGGAGATTTACGGTTACTTTAGAGGTGATCAGTAGCTCATTCGAATCCAACCCCAAAACAAATGCATTGGCAATATTTTTAGCCAGTTTTCTAGGATACTTTGGATAATTTTTTACAGAAACAGTGTTTTTACAGAAAAGAAAATGCGCATTATCTTCAATATTGAGCATCAAAATAAAATATTTAATATTATTTTAAAAACAATACTGACACAGGAGGACACTAAAGTCGTGACCGAAAATATATGATGAAAAATATTAATTAGCGATACGCGTCAAATATTATCAAAAAACTCAATATATTAGAGAAATAATAAAAGAAACATTCGAATTCACCCAACAACAAACTGGCCAAGACGACTGCTTAGCACCGATTTCAATTGACAACGAGAGAGTACCACGAGGAAATACGCCTTCGGTCGGAGTTAAAAAGAAACAAATTTGAAGATACTAGTAGATAATACAAGAACCTTTCTATACTTTAATATACTGAATCTAAACTAATTATACTCCTGTTAATTAAATTAGGAACTAACTTAAAAAATACAAGAAAAGAAACAATCGTTAAAAATGCTATATAAAATATTACATTTAACTTACAATTTTGAAAAGAAACGGAAATTAGAATACACTTTCACATTATACAATATCAGCGCAGTAAAAGAGTATTTACATGTTTTTTGAACTTTCGCAATGTTTTACATTTCCTAACATTTACTGGAAGGCTATTCCACTGTGGTTGTTGTTACTAAGTGAAATGTATTGTAAAAAATGTTACTCTTAGGAATATCGCGTAGTAAGGATTTTGGGAATCTTCATATTTTGAAATAAGAAATGTTATGAGGGAGGTAAGTAGGTACACTTATATTTAATATTTTATAAGAAAAGGCGTACATTATGAAACATGCGTCAACCTTTCAGGTTTAATATGTGGTTTTATTTGAGCATAGTATCTCGAAATGTGATCATATTTTCTTATATTATATTGAAACCTAACACATACGTTTTGAACCCTCTGAATAGCATTACACAATATCACCGTAATCAAGTAGGGGGAGCAAGAGAGATTTCACTAGTAGTTGTTTGGCTTTGGTTGAAAGGCATTCGTAAGCACATTTTAGTGAGAATATTGAGGCATACACTTTGTGGTAAATGTCGCGAGCATGAACAAGAATTTAGGAATTTATGGAAGGTCAAACAGAGATTTATAACTTTAGATCAGAAAGTAATAGTAGTGTTGTCCAGTATAATATAAGGAATATTTATATTCTGTGGGACCATCAGCACTCAATTATAATTACCAAATCGTGATTTGTTTTACTATCTAAATTGTCCACTTACGAAGGCTTCTCGCTGACGTAAGTTGTTTGCATACATATGATGACTACACATTGACAGTACAGACGGAATATCATCAAAAAGGATAACCAGCTAATGCTCGTGTAGCGTTAGTATGAATAGCAAAGATAACAACTGCCCTTTGCTCGTGTAACACTAACATCATTTAAAGGAATATATTGAAACGTTAATAGAGACTGAACGTACTTACGTAGAGGTGGAAAGAATGAAGGAAAGTGTCGTGAGTTGTGTGGGCGCTTGTTATAGTTCTTTTGCGTCATGGGGGGGGGGGGGGGGGGCAGCGCTGCGCTGTTGGCTGTGGAGCGCGAAAGTGGCGCCCCGCGCGCGCTTTCTAAGGGCGGCATGCGCGGCCCCGGGGTGGCGCGGGCGGCGTCCGCCCGCGGAGTCCGCGTTCGCGCCCCGGGCGGGCTCCACCGCCACCGCTTGGCGCAGTGCGATCAATGGTGCTGGTGCGGCGGCGGCGGCGGCGGCGGCGGCCGTAACGCCGGAGGCGGCGCCGGGGGTGGGGGCGGGGCGGAGATCGTGGAGGCGACTCCGGGGGCCGAGGACCTACCAGCGGGGACGGATGCGCTGGCGGAGGAGGGAGCGGAGTGAGTGGCGGGGGCAGAGGCGAGGGCAGATGCGGGGGTGGTATAGAAAGTGGAGATGCTGGAGGATCCGGTAGTATGCGGGGGCAGATTCCGTGGGGGGCGGTGTGGGCAGTGACAACGTGTCTGTTGGGGGGGCCAAGACTGGAGTGGGCCGCTGCCTGTGTGCGCGTGGACGCCTCCGGGGAAGTGCGGGTGAGCTGCGCACCGCGAGCGCTGTGTGGAGGAGGGGGGGGGGCTGCAGGGCGGAGGACTTGGATGCCTGAGACGACTCGCATTCCATTGTTGGGCAAAGGGATGGACATTAGACCACGTCATTGCTTAAGAATGTATGCGACATCTGTATTTTAGCAAGTAAGACTAGTCTGATCTTCTATTTTTTAATTTAATCGCATTATTTTTCCTTAATATACTTCCAATTCTGATATTAAAAATATTACAAGCAAGAATATATAAAATATATATTTAAAGACTATTTAACAGAAAAATCTATAAAGTAAAACTTATGAGTGTTCCAACTCAAAATTTGGGTCATCGAATGGTTTTGAAATGCGTCCGCTGCTGTGAGTCAGCAGTGACCCTAATACTGACACAGGGCGTTTGTTCTACTTTCCTATGTTCCTTTAATCGGATCCCGTAGCAGGTGATGTTGTTCTGAGCAGTATATTTTGCACAAACATGCACGCTACGATTCAAGATCTACTATCATAGTTGCGCCGAAACCTTCTACATTAACAACAGCGGGCAATGTGGAACACGGAAGGAAGCGAGCCCATGCCGAGTGTCCAATTCTGCAGATGGCGTTAGTGAAACTGCGAGTAGTTACACAAGTACACAAGGTAAAGTTTGTAGGAAATGGTATGAAGTTTACAACATTGGCATCATTATTAAACTAATTATGGGGCATTGATTTGTCGTGTTTATTGCCTAAAGCTTGTTCGGTCGCATTGTAGCCGTCTTCAGTTTTGCAAAAATAACAAAATATCTTAAATACAATTGCAATTTGTGTATTTTACAATACTATTTATGACTTTTGATGAAATAATAGAATATAAGAACACTGAAATAAAAGGCAATTATAAATTGCGAAAATAAAAATAATTTTGAAGAAATAATACAATAAGTAACAATGCTCCGATTACTTTCTACATTTATGGGTTATTTTGTACACCAGATTGCATAAGCCTACCTCCAGATATAATGAGAATCTATCTAAATTTGAAAGAAATATATTTGTTACCAGGCATGAGTGCTAAAACAATTTTCAATTTTTATTTTCAATGACAGTAATCTGTAAAATGTCATAAAAATGCATGTAAAACTCATTAAACTTTGTTAAATATTTACCGTAAAATTAGGTTTTTGTAAATTGTCTATAACTAATTCATATTTTACACAATGTAATAGTAATATGCGACATAATTTACCTCTTCCTGCATGTAAAATAATAGTAGAAAATATTGCGGGAAAATATTCATAGTAGCAAATACGTCTTTTGGGAAAATAATGGTAATTATAACAATATTTTAGTGGTATTTGAACAGTGATTTCTGGTATATGTAAATAGTAGTTTGGATTTTCAACACTATTTGTTGATATATACATCGTGACTAACATAACATAGACGAAAAGCAAACGAACCTATATTAAAATAGTGACCTATTTACATTCAGAACGTTCCGAAAAAACCTCAAACACAATTTCCTATGTCCTTTATTTTGCTCTTGGTATATATCTTGGAACCTGCAAAAAAGTCGGTGCTTTGATGAACAGTGCCAAGCAGCAACTGTCCGTGCGTTTGAAGGTCGCAGTAATCCCACGCACCTCCAAGGAAGCAACGAGCGACCAACGTGCGGGATGCAAAGAGTAAATTGAAATTCCGCTCAGCGATGCGTGCCACGGGGCTGCCACGGAAATGGGCGGACGGCGGCGGAACGCAAGGAAGGGAGGGGCAACGGCTGAGGGCGGTAGGGATGGAGATAGGATCAACCAGGGCAAGTGAAGGTACGGAAGCTAAAGTAACAAAAGTAGTAGGTAAAGTTATAGAGGCATAATGTTCTTATATAAAATAATACAGAGAGGGACACTAACACGGAAAATTGCAGAGGTAAGACGGTTGAGTGGAAGATCAGTAGGCGGAGGTGGAAATGAAGTTACGAGCAAGTATCAGTCCGCGGCGAGATAAACGGAATACGCGTATCCGGAGCACAAGTGACGTCCAAGCAATGAAAGCGGAACAAGCAGCTCAGAGTGCGAAAGAAAAGAGAGGACCCGGTGTAAACGTGGAGTGGCAAAAATGAGATGGAGACGTCAGAGCAGAAATGGAACTAAAGGCGCAAAAGGGGAGTTGGAATACAGGCTGGGTGCAGGTAAAAGTTTTAGAAACGGAACGATGTACAGAAAGAAAAAATTAAGAGGCAAGATCAGATATAAATGCCAGTTCAGAGCTAGAAGCAGCGTCGGAGATTGTTGAATCGACGATTTAAGCAGAAATGAAAACGGAACGTGGTAACAACGAATTTGGAATTCAGAATGTGTTCGGATGAGAGAAGAGGGAAGCAGACAGTTGAGAAGTTCGAAGGAAAGCGGAAGGGAGAAACGAATTGAAGCGAGCCGATGGCAGAGTCGGGAGTGTGGTGCATGCGAAGGCAGGGAAGGGGAAGGGGAGAGTGAGGTGGTGGTGAAGGAATCGAAGCACAGAAAGGCTGAGCCTCCGGAAGCATTCCGGAAGTCGCCGACGAAAACCGGCACACGTTCTATTCGAAGCGGCGTTCAGAGCGTCTTCGATGTGGCGCAGGAAGACCCCACCGCCCACCGCCCGCCTCACGTCCTCCGCAGACGGCAAACCGAGAGCGGTTCCGGGAAGGTGCTTAAGGACTCCATTTCGCGCGTTTCCGTGCGCAGGAAATTGTACAGCAAACGCAGTTCTGGTGCGAGGACTCCTTCGGCGAAGGCCACTCCTTTCATTTGGATGAAATTTCTGTTCTCTGCCTCTTTAACGCCAGCTCGTTGCGACTCTTTCCTGCTTTCGTGTTCGCAATTTCGTTCTCTGCATTATACTTGTCCGTGTTATTTCCGTGTTCGCTTTCCGACTGCTTTTAACTCTGATCCTAACCGTTTACTTTTACTCCTCACGCTCGGCATAAATTTTATTACTGATTTCCTTTGTCATGTTCATCATTTAATCTTTCTGTAAACATTCTTTGCGTCACTTATTGACATCGTGTACAACGTTCGTAAAAAAGTATTTTAAAAAAAGAGTAATCGCGCTCTGATCGGCAACAACTTTATAAGACACCCAGAGTCTAGCACAATTGTTAGATCGGATACTGCTGCAACAATGGCAGGTTATTTTGATTTAAGTGAGGATGAGTGTTGTGGTATAGTTGCCACAAGAGACATAGGGCACATCATTTCCTAGGTCGCGATGAAATTTGGATTTTCACGTACGACTATTTCATGACAGTATCGTGATAATTGGGAATCCAGTAAAACATCAATCCTCCGGTATCGCGGCAGCTGCAAAAAGATCACGCAAGAATGGGACCGTCGACGACTGAGAAGAATCGGAAGATTCGTCGACGACTGAGGATAACACGTTACAGAAGTACAATCCTTCGGCAAATTGCTGCAGATTTCAGTGCTAGACCATCAAGAAGTGCCAGACTAATAAACGAGACATTATCGACATAGGATTTCAGAGACAAAGTTTCTCTCGTCTACCCTTTATGACTGCACGACACTAAGATTTACTCCTAGCTTGGGGCCGTCAACACTTACATTGGACTGTTTATGGCTGGATACACGTTTCCTAGTCTAAAGAGTCTCGTTTCACCTTGTTTTTCAGCGGATGGACGTGTACGAATATGACGACAGTCTCATGAATCCATGGACCCTACATGTCAACCAGGTATTGTTCAAGCTGGTGGCTCTATGATGGTATGGGGCGTGTTCAGTTGGAGTTATATGGGACTCCTGATTCGTCTAGATAGGTAAGCATCCTGTCTGAACATGTGCACCCAATCACGTCCATTGTGCATCCCGACGGACTTGGGCAATTCCAGTTGGACAATGCGACTGCCCGCACATCCAGAATGTATACTGATCTCCAGGAACAGTCTTCTGAATTTAAACACTTCTACTGACGACCAAAATCCCCAGACATTATTGAGCATATTTGGAATGTCTTGCAACGTGCAGTACAGATCTCCACCCTATCGAACTCTTTCGAGTTTATGGTCAGCCTGCAGGATTCATGGTGTCAATTATCCCCATCACTTCTTCTGACATTAGTCGAGTCCATGCCACGTCGTGTTGCGGCATTTCTGCGTCTTCGCCCTACGCGATACATGTGACAGTTGTTGTGACAGTACGTGTGTACCAGTTTTTTTGGCTCTTCAGTGTATACACTCATACATACGCATTTATTTACTAAGCTTGTATGAAACTACGACAGTATCTCGAAAATTAATATATTTACGTCTAATAAAAAAATATTTTTTCTACACATCTTTCCGATGTTACATGAAGTATCACGAAAAGTGTAGACTTTTTGTAATTTGGGCTATTAATTAAAAAGAATTATCTATATTTTAAAATTGTAATTAAGGTGTCACTAGTATTTTCATATCATACATTTTTATGTCATATATTTTTATGCCATTTAGAATGTCACTTAGATGGTGCACTAATATAGAAGCTGACTTTTCTTTAAAAAAACTGAACTCGTACTATCCCCTGCGTGCTTGATATTAATTTATTTATGCAAATTATATCAATTAAAAGTACATTATAGTATAGTAGAGAATAATCAAAAGTACAGTAAATCAAATCCTCTTAAGCGGGGTCTCAGAATAAAAATTACAACTTTCTAGAGTAGGTATGGAAGTCAAATATAACTAGACACTACTTTTCGGCAATATGTGATAAAGTGTGAGTATTGTGAGACATCTCGAAGCAGAGTAACAATGTGTGTAATATCCCCTTACTAATAAGGAAAACATCTTCAATTGTAGTTTCCTAGGCACACGAACGTTTTTCTACCAAACACCAGTGAACAAGTAGATCTTGGTAAATTGAAGTTTTCGAATTTCATTGCGAAATAAACTATTAGTAGAAGTGGTTCCTAAAAATACAATAATAATGCGCCAACAGCTTGCAAACTGTCAAGTAGTGCAAGCTGCCTGCATTGGCATTCTTTTGCACTGATTACAATTTTGGAGTGCGCATGAAGTAGAGGGGCTTGTAGTAATGGCTGCGGTGTTCGTTGAAGTTTGCAAGTCCGGTTGAAGTTAGGATATATTTCGCGTGGAGAGATAATGACCAAGTTTGATCGTTAAGTCAAGTTATGAAATTTACATGTTAATGAAGGACTCGACCAGAATGGTTGAGACAGCTCTTTGCCGTGTTCGTGTTGTTCGGAAAATCTTCAATGAAAGATAAAATAGTCGTGAAAATGAAAAGTAATTAGTAATACTTTTTAGTTTATTTAATAGTGCATAAGCAATTATAAATAACCCCTAAAATAAATTAATATTGTTTGGTTGTATGCAGAATATTTTCAGAGAGAAAAAATCATTTTGTGTGTCCTTGATACCGAAAACCACATTACTAAATAGATATTCTTCAATCAATGCAGCTGATGTTGCTGTCTCATGAATTTACAATGGATATTTTGATTTGAGGAAATATGTTACATAAAATCTCAACACCATCAACGTGTTCAAATGAAAATATGTTCCATTTCAAAAGTAACCCCATTTTTTGTCTTTTCTTCGCATTTAGAGAAAAGTATTTATTAAAATGTCCCATATACGATTTTCAACAAATTGTCTAATATTTCAAAAATTGCAAAAATTTAAATTCGACGGCGTAAAATTTCAATTTAAAAGTTTACATTTTCGGTGTCTTCGTACACGCACAAGATTGAAAGTAATTATTTAAAAAAAAAAGTTTGTTCTTGAAAATTAGATTTTTGAATGAGGCCATGAGGTCGTAATAATATCAAATGTTAATGTAACATTTTCCCTTTAATTGTTCCCAATCTTTAGTTTTTTCTCAGATAGTAGAATAGTATACAGATAGAAATAAGTACGTTTATAAAAATGACGCAAGTTTGATTTTTATTGTACTTCCTGAATTTTCGAAAATTGCAATAGTTTTAAACAATGTGAGAAATTATGTGCTGCTGTAAAATCACTATTTTGATTTGCTTCAATGTTCCAAAGACAAAAATAATTCTTGTATTATTTAATGCTTATAATTAATTTTTTAATTGAAATTTTAACGTTCTGCAGAAACGAAAAGATGCGCGAGTCACAGTGTTTTCAGGACCTTGAAAATCAGTTTGTTCATGAAATAACTTCAAAATGGGAGATATCGTGCCACTTTATCCTACTCGCGTGTTGAAAACCAATGTGTCCGAGCACATCACTTCAAATTTGAATTTGCAGCAACGTAAGAGACAGAAAGCACATACAACGATGTGTAGCGTTGATGAGTTGGGAAATGCTAAAAAATGCATTGTAAATGCAACTGTCATGTTGAGTTAAATTCACTATCAATTAATAAAGCAAACCTAAAATACAGATCTATTACGAACAATATATCGTAGTACAAAATTAGTTTAGAAATACAAATTAATAAAGAAAATATAAAAATATGACCGACGTTCTGGTCAGCCCTGAGTTAAGACGAGTTTTCTATTTGCATTGCATAGAATTGGAAGATGCCCTTACGGCAAGCTGTCATGACAGACACGTGATATCTGAGAACATAGTGGACTTGATTTTCCATGCTTACGGTGTTGTATTCCGAGAACGGAGTGTGACTAAATGATCGTAACAAATCAGGGAAGTTCAATTCGATTCCTTCATGGGATGTGGCAATCAATGGCAAAAATCACTAATAGCGAAAAAGGTTACCTAGTGGCCTTATAGGTTTTTCTAATTTTTTTCGCAATCCCCTGAGGACTGCAACTTGAGAAACCTAATACTGACATTAAAAGAAAAAATTGAATTAAAAAAAACGTAAATGTAGTAGTAAAGAAAATAAATTGTGGTCAACCATTCGTTAAGAAGAGTTTTTAAGATGAGAGTTTAAATTAGTCCTTTTAAATTTACGGGGTAACCCTAGTTTTAAACTATTTATGAATTTAAAATTATATTAATGAAGACCTAAAGAAGTAAAGAAGGATTCATTTCAAGAAAAGAAAATATTACGTTGAACACTAAAGCATTTTCTGTTCTGTTCTATGCCAATACTCATGTCTCTGAAGGTATGTGTATAATCCTTGTTTTTATATTTTTTCATGAAGAACACCATCACTCCTTTAAACTACTGAATATGTATAAAACACCTCACAATTAGAACAAGAAAGCGGGTAGGATTTTGTTTTGAAACATTCTCTGATGAGCTCGTGTTTCTAAAGTCTTTTCCGCTGTTTCCAGAAAACATTATTCTCATTGATTGCATTACCTCAGTTTTTGAAGCATTCTACCAATATGAACAATCCAGCAGTCGCCTTTAAAACGCTGACGTCACAAACTGACCCCAAAGCTCCGACTGGCGCGATCGAAGCAAAGCAAAGCCAAGCCGATTCGTTACTGCCTGTCTTCTGAAACTTCTGAGACTTGAAGATGCGGAGGGGTTTTGCCGTTTGTTAGCGCCAATTTACTTCGTTTGGCGACCACTTGCTACTAGTTTGCTTTGCTCTGTCGCAGCGCCACCGTCTGCAGTCACGAGCAGCTCGCAGAGCCGGGAGGTGGGGAGTTGGGAAAACTAGAGACGGGCGGGGAAGTCGTGGCGTCAGGAGCGGGTTGCTACCAAGCGTTTCTGAAGGACCAACTTCGTGTTCTACATCACGAGTGTGTTGGGTAGAATTTGTTAATGAACGATAACGTGTTACTAATAACGAATATCACTAAAACTTCTAATAAAATTTTCAATAACTACTGGTTATAAAACAGAACGTAGTCTCTCACGTTATTTGTAACTCTTAAAATTTAAAAACAAATAGAGTTTAAGGAAAATGAGATGGGCAATTTGTAAGCGTACATTGCAGTATCCTACAAAAAATAAAGAAAACATTTGTTTTCGCGTTTTGATGAAACAATTATAAATTGCCTGTATTTCAAGCAATATTTACGCGAATACTACTACGATTTAAGAAAATGAATAAAATTTCATTTATTTAGTCAAAAAACAGTAAAAACAGTACGTGACGTATGGTGGGAGAAAATCGACTGCGCGCGTTTTCTTGAGTTCCAGAACCTCTTCCCAACATTTTAACTATAAAATGTTTAAATATGATTAATTTATAATAATAACAACAATAATAGAATAGAATAGTTTATTTTCCATCAAATTTGTTATGAGTCCTGATAAGTCAAACTGACTTAACACCAGGTGCCCATTATTACAGAATTGTACAGTATTTTCTTCTTTAAATTCATAATGTTGACATACTATAATTTTACCTAAGATAATTACATAAAACCTATTCTTATGAAATATTTTACCATAAATAATTCAAATGAAGTTAAAAACATAAGAATCCTATTTGTAACAATTGCAATATTGGGTTTTACAGTGATATAATGTATAACACGATTAAAACAATGGTTAACATTTCAAATATTTTTATGAATATTTACAAAGTAACAAAATTGAGAAAAATACATTATAGTTTTACTTTTTTATAAATTGATAATAATATTAATAATAATAATAAAATTTAAAAAAGGCTGAGATTAGCAACATTTGTAGAAACTAGACATTTTCGTTCGGGAGTTATAGAAAACCAATTTGCATCGGCAAACGAAATCCAGATTTGATTCCTCTGCATTGCCAACAAAATAGCAACTCAACCTCAGCTCTACTCCTACCACTACCGCCACTACAAGTATAAGGAAAGTCCAACAAAACATATAATCTCTAGCTGTATAACAACAGTTTTGCAGTTTTGCAGTTTTTTATCAAAATGTTAACCTAATACGTTAAATGTTAATCGTATGCATTACTGCTAACAGATCATACTTAGGGTGGTTAGGAAAAATAATACATCGAGTGATGACGTTTGAAGAAGAAATATTACATCTTCGACGCAAGTGGGTCAGTCAAAATACGCTAAACGGATGTGGATTTTAATTGCACATTCACTTAAATGAAATGAATAAATTTCCATATGAAAACGTACGACTTTCTACTTTATCTCAAGTATATCAAGGTTAACGAAATAATATTTTTGCTCCTACCGCATACATATCTGATATGAAATCTTCTGCAGCACCGGCTCTTGTATGTAAATTAGATCGTATGTGGAGTTTTCAGATGAGTACGTGTGATTATGAAAAACATCTGGCGAGTATCGAAGTGCGTGATTCGAGCATCGGCTTTTCCACGTGGCCTTTCTGCTCACGCAAACACTTTGTGCTAACGAACATTTCCCCTGCGGGTAATTGTCACAATGGAAATCGCTAAAGAGCTGTGTACACCTGTTGTTATGTATTAAAACATCTCGCGTTCAACGAGCTTTTCGGTTCCGACCTTCAATTTGTTCATTCACGAGTTGCATTCTAACTAAATTATTTAATACACTCACGCTGACGATCAGAACATTTACGTCCTGCTCTTAGTCTCATATTTGAGAATTGTGAATAGTGTACATGATTAGTTTTGAAAGTATACGTTTATGTTTGAAATAATACGCAATTTCAAAATGTTTTCATTACGATGTTTCTCAATATATCAAATAAATTGCGAGCATTTATATTTATTTTAATGAGATTTATATGAAAAAAATAAGAGTCTCATTTTATGAGTTCGATGAAAAACATGTCAATCATTTACGTTTGACATATTTTAGGAAAGAAGTAAAAATAATTAGAATTTTATGGAAATTATGAATAATATGTGTAATAAAATTACTTTTTAAATATATTATTTGTATATATTAGATGTCGATTTTTTTCAAGTGATTTATCTCTTTACGTTGTTAAATCCTCCTCCAGAAGACTCCGCTTTGTAGGAGCACTGGCCGTGCGTGCGAGGAGATTTGAGGCTCCGATGAAGCTAAGGGCTATGACAGGTTTAGCGTTGCTGATGGGTTGAAGAACTGGTAAGTGCTGTTACCGGTAGAGTCACCCAGGCTGTACAGACCTCACTGCAGGAGCCAGATGGAGGGTAGTCTCCCGACGCCCCATCAGTTCTTTTCCCCACCCTACTCATCATCACACTGCAACACATCCAATACCCATAGAATAATTATTATTAATTCTTTTAGATTAGGTAACGCATTATTGTGGTTGATATATTTTGTACTACAATGCTATTCTCACGTGTGCATGTGAATCGATCCTTTCGAATATAATCTCTAGCCCCCTGTACACTTTCTTCTATTAGTTTTCACAGCAAACAATGAACCAGTCTCTTGATTATCATCGCCGATATTATGCTCTATAAATCGCTGTATCGATAAGTAAGACTAAATGGCTCCTCATCCACATATTAGGATTTATGTGGGCATTTAGATGATGGTAACGATCCTATGATATAAACTCAGTCAGTGTAGTAAGTGCTTAATATAAATCGATTCCCTTCATTTGAAACAGAGGGGCACTAAAACGAAAATGTGCATTAATTCAACATATTGCTGCAAACGTCAAAAAGGAATGGTATAAGAAATAATAAAGCATTAATTGTATGCATAAGGTGCTTTATGAAGAATTTGTAATACACCGATTGGAAAACAGTATCGTCGATTATTTAAGTATTATGTGTGTGCAAACTTGTTATCTCCAAACATAAGTAAAAAGTTCCAGTTACGCACAAGCAAGCGCCGAGAATCTGTGTTCTGTGAACACATTTTTCTTTCTAGTATTTTATTCCAAGTACTCCAATGGGAAAATAATATTTTCAATTTTTTTTCAAGTAATATAAAAATCGAACATCACACTTTCTAGAACTCATTTAGACCCATATATCCCAACCGTTCGAAACATTTCAAGAGAATTTTCAATAAAAAGTTAGAAAGGTTTTTAATACGCGGACACCACTGTATGAAAGAAAGGCACAGTAGCGGCGTGTAATCTTGCCGTGGGATCGGATATCAGAAGCATCAGCGTAAAGAGCGCGCGCGGCTCGTAGCGCCAAGACTTTAGCAGCCGCAGAGGGAGCGCGGAGTTTTCCGTAACGGCCGCCGGGAGCGCTCTGTAAAGAGCTCAGAGGGCGACTTGGCCCTTTCGGCGAAAGCGGTCGTTAGGCCTCCGTTCGCCGCTGCTCTTCGCCCGCCCCCGCCCCCGCCCCCTCCACCTCGTCGACGCCGGCAGCTGTCACCTGTGCCTCCCCAATCGCAGCTGCGCTCCTCTCGCCTGCGGAGTCTGAAGGCTCTGTCACTGTCCTCCCGTTTGCACCTATCGCTACTATTGTTCTCGCCACTTTTATTGTTTCTGTGCTGTCTGACTTGCGATGGCTTTGCAACGGTTTTGGGTTCTCGATATACCGGTCACGCAACGATCTAGCATCGATCTTGCAACGGTCTTGCGACGGCCATGCAAAGAATTTGCGTCGCACCTACAACGGTCTTGCGACGGTCTTGCGACGGTCTTGCGACGGTCTTGCGACGGTCTTGCGACGGTCTTGCGACGGTCTTGCGACGGTCTTGCGACGGTCTTGCGACGGTCTTGCGACGGTCTTGCGACGGTCTTGCGACGGTCTTGCGACGGTCTTGCGACGGTCTTGCGACGGTCTTGCGACGGTCTTGCGACGGTCTTGCGACGGTTTTGCGACGGTCTTGCGACGGTCTTGCGACGGTCTTGCGACGGTCTTGCGACGGTCTTGCGACGGTCTTGCGACGGTCTTGCGACGGTCTTGCGACGGTCTTGCGACGGTCTTGCGACGGCCTTGCGACGGTCTTGCGACGGTCTTGCGACGGTCTTGCGACGGTCTTGCGACGGTCTTGCGACGGTCTTGCGACGGTCTTGCGACGGTCTTGCGACGGTCTTGCGACGGTCTTGCGACGGTCTTGCGACGGTCTTGCGACGGTCTTGCGACGGTCTTGCGACGGTCTTGCGACGGTCTTGCATCCGACATCCACTATATAAATGGTCAATTGGCAAACCCAGAAAGTGCCAGTGTATCGATAGTTGCAATCACCCTCACCTGAATATATAAAGAAGTAGTATTAGAACAGCTTGTAATTTCTCGCATTAATAGTGGTAATGTAATTTTTTAATGAAGCAATTTCATTCCATACTAATACATTTCAGCCTTCACTTGAAAAATTACGTATCATACGTAGCGCGTGCGATGCGAACCTTCAATCGCTTCAGCAGTCAGGAACAGTTGCCATTTCTTACACATCTGAAAAACACACATATGATTAAATTACAATTTTAGCACTATTTACGTAAGGCATTATTTAAACAATAAGAAAAATCACACACAAGCTTGCCTCGAATATTTCAAAGGAATCTTGCAATTTTGTGAGGTGTTCGAATATGTAGAGTAAAACTTGTGAACCCGAGAAATTAAGTAACAATCGTATTGTCATTTATCATTTAAATATATTATCTGTAACGCCCTAGAAATATTTACACAGCACAAATTCTTTTGAAGCTAATCCGTCAACACTAATTTAACAATCCCAAAATTCGTTCAACGGGCTGAGAAACATTGCTGCATAACACTGAAATTCATTGAATCGCATCTCACACCGTCTGGACTCACACTAGGCCCTCCCGGTCAGAGGCACTGCAGTGACACCGAAGCCTGTGCAAAACGTAAATAAGAAAAGCATTAGAAATTGTGTATTTCATGATTTCTTTACAGTACCTTCTTCACCGCGTGTGTCTGTTGGCCAGGGTGCACCGTCCCCGTGTGGTGGGCGAAGAGGCAGCGGAGGCGGGCGTAGGGCGCGGGCGTAGGGCGCGGGCGTAGGGCGCGGGCGTAGGGCGCGGGCGTAGGGCGCGGGCGTTGCTTAGTCGCGGGGGGGGGCAAGGACGCAGGTGCACCGGTGGCGCTCGGGGAGTCGTTTTCGTGAGGCGCCTTCAATCGATCCCTGGAGATCTGGCTATCCACCCTCCCCCCCCCCCAAGCAACACCGCAAGAGGGATGACTTCTGTACGACCGCTCGATTAAGAGATCACGCTACAGAGACCTTTCATGCGGGCTCTTAAGGAATTACAAATGGGCTTTGAGAATTTTATTTCTGAACGTCTGTAATATATTCTGTAAGAAGAAAAGTGCATTGGAACTGTGGACTACAAATTAGAACGACATTTTGGAATACAGTGATCACAGTACACTGCAGTAAAAATTCCCTGGTGGTTCTCCTCTTTCGGAAGTTTACGTTTCAAATGTGCCTTCTGCTTCTTTTTACTTAAATGCATTACTATTTTACTTCATTGCCAATGTTATGTTTTCTTATCTTCACAATACCAATTTCGAAAATGCAGTAAATATTATGGATTTTCATCCTAATTTTCGTTCGTTTGAAAATATCATTCGCTAATCTCAAATCCGAAAAAATAGCTTTCTTATTTTAAATTACTTTTGTCCACTTTTCTCAATTATTCTTTCTCTTCATTTTACGATTGTTATTTTATCCTCTTTCAATTCTTACTCTCTTCAATTCTTTATTTCTTTCACTTCTTTATTTCTTATTCATTTGTTTTTTTTTCATTTCTTATTTTTCTCTTTTTTCTATACACTTCTCCTTCTCTCTTCCTTAACTTTTCTTTCTTCCCCTTTTCTTGTCTTTCTCGACCTACACTATAGTGTCTCAACTATTGGCATGACAATTTGCCGGGGAATGCGGGCAACACTTTACAAGGAATCGGGTTGCGTAAAAACGATTGACAGACTACTGTGATGCAGGCGCTCAACTGGAAATAAAGATGAAAAATCCAAGATCACAAACTCAGGGAATATAATATAATTTTCCCTTTCCAAAAAATATTCTAAAAAATATTGAATTGCATAACATTTGGAAACAAATATTCTGCAACTAACAGCACAGGTATCATAGTATATTTCAATAGCATTCTTATTTTTCACAACGGATTATAAAAGTGAAAAGTTGAAAGTAGATGAAACTTCTAAATATCATCAATACCGATTGGACGACGTTTGTATTTTCCCCTTATTTCTGGGTAGCACTGGGGAACGTGCAGTTAGAGGACACACAGTCACTATATTTTCTCCCATATTGCGTTTCGTGTTTGCTCTCCGTAAACGTCTGCCCCTCGTGCGGGGTGGGATTTATTTTCTCACATTGCGGCGCAGCGCTGCGAGCGCCGGATGGAAATGACGACGCCGCGTGCAACTGCAGGTCGCCTCCCCCACCCATCCACCCACCCTTGCCACCTCTACCGGCGTCCTTTCAGGCCTCCTCGCTGGTGTCCCCAGTGGTGTCCCCGCTGGTGTCCCTGCTGGTGTCCCTGCTGGTGTCCCTGCTGGTGTCCCCGCTGTTGTCCCTGCTGGTGTCCCCGCTGTTGTCCCCGCTGTTGTCCCCGCTGTTGTCCCCGCTGTTGTCCCCGCTGGTGTCCCCGCTGGTGTCCCCGCTGACGTCCCCTCTTGCGACTATATCCCCGCTGGCGTCAGCTTTGTTTTCCCCGCTGTTGTCCCTGCCGTTCACGCCGCCGAGGCTACCCTGCCCCCCTCCCCCCCCCCCCGATTCTGCAGACCCCATCGTCTCGTATGCACCCCTGACTTCGCTTTCCTACCTTCCGAGCCTCTACATTGCCTCGCGTCACCAACGTTGGACACGACCATCGCTACTGCCACCGCTATCGCCTCCCTCACCGACCACACCCGGTCCGCCCCCGCCCCATCATCATCGCAACTGGCTCGGCCACTGAGCCACCCTCGGAGCGCTACTGCCATCATCGCCCCGCCCCCGCCCCCGCCCCCACTCCCTTCAAAAGCCCCTGAGCGCAGTGGAGTGCTGGTGAACGCATGCACGGAATATAATGAACGCAAATGGAAGGCGGAGGTGAAGGCGGGGCACGAGATCGCGCCCTTCCCACGATATTCTGGGTCGAGGGAAAAAGACAATCAGCTAAATAGGTGGTTTTTGTGTGTGTGAGAGTATGTGAGTGAGTGAGTGAGAGAGTGAATGACTTCTCAGAAAGGGTGCGTGGGCAGATAAAGTAACGTGAGTGGTACAGATAGCACGAACGTTGTTGGGTTAATGTCAGTGGGAAAAATGAGAATGAAATAAAGAAATTCAATTCAGACTTGGACTTGATATTTTTAGTGTTTCCATTCAAAATTATGTGGTTTTATGAGTAGTTAAATGCATATTTTTGTATTATATTACAGAGTATTTACTGTCAAAAACTGTTTCGGAAATAATGTTTAAAACTTAGTTCGTGAAAGTAATACTAATCAATAAAGGAACTTAAACTGTGAAAATGAGTAGAAAGATTTCACTTTCGAACTTACATTGATTTTTGAGTCGATGTGTTCAGAGATATTTGAAATTTAATGTTTTGCGAATTAAATAAATGATTTTTTCTTCTTACAATTCCAAATGTAAATAAGGTTTTTCCATTTTAATGTAAATGAGGAAAAATGAGGTGCAACTTTTGCTATACAGAATATGTAAATAATACGCGGCAAAGAAGTCTGACTGTTCTTCTGCCACTTTCATGTTTGCAGTAAACAATACAGCGAATCCTTTCGCAATTACATTATTCAAAATTCGTATCCAATTTTTGCAAATACAAATGCAAGGTAATTAAGCAATTGATAGATAACTAAGCAATGTCTTTGTATGCAAAAGACACAAATGACCAACATGAATGTTGTCGGTAACTGATTACGTTTGTTGAGTACAAAAAGGAAGAGAAAGGAGGATTTGAGCGCCGCAAAGAAAGCCAAATTTATTCAATCCAAATTTATAGACCAAACTCGTAGGTATTACAGCAAACCTTAAGTGGCCCCGCCAAGAGGAAGGGTTTAATGGCAGTCCAATGGGCGTTCATGGGAAAACGAGCTCTCGCGGTCTGAGTGGGGAGGGTGGAGGCTTGAGGTAGAAGGTGGTAAGTTGAAAGTGTAATATCTACCTGGTGTTTACTGTCTGCTGCAAAAGACTAAATGGAGCAGGTCACCAGAAGATCTTTAAACTTAATTTTAATTACGCAGATTAATATGCAAACGAAGATATTCAGTGCAGTAACAAACCATCGTTTAATATGTGAAACGTAGTTGTCTGCTCCCTATCTAATAACGAAGCGCTTTTAATAGAAGTACCTGTAAACAATCACACTGAGAGGTCGAGTAAACTGGATCGAAAACAGTGTCGTGAATGAATGATTGAATGATTAGACAGTTCTCTTCCGCCGCATCAAGCGCTGGAGTCGCTGTACCTATGATTAGTTTTGTAGTTCGCCCTTCTCCTGTACACGAGTTTACAGCGTTAGTGTTTCAGTGTTTTTGTGCGTGCAGTTGTCATAACATTTTTCTACTTGGGTGATTAAAAAATATTCCGTTCATTGTTACATTTTCGCACCGTGTTTACTTTTGTATTTTTCATTGCCATCGCATTTTACCGTGTTTTCAATTGATGGTTGGAACAGTTGCACTGAATGATTCGGTCAGACTTCCTTGTAGTTCTTCAAGGGTTCTTCTGCTCTGTGCATAGTGAATCGACTTTGAAGAGAGGGAACCTCAGACTTCTGCGAAGAGGTATTCGTGCAACTTTCTGATGTATATTAAACAATTAATTTGCAAACCACGATTCTATTATTTAATGTACGTTAAAAATTTATAATCCACAAATAACTGCAGTTATGCCTAAATAACAACTCGCTTCATAAATATTCCGTGATTGTCCGCGTTTTATGTTCCATGAATTTATTTTTAATCATTAATGTGGATAGAGAACATTTTAAAACTGTCATCGCAACTGTATATCACCGGCACATTTTGCGGATTTACAAAACTCGGATCGTTGTTAGTTGTTTGGCTCAGGAGGTTGTTTGCCAACAACTAGTGAATTTGCATTGTGGAGATAGTCTGGCGGGCTAAAGCACTCGCTTCCTAAGGTCAGGCGTAATCATAGAGGCGCATACGGTACAAGACTGTCGTAATTTAAACACCAATTTCGTCAATTTCCTAATTTCGGTTTTTATTAATTTGTATCCAAACAAGTAGTTGTTATTTTTTATCAAAGCTTGGAAATGCCCTCAGTGTATCGACTCACTTGAATCGCAATCTTCCGATAAAAAAAACTGCCGTGCAGTAACTAAGCGTTTCTAAACAAAAATAAATAAAAATGAATTGTTCATCTAATCAAAACGAAGACTGCGCTGATTTTTTCATTGGAAGAACGCACCTTGCCTTCTATTATGGCGATCAACACAAGTTCAGATTGAAAAAAATTACATTAGTCCGAAATCTCTCGCATTGATGAATATTTTGTAATGGTCTGTAGAACGAGGGAGCGGGCGAGAAGGCAAGGGCAAGAATCAGTCGGGTCGCGTGCGCGTGCATGGGAAAACGGAGCCCCGAGCGGCGGCGGCGGCGCCGGGGTCTGGCGCGCTCTCGACGAAGGCGCAGAAGTGCTGGTAAGTTGGGCGTGTAATATTGCGCCCGAGAGCGTTCAACTGTCTCCTAACTAGAACCAAATGGCGCGAGGAGGCGCCAGATGATCACCGCTAAGGCGACGGCACCGCCGTTCGGGTGGCCGGGGGGGGGGGGGGGGTTGGGTGCGCTAATGTCTCTGACGCTCTAAAGGCTGGAGCCGCCCTGCTCCTCGGAGGCGGCGTGGGGCGGTGGTTCGCCTGCTTGCAGATGTGTTGGTGTCGGACTGCAGAATTGGTGTTGCATTTCGTTGTGGCTAATGAAGACACGTGCCAACTCGTGGCTCGGAGCGAAAGTCGCTTGCCTTTTACCAAAGAGGTCCGCGTTCGATTCCCGGACAATCTCAGGTGAAATTTGTTCTAAGCAAACGAACTTGACTCTTTTACAGGGGCTAGTCCAACACCTGTTAAGTGACCTAAACCCTAGCACCATTCTTATTCCTACCCAACAAAAAAGCAAGGCTGGCATCCTACTGCTTTGAATATCCTCTTAGGGCGATCATCGAGGATCTCACTTCATCTATGTGTTACTACTACGAGGTGATGTATCAATTGCAAGTGTTTTTGCGCACGCGCAGGGGTTTTATTCCGGCATACCCGTCACTCCTGCGAAGAAACCATGTTCTATCATCCAATATTACGAATTCATATTATCGAACGAAAAAACTTGCATTCGCTATATAAAGCATGAGGCTGTCAAATGAAAGGCACATGTCTTGATGTTGAACGAAGTTCCGCCCATTCAATGATTCTGTAGATGATAATGATGATGCTGTTGATGATGAAGATTCATCGCAATGAGAGGCTGTGTAATGAGAGAATTTAGTTCGCGCGCTTTTCAATACTAGAACTTCACTTACAGCAACGTGATGCAAACAATCATCCCATTTCAATTAAAGTGCGTTGAAACAATATGCGTCCAGAGGTACTAATAATAGTTTAAAATATTTGGGATATTTTAACCTCATCGAAATTAATTTACTTATCACATTCATAATTACGTGTCTACATGTTTCAATAGCAATAAAGCAACTTGATGGCAATTAATATAAATTAATGATAATGTATAATAAAGTTTTTGTCATTCTTTCTTTAGTTTCAACTACCCCATAGTTTTATCAACATGTTTGGTGATTGATTTTTGGGAATAACGAGAAGAGAGAGAGGGTTGGAAGAAAGAGAAAGATAGAAACGAGAAAAGGAAGAGAAACGAGAAAAGGGAGAGAAACGAGAAAAGGGAGAGAAACGAGAACAGGGAGAGAAACGAGAAAAGGGAGAGAAACGAGAAAAGGGAGAGAAACGAGAAAAGGGAGAGAAACGAGAAAAGGGAGAGAAACGAGAAAAGGGAGAGAAACGAGAAAAGGGAGAGAAACGAGAAAAGGGAGAGAAACGAGAAAAGGGAGAGAAACGAGAAAAGGGAGAGAAACGAGAAAAGGGAGAGAAACGAGAAAAGGGAGAGAAACGAGAAAAGGGAGAGAAACGAGAAAAGGGAGAGAAACGAGAAAAGGGAGAGAAACGAGAAAAGGGAGAGAAACGAGAAAAGGGAGAGAAACGAGAAAAGGGAGAGAAACGAGAAAAGGGAGAGAAACGAGAAAAGGGAGAGAAACGAGAAAAGGGAGAGAAACGAGAAAAGGGAGAGAAACGAGAAAAGGGAGAGAAACGAGAAAAGGGAGAGAAACGAGAAAAGGGAGAGAAACGAGAAAAGGGAGAGAAACGAGAAAAGGGAGAGAAACGAGAAAAGGGGAAAGAAATAGAGATAAAGACGGAGGGACAGAAAGGGTGAGTGAGGGGAGAATAGGAAGATAATTGCAGTATATCTGTAAACTTGTCTTGGGCAAGTTCCACGAAAGTGAAAGCAATTAACTCAGAAGCCCATTAAATAAATTTTTTTTTCTGATCTTACCTTGTTCCTGACACGTATAATATCTGGTGTACGTAAAAAAAAGTTGAATGATTTATACACCTAAGCGATTGTTTTTAATGTACAATAACTTGATTGAATGCAAAACTATTTCAACCTTTTGGATTTTCATCAAGTGAATAAATACTTATCAATGGTTTTTAAAAAATTTGAGTGTCCTTTAAAAGGCCACCTTGGTAAAAGTATGTGAAATTTAGTATTCTGTCATGTAATTTTTAATGTGGGTAGTTTGTTTGTTATTTTAACAGAGTTCAACTTTTCAGAAAAAGTGATACATAGAAACGGAAAAATCATGATTTATTTCGATTTAAGCGGTGAGATGATTACTACAACGTCCGGCGTAGACTCTAGATTGTTGGTGTTTGAAATACTCTTCATATCATAAATAACATTTAATTTCAGCGATGTTAAGACGCCTGCTCGCCGGTATTGAGGTTTTAATAATTGTCACGTCTTCCCCACGACGCAACGCGTCTCCTAACCCACTGTTGGACGTTGAGCGCTATTGGAGTAATCCTCCGTCGTTGCCGAGAGGACCACCAGGTAGCTCTTCCTCGGACGGGGTGGGGGAGGGGGAGAGGGAGAGATGTTGGAGTTGTATACGACGCGTGAAATCTCATTGTGATTAGCTTCTTCACGACAGCGCACCTGGGCTTGCTCCTTGGATTGCAAAGAATGTTGTGAAGGACTCGGTCTTCGAGAAGTTGGACCATTCACTCTTTAGTTCAGGCTGGGCACACATCGACGTCTATCAGTTATCGAAACTGAATAAAAACCTTAGGGGAAGAAAGGTTGAAAGGTTTTTTACCATTATGTTAAGAAAAATCGGAGTATTTCAAAGCCCTAGAAATATTAATATATACTTGCGGACCTGTGTATGCAAACGTGAAAAGTGTGTTGGAGTACAGGATGATTTAGTTGAAAAGTTTTGTATTTTTTTCTATCAAAAATAGAAATTAGTGAGGCCATTAACTTATGAAGTCTACTATGTAAACTTTGATTAAAATTATTGCACTTACCGCTGCATCACCGGTTGCCCCCACTTAATTGTATAATCAAAGAACTTGTATATGTGACCCGCAGTACACCGTTCAAAAGCGGGTTGCCACAATATCAGGGGACATAATTTTCTCTTGAACCAGAACGTAGTCACAAACATTTCTGTAGCAGAATGTGGTTAGGTATCTACAACTGCTACAGATAACTTAATTTTGACAAGTTAATCTATTACCAATTAAATTTCAATTTTGATAACTGTATACTGTCTAACATTTACAGCCAAAAAGGAAATTATTTTAACTTTACTATTTTTAGATAACATGAAATGGATTTTTTTAATAGCACTGATGAATACATTTTCGTATGCGTTTTCGTGTCATAGAATATTTAGTTTTTTTCATTTTCATTTGTTGTACTAAATGCTCAAGAATTACGGAAGTGAATATTATGCAAATAATTGTTTGATTTTTTTAACGTTATGTATTGCGATAAGATTTTAAATGAATTACATGGATTTAGAAGATTGTGCAGACTTAAAATAAGCACACAAACAATAATTCTTATTTATAAGAATATGACTGCGACGTTCAGTTTTTTTTAGAAATACCATATTATTGATACTGAAATACTGTTTAATTCTCTATGGATAATATTTAAGGTAATTTATATCTATGTATTCTGGTTAATATTCACTTTATGTTACAGAATAATTTCATACTGTATACACTAAGTACACACTACACTACACTTTAAATATTTGATTATTTCATGTGATCTTTTTCTTACAGTTAAATTTACATATTATGGATATTTGAGTTGAGTGAACGTAATCATTTCAGTGATCTTCTGAATTTTATAACTCTAAATGTACCAACTTTATTGTTCAATAGTAAATTGAAATATATCAGAACATTTTCAGTGTTTCATCTCTTGATGAAACTTTATGTGCTTGCTGATAAAAATGGAGAAATTTACTCACAATATTTGTGTGCTATAAACATTTATTGACTATTAAAAGTAAGCTATAAAACTCAATTTAAAACAAAAATCTCATAAAACATAAGACATAAAAATAACAGTATCGCACTGAAGTAGAACAAAAATTATTTTTCATCGTCACCAAAACAGATGACTTCTTATTCGTCAGTGGTAGAGACTACAACTGTTACTACTGACTGTACTATTGTTGAAGTAATATTTATATTATTCTTTTCATGTTTAAACTATGAATGTATGATTTAATTTATGATACTAGGTAAACATGAAGTCCAGATTAACAAAAAAAATGTGAATTACATGAAATAATAATATTTGTTGGTGCAAACTAAACAAAACATTTCAGACCAATGATTTTCGTTTACGATCTTGATAAATTGTATATACTCGTAAATATTAGTTTGTCAGGCAGCAGCATTGAAAATAATAATATTTCCCTTTATTCACACATTAACTTCTAATTTATCTCGATGGCTATTAAATTATGTATTTAACTCACTTCTAGGGTCGGTTTCTCAGTAATACATTCTTTTTTGATAGTCTACTAATCTAGTTGTTTCCTTCTGAGACATAAACAGAAGGAAAATAAGTTAAGTTAATGGTGATAACGGTTGTAAAAGAAATGTGGCTGGAAATATCGTGACATCGTTACTACTAGATAAAACAAAGGAATTTTTTTACTGACTTACAAAAGTACAAAGTGGATAAACACAAAAAAGGCCGCGATATGCAATGAGCAAGATTTGAAAACTTATTTTGATAACTTTATCAAAAGAATACAAACATTCTTCACTGTTGATACTTTTCATAATATTAGGCTCAAAATCAATATTAAAACAAAATATCGTTATAAGATAGTATGCACATCGATCGCATTTCTCGAAAATAGAATCAGATGGTTTCCAACCTAACAAAATGAAAAATGTAAAATAGATCTCAATTTTATTGAGAGAGTGGACGATAAAAAATATTTTATAAAGAAAGTGGTATTGGTCGTAGTGATTGCATTTGCATGTAGTCCCAATAAATTAACAAGTTTACACGTAAAAAACATAAATCACCAAAAACAGTGCAGTGTATTCGCTTCGAAATATGTTACAAAAACAAAAGTTTGTAACAGAATATTTTCACATTACCGGAAACATGAAATAATTATAATGAAAATAGAAATTACATAGCCATGCGGCATCCTGATTCACATGCGTCCAATTTTTTTCCTAAAATTTAGAAAATGCCAATGTATGAAGCAGTCAGTGAACGTTAATACATTTAACAAAATGCCACTATATTTGTAAATATTTTAAAATTTCAAAATTCTGAAAATACACAATACATTTTGTTTTGAGACGTCAGCATCGTTGCTTCTTGTTTTTGCAGCAGATTGGGCATCAATCTAGTACAGTAGCAAAAGGATAATTTGAGATTCTTTATAATCTGAGAAGTGAGTTGCTTCAAGAGTTGTTTACAATTGCGTATAAAAATTCTGTTTATTTTTGTTTCTGACTAAACAATAGTATTATTACGAATATACAAGAGAACGCGTTTTATAATGACTTTTATAACAACATCAAAATGGTCGCGTTACTTATCTGTTAGCGCACCGTAGTAGATAATAGTATATTTTGCAATATATAATGTTAATTTTTTGGCTTGTATAAGAGCATATTACCGAAAGAGTGACGGTAGGAGCGAATTCATTTGATAATTATTTAAAGAAGCGAAATTAATTTGAATGTTGCAATCTCGGACTCACCTTATGACGTTATGCGTGCTACCTAAGCATCGAATTTGTTTTCAAACCTTAATTAGTTTTGGAAGGTACATTTTATAAACATTATGTTTTTTTTGCTACAAGAAATTTTGAAAGAAGGTCCAAAAGTAGAGATTTATTAAATCCCAAAAAGTGTAGCAAACTTCATGAAAAGGAGTTTCACAGTTTACGAACTGCATGGTTGTAAAAGAGTCAAATTTTGTATGAAATGCAAATGTGTCTACGTATTTGTCTGAGAAGGTTTTTTAATCAGATGCCATACATTTCGCTCGGAGGATGGTCGTAGTATGACTGATGAGACGTTGGCATCCTTGCGTAGGACGCGTGGTCCCCTGGTCAGCCAAGTACATAGAAACAAAGTTGATTGAACGCTAATTTAGGACAGGCAGTGTTCTCCTACAATTGGCGCCCAAATCCCTACGCAATATTTCTACACCATGCAATGTATCGTGATCTTCTTACTCTTTGCGGAAAATATAGAGCGTCAGGAAAATCTCTCCGCAGTGGAATCTTGATAGAGAGAATGCATGGAACAGAAATTATGTTAGGAACACAGGCTCCAGCTCGTGACAAAAGAAAACAGAAATTTGCGTTCTCATGACAATCAGTACAGATGTTGGAAGTGTTGTCCCCATTACTTGGTTCCCAGTGATCTCGTTGCTTCCAACATAAATGCAGTTTTTAATCAGAGGCCATGATTCGGCTGGGTGCGGAGATAGTTTCCTGTCGCACTGTATCAGGAGTGTGTAACCATCAAATCAGAAAGGAAAAAAATACCCGTACACAATCTCGCCGTGAGAATATTATTTCCCGTTAGCCGCACGCCACAAGCATTTCGCGACGTAGTAGGCGCTTGGCTGAGTGCGATCCCCAGAGAACGGCAAAGGCAGTTGGCAGGTGGACCGCGCCGAGCCGTCCCTCGCACACGTCTGGGTGGGAGCGGCGCCACCGCCCTCGAGGAGCCTTAACGGCCGCCGGGGCGCTCTTTCCCCGCGATAAGAAAGAAGAAAAGGAGTAACGACCGTTACGTGCAGCGCCAAGCGGAATTAAAAATGCGGACGGGCTCCAGACGGGCGCTGCCTTCCAGCCTCCCGCCAAGAGCTCTGCTTCGCCACGTTTTCACTTCGCGGTTCATTAGAGGAATCGTTCCTCGGGTGCGGTTGATGATGAAGGCTGTCAAGGTGATGTGTGAATCTTACTGTCTCTGATCACTTGGCTGGGCCGCAAATGACATGTTGCGGTCCACTGGCGTATTATGAGTGTCTCGTCTTGTCTGGGGTGACATGGATAACACATTTATATTAAATAAGAGAAATATATATTAAAAAATGTTTGAAAGTTATTTCTCTAGACATGCACATAGCAAAGAGTGCTATCAACGTGAGTGTAAATCTCACTTTGACCACTTGACTGAGTCTGAAGTCAAATATGTATTGTTCACTATTTCTGCATTGTTTCGTTTATTATAGTTGATGTTGAAATAAGTAGCTGTTGGTGAATTTGTTTCTGATATATTGTAATGTATAGTTTTGCACGTGAATTATTTTTTATTATTTTGCTCGTGACATGTTCTACCATGAGATGTAAGAATGACGTCTGCCTCGACCATCACAGGCTGTGTCATTTTATCGTTTTCGTTTTGTCATTGCGGCGTGCACTTATTTCCAGTCCCACATGGCTGAGAAAATTGTAAATGAACCTAATTTACGAAAGTGTTCTATCTTTAAAAATTGTCGGTGAAGAAACAAGGAAAGCAAGTAAAAGCGAATATTATCTTTCGCACTCCTAATCGTTCTTACCTAATATCTAACATAAGGTATAAGAATTGTCCTCTTAGTCAGAATGAAATGTCTAAATGGATCAATATTTCTCCTCAAAAAGCTGAATTGGATATTATATAAAAATATTACTAACCATTCAAGTTGCTTCACAAACTTTTCACTTATGACCCATGAATGTTTTGGATTTTAGAACAAGAAGCAATTAAAGTAACGGGCCATGCGAATGACTTCCTCTCAACCCGTATTTTCATTGAAATAAGGAACGCCATTCTTCAATGCTGAAGAATATACGCAATTCAGGGACCACAAGTTCGTCTTCCTGCAACTACAATCATGAAGATATTGTTTTGTATTAAATTAAATACTTTATAAGTAATAAAATTTGCACGTTAAATGTGAAATTATTTAAATGCTTATATTAGAATATTTATAAATATTTTGCTATTTCAAGATGGTCACCTATATATTTGAACGTGTATATTCTTGTTAAATCTCAGAAGAGCTATTGCAAAACTGAATTGCATCTGTGAAACAGTTATTTTCATTAGATATACTGTTACATGTCAATTTTTTGCAGGTGTTCTTACTTGACTTTGTTGTTGCATACAGATAGAAACATATTTTTTAACTTTCTAAGAGGTAAAACTTAACTAGAATGTTGATATATATATATATATATATATATATATATATATATATATATATATATATATATATATAAATAAGTGTTTGAATGATCAAAGTTTCATTTTACTGGGCGGTTTCTATTTCTACTCTCTGTAGCAAGTATAAAATTGATTAAAAACCTTGAGTGGGATTTAAAAAAATTGAAAGAAAAAATATATAATAATTCCACAAGTTATAGACTTTAATAATTTCATTTTCTATTCCTAAATTGCATCCATTATTACAATACATACCAGTATTAAAATTGTTTAGATAATATTTTAACTACACGAGCATCAAAACGGAACTGTTATTTATTCCATTTATTCACAAGCGCAGTGGAAATGCTAAGAAGCTTAGGGTGGCTTACAAAGCTCGCCGCCGCCAGCCAATGCAAACGGGTCAGCCAGCCGACGACGGTCAGAAAATTAATTGCAGCCCTCGCGTTTCGCTCGCCCTGCTTTTCGAGCAAGGTGGAAGGCCCCGCCTGGCGCCGTGCCAAGAGCCCCGGCCAGGCTTTTTGCGCAGCTCGATAGTAAACCCACCTCCCTCCGAGCTCCGGCGCGCCTCCCTGATCCAGGAGATTATGTCCTCCTGGCCCTCGGCGAATATATCGGGGCCTGTTTGCCAATTCATAACCCGGCAGGTGGACCAGAAAACAATCCTTGGGAGACAAGGCAACCGATGAAAGTCTTATGGGGTCAATTAATTTCGTTAGCGAAACAGTAATGTATTTTAAAATGATTGTACCTTCTCTGTTGGATAAGCCATATAATAACATGCAAAATATTGGTTATAAGGAATGAAAATAGCTTTATTGGAACAATAAAATAACTCCATAATTATGTTAAAGGACGGCTTTTCTTGCAGAATAATGCACAATATTTTGAGGTATGTTATTATGAATATAAACAACAGCTTTATTCAATCAATTTTGTACATGTGACCACCATTTCAAGACTTGGGCCGTAAATACGTTACATAATTAACATTTTGGAGTTGTGTGATTCAGAATTATTTAATTCATAATTAAGTTTCGAACATCCAGTTTCTTGATCCGAGGTTATGATTGTCATTGTGAGACTCCAGGCCAAGGCAAGGGAGCAGGCTCTCGCGTTTAGCCCTCCTCTTTCGGGAGTAGGTGATCCGTTGGTTCAGTGGTCCCTTGTCTCACAATTTCATAAATAGTTCTGAGGTGTTCATTAAATGAGAAAAAAATTAAAATAAATTTCACATGCAGTTCATCGTAACTCATAATAGTTCAAACAATGCTCTTGCCAATTTCACTATAATCGTATTGTATTATTTCTCTTATATTGATACACTGTCGTTGAAATGGACAAAGTAAGTACGCTTGTATTGAATAATTCACTAAGTACCCATTTTATTGTTTGTTGTACAATTTACAATAATCCACAACGTGCCCAAAGAATGCTGGAATACACGCAATATCATAGAGAAAAGACTAGCCGTCGCATGATCAAGTCTTCGAAAGCGCAGTCCCACGTAGTATTACGTCAGCACCAGGGAACTCCTCTGTCAGCCTCGGCCGCCTGGGTTCCCCTTGCGAGCGCGCAGTCGGCGGGGAGTGAGGGCGCATCTGGCTGCGCCTGGGCGGCGCCAACGAGCGTTTGGAAGTGCGTGTTCAGTCACGCGCCTATTAAGATAACAGACTATAGGGGCATCGGCCAAGATTACCATTGCTATTGTCAGCTGCTAGAAGGTACCGGTGAGAGATTTAAAATTCTTCTTCTTCTTCTTCTTCTTTTGCCTTTTTCCGTCATTACAGAGTCGGCGCTTATGGGTGTGGGCACATTTTTGTTAATTATCAGCACAAACCATTTTAGTCATTTTCACGACTGGATGCCCTTCCTGATGCCAACCACATGGGACACACAATCACATTGCACATAGACAACACACACATACACGAAACACACACAGCCTCGCCAGAAGCGGGACCTCAGCCCGAGATCTCTACGGCACAACTGTCTTTCTGATCTCGGCCAACCGGACTTAATGAATTTTAAAATACAAAAAATACCTATGCAGGGAATGAGTTGATGCTGATAGGGAGCCGTCGTTGATCATTTTGATTTATTGATTGATTACTTCAATAGCGAATCCGGGCGCGGCCACCGATAAGGCCATTAGTCTCGTAATTGTAGTGCGTGTTTTGTCGCGGAATATTGCTGGGATTGTTGCCACTGGATGGTGAAATTCGGTGCCGAGCTACGTCGGCTTGTGGAAATTTTAACAACCAGGTGTCTCCCCCCACAGGGGCTCCGCCCCACCCGGGACAAGCTCTAAGCTCCCGACCGGTCTCCCGGCATGTGTGGTAGGGTAGTGAATGTTCGTGCAAGTGTGTGTGAGTAATGGGTGAGAATAGGAAAAGGAGGAAGAAGGAAAGATCGTGCGGTCCATGGCCCGTTTGTTAGGGTACTGCTGCGGCATTCACCGGTGTTGATCGGAGAAACGACGTAAAACTATCGATCAGAACAACCCATCGCTGGAATTCTCCTCCAGGCAGCGACTGAATTTGACCTAGTTATCTAGAGAGTGTCGACAATCCTGACACAGTCGGGACTTGAAGACACAACCTTCAAATGAGAGCCAATGCAGTGCCATCAGTTGAAGTTCTGAGGTACCTCTACTGGTATAATCGTTTCGAGACGGAATGACAAACACTGCGAGGAATTCGTAGAAAAGAGTTTGACGACATGCTATGTTGAAAGTAAATTTGTTGACCTTACACTTTATTTTTATTCGAAACAAAGCTATTAATATTTTAACCACTACAGAAAATACAATATGTTGTAAACTTTCCGCAGTACTTCAAAGAATTTTAAAATTCACTGTAATGAATTATAATTGTCAAGGCTAAGATGAACACCAAATTAGGTTTTCCAAGTTTTCCAGCGATTATCATAACCCTTATGACTGTGGGACACTACAGCGTAAACACGTGTACACTTTATTGATCTTTATCTTTACCTCTAGAGACATTTTTTAAATTTTAATTTCATATTTTATGTGCACATCATAATTTACTTTTATCTAATAAATATATTATTGGTGATAAACTCTTAAACTATTTAGTTTTTAAGGGTCGTAATATCTTATCATCAGATTTGTTTTATGGAATTTTATGAACTATGTGCAAATGCGGCTATTTCTGAATGTAAAAGCCGTAAGAAAGAAATCGCACGTATATAGAATTATGGGAGTAAGAATAATTTCAATAGTCCAGCTGAATCTTCTTTCTGAATGAAGACGTAAAAGAGAAAAACCTACAAGAGAATCAATTTTCTTCGAAATCTCTTTCTAATCAAATGGAGTCTTATCGCTTTCAGTAATCTGATATGGTTTGATAAGTGTTTTCTCTTCGTCGGTACACTTTGTCATCACAATTACCGTCACTTCTTAATTTATTCATTAACTGTGAGTGTATACATTGCTCTTCGCTTTCACTTTGGTTGGCCTTGACTGCATTTCATTGGACATTGCTGTCCTCTACTCGTGCGCTCCCAAGCAACCTCGAGCGCATAAGTCGCTTCTGTGAAGGTTTGCCAGCACCTCTGCAAACAGTTGTTCTAGTCAACATTGGTCCTATTCACAAAGTTGAGTTTTCTTATACCTGTTCTTTGCATTCTGCATTTTATTTTGTGTGACCGCCTCTACTCAAGTAGCATGGCATTTCAAGTCATTCACTGATAGCTTTCCATGCCGGTTGCTTTGTGTACGCCTTGAAGAGTGCAAACTTTGCTGCATTTCTACGTATAACTGATGAGTCCCTGTTGACTTTCTCTATGGGAATGAGTTTCAGTTCGTGAATTTTGCCGCTTTTTTCAGCACTCGCTTTACCCTTTTAATCTGTTTTTTTTAATGAGGAGCTCATTCTGTATCCCATTACGGAACGAACCAAAGTTCTGTAGGTCTTCATTTTCATATTATAGTGAGATGTCCGTACTAAACGAATTACAAAATGAAGAGCGTTGCAAGTCTTCTGTGTAGTACATATTACGTGATCATCCCATCTGAGGTTTCTTCAAATTATTACACCCAGTTAATAATATAATATCAGATAGAGATCACTCAGATAATATCACGTAGAGATAACTTAGTTCATCGTATTCTTCGCGTAGATGGCCGGCAACTGTTTGAAAACGCGGCCTGAGTCTGTCGCGCACGCGCTGTGAGAATGAAAAAGCGCCTTTGTGGGGTCAGAAGCGTGAGAATTACTGCGCAGTCCCTGTGGCGGCCTTCTGCCGTCCAATATCCAGCGGCGCGACGGCTCCATTGTTCGGTGGGCGCGCGCGCGAGAGAGACAGAGAGAGCGCTGGCTGGATATTGTGGCGTGGGCGCGCTGGATGCAATTAGCTGCTCTGGATCAGGCATATCCTCGCGAGGAGCTTACTCAACGCACTAGCACATACTCTTTTGGTGCATTCTTTACCATATTGATTTCTCTCGACGTGTTTGTTAGACTTGTTAATTGTTAGCCATTGCCATTAGACATTCAATAAAAAATAACACATATTGGCTATCTAATATTATTATTATTATTATTATTAATTTATTAATGGTGGCAGCAAAAAGCTGTTGTACACATATCATTACATCGGTGTAAAATAAAGTTATATAATAAATCATTTTCGTAGAGTAATACAGTTATAATTAGATCACAATTACAAATTGATAGGTAAAAGAGATAGTCTGTAATGTATCGAGTATTCAGAGATAACTAAATATAATACTGAAATACAAATGTGTCAAAATGTAGAGAACTTTGAATTTTACTTTCTCGTTACTGATTAGGAAGAAGGTTATGTAATGCTGCGCGAAAAATTGAGTAAAAGAAAAAAACTTTCCGTAGAAAATTCTCATTTCAGGGCCCTGGTAACGAAAAAGTGTATAAATCTGGTTGTTAAATTTAGAGAAAAAATCCTCTAACACATGGTGTAGCCAGAATACATGCTTTGTGGGCCTTGATATTGACAAATCGATTGACAGCAAAACATCTGTCCATCTGTCTCTCCAAATTTGATATTCTCCTATCGATCTGCCTAATGTCGCGGACTCTTCAATTTGAAATCAAAATATTAATTTTGATTTGTGGGCCTTGATACCGACATGATTACATGAAGCCTCTGATATTTTCCAAATTTAAAAAAAAATAGCTCCACCGTTTTTTAATAAAACATTTCTATTAAACGGTGTAAAGGACATTTAAGAGAATGGTGTAGGTCACATATTCATTGAAATCCGTATTTTTTCGAAAATTGCAAAAGTTCATAATTTTTTTGGCATCTTCCTATAACTAAAATATTTACGATGGATATTTTTTGTTAACGAAATTTCTTTTTAAAGATATATTTTAAAATGAGGTCGTAAAAATATAACATTTTTCGAAATTTTGTGTTTTACCAAATATGATGACTGAGATGTGTTAATTCGGAGATCAATTGCGGAATAAATAACATTACGTAATCAGTACTAAATGCAAGAAACTTTGTGCTGTTTTAGTCCCACTAGTTTCTCGACGTGTTTGTTAGAATTGTGTTATGCTCCTTGCTTGTTAACATCGTATAAAAAAATCAGTTTTATTGTCTATCAAATGAGCATTGTGAGCAAAATGGATATAATATTAAAACATGTAAGTGTCAAAAACGTAGACAACTTTGATTATTTGTTTGGTATTTTCTCCGCTTTTTTTTAAATTTATTTCTTCTCGTTCGACCTGAAGGTCTTTCGAGGGTTTTCGGTTTTACATACTGGCATTTTGGGATTTGGGCATTCCTGACAAATTGAGATTAGATTTCTCTGGCTCGTTTAATTCCTTGTTTGCTTCTAGGAGCTGCTGGGATTTATTTTTTTTGGGGGGGAGGGGGAGGGGGAAGCTGTTGTGGATAGCCCTAGCGGGCAATAGGAAGGGGACGTGCTAGGTTATATTTAGATGCGGGATGATATTATTTGTTTAGGGGGTTTCAGCATGTCTTTGGGAAATTTGGATTTGATTCGGCTTGGGATATTTGCTGTTCGACCTAATTGGAATATCAGAGTGGCATGAGATGAGGGAAGGGAAGAATAGAAGTTATTTGCTAATTTTTTAATGTGTTCGAGTACAGTTTCCATTTGGAGTTCTCTATGAATTTGGTGGTTAGGTATAAACCATGGAGCTTTAATTGACTTTTTGAGGACTTTATTTTGGACAATTTGCATTTTTTGTATGGTGGTGGAAGCAGCGTTTCCCCAAACCGGGCAAGCGTAAGTTAGCGTGGGTAGGATAATAGATTTATATAAAAGAATCTGGCATTTGGTATTGAGTGTTGAATGTTGATTTATGAGAGGGTATAGTTTTAAAATTTTGGCATTGGATTTGTTGATAGCTGCGTGAATATGAGGTTTCCAGGTGAGTTTCTTATCTAACAATACTCCTAGGTATTTTATTGGTTCGCTTTTCCAAGGTATTTCGTTGTCATCTATTTTCAGATTGGGAGGGATTTGAGGTCTCCTAAGGGTAAATATCTTAGTCTGACATTTTTGAGAATTGATTGCTATTCTCCATTTTTTTGTCCAGTGTATTAGGGTGTTAAGGTTATTTTGAACTCTATTAAATGCTAGGTTAATATCTGAGCTTGCTGAAAACAGTGCCGTATCGTCGGCAAAAAGAGAAGTTTCCACGTTGGAATACTTAGGTATGTCACTCATGAAAATATTAAATAAAGTAGGTGAGAGAACTGAGCCCTGTGGAACTCCGGCTGTGATATTACGTAGAGTAGAAAAGGAGTGATTAATTTTGACCTTAAATTTTCAATCAGAGATAAAACCTTTAATAATATTCTGTATGTACTCAGGGACTCCAAGTTGTCTTATTTTAAATAACAGACCGGTATGCCAGACTCTGTCATACGCTTGAGCTATATCCAAAAATGCAGCCAGAGTATGTTTTTTCTCTTGGAAGCTCTGTGCAATGTATTCAGTAAGCCTTAGTAGCTGGTGAGTGCAGGAGTGGTTTGCTCTGAAACCAAATTGAATATCTGGTATTGCATCCGTGTCTTTCAGGTACTTGTTAAGTCTCTTTAGTACAAGTCTTTCAAAAATCTTGGAAATTGAGGGAAGGAGGCTTATTGGTCTGTAGTGTTCAGGGCGTCGAGGGTCTTTTCCTGGCTTGCGAAAAGGTAGAACAATTGCAGTCTTCCCGCTTTTTTTGATTTACAAACTGTTATCAAAGGAGTGATAACGTTTCAGTACTTTCGATCTTGTTATTACAATAAATATAACTCTATAGAGTTTTCAAATCTCTATGTAAATAAATGGTTATTGGTAATTTTTCTTTGGTGCAGCATCCCCGAGATGCAGTTAACTGGTTGGAGCAAAAATGTGATTGGAGCAATGGAAACCTCCTGGCTTTGGCCAGACCTTTTGGTTATGTTATGTTATTTGGTTATGTGGTTTTGGTGTATGAATTTTTCACGATTATTATTAAACTTGAACCATGCTACTTCTGACTCATGTGTTTAAGTAAACATCACAGACAGTGTGAGATTTAGGGTAAAGTTGCCGAAATTTGACCGTCGCCTAAATTACACCTCTCACGTATTTTTGCACACAACAGAATTCGGATATAGCATGATATAATCTAATGGGATAGTTAAATTTCTGTTAATGGTAGCAATCTTCTTGAGAGAATTTGCGTTACAGAGTTTTTATAGAATGTGTTACTAGTTTTGTGCTATGTATCGTCAGTATTTTAGTGTAGAGTGTGCATATATTTGCAAATTTCATGCTACACGTTACAAATATACTTCTTTAGCTTCCGAATATCCATAGTATGCCTACTCTTGTTTTTTAAGTTCCTTTATTTGGATGAGTCACTAAAATTGGACAACTGAAGTTTAGCAATTAACTCCAAGAAGGTGGTCATATTTATGCACTCTGATGAGCATTAAATGACAAATCTGATGCAATTATCCAATCCTCACCAAATCTGAAATTATTCAAATATATCGGAATGCTGGACAATATGCATATACCAACTGCAGTAAAATGAGGTATATCTTTTTTGTTCATGATGTGCAACTCGTAAAAGTATAATATTTCACCCGATACTTTACTTCAATTTCATTCACTTCAATTATTATCACATCAATAATAAAATGTTTTAAGTGGAATAAACAGATAATATAGATATATTTGATAGATAGATTTTAGATATCATATACTTCTCATATTTTAAAGAGCTGTTCTGATAATCTCTTTTATGATTTACAGATTTCTCGGTTGTTTTGCATTTGTTGCGAAAATGTAAAACAGTGATTTGATGATAAAATATCTGAGAATTTCTATAATTTATCTTCTGCGTACGTTGACGTATTTGACAAGTAATTGTTAATTTTTGACATCTATGAGCCAAAATAATTGTTATATTTTGTGTGTTATGTGTATATATTTTCTATACCAACAAGGAACGGATTCCAAAGAATGATTTCCTTGTTTTCTGAAGTACTCGTAAAATGTAAACCGTTTTACAATTTGCGTTTTGTTGAATTTTTCTTTTGGTGATGCTATATTAAAAAACATGAAAATTTAAACAGATAATATCTCTCATTTCCGCGAAAGAATTTTGACATTTCAAACAAATACTCATTCTTTATACTACCATCCAAAATTTGCATGTTCATTTATATCATTCTGGCTTTTACTTTATCACACTTTTAAGCAAGACACTCTTTTTCTTTTTCTTGTTTATTGTTTCAGAAATTTCACTGATTATTTGCTAATCGCGGTAACATATGTCGTGAGTTGGGTAGCTCTTAATTGGTGATAAGAGAACAGCGAACAAACCTGCATTAAAGTAATTTCTAGGATATTATCAAAAAACTCCTTTTGTTGAAAGACATATCTCGCATTACTTTGGATTGTAATGAGCAATTTCTTTATTTATATCACTTAATTTACCTATTTACACCACGTATGACAGTATGAAAACGCTTATTCAAATTGTTTAATTAAATTTCTTTGTTATACTTGTCTCCTCCTTTGCGGTACTAAACAGTATATCACATTCCCTTCCACAGGGAGTATTCTCTTGGAAATTTTCAACGATTCGAACATTTTTTTCGCCGGACGGGGCACTCTGATGTGGGCAGAGGTGTCACTCGGAGAGCGAGGACACAGGAGCTTCGCTCGGGGTGCGAATGGGGCAAATCCACGCAAGTAATTAAAATTGCCCTGTCAGGTTGCATGCATAATAAGCGGAATTTTTAAAGCGACCGCATTGCATGTACTCGGCGGCAATGAGAGGATGTGAAACCACATCACTCGTATTTTCCGGAGTGCGTTCACAAAAGTTGTTGAGCGAAACGAATTTTTTTTATTCTTTTAGCGTTATGAGTAAATAAATTGAACACACATTTGCAATGCCAATGGAAAAAATGTTAACAGACACCCAACGAATTGCTTTTTATGTGACATAACACGTTTGATAATAATACATTTCTTGTAATATTAACATTTCACTCTCCATTACCTATTGCGCATATTGATGTAATATTTTTAAACTAACATGAATTATTATCAAAAGCAATTAACTTTTCAAGTGATTCATCTTTGCAATGGTTTTGTTCGTAACGTTGACTTCATTTACAATGGAGATAATTCTGCCCCATTAGTGAAACAAATTGTAAATTGACTCTGTCATAATCATAATAACTTACAAACCCATTTGAAAGAAGTATCACTTCAGAATAAAAGAAATATTTTTTAAACATTTTAATGACTCTTATTGAAAATTTAAAATATTCCTGTTATTAAACAAATAATTGTAGAGCAATTTGTTGTCCTTGTTCTCTTTAATAGGATTTAAATAATAATAATAATAATAATAATAATAATAATAATAATAATAATAATTAAAAATATCAAATAACTCAGAGAAATGTTTTCCGAGATATAAATAAACGTTACCATTATTTTCATTTGATTACGTTTCTATATGGCCATTGCACTAGTAAGAATTTTAAGAAATATTTGTAGAAAACTGAAAATTGGAGTGAAGTACTGAAAATTCTAACCATGACGTATCTTGTTTTGCGGGTTGAGGTTTGCTAAGAGAGTCCTCGGTTGTGAATTTTAATGAAGGGTGGAAATTAAAATTTCTGGTTCTCCATCGTGCGTCTTAAAATAAAAAATAATGAATGGAGAATAGCACAATTTTTTTTTGATAATTGCACAATATTATTCATTTAAATTTAAACGATACAATAATGAATGTAAGAGTAAATCCTGAAGCTAAAAAATTAAAATCCATATATTTCTGTAATTTTTCAATGGAACTTCTTGTATAATACAAATATTTATTTCTTCTAACACGTGAACCTAATTCTCATCAATTTATGTGAAAAGGAAATTCTAGTATGTAAAATTAAGAAGGCAAGATGGAAATTATTAGAACATTGTAATTCACTTATAAAATATTCGTGACATTATTCTTTAATGAAATTTATTACATTTGTATCACTCTTTGAATGAATTTCATACGTACGATCTTCAGTAGTATTTATTGTTTACATTGATTACATTAATCATCGTATTATTTCTTCAAAAGCTTTTTATTTATTTGGTTAAGAGAAAACACCAACTCGTAGTTTATCTTTCTTTTCTGAGAGTAACGTTCAAACGTGAACATAATTTTATCTTGTTCTCAACCCCTCTCAACCGCCGCTCTCCTAGCATGTCGTTCCCGGTTCGATGACCAGGCGTCCATGAAACTTTGCGGCGGGCGCTGACCTCAGTGTGTACTTCATCTCATCGGCTCTCCAAGATTTCCTAAAGGTGACCTAGCTTAATAACGAGACTGAATCTCGCAAAATTTGTTGTGAATATTTTTCATGTTTTTTTCTCACTCTACTGCCCACGTTCATGTAAAAACAAATTGGTAGATGTAATAGAAAATTAGTATCTGACACTACTTACATACTTTTAAACGTAACGGTAAATTGTTTATACATTGCCTGTTTCATTTTTGTATTAATGAATGCACGAATTTACTTACCTAAAAGAAGAAATAGAACTGAATGATAGAGTTGTGTATTGTACGATACGTTTTTTGAATCTCTCTTACACAATTAATTTCCATGTCTTTAAAACGTTGATACAAATGTAATATTTTTTAACCAATTCCTTCATTTATAAACTGTAATAATCATGTGTTCTTTGAATCTTTTATTTCTATAACATGTATTTCAGAAGAAATCATTTTAAGAAGAAAAACATTCTTAAATAGTGCTAGAAGCACGCAATGACATTGCATATACCGCCAATATATGGAATTGCTTCTGTACAATAAAAAAATTATCTCTAGATTATTTTATTCTGGAATAAAAGAAGTACCAATATTTTATTATTAAAAAAAATAATATACAAAGTTCTCACAACAGACAGTAAGTAGTAGGGACACTTAATCTTTAAACTATTTGTAGAACGACGGAAAATTCCATCAGACCACTGCCCCAATCGATTCTTTTCCGAGGTTCCTCCTGTCAATATTAGACAAATGCGAGAGCAGTGCGCTAACGAACGGAATACGTACCGCGCGCATGATCTTCCCTTCTCCTTTCTTGTCCCATCCTCCCCTCCTATTTACAAACACACTTACATGCACTACACATGTCAGGAGACCGGGCGAGCTTGGAGCTGGTCCTGGCTGGAGAGATGCTCTCAGGGATGAGGTGCCTGATTGCAGAAAACCACGCAAGCCGCGGGCAGGTCGGCACCGGATCTCATCGTACATCGGGGGAAGATTTCTGCAACCTCCAGAGGAAAAAACATGCTCTACACTTAAGGTACAAATTACCTTATCAGTTGGAATCCCTAATCAATCAATCAATCCAAGGATTTATCAAGGGATAACAAATCACAAAAAAAACTATAGAATTTTCATTCGAGATGTTCACCGTCTGTACTGGTCACTACCAATTTACCTATTCGTCTCTCTCTCCCTCCCACTCCTCTTTCCCTCTCTCCTTCCCTTCCCGTCTCCTTCTCTCCCTCCCTCCCTGGCAATATCCGTTATAGTTGGATTTCAAACCCAAGAGCGTGTATCAGATCAGGAATACATTTATTTTAGAAAAGATAACATCACTGAGTGGCCTAGCTTCACTTTAAGATTACTTCTTTACGAATACAAGATTATGTGCCCATTGTTGAAACTGAAATCATTGCATTTGTCAGGAATTTATCAGAGAAACAGACCTATAAAGTTTTCATCCAGAAAGATGAATCGTCTGCAGGATAAAATGGTAAGAAACTATGCTCCTTGTAAAACACGTTCCCTGCCGCGTCTTTGCTTTCACCCAGAGCAGGTGCCGCCGCGCGGGTCAGACCTTCGTCAAAGGCACAATGCCCGAATTCGACGCGGGCGGCGGGTGGCGGCGCAAGGACGTCGCAATTATGGCGTAATGACGCAATCATCAGCTTAAGACCGCGGGGGCCCTCAGCCGTGAGGCCCGCGGCACCGCGCGTTGCCCTCCGGCCCAAATTGGCTTCAAATTGAATTTCTCGGCAATTTGCAGCCTTGTTAATGTCAAATGCCGCTCCTTCCCGACTTGCGGCGACAACATTAGTAACCCTGTCGCTCGATGCGCGCCCTATTAATTGCTAGTGATTTGATTGTGAAGTTAGACGTGTTGCGTCGAAGTGAATTTAGTGGACGCGTTTTTGGAATTCGACCAATCGGTGTAATTTTGAAAGTTGGTGTGATCGCAGTTGTATGGGAAGGTCAATCGTGGTCTTATGACTGTTAATCGTTCGTCAATCGTTGTCTTGTTAATATCAAATGCCGCTCCTTTCCGACCTGCAGTGACAACATTAGTAAGTCTGCCGCTCACTGTCTGGCGCATCGAAAACAGAGAAGTGATTGAAAATGAGCGAAACCAGACTGAATGTTCCTAATACAAAGAGTATTGCAACTATTATGACCCAATCCTTCGTAATCTCTAACACAGCACCAATTAAATTTTATTTTTTTCTCGCATTTTCTCATATACCAATTTATTTTTTGTACTTATATAATACTAAATTATTTTCTGTTTACTAAGTTATTTGAAACATTCTAATTCAATAGAAACCCCTCATTTTTTCTTAGGTAAAATAGCTCTAGATAAAAATGCCTAAATTTGGAAGTAATAATGAGCGGCATTAAAAAAACAGAGAAGTAATTCAAAGTGGGTTGAACCAGCGTTTATGTTTCCAATGCAAATGTCATCTCCACTAATCTGATTCAAATCTTCCGAACCATCGATGAAGGTCCCTAAAAGTCGAAGTGGCGCTCCATGCCGCAGATGCAGCAGTCGAGTGAACTCGCGCTTATCAATACCACCATTTTTTCTCTTCGGGGGCTTCGCCCTCGTTTCCATGCGTTTCAATTTCCTAGCTCTCTCATGCATTTTGCATCACTAACTTTCCTACCTCTATTCCGATCAATAAAGCGCTATCCGGATTCTTTCTTCTCAGCTTCCTTTCTCCCTTCGCCCTTCTCTTTTGCCCTATACCCTGCTTTATCCCGTTCCGTCTCTCTAACTGCAGCTGTTCTTCGTGCCATTTTCTATACTCGTCTACGCCACTACTTCCCACCCTCTAACCCATTTCGTTCTCCTCCACTCCATTTCAAACAGCTTCATCTCTCGTTTTCATCCCGCGCTGTCAAGTTTCAATATTCTTTTAATCCTACTCGTTTTGTAACGTCCACCAACTTTGTCCACCTGAGACGACCCATTCTCTCACCTCTCCGTCGGTCTAGCTTTCTACTCTACACCACTCTCTCCTAGTTCAACGTGGCCAACTTTTTCTCATCTCCACAGCCTCCGAAACCACCCCCACGCTGCCGATAGTCTCCCGGTCCTTCGAAAGTTTTCCCTCGGAATGGATCGCCCCTGCAGAGGGCGCAGTCGCGATATATTGGAGCGCGCGCGCGCGGCGCCGCGTCGCTGTTCGAGAGCGCAGAGGACGGAGTCTGATAAGGGCAGATAATGGGCGCCGTGAGGGCCCGTGTGATCGGACACTCCCGCGCCACGCGGACCGCGTTGGAACTACAGCTGGAGGAGTGAACCGTTGTGGAGCGCGAAGGAAGCGGATGGGAGCAGAGGGAATTGAAATTCTTCTTTTCCGTTCTTTTTGCCTTTGAACCCGAAGCCACTTCAGAGAAAGTTTCATCGATAACTACGTCATACGATGATTTAAATATTCCGCTGATGCTACATGAGAAAGTAGCAATATTTTTATACAGATTACGTTACAACTACGAAAATAATGCAACACTTCACTCAGATGGATCTAAATTGGCTGGTTTGAAATTAAGATGGTCTATGAAACATTTTGGTTAAAATACAAGTTATGATAAATTTTTATCTGAACTGGTGAGCATTTGTATATTCTAAAGTGGTCTATGTGTCGTTTGTCGCTGTAGGAGCCGCATATTAAACGTACCTCATTAGTATTTGCAGATGATTTTAATATTAGGCAATTCTTACGTGATCCAAAGTGATTCGTACCATAGACCATTTTAGTTCCCAGCTAAATAATTGTAGATTATTGTATGTCTGGTAGTTTTGAAAACAAACAATATGGTAGAGAAAAATAAATGAGTGAAAACAAATATTGTTTGGTTTTACGGTATTAACGAGAACGGAAACATTCTTCAAATTAACAATAATGTAATAAACACATAAAAAGTGAATTAAAATAAATTAGGAATGGAAAAAAATTGTACGGCAATTAATATTCGTATAGTTTGTAAATTAACTTAACTCGGTTGCGAAATGTTGACGTAAAGAAAAAAGAATAACTCTACAGGGAACTCTCGTACGTTTTCCAAAACCTTCCCTTATAAATTTAAATCATGTTAAAAACGCAGAATATTTGCAATGTTCCTGGCATAAATGAGGTGCTTAGTGATATTTTACGTAATATTTCACTAGAAAAACGCATTGTTTTAATTATTATTACTCCTTTTTGGAACGAGTCTAGTCCGCTCTGAGTTATTTTACTTCTGAAGACTAACTTTGGCACTTTCTTTGAACTACTTTTATTGCTAAGCCTGGCTAAGCTGAGGTAGTGGCTCTCCCATGCAGAAAATAACTCTTGACGTGCAGTTATCATTACCTCGTGGTTTTTAACAAGAGTCGTAAATCATACCAACGCCTTTCTAAACTTTTTTATGGCTCATCTTAGTTTATTTGCTATCATGAGGTACTGCGCGACCAGCCGAACGTTATGCTTAAAGAAACCGCATATGATACATTTAAGTGTTCATAAAGCAATACTGAATTTTAGTATCGCATAGTTCTACGTCCTACACTACTATAAAATAAAACATAAAAAACTTTTTCGGGAACTTTAATTTTGAAAGTACTTTCTTAATTTCCAATGACATAAAATAAGCTTTTCGCTATCATTCTTGTTTTTGTCTGTATCATGCGTGAGATAACTTTTTAGTATATAACAAATTTAATTTTCTTATATTGAACTAAACTCGAAATTTATTTCAACACTACTACCGTAAGGCGTTTTCAATCCAATATTACTTTACGTTTAGATGCGAACGAAATTCCATAAGGTTTTCAAATGAAATAAAGTTTCAAAGTTTCTACCTTACCTTAATAAAATTTTATGATCGTTTGCTTTCTCTTTTTATTTATATTTTAATTATTGTTTCTTTTCCCTTGCTCACAAAAAGACTGGAGGGGAACAGATAAATTGGAGAACCTAAAAGCTTTTACACAAAAGGATTTGCCGACGTGGAGTTAAATAAACATCATCCCTACTTCACTGCCTTGTAGATATGCGGCATTTATACAGATCTTTTAAAAGTCTCAACCAAAGTTTCACTATGCTGCAAGAGGGAAAATATATTTTTTATCCTCTTTGGTAAGGTAAAGTGCATCAATATGCTGTTATAATTAGTTTCGTTCTTTACCGCTGTAGTGTGATAATGTACTTCACTTTATCTTGTATCCTAAATTTGGTTAGTACTTCATTACCACACTAGTGCGGTAATGTAATGGCATTCTTTGCCATTCAATTTTAAAAAATATTTGAGACGTCTTTTTCTTGTATCATAAACTTCCCCCTTTAAAACGATAATAACTGAGTAAGCTTACTGATATCAATGTTTTCTTGGCTGTATGGTACGTAATACTGGACGTGCAGCGCCGCGGTGTCCCTGTCTTGAAGTTTGCGACATGACAGGCGAAACGTCGGCCTCTCAGCCAACGACGCCCGGACAGCCAAGAAGACATGGACTCAAGCTGCGGAAGCTTACGTTTACGTTTGATACCAATGTTGTCATTAAGTGATATTGTACTCTTTAACATAAAGTACTGGCACCTAATACTACTTGGTTTCTCCTCCTAAGACTTGTCAGAAAAGTAAACAATCAAATCGTTTTCCGATATGGAATTAACGTTTTTCTTTCATACCAATCTTTAAAAATTAAATACTCATGATCATATTTCTTTCTTGATTTCTTGGGTAACGACATTTCAAAAGCAGTAGTTCTACTAATTATATTTCCAAATCCGAACTACAGTATATTCACTGGTGACGAGAAGTATACAACAAGTGTGTTTCAATTGTTGCCCTTGTGCCACCACTTATGGGAGAAAAAATGTGATTACTAATTGACGAAGTAGAACGAAATTTTACATTAAATCTACATCTTTTTCAAAGTGGATAAAACGTTGTACGATATACGTATCATAATATCTTATTACAATACTCAATTGGTTGCCAAACTTAGCCTAATGGCCTTGTTTGGCGATTTTCCAATCTCTTATTGTAATCAGATGCTTTGCGGCACTAACAATTATTACTTCATAGTTATCGTAAACTTCCTTAGATGAAGTTTTTAAACTACGCGAGCTTTTTAAGCGAAGCAGAATCTCGAAATCTGACTACAATAGCTTTATTACAAATATTAACACGTTAGAGTTAATTAAAAACAATTAAACTCGCGTAACTTTAAAAAACCGAAAGAATTTCTGTCTAAAGGATGTTTACGTAATGTTATATAGTGCATTTAGAACATTCAAAAGTTTAATGAAAAAATGGAGCTGTTTCAGAGAAAATTTTATTTTTAATATAGCTAATATCACACTCAAAATTACGCAAAAACTACTGATATTTTCAAGATAATGTACTAGACATTAGTGAAAGATCTAATTGTAAAAAACAATTTCTTTTGTTCAAACCTCTATCTTCAATTGTATAATCATATTAGGGGTTTCAAGAATCTAAGCCATCTGGTACGACTAGACTGAAATGCACTTAAGAATGCATCCTTAAGGGCATTTTAGCCTAGTCTTACAAGAAATTTAAAGAAAAAAATGAAGCCAATTTTGAGGAAATCATGACAGTGTTCCAGAGGCTCATATGAAGTATCACCAAATTTGAAGGAAATATTTACAAACCGTAGAGCTTCTCAGTGAGGCAGAATCGATCTGGAAATATTCTTTTGGCAAAAGTCATTACAGCTAGTTTACGTGCTAGTGCTGTTAACTGGTAGACGGACGGACAGAATAGACGAAAGGACATTTCGAAAAAAAAAAACATTTTTCGGTATCAGAGGACATCGAGACATGTATTTACGATAATATTTCAAAATTTATTTTCCGCAGTATTACATAACATTCTGTACACTATGTGTATTTTTATGTATTTACATATATATATATATATATGTATATATATATATATGTATATATATATATGTATATATATATATATATGTATATATATATATATATGTATATATATATGTATATATATATATATGTATATATATATATATGTATATATATATATGTATATATATGTATATATATATATATGTATATATATGTATATGTATATATATATGTATATATATATGTATATATATATATATATGTATATATATATATGTATATATATATACATATATACGAGAAAGTACAATATAGCACATTGTGACCGCCATCCTGGAGTAGAAAAGAATCAGACTAACAATGTACCGAAATGGCTGTTTGCTAAAGAAGTGAACATCATAGTACTTCTGATAAATATCCCTTCGCCGCGACAGCTGTTCAGACACTCCTTTTCGTACAGTATTTATGTTGTTTATGTCTCCCGTTTAGATATCCTGGCTTCTCATGGTTCATTGGTTTCATCATAAATTGATAAAACGCAAAGCACGGATCACACTGTCACAGCTCGCCACATTTCCGCGCAGTACACCTGTACGCATCTACGATTCAAGACTCGGTTTTTGAATAAACATACTTATCGCACAAAATGTAAATTCAATGTAAGGTTTATAAAAAAAATTTACAGAAGAGCACAGTAGCACTGCATTTCCTAATGTCAATTATTTCTCGTGGTGAACTATATTTTCAAGAAACGAGGACACCACAAAAGCAAGCGTCGAAGCCATTTACAAGTCAGCCAACTGCAAACGGATGAACGAATGAAGGAAGAAGAGTCAAACGGGCTCAATGACACGACGGCCACTGAACCTTCAGTTATGTTGCCAGCACTTGATATCAAAACGGTACTTTCTTTTTAAAAATCGCTCTATAGTCTGTTACGCTTCACATTGGCCCCACAGCGCATTTGAATTCGCGCCTGAGCGAGCGGTGGGGGCTAGCCCGTTGCCTAGCGGAGAATGGTAGAGATATTTGCTGCCCTCAGAGCACGCAGCATTGTAGCAAGAGAACGGGGGCTGAAGGCGCTCTGCGCATGTTAGGATTTATTTAACCATGCACTTGGCGTAAATTTGCTGTTCACGGTTTCATCCAAGAGGAAGCTTGAACGTCCCCATAGTGTCGTACTGTAGCGACATGTAAGCTCCCGATTGGACGAAACCGCAACAGCCGATTTACGTCAAGTGCACGACTAAATAAATCGTACTATAGACCTAGATGGCGCAGCTGTAGGCCGCCGTTGCGGAAGAGATTTGGTGGTGCCGACTTCATGAAGAGTAAAAGAGGTAAATAACTCGCATTGCGAATAAAATAACTGTAATATGGATTATCCAGGCTACGTGGAATATCGAGTGAATAATGAAGGAAAGTAGATTCCTTGATAACATGAGGGTGTTTGCATTTCAGATTATTTTTTTCTCTTGTACTTCTAGTACAAGTTATAGGTTATGTAAGTCGTCCGTTGTATTGCGTTGGGTGTTCTTCGACCGGACACTCAACAACTCCAATTTACCCTCATCGGAGGTCAGTTGTGCGTGGAGTCTCGGCCGGCAGGAAGTGCGGCACTATCAATGTAACGCGACCAGACGTCCACGCAAGTAAGTTTACTCGCGGAATCATTTAGTGGAAGAAGTAGGAACTGAGCTTTGTTAAAGAGAAGCAACGTGCCAATTACGTTTAGAAATATATTTTATCAATTTCATGTCACTAACATTAGAATTCATGGATGTTTGGGGGTTATGAATATGAGTTTCACCATGATAGTTTGGATGTATAAATACATGGTTATGTATAACTACGAGGTTATGTAGCGACTGTTATAGGAGTATATAACGACAAGGTTTGAGTGAGTATATATGAAAAACACTTTCAAAGTGTTTTGATTGCTGTGATCTCCACTAGTCTTAAATATGTGTAAAATCTTGTACAGTGAGAAGAGTGTTAGTTGTACATCTTGGTAATTTAATGTCATCTGTGAAAACTAAATAAATTGAAAGAAAAGTATTGCTAGGCGAAGGATGCTTAAGAATATCTGTAGGATGATTAAGAATGTCTGTACAATATTAACATTATTTTAAATATTAAGTGTTTTACAAGTTTATACATTAATTGAAGTAGGAAACTTGTTACAAAAACTTAAGATGCACCGTAAAAGTAAAAAACATAGAAGGTTCTCGTACTTATGGAAATTCACAAATGTTTTTTCTTGTAATTAATGCGAATACCGAATTGGTATTAAAAAGTTTAGCGACTTGTACAGATTGCACTAATAAGATAATGTTGTGTGTTTTATTCTATGTACTTTTGTTTTTATATTCGAATACATCAACTATACAAGAAATTGCTAAATTTTACTTACAGTATTTACCAGTTTTGTTCGTACAGAAATATTTTGGAAATAAAATGACATCCAAAACACAGTTCGAATGAATAGTGGTATAATTCTCCATGCCAATTAACACCAATAAACGAAAACGTATCACCTTCCTTCAAACCATTATTGTACGTACACGAATAACTGGTAATTAAAACACTGGTAATAAACACATGAATATAGTTACAAAGCAACAAAGATCTAATATTTTGTAAAATACTGTTTTGCCTTGATAACGGGTTCTTTCCTTTACTGCATTGAATTAATCACTGGCAAACTTCTGGACTAATTATTTCCCACTCTTTCAAAAAAAAAATATTAAAATTTTCTTTTGACGAAATATTATGTTTTCTTATTTTTTATATTAATAAGGCTCACAGATGTTTGATTGCATTCAAGTCAGGTGATTGTGGAGGAGTGTTCAACTTTCTTATTAATTGCTGCCGTCTGTTTGCTATCGTCTTGTTGAAGAACATTAACAAATGCTATTTCCAATATTTCTATACTTTGACATTTGTTCTTACAATATTATTGTAAACTGACGTGTCCATTATGACATCAATGAAATGTAGGTTTCCAACACCTTTCGATGACGTACTCGTACAGCCCCAAAACATGATTGAGCCGCCTCGATGTTTTACAGTCTCCAGAATATAGTGACATGATGGTCCGTATTGGCTTTTCTCTGCACCTTATGGACACCAGCGGATCCAAAAAGATTAATTTTGAACTCATTAGGCCAAAGAAGGGATTCCTAGAATTTTTTTATCTATATTCGGATGCTCTTTTGCAAACTTAAGTCTCAGAGCACGATTCTTCTTACTCACAAATGATCTCTTCCGAGCAATTATTCCATGGTATCTACGGCTACATAGCATAAAGTGGAATAAGTCGCATCTTTCCTTATACCTCGTTTTCCCAAAATGCGCAATTTTAGTTTTGATTTTAATTTAAGTTTTGATTTTAATTTTCTTAAAACAAGCATACTGCACAGTTGAATGACTTTTGTTGACTATTGGTCCTATGTTTCCTAATGAATTCTCTTTAAGGGCAGTGATAAGAATGTTTTTCACACAAGAAGCGAGTTCTTTCCGTTTACCCTTGTTCTAAGCAGTTGAAACGTGAAGCACTCAATGTCAGTTTGATTACAGAATTTTGTAAAGACCGCTGACAGATCGTTACTAATCCATTTTTAGTTTGAAAAGTCCTATTTTATAATATTCGTAGGTTCATACTATGTAACTCAATCATACGAACATCAATTTAGCGATCTACTTTTATTGTACATTTTCTATGCCTGATACAGCAACAACTAATAGCATTTTAGGAAACTCATTGTCTTTCTTATACATCCAGGAAACACACCTAAATTAAAACAAATACTACTCTAAAGAATAAAAATTATGTTTTAAAAATATCAGGTGTACGAACAAAAATTGTACTCTATCAAATCGGGCAACGTTCTTACAACCTAAGCCCCAATAGGGACCCTACTTGATTAGAATGCACAAACAACTTTCTTACATTGACACAGTGAATAAACAATTATCGGTGTCCAGCCAGGGGTGTAGGTAATTGATGATTGCCACCCTGCTGTGACGTTATGTGACCTAGACGTAGTGGGCGAGCGAATTAAAAGTGTCTGTAAGTCGAGGGCTGTTGGTCGCAAGAACGAAGAAGTGTTTCTAGGGAGGTCACCTTAGTTACGTCTGGAGAACCATTGCCAGGTTCGAGGGATGCAGACAAGGTCACGAAGAATAGTAAGGGAGAGCAGCTGCAAAAGAGAAACCCTAAAGAATTTTATACTTAACGAAAATCAAATCGGTAGATAATAATTTGGTTGCAATATCTGAGAAATGTCATATAAATAAAATTATTTTTTCATTGAAATTTTGCTTTTCTTGAAAGGAGAGTTATTACTGCAAACGTGTCTTGGATTTGACAACTTCGAATGTTATTCTCTTAAATGCAGATGATACATCGAGAGCAATGTGAGTTGTAGAAACCGACCTGGATGGCGAGGTAGCTAGAGCGTGTGCGGACTCGTTCTGAAAGATCGCGGATTCGAGTCCCTCCGTGGTCATGATTGTTTGTACCTTGTCTTTCTTGTATGTGGGTCGCGGATGGTATTGCGAGTCTGCTGATCACAGACCGAGGAGCCCACGTGTGTGTATCAGTGTCTAGTGTAAAGGTTAATATGTTTCCCCGTTCGGTTCATACTGGGCGCAGGGAGCGTATAGTCAAAATAGACATTCTCTGAAGCCCCAGGAAGGGAAAAAAGTGAATTGTAGGAAGTGTTTAAAAGAAAGTGATTTTAAGAAGAGAGCGGCCAATGGCTGAGAGATTAACTTTAACACATTCGCTATCCTTTATAACGTGAGCCATATGTGGTTCACAAAACGTAACACTCGATAGTATTAGTACGTCCGTGAACCAAATGTGGGTCACAGACTTTTACAACTTCTATTGCGAATATTTCCATGGAAAGTTCCATAACTGCTCGAATTTTGATTTGGACTTGCTAAGATGGTCATAGAATTTTAAAATGCACCGAGACGCAAAGAAAAATATTTTTATTTTTGAGAATATTACAATAAAATGATGATTGTAAAACCGTTTGAACGTGCGGATATATTGGATTGTTTTCATAGGGGCAGGGAGAACAGGTGAAGGGCATGCGCTGGTTGGGGTTGCATGTGGTTGGCGTCTGTGTGGAAGGGCAGAGCACAAGCGACGGCGAGGAGTGCGATGGGGATGGACGACCGCGGACTTGGCACGCCCCTCAATGTTTAATGAGCTCCCCTCTCGCCGGCGACGGAGTGGTCCACGAAAGAGGCAGCGTCACGGCTGACGGCGCCGCTGTTTGTGGGAGCACAGCTTGCTCCCCTGGCTCCCTCTTTGTTTCTACGTAATCCTAGAAAGGATACAGGGATAATGTTACCTCTAGACTTTCGTTTGGAGCTTGCAGTTTTCGCGAATGAGAGTTCGCGAGCGTGAACTGTGTGTATTCTCCTTCACCTTCGTTTCGAATTCGTCTGTCGCTCGTGCTTTTGTTTGCCTGCCACTCTCGTAAAGGAAATTAGTAGTAAGTTGGGGTACAAAATCCCCTTGTATGCGTGAATGTATGTTGGTACGTAAATACTTCTCCCCCCGCAAAAAATATCTAACCTTTCTCTCAACCATAAAAACTGTCTTGATACTCTTTACTATGCACTCCGATAAAAATATAAACTAGCATACGAGTAAATAAAAAATAATTGAATGAAATTAAATGTGTGACCAAGATCAGAGCACAGCAATACATGCAAAAATACTCGTGCATGCATAAAATGCCAGAACTCTGACGTCCAAAAACACGGATTAAACATATGTTTTTCAAGCGTCATCAACCTATTATAAGGGAAACAAAATTGGAGTTTACTTTCAATAAATATTCAGTCACCTTATATTCTGTTTATTTATTCTATACTTTGGGGTAACAATTTACTGCACATATCCATCTACCAGTGTAGAATTAGTGCATGATTTCTAGGGTTAACACACTCCAGCTTAATTTTTTCATTTTTACATAAATAATGAAAATACAGTTAATGTGCAAACATTCAAAACGTGACACGTCAACTTCATTCTTTTCCAATAATGATGAAAAAAATTAGCACTTACATGTTTCAACGACGTCTTTGACTAAACGAATAGAGAACTGCTTGATAGATTGTAAGGCATCTGATGTTGTTTTCTGTTCTAAAAAAGTTCTAGATAAAAATGGCAAAGAACGCAATTTTTTCCAAACGGATATGTCATCTTTTGGGAGTTTATTCCTCAGTTGTGAATAATTATAGAAATTTCATTTTCGCCAACAATGGCACAAGCAACCAGTTGTCCTTTTAAAAAAGGTGCCGTGCGAGAAAGTAAGTTACAGAAAAAGAGAAACGTTTGTGGTAGGATAAGGTGTGGGGTTTATGATGTCCTTAAATTCCAATTCATTGGTGCCTTTAATGGACACTGTTTCTCAGTTTGGCCCCTGTCACCCAAGATTGAATTATCAGCTTCGTCATCAAACTATATTTATTCAGGTCGCTCACTTTAATATATGGAAATTATTTCAAATCATGTTTACACCAATTTTTCAAGACACTTCATTTATCTTAAATATTTCACTAATATGGATTTCTAATAAATTATATCAATTTCATAATTCTTTATTCTTTCAAGCAAATATTTTAACACTTTATTTTTTCTTGTTAATTTATTTGAATTTTTATTTTATTTTCAACATGTGTAACTACACTTAAGATAATAAGATTAAGATATAGAAAGTCGGGAGTACTGAACAAATGAAATATCCTTTTCGTATGTCAAGCTAATAATAAAGAGATACTATTTCTTGAGAGTAACTACATCTAACGTAGATCGTATTGTCGATGATGTGGGAGATTTTTATATTTATTCACTACCAGTAATATCACGTAAAACCATATTGTTACTGCTATTGTAAAATCAAATATCGAACCTTAATGTAAAAAACTGAAGAGTTGCTAGGAATCTGGGATGAGGCGACTAAAATAAAAAAGAAATATTGTTACACAAATGCCTTACTTGTTAGTTACAAAAAGGTCAAAACCAAACTGAACACCCTGTCCCTACATCGGACTATGTAATTGATTTAGAATCTCTATGAAATTTATGTCTTGTTAACAAGATTTCCATTTTATGTGAGATGGATGGGAGAGTACACGTTTATTTGTCTTGTATTAAAATTATACTCCCCTTCAATTGTCCTGTGGGAGCCAGATTGGAATGAGCTTTTCTTATTTGATCTCCTTATTTCGCATCTCTAAAAAACCAAATTGAGAAAATTCAAAATTTAGAGTTCAGTTTTTCTTTTACAAAAAAAAATTAAATGTAATATTGATTGATCATTAAATGTGGAAATATTACTGTAAGTATTGCTCGCTATTGTGCTCGAATTATTTTGAAGATTTTCCATTTTTGTAGAATTTTCATTCTACGTTTTTTGTTACATTATTATTTTTTTTTGTAAACATTTGCATTCTTGTGATTGAATGTCTCTGATTCACTTTTGTGATTTCATTTGAAATTTATGATTATCTCTTTTTGTTTTTTCTTGTAATACCTACTGAAATTGGGGCTTTGCCCTGTTGGGAGTAATTAAATAAATAAAAAATATAAAATGTTTTAGTGTTAATACAATATCTATTTTTATGTCTTAATGCTTATGCCGATGAAAACATTCGAAAGAGCATTCTGTTTAAAAGTATACAAAATTGAATAATTAAATTATAACAATTTTGAATGATAGAATTGACTCAACTTTACAATAGAACCATCTTTGTATTTACCGATTTTCCTAATCGTCTCAATATGAACCTGTCCCCAATAAGGGAGTGGGAGTTGCCCCATACCACTACTACAAATTCAGATTTACGAAGGTGGCTCATGAGCCTCGGCGGATCGAGGCCCTAGGCGAGGGCGGACGCAAGGGCGAGCGCCCAGCCGAGGGCCGAGAGCCGAGAGCCGCCCTCGAAAGGGTTCGCTCAGGGACCTTGGGCGACAAACAGCGGCCGGCACTCCCGACCCGCGCCGCGACAAGGGAGAGCTTTCACACCGCCCCTAAGTCACGCTCGCAGCAGATCCCGTTATTTATTTTTCGAAACGCTGTCAAATATTGGTGTATTTACTTTCCCTACGAAAGACCACTTCTCCCTCCGCCTCTGTTTAACCCTGTGCTGTTCAGCTCTGCCCCATCCAGTTCGATCTCCTCCCCGCCCCCCATCTCCTTCCTCTCGCCTTATCCTGTCTCGCCTCACTTCGCCCTGACCGTCTTCTCTGGTTTTCCCCGCCCTCCCTCCTCCAGCTCTTCCCCGCCCTTTCTCTCTCAGATCTCCCTCAGCTCTTCCCCACCCTCCTACCCTCTCTCCGACACTCCCTCGGCTCTTTTTGGCTCTATCTTTCGTTAAGTCCTTGCCCACCGTGTTCTTGACCTGCCTCACTTTCTGCACACCGATGCTGTTCTTCCCGATACTGTCATGTCCACCTGTACATTGTCTATGTCTCTCATCTCCTCATGGCCCACCTCACCTTGTCCATAATCTCCTCTGCTCTCCTTCTGCATTTCCCCGTACCCTGCGCTACCCTTGCAACCCTGCTCTGCTGCGGCCTATTCCATAGCCTATCCCTGCTCTGCCATACTCGCTTCCTAGTCTTTACGTTTTCTTCCCCTCTCTTTCCCCATCGATTCTCTCCCTTCCCGTCTATCTGACTCTCCTCTACCTCATCTCCCCTTACCCCTCCCTTTTCCTCTTCCTCCTCTTCCATTTCTCCCATTCCCTTTCTCTCCTCCTCGGCTTCCATTCTTCTTCCTCCTTTCCTCTCCCGTCTGTCTCTTGTCGCCCCGGGCTGCCCCGCGCCTTCTCGCCCCCTCGGGCGCCCAAACGCCGCGCCCCTCGCGGAGAGGCGATTGATCAAAGGGAGTTATTCGCGACCGGTTTTTCTGTTGCTGAATTTTTTGTTTGTTTCTTTTTTGTCTGTGAATACATTTGGGTAATCTGCTTTTCAAACATTCCAGAAGTTGCCGCTTTGTAGGAGGGAAAATGAAAGCGAATTTCATTTGGGCATGTTCCGATGGCGCATCTTCGTTTGCTAAATTATCGAAAATTCTAACTAAATCTTTAAATTTTTATCTTAGCGTATTTGGTACATATTTTAATAAACATAAGGGGAATTGTTTGGGGACTGATTTGAGCTCAAAATAGTAAAATTCTTCTCCGTTCATCAGACTCACCCCAGAAACAGGCTATTAAATATATCTCTCGGACAAAATTTTAAAAAAATGGGATTTTTCGAAAGGGCCATTTTATCATTCTGAAAAGTTGTGGGTAATGTTTTCTAACGATTAAAGAAAATTGTTTCTTGTGTATATATTTTTCTCATTCTTAACTCTATCTTGGAACATCCTGGTAGTTTATGAAATAACAGTGGAGGTATATCCGCATGCATTTAGTTTTATCCGATTTTTCCTCCGTAATGGAAAGAATTTTCGCTAATGGTAGCTACAACCTTCACATAATGCAGACTATTTGAATGGGTAAAAAGTAGAAAAGATTAAGTGACATTTTATAAATTCTGAGAAATATATTTAAGTCAATATTACTGTAAAGTAATGGTACTTTGTTTTATCATTAAAACAAGCTTGTATTATTTATTTTAAAAATTTTGTATTTTAATAACGTAATTACATTCAATAAATATTTAAGATCTGTGTATATTTAATCATCTTTGTCAATCACTTACGTAAGTTTCACACTCACATTTATGTTAATTATTCAAAAACCTTTATAAACATAATACAAATATTGCAAATTATAATCTTATCGAGCCTGGATCATGAAATATATTTAGTTGTTTTATTTATTTTCATGAAATGCAATATTTGTTTCGTGTGTATTTTATATACAATTAGTTATTTTTGTAGGCTTATTACATAAGCTCACAAAAATAAGTAGTAGTATTATTAAACTGATTCTAAAAGCAACCCTCGAATAAATAAATTTGCTTTAAATCTGCCATGCCAAGTTTTCAGTAATTTCCAAACTTAATTATTTTATCTAAAGGCATGTGTAAGTAAAAGCACTTGAAACAAGAGACGCTGCATAACAATGTCATAGTTCCAAGAGAGTCCCAAGTAGATAACGTACTGCCTGACGTGACTTTCTCCCGTAATTCGAAATAATTTGCGGAGCTAGTTAGGACTTGCTCTCTAATGGGAGGCAGTGCTCTCTCTGCCGGCCGGGAGCGACGAGTTGCGTCGCGCAACTTCCCTCTCATCCATCAACGTCGCCCGTGGAGAGCGCGCCCTCCCCCTCCCCCTCCCCCTCCCCCTCTCCCAACCCCTCGCCCGGAGTGGCGCGTAAGGGACGGCATGGGAAGATGGGGCACAGCAGGAAGTCCTCCCGTGAATACACGCGACGATTAGAGGCTGTTGGTGATTCATGTAGCCGCTCTCGGTGTCATCAGCGGAGGGGTTGGAAAGCAAAGGAACTGCTCATTATCTCGACTGTCCGTGTGAAGCAGTGTGTTGCGACGTTGCCAAGGTCACCCTCGTTCCCAGATTTAATAATCCACAGACAATGACGTATAGTCTCCTGCGCTGGCAATAAATACCGAACGATGTATAGTACACGTTGTTTGCAGTTATATTTTCGATTATCTCACTCTTTTCTGGTAACGCCATTATCTCTGCAGTCTGGTTTGAACTTACAGGCGTGCAAATGCTTGCACGTCTCCCGGAGACCAACAAAATGGCCACCATGGACGCGGAATCGTCTGGAAATATGATTTAGCAGAGAATAAAAATCTCCCTGGATTGTACCTACTCCCAGTTACATAACGAACTCGGCATCACTCCGATCTCCGTCCATTTCTCCCTCCTATCCGCTCGCTTCTATCCTAAAATTCCCCAGACTCCCTCAGCCGGACATTTCAAAGTCGGAAAACAAAATCCTCAAAACAGACTAAAGCGGAAACTACTGCGACAGTTCTTCGACCCCCCCCCCCCCCCCCCCCCCCGACCATTATGTACTCAATGTGGCTTCGCACATTCAATCCACATGTACGCAATGTATTCATCTGTGAATAATGTTCCTTAAACAAGGCTAATATAATTCATTGTACACTCAAGTATCGTACTCGGCTGCTGAGGGCCTCCGGGCCGAGCTGAAGTAAACGATAAAAAAAAGAATACATTGACTTGGAAATATCAGCGTACACTTGTGAAACTTGAAAACTGAAAATGCGATCATTTTTAACTTCTCAGAGGCTCTATTAAAGGAAAAACGTTAATAAAGAAATTGAAACCGCCTTTTTTAAGAAAATTATGAAGACTCATGTCTCAAGAATTAAAATATCAGTTTCACACTCTCATCGCCTCACGTTTGGTCAGTTGAATTGGGTAATTTCAATGTAATTTCGAAAATTGCAAAAAGTTAACATTTGAAAACTGCAAAGCTGAAGATAAAGATTTTTGTGTGAAACAAAATATGTTCTCAAAACTTACTTGTTTTAGGCTCTACTGTTGACCACAGCCAGACTTTTGCCATAAACCAATTTTTCGGTCACAAGGATACACAAAACCAGGAAAAAGAATAGCGTTAAAAGTACCCTACACATTATTGTCACTGTCCAACATATCAAATGGAAATACATTTGTTGCGTTTATGAATTCTTAGGTAATAGTTCACATCAGCATTACATTCCCGAATTATTTTTTGCCATTCATAGCACCAAGCCACCACTCACACCGCTAATGAAACATCGCCAAGTATTTGACCCCGTGAGTCGAACTGTTCCCGTCTGCAAAGCCTTCAGAGCGGAACGCGCTAATCACCAGAGGCTCCTCAGCTGGAATCGATCGAGGCGCCGGCGTGCGCGCATCGGGTCAGCGATCGTCGGGCAGAATGGGTGCAGGGAGGGTGCTGAGCAGGAGGGAGAGATCCAAGGTGAGGGGAGGCCGAGGAAGAAGGAAGGCTTGTCCCAGGGCTTGAAGCACTGCGAGGGGAGGAGACGGGGTAGGATGAGATGGTTGTGGATGTAGGCGTGGAGAGGGCTGGGAGGACGCGGGACTGGAGGAGGTGGAGCGGAGGCCAGGCGGGGTGGGACGGGGCTGGGAGAAGGCAGTGTCATGAGGAGGGGCAGAGGAGGACATCGGACGGGGAGGAGAGGGACGGGGAGGAGACGGGGCCGGGAGGATGCCGGGAGAAGGCGGGGCTGGGATGAGGCGAGGCGGGGCTGGGCGGGGCTGGGAGGAGGCGGAGGTAGGTTGACATGGTGTTGGATGGAGGCGGGGGCGGGGCGCGGAGAGGTCGGGGTGGGGTGGGGCGGGGACGGCTCTTCGCCGCAGTGCCCCCTGCTAGCGTCGCGTGCCGCCGCTGCTCCTGGCACGGGCCATCGACCGTGCCATAAAACAAATTCGGAGCGAAGGCGAACTGCCCCCCTCGCCCCTCCCCCTCCCCCTCCCCCTCCCTGTCCTCGCTACCTCGTGCACGCTCCACGCTGCGCCGAGTGGTTTGCAGCAAGTGGCTGGACGATGCTTTTAAAATTGGCAAGCGGAACGTGTTCTGTGTAATAAAAATAGAGATGGAAATGATGGGATGCTATAAGTTCGGGACAGTTGTAATGTAAGGAAGAAACAGAATCAAAAATCTAATATCAGTTAATAAAGAGTATAAATAAATGTAGTGTCCTTTATTTATTATGAACTCCGCCGCATTTACAGTTATAAAATACGGAATTAATTTCTTTATTAAAGTAGTTTTATAGTTGATATGTCTTTAACTTGAATAAAAATATATTTCGTGTATTATTTTGCAAAGGTATTATTTAATTGCATATTTCGTATCGTTGTAAACATTAAGGAGATACAAAATCAAATTTTAGGAGTTAGTGTATCCCTTGATAAAATGATTTTTGAAAACCCCATTATAATATTTCATTTGTAAACATTTTATTTCATTAAAATATTTATTAATTGAATGAAACCGTGTCGGTGAGCCTGACAAAACAGTTTGCGCAGCTTCGACACAAAGATAATTCATGCAATGAAAGAAAACAATTGTAAAATAATAATGGCGATCTCGAAAATTAGTGATGACAGTTCATCTAGAAAGCAAATCTGAAAAGAAAATATTTAAGCAATATCACAATTGCAATTATCGTCGTGTTGTTAGAGACAGAAATCTTGAGTGATCTTCATTGATTTGTAAGAGAAACTAGATATATTCCATTGTAGTTGATGAAAATATTTTGGCATCAATAAATAAAAATGGTTGTAAAAATGTAAAGCTTTAGAGAATAGTGTATTTCTGAATATTTGATTACACATTCACTGAGAGAAATCCTGAATTCCATTTTCTTTGTGAATTGCATTTAATCAATGTCAAGCATACTTACGAGTTAGCACTAGTTATTACAGTTATTTTTATTTTCAATTTACAATTATATACCCTGAAGTATAGATAAGTCATATATAACAGTTGTAGGTAGTAAGGATATCATACATTTACCGTAAGATATATAAACACCTGCTTTCACAAACTTTAACCATTACCTTCGCTTAGTCCCCCTGCTAACCTCATCGCTGCCTGCCACGGCAGTTTGAGTAGCCTTCACGTCCCGTCGATCTCCATTGACATATCACCGCAATTCGATTCCGCTCGGCCTGTTGTATCAGACGCTCCCGCTCAGCCCCCCCCCCCCCCCCTGCGATGTCACATCGCGGCCGCTGGGCTGCGCTGTCGGCGGCGCGGCGCGGACCTGTCAGCCCCGGTTGCCGGTGACGCCGGCTCGCCTCGGAATATTCCCAGCAGGCCGCGCGGGCGGCGGCCGCTGGCCCGAGGCGAGGAGACGGCTCCCGGAAAAATGTCCCTTCTGGGAAGAAATGTACAAGGTGACGCGGTTTGATATGTGCGGCGACGCGAATTTTGTCTACTTTTCCTGACTTTTTTTTAAGTTTTCAAAAATTTTGTGGAATAAAAAATGTTCAATAAATTCATTAACAAACAGTTTCATTGAAACTGATTACCGAGTAGATTCATTGAAGCTGATTGCCGAATAGATTCATTGAAGCTGATTGCCAACAGTGTAACCGGGTATAACGAACCAGTGTAACTACAGTATTATTTTTGTAATTAATTGTTTACTATTTCAATGCGTGAATTGTTTATGTGATCCTTTGGAAACCACTTGCTTAGGAATGTTTCCTGCAGGCCGCAGTGGCCGGCAAGTGACGTCGATCAAAGCCGAGGGGCAGTGCACCGAAAAATCTCCCTTTGGGTCAGGGGTTTTCAAACTTCTTCGTCCGCGGCTCCCTGCCCCTAAACGCAACTTTCCGCGGCTCCCCTGGCGACAATTAGTTTCAGACATCAGGATTTATATAGGCCTACGAAAGATTCAACACGAACTAAATGATATAAAAGACTATTGGTAAAGAGTCTCTGCGCAGGTTGAAAAGCCCTGTATTAGGTGACGCAGTCAGAGATGTTCGGCACTGGAGTGTTTTTGCTGCTTGAAATTTACTTCGTGATTGATGCTTTTGCGTACGTGACCTGCGTTGACCATTAGTCTAGTACATATATTGTTATGCTATGTCTCGTATTCCTCCCACGTGTGAATGTGACATCCGACGTCAATCGACACGTCTACTTCCTTCCTTCGAGGGATTTCCTTCGAGCAGGAATCTGTGCCACTGGCAGATTGCACGTCATCAAATACTAAACTTCAGACAGGTCTCCCGACTTAAACGGTTCTGTTATGTAGTGTATTATAGTGTGTATGTGAGTGTAGGTGTGATTTTTGTTGAGGGAAGGGAACACACCTAAAGAATGAAAAATCTTGAGCTGTCTGTGGCCCGTTTGTTAAAGTATTACTCAGGCTTTCATCTACTAGATTGATCGGAGAAATCATGAGCCAGTAGAGCCGCCCGCTAGAATTTTCCTGACAATGACTGAATTATACATAGCTATCTAGAAACCCGCTCTCTAACGGTACTCAAACCCTTGTACCCGACAGAGACGCTGCGATGACCATGGTAATGCTCTCTCTGAATGAATCCAACCTGTTTTACCACTTCCAAGTATTACTTAACTATTACTAAATCGACAATACGTTTTTACTGAGATCTATTTCAGTGGGCTCGTAAATACCGGATTCAACTCATAAATGCTTGGATAGTAAAGGAGAGAGATCGGATAAACAATATAAATCCACGAAAATACTTGCGTTTGATATGGTTTTCTTTAAATCAGCGAAATTATTTAATCCATGAGAAATATTTGTATGTGTTCCTGTTCGTGGTTCCATCAGTTATTTAACTTCTTATGTTTTTGAGACGAAGGTACCTTAAGCGTGAGAGAGTAAAACATGTGAAATTTTCAGTATCATGGTGGCAGCCTCCCGAGAAGTAGGCCGTTCAGGAGTACTGATTCTTAAGAAGTAAATGATGTATTCTGGGGAAAGCTGTGTCAACTCTTAAGCTTACTCTAACTATTAAATAATGTTACATTTCAATATTATAGATTATTTCACAATTTGCACAGGAGGATCATTGATTTTGAAATTTGTGCTTTCTCTCTTTCTCTTTCTGCAGACTACTTATCATGTTCTCACTCAAAAGCCTATTTATTACCGTCATTTGCAATTACTTATTTACTTCAGTTTTCTTTGTGTTTAAGAGTGTCAGTAAATCGTTCTATAGGTTTGTATCTTCTTATTCACAGTGCAGACAGATTTTTTAGGCAAAGCAGGAGCGAATTCAGTTCAATAGAAGGGCACAACATTAGTGCGTGCGCATAACCTAACAATGAAAAGAGAAGAAAATAAAAGAAATAGTTTCTCACAATACTGAAACTTGCAAACATGTAAAATTTTGATGTTTTAGTGTAGCTTGTAACTGTTATATTGGCGTTACATTTTCTGTGTGGAGTATGTTGAATATAGCACAATTTTTAAACAATAATTGTCTTAGTTTTGTTTATTGTCACATCATTGTACGGCACAGTTGTTTTAAACTGTAACTGTTCTGTGTCCTCCAGCTATCGTATTTGTGGTTAAACATTTTAATTGAAATATAAAAAGATAGCATAGTATATTAGCATTGTAATTTAATTTATAAAAGACCCTTTTTACCACATATACACTGCGTAAGTCTATATGTAACCTGTGTGTGTGTGTGTGTTTGTGCGTTTGAAGAAAATAAAAGAAATAATGTTTCTCACAATACTGAAACTTGCAAACATGTAAAATTTTGATGTTTTAGTGTAGCTTGTAACTGTTATATTGGCGTTACATTTTCTGTGTGGAGTATGTTGAATATAGCACAATTTTTAAACAATAATTGTCATAGTTTTGTTTATTGTCACATCATTGTACGGCACAGTTGTTTTAAACTGTAACTGTTCTGTGTGTCCGCCAGCTATCGTATTTGTGGTTAAACCTTTTAATTGAAATATAAAAAGATAGCATAGTATATTAGCATTGTAATTTAATTTATAAAAGACCCTTTTTACCACATATACACTGCGTAAGTCTATATGTAACCTGTGTGTGTGTGTGTGTGTGTGTGTTTGTGCGTGCGTGCGTGCGTGCGTCCGTTCTCCCTTCTTCCATTTGAAACACGTTAAGTGCCGTTCGAAGCATTTCGGCCTACTGCTGTTGAGGAACTAACATTTGACGTTCGACGCAAGCGGCCGCGGCTTGTGCTGCCTTCATCGAGCAGGCGACCCCTCGGCCGAGATGACTCTCGGGCTCTGGTATTTCCCTCGTCTCTTTCCCTCGAATTTTGCACATAAAGAAGCATTGTATCACTATGTTTTCAGTTCAATTTTAATCTAATTAATATACAATTAAATTGTGTTACGAATTTAAAGTTAGGGATTATTAAACCATCTGTAAAACATCGACGTTTGTTCACGCTGCGAAAATAGCTGAATGAAAGTTTGGGAGAGCATAGCATTGTTGATGAAAATTAAAATGACAATGGAACATCGTCTCTTCTGTCGCAGTAGTTCTTTCGTCAGACAAGAATGTTCTCGAAAATAAATGACACACAATTTAAAAGTATTGTTACTTGGCGAAAGAAACAAAGAGTATTAAAGTTGTCACAGTTACCTCTGCCTAAACTAAAACTGCCCTTTCCTCACGAATTCCGTGCCTTTAGCTACGCGTTTCTATCATATACATTGCCTGGCACACTCTGGGTCAAACCTTGAAGACTTTCCAAAACGCTTTTTACGAAGCTTTCCGCACTCCTTGTCGTGACAAGGCGATCAGCCGTCTGATATAGAAATTCTCAGCATTTCGTCCGCACCGCATTTACGCGGGAGTGGAGAATCTTTCCCCAGGAGCTGGTGCGATCTTTCGGTGACGCTCCGCACTAATAGAACAAGTTGAACTCTACTTCAAGGAACTTGCACGAAGAAATGAATGTTCGGACACCAGAGAAGAAAGAAATTCGCGCGGGGTTTTGGAGAAAATTAAGACTATCTCGAAGGCGCCAAGTTTAAAATGTATTATCTTTTCCTTTGAAACGCCTTCAAAGAACATCAAACGCCCTGTTAAAGAAGACAAGGCGCCAAATTCGAAGTAATTTGGCCGGCAATTGTCAACAACGTTTAAAAACATAGATGGTTTTGGGGCGATGTATCATTACCATCGATGTTTGGCAACATGAATGCTTTAGATACCATGTCCCATCATTTTAGTATCAACACTAAATCAGAAGACGAAAATGAAATTCAATATAAATATGAGTTGTGAAGAATTTAGATTGGCAGTTAAGAATGATCTTCCATTTTGAATAATGCAAAATTATCACAGAAATATGGGTAATGCTGCGCGATTTTTAATTCTACTTAAGCTTGTTGCAATACACATGAATAGACCATATAAATGATTTCTATATGTGCCTTTATAATTTCGTTAATTGTTTTTATTGAGTTGTTTCTGAGGACTTAAGTTTTGGTATCTTAACACTCACATCTAGCCCCATATAGTGTATGGTGGAAAAAATGTAGTCACCCTATTCTAATATTTCCGTTTAAACATTATTAAACAACACATGTAGTGCAGTAACTCTTTTTCTCTAATAGAAAGTATGTAATTACAAGCCCATTAAATGAAAATATACTATAATCAACCTTACTAAAACGCCATCACAAGTTGCCCCGTTAATGGATAGAAATACATCCGTTATATATTTATAAATCTCAGAACATTGAAAGTAGTAATATAGCAAATGCCTTAGAATTAAATGTTTACAGCGTGTATTTCCTAGTAAGAACAAATATTTTAGTGATTATTATCGACACTCGTATATTACTATTTGATTAGTTGCTGGGAGTGGGAATGCATTTAATATATTTTATACAAAAATATTATTTTTAAAGGGTGAAACTAAACATAAAACAGTCTCTCTGACGAAACATGGAACTGGTAATATTGTTGCACACACGATTGTTTAATCTGTTGTTTGCACACTTTATTCTGAGATCTCAGTACATTCCTAAATTCGATAAATGTTTACAGGATCGACTCTTCACCATTAATAAAATATGTCTCAGATAACGATTCAAGTTTATATTTAAAAGGCTATTCATAAGCTGGGCATAAAATATGATTGAATTGACAATTGATAGTTTAATTTCCTCTTTAAAACACACACACAACACACACATGGCATGGAACCTTCCGTAATTTCATTTTTGTAATAATTTCATATCTACACAAGTGTCATTTATTTCCGTTTTACTATAATTAGTAAAATTTAAATAAATAATAAATTAAAATTAATTTAAATTTAATTTAATAATACTAAAAGATATTGAAAATATCTTTAAACTCCTTTTATCTTTAAGATCTTTTTTTAAACACTCAGGAGAATTATATTTACTTTATTGTAGAGAGGTATTTAAGACAATATTAATCACAATTAATAATTTCTTAAATGAAGTTTTCTTAAATTTTAATGTCTATAATATACTATTTGTTTCTTAATGCGTTTTTCACGCTGATTTCATTTCTGCGATTGGTGTTTCTCCATCAGCTCCAGTGTTTTTCTCTGCAAGCCAATATATGTTTTTGATTTGTGGTATTTATCAATTGTTAATGCTGAAACGAAATATTTATTTTTTGACAGATTGTTATAATTACTTGAGTATATTACGTGTTAAAGGTAACTAAATTTCATCAAATAACATGAATACAAATGTAAAAATTACCCAAATATATTTTGCAACATATGTGGTAAAGTGACATTTACAGGGCGTTCATGAACGATGTACATTAAGAGTACAGCATTTATGAAGGCCATCTATTACGCTTATTTTTGTATTAAATTCAGAGATCAGAACACAGTCTGCGCTCCACAGCTATAGTATCGAACTTGTGTTAAATAGGCTTAGTCGATGGAACAACGGAATCATAAAGGCAATTATGCTTTGGTATACCTGTGGTGTGGAGGGAAGGAAAGTATCATTTAATATATTGCTGATTTTTTTTTTGTTAGTTTGAAGGCTTGGCATCTAAGGCCTTTAGCCTTTTTACTGATTGATGTTATGATTAATCATATATTAAATCTAAATTTTGAAGAAAAGATTGGCTTCTTTCAAGAACTGTATTGTTTTGTCAGTTGCTGTCTTGTCAGTGCCAAGATCTATCTTCATGTTGCCTCTCATGCCGCATCTGTGTCTGAGTCTTGAGAGATCTACGCAGTCTGTCAGAATATGTTTCACTGTCAGTAGTCTTCCGCAGCTGCAGATGGGTTGTTCTTCATTTCTTAACATGTATGAAGAAGTCATTCTTGCATTGCCTATTCTTAGTCGGGTTATGCACACTTGTTCTCGCCGAGGGTAGCTGACATTTGGTGACCATTTACTGATATTTTGTTTAATGGGGTGTAGTTTCGTGTGAAGACTGTCCCACGTGGTCTGCCATTCTGTGAGGATGTACTTCGAGACAGCATTTCTTGCATCCTGAGGTCGTATTTCAATATCCATTTCTGGTTGGATGTTCCCGGCATTTCGTGCTGCAGAATCGGCTTCTTCATTGCCTAGGATACCCACGTGTCCAGGGCACCAGATAAACGTAACTGATGCTCCTCGCTGCTCTAATTTATGGCATGCTATGAGAATCATTTGTAGCAGTGGATCTACAGTTTGGCGCCTGTCTATTGCAGTGAGAAGACTTAGAGAGTCTGTGCAGATGACGAACCTTCCTGAATCGAGAGTTTCACAGTGTCGCAAAGACTGCAATACTGCATATAATTCGGCAGTGTACACACTTGCTTCAGGTGGAAGCGCCCAAGCCCTCGACAAGTTCTCAGTTACAAATGCGCTTCCAACCTGATGTTTTGTTTTTGAACCATCTGTGTAGATTATGATGTGATTTGCCATGTATTCTTCGAGAACTGATTGAAATCTAACTTTTAAATGTATGGGAGGGCATTCTGTTTTCTTTACACTGGTAGTATCGAGTCTTACTTCTGGCATTTTCAACATCCAAACTGGAATTTCATATGGTTCATATTTCAAAACTGGTGGTAGGACGATGTTGTAGCATTTGGCTATCTCGATTGCGCGGATGTTGGCTGGACGAGTAGCTGAAGGTCTTCGATCGTAAATATTTACTAGCTTAGGTCGAGTCATCAATGAGTGGTTTAAATGTTTCGGTAGAGACAGCAATTTTGATCTATAGTTGAGTAGCATTGTTTGTCGTCTGTGATGTAGCGACATGGTGCTGGTTTCACAGTAGAGGCTTGAGGAAGGACTAGTGCGGAAAGCGCCAGATGCATATCGGAGGCCTGCATTGTGAACGGGGTCTAGTTTCCTTAAGCTTGATTTTCTGGCTGAGGAGTACACTGCACATCCATAATCTATTTTGGACATCACCATGGATTTGTATAGGCGGAGTAAGATGTCTCTATCTGCTCCCCAATTTATATGGGAAATGCATCTTATTACATTCAGAGCTGTTTTGCATCTACGCAAGGTATATTCTATATGCTGTTTCCATGTTAAATGCCTATCAAAAATCAAACCAAGGAATTTTGCCGTTTCATTGTATGTCAGTTGAACACCATTCAGCGTCAGCTCTGGATCTCTGTAACTTTTTCTTTTCCTACTGAAGTGAACGCATTTCGTTTTGGCTTCTGTAAATGAGAAACCAATGTTTTTTGCGTTCTGTACTAATTTATTGATGGCATTTTGCATTTTGAATTTGACCATTCCCAGTGATTTGGCTGAGTAAAATATAGCAATGTCATCTACATACATGCATTTTCCTATTGACGCTTCTATGCCGTCAAACATCCTGTTAATCGCTATGATAAAGAGCGTGCCACTCAATGGAGAGCCTTGCGGTACACCGTTCTCTAGTACGTAGCTTTCTGAGATAGACTGCCCAACGCGAACTTTGAAAGATCTGGTACTAAGGAAGCTGGATATGAATTTTGGTAGATATCCTCTTATTTGCCAGTTATATAGTTGTCTCAGAATGTTATGTCGCCAGGTCTTATCGAAAGCTTTTTCCAGGTCAAAGAATACGGTAACCATATGTTTTCTTTTGATGAAGGTATTCTGAATTGCATTTTCTAGATATATTAGCTGATCGATTGTAGAGTGATGTTGTCTGTATCCGCACTGGTGTATGTTTAGGAGGTTGTTTCTTTCGAGACACCATGTTAGCCGGGTGTTGACCATTTTTTCCAAGATTTTTCCTAGACAGCATGTCAGCGATACCGGGCGATAATTTTCAGGTTTTAATGGATCCTTGCCTGCCTTTAAAATTGGAATTATTATCGCTTCTTGCTGATTTTTCTTGACCAAATTACAAGGTAATTAATGTCGAGAGACTTAATTATACATTTCAGAGGTGCAGGAAGGTCGTTGCATCATCAATATCAAGGTTGAGTTTTGTTGGTGTCTGAAATGAAATAAAAGCTGAAGCCATACATAAACGAAAGTCGCTTAAGTAATAATTTCTATATAATAAATTGTCTTATGTAAAAAAGGAAAGGTGTCATAGCTACATCTCTTTCAAAATTTCCGTTTTATTACTCACGATGGACGCATACAGAAAAATAAAAGTGTACTAATTCTTTCCACAATATTTATGTTGATTATTACAATTTTCTATTAATAAAAATTGCGCTGAAATTAATTTGTGTTTAATGTACTTAATAGTTACCTTCATGCTGCTGTTGTTGTCACGTCTGTAATCACGTTATTGTCCCTCTATAAAAAGAAAATACCCTAATGATAATAACAGTATGCGTAGAAGTCATAGAATCCATACAAAAAAAACAACTAGACGTGATTGACATAAACTAATATTATTTTCAAGTTCAACGAGGTCAATTCGTATAAAAACCGTTGATAACTTAAAACATCATAAACTCTTTTTGAAGTGTAATGAATATTATTAAATAGTTAGTTGTTTACTCTTGAATTTTTCGTAGATAAATAGTCCGCGTACTGTCAAATTTAAACTTATTTCTGTGTGTTGCACAAATTACAAGCGAAAAGTATAATTTTAAAATCTATCTCATCAATACTAACCGAATGTACCATGAACGGATATGAAAAAATGCAAAAGGTATAAATCGATAAAAAAAAAGCAAAGGAAGACCGAACTTCATTTCTGCAAAAGTCGACAAAAAGTAAGTTCACGGGTTAGGAGAGTAAATATTGAAGTGAAAACGAGAAAAGGTTTCTGTGTAATCACTTGGGGCTCCTGAAATCCTTCGGAAAGCGGTTTCTCAAAAGATTCGGTGGCGGTGCTTCGCGTTCGTGATTGCTACTAGATGTATCGCGGGCTTTCATCTAAAGAGAGTCGTTCAACGAAACAGAGCTCGAGTTAAACCGAAGCCACACAATTCGCATATAAATTATTTATTTTCAATTAACTCTACCAAGTATGCTCTCACCGAATTAATTACAAAATCTTCTACAAATATTCAGCCCAGGAAATTATGCAATTCTCAGCGTCGTTCTGTGAATACTGTTTCTGGATTGTTGAGGTTTGGAATAATAAACATGTCATTTTAGTGTTATAAATACTTCTATGTCCGTTTTCTATAACATGTTCGTATATAGTTATATTTGTTAGTGTCATTTGTACTGCAAATTCATTAAGAAACAGGTCATGGACCACGCAGCGTCTTTCCTTCTTCTCCCTTTTCCCTTTCTTATGCGCACTGAATCTTATATTCACGAAGCTACTTCGCGTGCCAGCAGAGCAGTCGGGAGCTTAGAGCTCGTGCCCCGTTGGTGGGAGATACCTGAATGGGAAAAACACCGCAAGAAGACCTGTAGGTAGGCGCTGGATCTCACCATTCAGCAGAACACCGCCGCTTCCCAAGATATAAAAAACATGCACTACACTTACGGGAATGAGCGCCGAGAAACGCAAAACAAACAATCAACGTAGTAGACAAAAATATATTTTAATTGCATCTATTCGAAATAATGTATTTTTCCAATTCTAATTTTAGCCTCCTACATTTTTAAATAGTAATCATCAATTTTTAAGTGCACTGCAGTCCATTGGAGGGCTTGGTTGCGGTGCCCGTTGACTTGACCGGATGTCGCCTGCCGGGCGAGCGCAACGCGCTCTCTGTGGGGCAAATGACGAGGCGGCGGCGTCGAGGCGCGCGCAGCGGAGGTGACATTAATTAAATTCTGTCTCGGCGCGTTGCGTTGCCTCGCCTCGTGCAGCCCGCTACGAGATCCCCGCGCCGGGAGCTGCGAGGGGGCGGGGGAGGTGTCACCGGGGACGCGGGTCTGGGCGGGGAAAGAGTTGCTCAAATATCAGAAGTGAAGGGCAGGATCTGAGAGGCGGGTTGTAATTGTGTCGGTCGGGCACTTGGAAATAATAAAACTGAAGATTTTCGTTTTATTAAATAAAATGTGAGACATTTTAAATAATAAATGATGTTAGGTAATTGGTTCATTTTTACTTTCTCGCACTTACTTCGTAAGAAGAGCAAGTATTGCAGTTATGCGCCGGATACGGCGAATTTGGGGCAGAAAAAATTATATTTTATTTACTCTAGTAGTGTATTCTTTATAAGATAGCGTGTGTTGTTTGCGTCGAAATGCATTACTTAATGTTTATTATGTGCAAATAAAATGTGACAAATAATTGCAAAAAGGGTAAAAAACGGTTTACAACATTCGATACATTTTATTTTTCTTACAAAAATATGCTTTTTATTGTATTAATTCAAGGACTTGGGTCCAATAACAAGATAACCCACACCAACCACAGCTAGCCTATCCCTATTCATGAACGCTAATATCTCAATTTTCGTGGAAACGTGAATTCACCTGTTATTGTTTGAAACCCTTCAGAAATATGTATAAAGAGACATATGTATAAAAGGTAGACATGTATAAAGGGGGTGTCACGTTTGCCGAAATCGATTTAATAACATTTACGAATTGCAGAAGCCTTTCTGCACACTAGTATTGCTTATCTTGTTCCTGCTCCAGACCGTTGAATTATACTTGCATTCTGGCTCAGAACTTAGTCTTAATTAGTCGCTTGGTCATTTAAACTACCTAAAGCTGCACTACACCTTTAAAAAGTTATTTTGTATCTATAGACCATTACTTCATCTTTGGACAACAGGCTTAGTCAGTGTGGTCAATATATTAATCAATTATTTGTAGAGAGAGAGGCAAAATACTCGCAGCATATAACTTATGTCACACAATAAATATTATTTATTGACATTATTTAAAAAAATATGATATGCCAGTATAGATTAATGACTACGTCGCTTATCTCAACTTTGAAAATATTTTAAGTGTTTCGCTTCTATACGTTATTTTTGCACATACACTAGTATTTTCATATATTGCTATTTATACGTTCACACGTGGAAACACCAATAGATTGTTATCACTGAAATTATAAAAATACTTTATACCTTTCTAAAAATATAATTAACTTATTCAGGCGCACGTAAGCTCATGCACACGGAAACTCTTAGCTCTCATTTTCCAAGTATTGTAGTCCCTACACAGATGTGACTTGTGTTCACAACCCTAGCGTTGTGGTGTGCACTCGTTCTCCAAAACATAAAGTTAGCACAGTTACAATATTCTCTCTCATCCTGAAATGGGATGTAACGGAAGACAATGTAAACATTCCTCTCTGTGAATTTCCAGGAAAATGACTGACTGTGATAAAAAAATATTTACCGAATATGAAGAGTAGTCATGTTATTCATCAGAAGGCTGTTTTTGAAGAGTTGTGCATCTCTTTTGCAAGGAATCACTGTGATATTTCTGGGCTTGAGAGATTGTTGTCCAATTGACCATGTATTTGTAATTTTTCACCAATATTGGAAACAAATTTGTACCCGTGGTGTAGCTAATACCCAGAGCCATAGTCCACTCTATGTCTTGCGCGAGATTTTAAAGGTGAAAATTAAAGACTTCACGAGTTGTCATTTGTTAACAATCTTGAAGGAAGATGCCAAATGACTAATTCAGTTGCAGCAGCACGCTCATGCTGACGTTCAAAAATTGAGAATCTGAATTTTTTGTCTTGCAATTCTGATCTGAAGGCGATTTACATATCTGTTAATCCTAATACTACGGGCTTAATACTAAGAGACATATTAATGTCGTTGGGTGATGCTTTTTTCTAATATTTTTAACATTGTAAAACACAGGGTACATTAAGGATTACCACTAATTGTAGTGGTAGCGGCTATCAAAGTGTTCAATCTGCTTGGGCTTGTATTTAAATCGTAATAAAGAAGGGGTAAAAGAGGAGGTCTAATGGACTTCTGTCCGTCCGTCTCCCTCCGTCCATCATTCCAGTTTGGGCCCCTTCCGATCTGCCAATCGAAACAAATGAGGTGTTCTAGGTCTCCTGATAAGGCGCACAATTTTGGGCAAATCCATCCAGTAGACTCTTAGAAATCTCTCTAAAAACGTGTTCGGTTTTTTAATTATTTTGGATGACTTCCTACGCTTATAGAGATAGTCAATAGGTCATTCGACTCCTTTCAACAAGATAAATTACCAGGTATATTTCATAGCCTGCTCCATTCAATATATTCTGGAAGAATTCTATACGAACTTACTTTTGAAGGTTTCAATACATCTGCGAGTAGATCGCTAAAACGCAATGACTTGCTATTCTCTTCCCGTCATTTATGTGAATCGTTATTTTGATTAATTAGCTGATCAATAATTAAATCTAATTTAGAAATAAAACAAAAAATAAACAGGTATTTTAATCAATTTTTCCGAGTAACTTTCTATGCCAAAAATGGACAAGAATGGCAACTGTAATCTGTTAAAATTATTTTCAAAATTAACTTGCAAATCACAAATAACTATATAATAGGAATGTCTCTAAGAATAAAAATGTTTAAGTGAAATTACACCTTGGAGGCGCCACGCTATACAGCTTTAAAATAAACCCGTTAGAAAATGTGATTAGTAAATATTCGTGATAATTTTGTTCATCAATTGAATATATTAAGATAACAAACATTATCTGGGCATAAATGCCATTAATAGCATTTACTTCGCGGCTAGGAGGTACTGATCGAATGTACGACCTAATCATCTCTCCGCGCGACAGTAATTGCTGTGTTGACGCAATCTCCTCGGACAACCAAAATAAAACCTAGAATCACAGTCAACTAGAAAATAACATTAACATTTAATGATCTAGACACCGGGCTTACGGAAAAAAAGCTGTGAAAAAGAAGGGAGAGAGGGAGAGGGAGGGAGAGAGGGATGCAGAGGGAGGCAGAGGGAGGCAGAGGGAGGCAGAGGGAGGCAGAGGGAGGCAGAGGGAGGCAGAGGGAGGCAGAGGGAGGCAGAGGAAGGCAGAGGGAGGCAGAGGGAGGACGCGGAGGGGCGGCGCCCGGATTGCGCGGCGCGCGCCTTCACCTCGCGCCAGCGGCCTCCGCGGCGCCCCCAGCGCGGGCGCCATAATACGCATTAATTCGCATGTTAGGGACTGAATTGCGGTCGCTGCACTTGAATAATTTTGTATTTGATTATCAATTAGCAGGAACATGATAATAAAAAATTTATAGTGACTATTCCACTCGTGAAATGAAAACTAATAGTGTTTAAGTATACATACACCGCCCTGATTGGGGTATTTGGTATCTCAAGAGTTTCATTACCGCATCTCCGTACTTACTGTCAGTATACATCGATCGCTATGTTGATGTCCAATAAACAGCATATGTTCTATAACATAACCTCTTTAATTTTAATCCAGCTTTCAGTTAATTTCAATATTTGGCGCATTTTGGAACTCTGTGGGATGTAATTTAACTCGTAGAAAAGTCCTTTTAAATACCACTAGTTCATTGTATATTTTAAGATAAATTCTCTCCTCGCTTTGCGAGTCGGTAATTTATGGACCATTCCCAAAGCACTCATGGTATTACCTATTATAATTAACCCCCAATAGTTACATTAGCTATTGGTTGACAAGACATATTTGTTTGATGAAGTACACCGCCGTCCCACGGCGACCTCTGCGTCAGTGGTTGGCAGCCGACACGCCGCCCGCGCCCACAGCCAACCGGGAGAGGTGGCTCGAGGCATCAACTGTCACTGCACTCCCTCCGACCGGGAGGTCGTTGGATCCACTCCCCACGGTGGCAGGATTTTCGGCACTGCCTTGTCAGCTAGGTCGAGTTCAGTCTCCGTCAGGAGGGGACGTCAACCGGCAGGCTGCTCCGACCGGTAGTTCTCCTTGGTTTCTCCGATCAACACCAGACGAATGACAGAGCAATAGCCTTTCCTCCGAACTCATTGCCCTATTCTCACCCCCTTACACACTTACACTAAAGAGCACGATACTACTATACATGCAGGGAGCCCAGTCGGGAACTTGGAGCTTGTCTCGGCTGGTGCGGTGCCCCTCTCGTTGGAGATAACTGGTAGAGAAGACTCTCGCTAGTCCGTGGTAGGTCGGCGCCGGAACTCGCCGTACAGCGGGAGATGACAAACGCCACCTCCCGAGCTAAACCATGCACTACACGTACGGACTAATGACCTGAGTAGTTGAGAAGCTCCCGGAATCAGTATAAACAATCAATCAATCAAATAACCCACCAGCCGCCCTCCACGACTGCGCTAGGCACCCTGCCCTCACACGTCCCACCGTTTGAGTCGCCCTCATCGCCCTCGCATCGGTCGCAGCACTCCCCGTCACGGCTGCTGGCCGCCCCCACCACCCACGCCGCCCACGTCACCCACGCCACCCGCACCACCCACACCACCCGCACCACCCGTGCCACCCACACCACCCGCGCCACCCACACCACCCGCGCCACCCGCGCCACCCACACCACACACACACCACACACACCACACACACACCACACACACCACACACGCCGCCCACGCCGCCCACGCCGCCCACGCCGCCCACGCCATCAGTGCCGCATTGCCCGCCATCGCTGGCGTTGCCCATCTCGTCACCCGCGCTACCTTCGTCGTCCTTTCCACCCATTTCGTTCTCGCCGCCTCCCCCGGCACTCCTCTATTGCGATGCCCTCGCCGGTCTCTCGGCCTCGCTGCCCCACTCGTCCTCCCCGCCCTCGCCGCGCCATCTTCGCCGACCGCGCCGCTCTCACCGCCCGAGCCACTCCCGCTGCCATCGCCGCCTTTCCCCCTCTCGGTGCATGCTCCCCACATTCATCGAAATCACTGCCCTCTCGTCCTTTTCCAAGCCGTCTTCGATGTCCTCGCCATCTCCGTCAGCCGCGCCGGCGTAGTCTTGCCCGCTACCCTCGCCGGCGTCGCTGCAAACGGCAGGCACGCCGTCCTCGCCGATCTTCACGACTGCACATTCCACTCCGCCCTCGTTCCTCCTCGCGCCCACGCGTGCACACCCAGGCCGCGCCGTCAGTGGATGGGCTACTCTGTTGCCGCGTGCCTCCTGTATACTCAGCAAGTACCAGTGTTAGCTCTGTGTCAGGACCTGCCCTTGCCAACGACTGCTCTTATTTGTCTGAAACTCTCAATGTCTTCGTTTTCCAGTATCTTTGTATTTCTCTTTGCATTTCCTTGCATCTTCCCTTACCTATCCGTCTTTCCACTTTTGCCTCATCTGCGCGCGTGGAATCGCCCTAACCTCTCCTGGCCGTGATAGTCTGGAAACTCAACATCAATTTAATCGTTTATTTCAGAAACCCGTCAAACACCAAAATATTAAACACGCATTAGAGACGGATTATGATTCCACAAGGATAGACTCGTTTAGTGCATATTTATATGAAACATATTTATTTATCAACTGCTTCAATAAAAAAATATTTTGATATCTGAAAAATTGAGAGACGTATTCCTAGTTTTCTCGCTATGAGGAATTTGGCGTTTGAAGGGTATCTGAAATAAACGATTCAATTTCTTAACAACATTACTCTATCTTTTACCTGATTTTCCTACCTCGTCAGGTCTTTAATAATCATCAATCGCTGCAACGCCCACTGCAAGTTCTCATTTACTACTCTATCCACCTTTCTAGTCAACCAACGATTCGCTTCGCTCGCCAGTTCATCCATCATCACCGCCCACACGCACTTCCGCCCCCTCCGCGCTGCGGCTGCGATCTTACGACCTTCGCCCTCCACCCCACCCACCCCCGCCGCAACCCGTCGACGCCAGCGCGCGCGACGGCGCCCGGCGGCACCCTTCCGCGCCGCTGCGCGCCTTAATGAAAAAGAGGCGGCGGCGGCGAGCGCTCTCCGGCTGCGGGCGCCCGGGGCGGGGTGGCGCGACGCGGGGCGTCAACTGATGTCACTGCAGGGCCCGTGACCGGCACGGCGGCCCCGACGGCGGCAGAGAGTGTCAGCTAGGTCGAATTCAGTCGCTGTCTGGAGGAGAATCCTAGTGCCCGGCTGCTCTGGTCGGTAGTTGTCCGGGGTTTCTCTGATCAACATCAGGCGAATGTCGGAGCAGTACACTAACAAACGGGCCGTGGACCGCGTGGGGCGGCGGAAGAGTTGAAGGGCGGCAGGCCGGGGGAGGCAAGGGCCCGGCGTCCCTGCGCAGCGCGGCGCCCCCGGCGCAGGCGTCACAGCTCGCAGCTGCTTGCTCGCTCTGCAGGTTACGGCCGCGCGATTTCCACACGCGAGATCAAGGCAGCTCGCGCCATGGCCTTCATCAAGCCGCCCTTCGTGAAGAGCAGCGGAGTCGCATCCCGCCTCAGCGATCCAAGACAGTTGCATTCAATTCGAATTGCAGCCCCTCGTCCGTTTTATTGTTGTGTCTGTACACGACTACTTCTTTTATTAATTATATTTATGGTACAGGGTAGTTCTGAAACATTTTATATGTTTGCTTTTAGGATAGTACGGGTTTGAGGTCAATTCTTCTTAACATAATCATTAAAATAATGATTTGATCTAGTCAACACTCATAGATACTGGTTTTCGTCCAATTGTATCTCCTTAAAGTCTCCAAACTTAAATGAGCAATTTACAAAATGCAAATACACAATACTTTGCTTAAATATAATTAATTAAGGAAGGAAAATGTTTCAGGCAGTGGACAAAATGTACAGAAGTGCTTTCAAAGGGAATTGATATAAGCAACCACTAATCTATTATGAAAAGAGAATTGATTTCTAGAGTGTATCGACTTTGCAATTATTATAACTCCCTAGAAAATTTTCCAAAAAGAAATGAATTCCAAATGTTAAAACTATTAAATTTTCACTTCTCAAAATATAATACTCATATTTAAAAAAAATTACGAATGTAAACAAATAAAATACCCAATGCCGTAACATATTTCACGAATAGTAATCTGTTAAGTTAATAATGGCATTCTTATAACAAAAAATCTCTTGAGAATTTGTAATGAATATTTTGAAGATTGAGACTTCGACATTTCTGTTGCACTCTTCGCTATTGAAAGGTATGTATTTACTAAAGCAATAAATTTGATGATTAAAAATTCCAGATGAATTTATAAGAAAGTATGCTATTATTTTCAATTAGAAAGATACTTAATGGTAATGAGATGATATGCCGAGTAAAGCGCTTCCAAACTTTGATGTTGAGATGTTAATTTAAAGATAACTCAATAAAACTTTGCCGGCGTTCTGGAAAGAATTTTTGATATCTTAATCGGGAAACATTTCATCAGCGTATCTCTTAAAATAAATTTCACTGAAATGCGTTTTCAGGCGCCCCCTCTAGAAGGAACAAAGAATCACAGGCGATCATGTCAAATATACCTACTCTTTACTGTCCTTTAGATATTACAATTTTTATCGAAGGAAGTTAAATAAACATATAAGCAGTTATAAAACTATACGAAGGAAATATGTCCTCAAAAGTCTTGTTACCTGTAAGAATTTTCGTTGTAAAGAGAAGTTATATCTCTGGAAATTTTTCAACATTCCTCGAAAAAGGGATATTTAGGAGTATAAAATCCGAGGAATTATTAAATACAAAAGATAACATTTATTTTATATTTTTGGAAATTATTTCTGAAACTAATTGCACTGTAATTGTACAATACTCTCTTACAATTACAAAAGGAAAGAATTTTATTACGGCGAAAAGGTACATTGCATACTTGAGAAATATGTGACAACCGAAGTGAGTACTAAAAGAGAAGACAGAAGGATTCTAAACGGCAGAGCGAATGAAACAGCCAGGGCCCCTTCGGAGCCACTCCGCCCGCAGGGTGGAGTAGCGTCGTTGGCCCAATCCCCCGGGAGCGGCAGCGGCGACAGGGCCGACAGGGCCACCGCGGGCGTCGCAACGGAGAACACTCTCGGCGACGGAAGCAGCAGACGGCGACACTGAGGACAGTCACAAGACGCACGAGGAGTTCCACCAGAACTGCAAGGGGCGAACGCCGCGATGACCGTAACGGCGGAGGCGAGGGCCGGAGGCGGAGGGCCGGAGGCGGAGGGCCGGAGGCGGAGGGCCGGAGGCGGAGGGCCGGAGGCGGAGGGCCGGAGGCGGAGGGCCGGAGGCGGAGGGCCGGAGGCGGAGGGCCGGAGGCGGAGGGCCGGAGGCGGAGGGCCGGAGGCGGAGGGCCGGAGGCGGAGGGCCGGAGGCGGAGGGCCGGAGGCGGAGGGCCGGAGGCGGAGGGCCGGAGGCGGAGGGCCGGAGGCGGAGGGCCGGAGGCGGAGGGCCGGAGGCGGAGGGCCGGAGGCGGAGGGCCGGAGGCGGAGGGCCGGAGGCGGAGGGCCGGAGGCGGAGGGCCGGAGGCGGAGGGCCGGAGGCGGAGGGCCGGAGGCGGAGGGCCGGAGGCGGAGGGCCGGAGGCGGAGGGCCGGAGGCGGAGGGGGTGTGAGCGTGGGCGGCGACGGCTCCAAGCGCAGAGAATTGAGAGAGGCTGGGCTGGAGGGGGTGGGCAGGGAGGCGCGCCCTGGTGATGTAAATCCGCCGTGTGCGCGCCCCTCGAGATGAATGGGAGATCTCTCGGGTGTCGCGTTCAACCCACGCAGCTCCGCTTTCGCCGCATTCGCGTGGACCTGCCTCCACTGCTGTCTCCAGCTGCCGCGTTACTCGCCTCTGGTCTGGTTCCTCTCCTTTCCTCTATTATCTTAGTCTCTGGGACAGCCCAGAGTTAGATTGAGTTCTGTTCCTACGTTTGTCACAGTTTGAATACCTTTATACTGTTCTATTTGAAGAATGATATTGCAAGAATATGTATATTAAGAGCTAGTTTTCAATTTTTGTCTATGCATCCTGAAATACTATTTTGGATCACTTAATTGTTTTATTAAATTATATTTATTCATTAAAATCTACTTAAATGATTGTCTTTCAATTCGTTACGAGACATCATCTTTAATAGTCTATAACTTCTAAGTTGGTAAATATGAAGTGTTTTCAAAAGCGCATTCAATATCCACATCTATTTCCCCTCTTTTTCGTGTTCTGAGATGCATTTTCACAGTAACACAAACTACTAGTAGTACACCGATAGCACATACTTTCCCCCATATTTTTAACTGCTCACTTTATTTGCAGCACATTACACAGGCAAGCAAAGATAATTTCACATATAAATTGATTTTTTTCAAAGTTTTGAAAATGTCCCAGGGGCTTTATGTGAAATACCATCTGCAAATAAAATATAAATTTCAAAATCAAAGAACCTCCACTTTAGCCAGATCCAATGGGGAATATCGATTTTGGAGAAAATTGGCTGAACGGTTTAGCCGCTAACTTTGTTCACGGACGAACGGACAGATGGACATACGTTTTGTCGTCAACCTATTTTCTTGTAGCAAGAATCAACAAAATATTGATTCTGGCTACACCAAGTGTTATAGAATATGATTTACTATGCACAAAATATGATTCAACCACTGTTTCGTTACCAGGGCCCGGCAATAGGAGTTTTCTGTCGAAAATTTGCCTTTTTCCGGTGCACGATTACGTAAGTTTCTCTTCTTACGAAGTGCGAGAAAGTGAAAATAGTAGCTTGGTGATACCGCCAACAATTCTGCACTCTGAAATGGGATGACATAATTAATGTTGTATATGCTACGAAGAATAAAATGTTTTTGCAGGGAAATAATAATACAAATATAATATAGTGTTGTTTTAAAATTATATTTTCAAGTCATAGTAGTAATGCTTCCTGTAAACAGTTTTGCATTATTCCCGTATTTTCTGTGTTTCTCCGAAAAATTGCGTAGTAGGCATTGATTTTGTATGTTTCGTAAAACATAAAATGTCCGTAAAACGTTGAAGACAAAACCGCTATCCCGAAGCAATTTTCACTCTTACTTCAAACCTCGACCCACTTGCTCTGGACGCAGAGTCCGCGACCCCCCGGCGGTGGCAGTAGCTTGTCAGCTAGATCGAATTTAGTCGATGTCTGGAGGAGAATTCTGACGGCTGGCTGTGTTCTGATCAGTCTGTGTTTCTGTTCTTCCGATCAAGACAATGCGAATGCCCACTACTCTATCGAACACACAACGGACCCCGCACGCGATCTATGCTGCCTCTTCTTTGTCATATTCTCACGCTTTACTTGCACATTAACTTGCACTACACTACCACACACGTCTGGAGGCATGCCTGTTCTCAGCGTTGCGGTCTGACGTCGGCTGGCGCGCATGGCAAGCGAAAGGCGACTCGTGCGGGATAGGGCGGGTCCTCTTGGCCCCCCTCTCGAGAGATTACAGTGCAGCGCTCGGTGAGAGCAAGGACGTGGCTCAATGCTGCCACTGCGGTTAATACGCGAGGTTATGAACTCACGTTATCTTGAGGTCAGGAATCCCTAACCCTTTTCCTCGGCGAATTATAATTAGCAATAAAGGGAGCTACCAGTGAACTCCTTTTATTCTAGACAACTGGAAGTTCAGAAACTGATATAAAATTGTCATTATTATGCTTATTTAGTACTTTTCGCATTCTTAACAAATGTTTGAATAGTTAGCTGGTGAATGAAATATACTCACGTTGATTTTCAGAATGGAAGAAATGTAATCTTCTGGGAAGAAAATTTCTTAGTGGTTCTCAAACTTTCAATTCTTTGATAGAATCTATGCATTTTGCTCGGTTTGGGGCTTGTCGTTTCAGTTTTAAAAAGCTTAGTGATTTAATAAATGGTGACATTCCAGTATTTTAGTTTCAGACTAGTATTATGGCTGACTCGCTATTGCAACAATCTGTGTTGCAATATTTTGCTATTAAAACTGTTACCTGCTTTTAGAACAGCACTTTAAAAAACATGTTCGGACTTTAGGCTTTCAGAAGTGTTAGCATAAAATATTAATGTATTTAGGTTAAATTATGCTGATAATGATTTGAGTGCTAAAGATAGACAATAAATTACATCATTGCCAAAAATTCAAAAGAAGTTAACTCACACCGCTCTTTTAAACTATTAAAAATTGTATAATTTTAATACATTTAAAATTTATTATATATTTTATATTATCTCATACTATTCCTTTTATTTACGCCCAAAACATTTACTAGCCATGTTTGGATTAATAAGAGTATTCATAAATTAAAAGAATTAACATTATTTGATACTGCGTACACGTAATTTTGACTAAATTGAGGTACTTCAAATAATAATTATAATATTAGTAAGAAGAAGAATTGTAATATTAATTGTTATTATGATAATAATAATTGATAATAGTTCTTTTTATTGGTAAAATGACATATATTGATAAAAAATAACCTATTTCGAAATAGAAGAGTTGTTTACGTAGTTTTAAAGGTTATATTTTCCTCAAGAAAGTGTGTGATATACCTTTTAACAATTTCATTACTAAAACAAAGGTTTATGGTTTTAAGATCAATATTGTGTAGATATTGGTTAACAATTTAATTGGATTCACCTTCTTTCTTTTTAAACTAAATTAAATATAAAGTAGTGTTCTGCTGCAGCAAAATCCTACTGAACAAAATCACACAAAGAGTTTTCCGAAACGTAGCACGCTCACAGAATAGGTTTTACACATATTATACAGATATACAATTAAATCATAAAAACAATTATCGTTTCAAACAAAACCTCATATTTTATGTGCTTTCACCGGAGTTAAAAGCTCACCACGGCAACAATAAATTCGAATCATTTATGGCACCAAGATGGAAATACTTAACCTGTCCAGTTTAGTTATTCAGTTCATGAAAAGGAGGCCAGTAAATCTCGCCCTATGCGCCTTTCAAGTAGGGAGGCGTTACATTCGTGCAAGGTAATTTATTTGACAGCGTGACTTGGGAGGTGCCCGACACAGTCAAACTGGGGCGAAATATGGCTGCGAAAAGTTGTTGCCGATCAATAATCGGAAAGAAGGTCGTGAAAATTCTCTTGCAGTTCGAAAAAATATTTCGTTATGTGGCAGGAAAATGATCTACTGAAAGTGATTTTTTTTTCAAACGTAATGTATTTTTAGATTTTGGAAATAATATACGGATTCTTTAGAATACAGAACCTTTCTATATAATGTGAGGAAAATTAAAAAGTGAATGTTGAGTTTAAAAATGTTTGTATCAAAAATATTTACAGCAACGGTTAGTAGGTATTTTATTTAAGTCAAATATTAAATTTTCAGAAAATGTACCTTCATTACTGCAATTATTATTCTTCTGAATAAATGTCCTAAATATAATAGTGTGTAAACTGTTTAAATCATTAGTTCTTAAAAAAACTGAGATTCTTAAAATACTGATAATTTCATTCCATTTTGTGGAAAATAAACTCAATGCCGACGACTGGCATCACTTGTTCAGCTGGCGCACCAGCCACTCTCGCAGAACATTGAATTGGGAACTAACCTCTTGTGAATCAGGGATAATTCTGACAGTAATGTGGAAAGCAAGTTCGAACTAACACGTTGCTAAACATTATTCTTCAATAATTCACACTTTGTGAGAAATGGCGTAAAAACTTAAAATCCAAAAAAATAGAAGACACCAAAATAATAAAATAAGAAAACCACAATATTTTCTATCATAAATTTCACTTTAGAGTACACACAATTATAATACATTAAATGAAATCATCAGTCTACTGTGTATTCTTCTTAAGTTCTGAAGTGTATATTGTGTTGTAGATTCAAATCCGTTTGAAAACATCGGTAGAAACTATTATAAACATTGTATTTTTCGCAAGTCGAAAAAAAGCCAACATAATCACCGTTTCTGAAGCCAAATTGTAGCATCTTTCACCACGTCTTATTTCGAAAGTGCAAACGAAAACGGAATAGGAGAGGCCCCCCAAAAGTTGCAGTGTTGCTACAATTTCGCAGTGGCTGCGCTGGCAGGGGTAATTTTCTACTTAACGAACACAACGCGGCAGCCTCTTCCATCTGGGCGTCGAGTTTCAGCCTCGAGGGGGTGGGGGAGGGGAGGGGGCGTTGCCCGATGGCGGGGCCACGCCTTCTTCCTCCCGCGGCCCAACGCGGCCAAGGCCTCGGCGCCGCGACGCCCGGCGAGAGCGACACACGAGGGAAAGAGAGGCAAGACGCGGCGTCGCCATGGTGCAGACGAAACGCTCCCCCCGGGGGCAAAGAAGGCGATGCGAAACCTGCCGGTTAAGAGGTGGTTGTTCTGGCGGCGGTGGGAGTGTAGAGGATGAGGTAATAGAGGTGGTGGTGGTTGGGGTGGTTGGGATTGTGGTGGGAGAAGTGGTGGTGATGGTGTGAGTGGTACTTCTGTTCGTGGTGGTGACTACGACGGGGCTGCAGTGAATACGATGGGAAGATTCTGGCGATGTCCGTGATTATGGTGGTGGGGATTGTGGTAGCGATGGTGTTGGTATTGACGGTAATGAAGTTGGTGATTTTCTGCTACGCCAGAGCAAAACGTATGTTGTGAAACCGGCGGGTAATGTGGTGATTGTTATCTCAACAGTGGTAGTATGATGATGTTTATGATGGTAGTGATGTTTTTAGTGGCGGTGATGAATGCTGCTTTAGTGAATGCTGTGGGAATGGTGGTGGTAGTGAGTGTTGTACTGATAGAGGTGGAGCCAATGCGCTAGTACTGATGTTGGTTGTGATTATAATGGAATGATTGATGAATGTTGTGTCGATTAAGAAGGTGTCGGTGATTAAACTGTGATTAGGTGGAGTGATTAATGTGGTGCTTGTTATTAAGACGAAAGTAATAATTAAAGTGATTGCAAATAGTGACAATGTGTATATTTGTGACAATGTTTAAATTTGTGGCAGTGTTTTAACTTGTGGCAGTGTTTTAACTTGTGGCAGTGTTTAAATTTGTGGCAGTGTTTAAATCGATGGCCGTGTTTAAATCGGTAGAGTGGTGATAATTGTTCTCGTGGTGATAATTGTTCTCGTGGTGATAATTGTTCTCGTGGTGATAATTGTTCTCGTGGTGATAATTGTTCTCGTGGTGATAATTGTTCTCGTGGTGATAATTGTTCTCGTGGTGATAATTGTTCTCGTGGTGATAATTGTTCTCGTGGTGATAATTGTTCTCGTGGTGATAATTGTTCTCGTGGTGATAATTGTTCTCGTGGTGATAATTGTTCTCGTGGTGATAATTGTTCTCGTGGTGATAATTGTTCTCGTGGTGATAATTGTTCTCGTGGTGATAATTGTTCTCGTGGTGATAATTGTTCTCGTGGTGATAATTGTTCTCGTGGTGATAATTGTTCTCGTGGTGATAATTGTTCTCGTGGTGATAATTGTTCTCGTGGTGATAATTGTTCTCGTGGTGATAATTGTTCTCGTGGTGATAATTGTTCTCGTGGTGATAATTGTTCTCGTGGTGATAATTGTTCTCGTGGTGATAATTGTTCTCGTGGTGATAATTGTTCTCGTGGTGATAATTGTTCTCGTGGTGATAATTGTTCTCGTGGTGATAATTGTTCTCGTGGTGATAATTGTTCTCGTGGTGATAATTGTTCTCGTGGTGATAATTGTTCTCGTGGTGATAATTGTTCTCGTGGTGATAATTGTTCTCGTGGTGATAATGGTTCTCGTTGTGATTTTGGTGCAACGCACATTTTCAAAATGATAAACTTTTGTGGGCCAGTGAAGATTTAGAAGTACCGTCATCACGGACTACTTAGGCTCTTAGGGTACTACTTGGGCTCGGCAAGTGAAACTTGGCAAAAAATGTTTTCAGCCCTTGTAATCTCTTATACATTGCGTTGATCAGTTAGTTTGCAGTTGCTTCCGAGCAATGACCATACATTACAACATTAAACACGTTTACCATAATTTGGTGGCACACCTGTATGTTACAGCACCCTATTAAGTGCCTGTTGTTGATACTGGATTGGATTAAGTTTCTTTATACGCGCTTTTCCAATGATGAGAAACGACAAAATAGACATAAAATAATAAATATAATATAGATGGCGACACTGGCCTAGTTTTCGTAATGCAACATAAGTGAAACACTCTTAGACACGCTTTTTTTTTTGATTTACAATTAAGAGTCGTGATTTCAATCAGCCGAACAAAAACAACAAATATTCCACTGCGTAGAAAGTACAAAATCCATTGGTGTGTTAAAGGAAATAATTTGCAACTGATAGTTTAAGGGTGGATAAGCATCACTGAGACGAAATGAGAATTAAAAAAATATATATTGTGTGAAAATGTACGAATTACAAATTAACACTTTAATTAACTGCGATGACCGTGCTCATAATAAAAATAGATAAGTAAAAAACCGTTCATCATTGTTATGCTTTGGCACGTATTTTAAAAGGAACAGAAACTCAAAAACCTCACCCAATATGACTACGTGTTTATTGAGGAATGGAATAAGAGTTGAGAATAGTTACGCATTTCAATGTATATTTCTACATTTCTAAACATACTTCTTCACTTTAGGAAGGTGATTGGTGCTAAAATGTTTACAATGTGTAAGCTTTTCTTGATCTCCATCTATTTCACTAAGTCGAGCATTTGGAAGACACTGTATTTGCCAGAAAATGGAACTCTGCCAATGTGGGCAAAGCAAAAAGAGTGCTCCTCTGTCAGAGATAACAATTCGCGGACCACGTATGTGTAGCAGCGCGGGCGACAGGGCTTGCTAAAATCATTTGATAGACGTTTTGTCTTAGACCACACACAATCTAAATATTTCAGGATAATTCTAAGCTATTTCTCTAAAAACCTTTCTGCTTCTAAACTTCGTGGCAGTTAGTAGATGGCTGTTGAAAAAGATTTGAAATGTTTTATTTAATTATGAAGATTTTGCTTTGCGTCCCTCCGTGCCAAGCATGTAAGAGACATTTTGTGTTTCTCACAAAATGGAAGTGTTTCTGTGTTTCTCACAATTTACACGAAAGGCGCTGCTGGATCAGAGTGCGGATGCCCCCACTGGCCAACAGACAGCGGATGCGCGGCACTGGGGCTGTAAATGAAGTGAGGGGGACAAGACACAACGCGCTATAAAAACTGTTTATTGAAGAATTGCCAAGAGGCTAAAACTATAGTTTAACTTTTGGAACATTTTTCCTTTCGCCATGTATCATTCTTTAAATAAATTTTTCTTTAGCAAGAAGGTGGTTGTCGGAGAAGGTTTAAAGAATATGCGATGCAAATTCAGTAGTGTTCACAAATGTTTACAGGCAATCAAGTAAAGACGATTGCGTTTGTGAATACAATTTGAATAACCTCGCCCTCTTCTGATTGTTTCGAAGGTTTTATCAACCTCTTTTTGATGGTCTTTAATCCTTTGCAAATAGTACAGAAATTAAATAACATGCGATAGACAATTGTTGGTTAGTTTGTAACCTCAGTTAAACATTGGAAAGTCCAGTTTGATAAAGACCTTTCTCCATGGTTTCGTTGTGCCGGGCCAAGCAGTAAGAGCCACCCTGTATTTCACCCAGAATGGAAGCGCGTCTACGTGCACGAAGCGCCCTGCTGCGTCAGAGACAAGAATTCGCCATTGACCGGCTGTCGGGCAGTGGGTGCGCGGCGGCGGCGGCGGGGGCGGCGGCGGGGGCGGGGGCGGGGGCGGGCATGGCGAACGCGTGTAGGTGGCGCATCAGCGACGCGCTGACTGATCGTGCGTCGCGCTTTGACGGCTGACGGAGAGGAATCGCGTGGCTATCCCTGACAAATGAAGCAATCTCTCGTGCTCTCCCTGCGGCTGAAGGGCGCCCAGTCGCGTCTATACAATTCCCTTCTATCTCACTGTATTTTCTTCCTCAGTTTCTCTCTCTGCTTTTATCTTTGCCTCTCGCTCTTGTTCCCTCTCCTTCCCTCTCGCTCTCGCTCCCTCCCTCTTTCTCTCTTTCTCTCGCTCCCTCCCTTTTTTCTCTCGCTCCCTCCCTTTTTTCTCTCGCTCCCTCCCTCACTCTTTCTCTCTCTCTCTCCGTCTCTCTCACTCGTCTCGGTTTCTTGCCTCACTCCATTGCCTGTTTTGAGTGGGAAAAGCCGAGAGATCGAGTACAGGGATCGGTCTACTCGTTATGTGACCCCCCTCCCTTCTAAAGCTCCGTTTGCCCTTGGATGATCTGGTTTGGACGTCTCGTATTGTATATCACTGGCGAATTATTGCTGATACAACATACGAACACTAACCTCATTCGATTTGCTCGACATGTCTACATGCCTATTTGCCTATTAATACTAGTCATCGCTTCTTGTGTTGCTGGAAATTTCCGACAGCACTGAACATATTGTGGAGCTGTCGTGGTGAGTCCCGCTGAAACTTCTGACAATTCTGCTCTATCTGTTTTATTACATTATTCTCTTGAATCTATTTTTTTAAAAATACGGTTACTTCTATTCCTAGGGAGTATTTTTCGTAACAATATATATATATATATATATATATATATATATATATATATATATAAGGCAAGTATTTCTGATTTGGTGGCATTTTTCAAGAATATTATTTCCAATTGGAGCCCTAAATTCGCGCTTTCAACCTCATTTTATGTTTTATCAGTAATTATCTATTGTGTGCATTTTTAGAAGTGTAACATTAAAAATATTCTCTTGCTACTTTTATTATTTCTCGAGAAGAGAATTTAGATGCTGTTATCTTTCTCGGTAGTCCTTCCGCATTCTCAGTTCTCGGTCATCAAGAGCAAACCAAAACAAGAATTTAGAGGTATTAGATGTAGAATTTGTATATACTAAACAATATACATTTTCACATTAAAAATTAAATTAGACAAAATTCATCATTTTCTATAGAACTACGTCCTCTGCTTGGGGAAGATTTCCTACTGAATTTCACCTCAAGAGTGTGGCTCCATTGAAGAAGAAAAAAGAAGAGGAAGGAATAGAAAATGAAGAAATCAAAGGCACCACACAACCTCAATATCCAAAACTTTGCGGAATGTAGTTGATTTAGTTTGCACGCACGATCCCTACCTTCATTGCCATAATTTTTGGAGCACTAGATGTTCGTGACGCGATTGACACGTGTGCCACCCGTCCGGCTGGAAGCCGGTGAAGGGCCTTGTTGTCGGGGAATCGAACTCTGTCCGCCGGGACCGCCTCCCACGCCGCCATCGACCCGCGGCCTGCCACCTGCCAGCCCCGCAGCCTCTGAATTTCCTTCGCACCTCGAATACTCGCAGCTGCTGCTCCGCCTCCGATACCGCGGTTGGGATGTAACGCAATTCAACATGTGACAATAAATAATTTGGAATGTTATTGCGTTATATATACAACTGTTATACAATCTCTAAAGTCTAAATAAAACACGTTCTAAGTTGCATTAGGTGGTGTAACGTTAAGATTGTTGAATGGTGCGTAATCCCCAAAATTGCGAATATTACGAAATTGATGTGGAACATAAATACGGACATAATACGGAAAATACGAACATAAATATTTAAGTAATGAATCGTATAACAGTATTATTATTATTACTAAGTATTATTATTAATAAATTATTTGATGTTCAAAAACAATTAGACCTTCAACGAATTTTTCAGTCTGACACCTAAGTGAGATTCGTGTTGCAATATTCCATTAAATATTGTTGTAAGCTTGATATACACGTAAATTGCTATAAATAATACTAGAAAGGAAGTGTGCAAAAATATGTACAGCCCTCTTAGTTTTATTTGCTTATGTCCTGTGTTGTTTAGTTTAGTTAAAATACCAAACGACTGAGTAAAAATTAATTTCTTATCAATTTATACATTGTTACAATTATAGTAAATGCAAAAACGATTGTACTGTAAAGTTTATACCACCAAGTGAAAATGTTCCTAAATTTGCACACTCTTTCTACACAAGCATGGGTGTATTTTTTAAATTTTTTGGGGGGACAGTACTAAAATCGTTTTAGTAAATTTTATTTCATATTTCAAAGAACGTAATAATCAATACATTGGTTATTCAAGTGTTAACACTATTGCTACTGAGAATCTTACATTACATATGTACATTTTACGTGAAAGGGAAACGCGATTTAAGTCAGCACAATTTTTTGGAGAACAAAATACTCCTGATTATTTCTTTAATAATTTTCGGTGCGTTTTCGGTGTTCAATAAATAATCAATTATCTTTTTTTATAATGAACGAGGTGTCCTAGTTTTTCCACGAATGAGCCAATGTAGCGTTGAATCCCACCCTTGGTTTTTGTAAAACGCCTCGATTTTCATTTGTTCGCGTCACATTTCGGGGGACCGGTCGCTTAGAGCTTGTTCCGGCTGGGGCATCTTACTGGTGGGAAATACCTGGTTGGGAAACCCCCCGCTAACGAACGGTAAGTAGGCGCCGGATCTCGCCAACCAATGGGGGAAGATGACCGCCACCTCCCGATGAAAGAACATGCACTACACTCACGGGACTAATGACTTCCTTAGTTGACGCGTCCGGGATCACTAGCACCTAACCATTTGCTTTCGTTTCCCCCTCCGAACGTCGCTTGTGGCCCTGCACTAGCGCCCCTTGCTCTGCCTGCGAGGCGCGCCCCACGTCACGGGGGCCGCCTTTTCATAACCGGGGCTCGATTCCCGGACAGCAATATGCCTCCGCTCGGAAGATTAAATTCCGTAATGTGGGTCGCGGGTTATGGAGCGTTGCAGACGGGACACCCGACCTCTATCATAGCGCCCGCGCAGAGTTATGGATCCTAGCTCTCGTCTCCTCACCCCTACAGTTACATGATACCCCATGTCCTCAGGTAAAACCGGGTATGCTTTTATGAAATAATAATAATAATAATAATAATAATAATAATAATAATATAAAATAGCGTTTCCAATGCTGTGACTTTAAATTCCTTTTCTTATTATTGTGGGATGTATTTTCAATTGATATTATAACGTCTATCTGTTTTGTTAAAGATGACTAAAATATGTATATTAACTTTGTGTTCCAGTTAAATGATTACCGTAACACTGGGAATAGCCGCTTACTCGTCAGTCATTAAATACGATATTAAGATATTTTCAATTTAATCAAGAAATCCAACTTTGGGAAATTAAATGTAGTGGTTGAGTAAATATTTCTATGAGAAACGTAACTTTATACCACTATCAGATTTGTCTTGTATGTAGACGATATTTAAAATGAAAAATAGATCGCCGTGTTTTCATTGCAAAATTTATTTTTATTTCGTATGTTCTCGCTGAACAGACTCTTTTTGTTTCTTAACACAGAAAGTTTCTTACCGGGGAGGGGTTGCGTGGGAAATTGGGAAACCAGGCTTAATTATTTCATGTGCAGTTTTGTGTGAGAATATTGGATATCTGTATTTCCATATTCGGGATTTTCTGTATTTTTCTCCTAATATTTTTTGGCAAAGACCTTTATTCGTTACATGTTTGTCAATTCCCAGAAATGTGTTTTATTTCTCGTGTGCCTTCAAGGTTAGAAGGCTCCTGCGCGCCCCCTACTAAAGAACCGCCTTGACGAGCAGAATCGATCGATGCATCGCCCAGGGACGCCTTGCGATAACCTGTGTTTCCTATAACATAATGCCCATTGCCTCTATCAACTTTTAGGAGGGTAAAATATTATTCATACTTCCAAGAATCAACAGAATAAGGGAATCGCCAGAAATGAGAATTGCGGAAAGAAGGCATCGGGTTTCCTCTTGGTGTGTATTGTGATATGAATTCTGACATAAACACCATGAGAATTGATATCTAAAACAGCACAATACTTGCATTCAGAACTAACACAAGACGAAGAAAAAGTGTAGGAAAAAAACAACAACTCAAGATGCGAAATTGGAGCGTAAAATTGGTATGAACTTAGTATGCAAAACATATTCTTTATTTGTTTTTAAAGAAAATGTATTCTTGAACGTTACACACACATTATCAAATTAGTATTTACCATGAATTAATCTCTAAAAAAATTCTTGTTTATTTATATGAAATAAAAAATAATGACTTTATGATTCAACAAGCGTTCGATACGTTTTATGTACGTTGTTAATTTTAAATGAAAAATTACTCTATAAATGAAGATAAGGATAAGTGCAGGAGTTCGGAGCTTGACCGACGAATGATTGCTTTGGAGCTCGCTATTGCTGGGCTCCTCTAATTCTCTCCTGTTCTTCCGTGGGAGAAAAATCGGAATCGGAGGCCTGTGAGGTCCAGCTTTACATGTTTTCGCGGAGGCTATCGCTCAGTTGACAACACCAATCGCAGTGCGCAAACTTTTCGGTCCCCCATTGCTCTGAGCACTGATTGGCACATTGGCGCATACGCGCACAGTGGCGTGTGCCACGCTTGGAAACTGAATACGAAGGAAATTGGGGGTGGGATGTCGATTTTGCATGCTTTCTTTCAGCCCACCACATATTTTACAGTACAATTAATGTAATAATAGTAGAAATACTAATTGTAATAATAGTAAACATAGTTATCATAGTAATTTGTTGCATGTCACGAACACATCATAAACGATAAGAATATTCATAATCTTATTTGATATAACAAAATATTATTTTACGATATTTAACACAAAATTGAATATTGTAGAGATGAATGTTCCAATGTGGCGGGCTATTCTTGCTTCAATTTTAATCTTATCACCGTGTATTATGCTTCATGTTGGTTAAATATTCCAATGTTGATACCTCGGTGTAAAAGTGGTCGTAAAGCAGGAGCCTGAATGTTAAAAGGTATTCTGATACCATGCTTTGAAAACATCGTTGGTAGTAACTTTATTAACCTGGAGAAATTTATATCCTCTAGGGCTATACTTCAAAGAATTATTCCTCACTAAAAATTTTACCAACGCAGCGTTGCTTTACTGCAATGTAGTCACTAAGTATTTGAAACCAGTTTACATTAAATATGTCAGAAGGAATTTACTCAATCTTTGTAAAATTAAAGAGGAAGAAACATGAACAAGATCAAAACTTAATTATTGTTTAAACGAAAAAAAGATAATATAAAACATTCTTATTCTAAAAAATGCCACTGTTGGATATAATTTTATTTAAAGTTCCCCAGCACTGTAAAAACAATAAAACTAAAACTTGTATTGTATATATTGACACTATTAATTACGATGTTAATGCTGATTAAATATTCATTTATACGTGCAAATTCACACGTCCGATAAATTAGTCTTTGTACTGTCACATTTGTGTACTGGAGCGGGCGTCGCAGCGCGTCAGTGGAGGGGGAAGCTTTGCAGCACACTGGCTTTAATGTCGCGACAAACAAGTGCAACTTTTTTTCCTTTATTTACAAGCAAAACTTTTAAATGACAAGAAATAAAATATAAGTGATATAGTCAAATTAAATAAAACAATACATAAAAATGTACTCTTTGTTTTGTAAACTTTTAAACATTTTCTGTTTATACTTGTTACTTTCGTAAGTAATACAAGAATGGGGGATTCTTAATAAATGCGCGAGCCTACTTACCGTCCACGAGCGGATTATTCTGCATTTCCATAAATCGACGAGTAGATTAATTGATCATTTCCGTTGCCCCTTTTGTGTTGTGTACCCCTATTTCACAACAAGTTAAAACACAACAAACAACAAGTTAAAACATAAATGTAGAAATTAAATAAAAAAGTGTAGAAGACGTGCTCAGAGCAGACCAAATGTATCAATCTTCTACACAATTCTTGAGACTTTTAATGAAAACTATAAAATATTTTGGATAGGGAGTCATAATGGTTTTCAGCTCGCTTCGTGAGGCTTTCTGGAACTATTTTGTTACTGTCAGGGTCAGAACTGCTACTGCCACTGCCAGTGCCACTGTCACTGTCTCAGTCACAATCACAGTCAAAGTGTCAGTTGTCGCAGTCGTGATCGCAACATCATGTGTAATCAAATAGCACGTACTTTCTTTCAACGTGCTCTAAGGCTTCTAAATTGATGAAATAGACACGCTATTTCCATAAGAAAATAATATTGTCTAATTAATAAGAGCAAACATTAGAATTTTGAAACGTGTATTAGAGGAAAGGTTAAACACAGCTCATTCCTAGTCAGGACATGTATTACACAGTTCTGAGAAGGACATACAGAAACAAGGTCAATGCAGGTAGCGGTTCATGCAAAGGTGTACGAGCTTCGCGGAAGCAGAATTAATTGGCTAGAGTACAGTCAGAGCAAAATATCTGTGACAGGGATATCTGTGTCAGATCTGTGACAGGAAACGATGCGAGAGAGAGAGAGAGAGAGAGAGAGAGAGGAGAGAGAGATGGAGAGAGATGTTTCGTAAAAATATGATATTTTTCAAAAGTGTATGTGTATGACGTGTGTGTGTTATATTTTACAAAAGTGTATGTAGGTGTATGTGTATGAAGTGTGTATGTTCTATTATATCTGTAACGATTGACTCCTAGTTATACGCAAATGTTTTTGAACAAACGATAAAAAACATTGGATGGTTTGCGATCCTAAAATGCAGCCATAAATATGTATTTTACAAAATTTAGTGCAATACAATGTGCAATGCGTCGAGCAGCATTGTCATGTGACACGGGGCGGGGTAAATGAGCGCTACAGGTTGAAGATGCAAAGCCAGGTTAGCTAGTAGAGCGAGTGAGTCGATCTGGTAGAGGTGACGGGTCGAGCTGGTAAATTGGGTGGGTCGAGCTGGTAGAGGGGGCGGGGCGGGGTGGTGGAGGGGGAGGGTCGAGCTTGTAGAGGGGGCGGGTCAGGCTGGTAGAGGGTGCGGGTCGAGTTGGTAGAGGAGTCGGGTCGAGTGGGTAGAGGGGCGGGTCGGGCTGGTAGATTGGGTGGGTCGTGCAGGTAGAGCGGGCGACCAGGTCAGAATAAGCGAAGGCGGCAGACGCGTGCACCGAGCGGACCAATGGGCGGAGCGGCCCGTGTGGACGAACGGAAGCAGAGAGTTGGTTACATGGGGGGGGGGGCATTAAAAATACTATTGATAAATAAAGTCCGAACGTCTGGTAGTCAGCGGTGTGTTGCAGTACACACAAAACCCATATCACTAATGTGCGCACAAATTTAAAGGAAGCTTTGAAGTCTTCGTATATGTGAGCGGTGTCTTTGGTATACTAATCTGTGGTATTAGAATCTCAGGAACTCTAAAAATATTCAAAAATAGTATAGATTTTGACTGATAATGCAAATATGTATTTGTTATATTTCGCGCTGTACTGCGCATACCGAGCGAATTCTCGTACACGATAGCTAGTCTCCAAGAAAGAGACTGCTCGCGATTAATTATTTGCTACAAATGTGTTTCGTTAAGGAACAGGAATTTTTTTGATATTCTGGGCACTTAAAGAACTGTATCGTTTTATACTACACGCTGTTATTGCAGTGTTTGTGAATGTTCGGGTTAAAATAATTCATTTGTTGTAGTGTTATACGAGAGAATTTAATTGGTTGTTCTCGAGCAGTGTTTGTGCTGTTTTGGGAAACTACTGTAAGTAGTTTTATTCAGCAGCATATTTGCTGCTGCAGGTCGTACAGCTTCTCATTTTAAAACTACTTATCTGTTTTTCCAAATTTAAATTTCATGAACATTATAAAAGTAAGAGACTGTATCGTAACATTCATATTGTACATTTTACCTGCCCAGTAAACATTATTTTGTTGAAAAGGAGAGAGTATAACTTACTCCTTTAAAATATTGTTTTACATAATAATATTATAATGTACATTTGTAGTAATGAAGTTACAATGTAGAGCCTATGAATAAATGCATTTTGGAAAATATATTTGTAGAAAACTGAGCAAAAAGCTGAGAGGAAAAACTATTTGTCAGACGCTTTTTAAATCTTCCACCCCAGATTGTAACAATTAGTCGAAACTTTTTAAGGTACAAATACAATGTATGTAAATTTTTACCATGAAAAATAAACAAATAAAAATGACTATTTATAATTACGATAAGGTGATATCGCGAAGGGGTGTTTTAGGCACGCATGACGAGAGGTCGTATGTCGGGTGGCATGCTCCACACTCACGAGACTAATGGCCTTAGCAGATGAAGCGCCCCGAATCCCTAACGATCAATCAACGAATATGGACGAGGCTGGCGACCAGGGCGCTCGAGGGAGAGGGGGGTGGCGACCGACGGAGGAGGGTGGAATGATGAAGAGAGGGGGTTGGGGCGCGAGAGTTTGGTGGAGATGAAGCATTGCAGCGATTCCGCGGGTCGCAATTTTCTCTAGCGCCTTTTTCGCTCGCAGTCTGTTCACGGTTGCGTGGGCGGGGCTGCTGTACTGCAGCTGCGGCAAATGTGTGTTGGCTCACTGGACTCGCGATAACGCGTAATTGAACTTCGTATAAAGTAAGACTGCAATTGAATGCAAGTCGATGGCAGTAATTTACAAAATAAAATAGAAATGTATAATAATAATAATAATAATAATAATAATAATAATAATAATAATATTAACTATTTTAACAGTCATATCACAGAAAAAAACTATAAAAGCCACAAATACTTACACAATCTCTGTTCTGACATAACATGATGAACGCAACTTACATTACATAACATAACAATGATCCTCAATTGACCTACACAATTTTCAAAGACTAATTCGTACAAAAATGACAAAATATATCAAAATCTTATATAAGAGATCTATGCTGCAGAGAAGTCTGGGAAGGAGAGGCATAACTGACATCCAAGAACAACGCTCAAAACATGGTTGCGTAGGCTTCCGCGGCCGGAGTTTATGTTGGCTGGGCTATCCGGGACGAGCCGCGTCAAAGTCATGGTGGCTGACGTTTCGGCCAGCGTGTTGTGGCCTTCTTCAGAGCGTACTGCTGCCAGGTGGCTAGCACGCAGGCCTTATATGGAGGAGAGGGGGAGGGCGGGATTGGTCAGGAGGCCGACCAATGGCCGTTTGTAGTAATGAAGTTACAACGCGCCCTGGCCGACTCCGTGTACCGGAAGCCGACCCACACCAACCGCTATTTACACGCCGATTCGCACCATCACCCTGCCACGAAACGAGGGGTTCTCACTACCCTCACGTACCGGGCCGCCCTCATCAGCGACACCGACAGTCTCAATAAAGAAAAAGAGACACTCAGAGAGACTTTTCTGGCCAATGGCTACAGCACATCTGCCATACAACGTGCCCTGAAGAACCTCGATGCACGAAATGACGCTACCACACACAACGACACCAACGAGCCATCCAGCCCGCCTCGCAAGACAGCTCGCCTCCCCTACGTCCGCGGCATCACGGACAGGATTGGCAGGCTACTACGTAGAGCCGATATCCGCCCGGTGTTCTATGCCCAAAACAAGATCGGGAGGAGCCTGGTCCGGGTGAAAGACCGCCTGGACCCACGACAGAACGCCGGAGTGTACGAAATCCCGTGCAGTTGTGGGTTAGTGTACATCGGCCAAACGGGTCGCTCTGTAGACGAGCGCATGCGTGAACACATGCGCAACGACCGGCTAAAGAACACCCATAAATCGGCCTTAGCACAACACGCTGCCGAAACCGGTCACCTGATTGAGTTCAACAAGACCCGCACAATAACCTCCGAGGACCGCTGGTGGCCACGCGTCATCAAAGAGGCCCTGGAAATATCTAGGAGACCAATCAACCTTAACCGTGATGACGGCCTCCGCCTCAGTACCACCTGGAAACGGGCCTTCACAGCCCGCCAACCCGGCGCCCCCCTTACGTCCGACCTTTGACGGGCCTCCATCGCGGCCGCTGTCCGGCCGATGGCTCCTTGCCCCTCAGGCGGCCCCCCTTGTGAGAATTTCTCCCTTTTTCGTTTTTTATCCTTTTCTGTATTTCTCCCTCTTTCTATTGCCACCTTCCCCGTGATCCCATCTTGCCTCTACACCCCGCTTCGGCCCTGTTCTTTTCCACCTATCCCGCGCCACCTGCCCGCCTCCCATTGGTCGGCCCCCTGACCAATCCCGCCCTCCCCCTCTCCTCCATATAAGGCCTGCGTGCTAGCCACCTGGCAGCAGTACGCTCTGAAGAAGGCCACAACACGCTGGCCGAAACGTCAGCCACCATGACTTTGACGCGGCTCGTCCCGGATAGCCCAGCCAACATAAACTCCGGCCGCGGAAGCCTACGCAACCATATCTTGAACCTCTACGGGGAGCAGATCTTCAAGCACACCAGACGACTCAGCCATCTGAGGATTGTACGCGCCAAGAGGCTCAGCCAACTCGCCTTTTTGCAAAGATGTCGCGATTCCCACGTCGTCCCTAAATTTCTCCTTGTCCCACACCACATCAAGACTCCGGCCGCCCAACGCATTCTCCGACGCACGAGCGAACAACTTCTGCGCGAACGTATACACAATACGAGATACGAACTCGCGAGCATCGAGCGTGAACTGTACGACCTGCACCTAAATCTCAGCTCCACCTTGCGGCCTGACGATTGGGGCACGCTGGACAGTCTTTCTTACAACAACGGGGAAAGGTGTGGAGGTGCAGCCAGAGATCAACAAATACGGAAGTTCTCGAATCTTCGGCAGGTGAATAGTCCTGGTGATAATCTTGTCCTGCGCAATACTGTGGTCAATCTCACCGGAGAACCCCTTGATGCGGCCACGACCGCCGCTCTATCCCGAGGGCTGAATTTTGCTGTCGTTCCGTCACGCGTCCCCACGGATGACGTCATCGCTGCGGTAGAAACTGCGATTCGGAGTCTGCCCGAAGAGATTGCCGAAGACATAAGAAGGGACACAAGCACCATCTTAGCCCGTTCCGCGCCTCCACGTTGCAACATCCCCCGTGAAGAAAGGCTAGCCATAAGGGAGCTAAAACGGCGAGATGACATCGTCATTCTTCCCGCTGATAAAGGCAACGCCACGGTGGTCATGGAGAGCTCCGACTACCACAACAAGATGGTCGATATCCTCAGTGACGGTGATACGTACCAAAAACTGGAGAAGAATCCTCTGCCTAAAGTGAGACAGAAGGTTATGGCCATCATAGGTGAAGCGTCGTCCATCAACGCAGAAGACAAAAGACGTCTGAAGCTGGGCAACAACAACCGCACACCCCGCATCTATGGTCTCCCTAAAATTCACAAACCCGACGTACCGCTTCGCCCCATAGTGAGCGCCATCAACTCACCTTCCCAGCACTTAGCCCGCTTCCTCGCCAACAAGCTGAAACCCCTCACCAATAACCTGCCATCCACAGTCCTTAACTCCAAACATTTTATTGAACATATCCGCTCCATTCGTACCTATCCTGGTGACATCCTCGTGAGCTTTGATGTCACTTCCCTTTTCACCATGGTCCCTGTCTGCGATGCCATCAAGATCGTGGAGGATAACCTGATGAAACACCAGCTGCCGACGGAGTGGGCCAAACTCGCCGAGGTCTGCCTGTCCACCACCTTCTTCCAGTACCGACAAGAGTTCTACGCGCAGATTGACGGTACTGCCATGGGCTCGCCGCTCTCCCCTGTGGTGGCAAACCTCTTTATGGGAGCCTTTGAAGAGCAGGCCCTGGAAAACGCGCCTCTGAAACCGACGCTCTGGCTTCGCTATGTCGATGACACCTTCGTCATCTGGCCCCACGGCTCAGAGAATCTACAAACTTTCCTGGCCCACCTGAACAGCATTCATCCCCGCATCCGTTTCACAATGGAAACAGAACTTAACGGCCAGCTCCCCTTCCTCGACGTCTTGATCTCCAGGCGTCCCGACGGGACCCTCGGCCACTCCGTGTACCGGAAGCCGACCCACACCAACCGCTATTTACATGCCGATTCGCACCATCACCCTGCCACGAAACGAGGGGTTCTCACTACCCTCACGTACCGGGCCGCCCTCATCAGCGACACCGACAGTCTCAATAAAGAAAAAGAGACACTCAGAGAGACTTTTCTGGCCAATGGCTACAGCACATCTGCCATACAACGTGCCCTGAAGAACCTCGATGCACGAAATGACGCTACCACACACAACGACACCAACGAGCCATCCAGCCCGCCTCGCAAGACAGCTCGCCTCCCCTACGTCCGCGGCATCACGAACAGGATTGGCAGGCTACTACGTAGAGCCGATATCCGCCCGGTGTTCTATGCCCAAAACAAGATCGGGAGGAGCCTGGTCCGGGTGAAAGACCGCCTGGACCCACGACAGAACGCCGGAGTGTACGAAATCCCGTGCAGTTGTGGGTTAGTGTACATCGGCCAAACGGGTCGCTCTGTAGACGAGCGCATGCGTGAACACATGCGCAACGACCGGCTAAAGAACACCCATAAATCGGCCTTAGCACAACACGCTGCCGAAACCGGTCACCTGATTGAGTTCAACAAGACCCGCACAATAACCTCCGAGGACCGCTGGTGGCCACGCGTCATCAAAGAGGCCCTGGAAATATCTAGGAGACCAATCAACCTTAACCGTGATGACGGCCTCCGCCTCAGTACCACCTGGAAACGGGCCTTCACAGCCCGCCAACCCGGCGCCCCCCTTACGTCCGACCTTTGACGGGCCTCCATCGCGGCCGCTGTCCGGCCGATGGCTCCTTGCCCCTCAGGCGGCCCCCCTTGTGAGAATTTCTCCCTTTTTCGTTTTTTATCCTTTTCTGTATTTCTCCCTCTTTCTATTGCCACCTTCCCCGTGATCCCATCTTGCCTCTACACCCCGCTTCGGCCCTGTTCTTTTCCACCTATCCCGCGCCACCTGCCCGCCTCCCATTGGTCGGCCCCCTGACCAATCCCGCCCTCCCCCTCTCCTCCATATAAGGCCTGCGTGCTAGCCACCTGGCAGCAGTACGCTCTGAAGAAGGCCACAACACGCTGGCCGAAACGTCAGCCACCATGACTTTGACGCGGCTCGTCCCGGATAGCCCAGCCAACACAACGCTCAAAACAAATCACTTTACTCAGAGAATACTTTCTCACTAAAACAAAATTGTCATTGATACACAAAGAAATGTTATCGGATAAAACTCTTACCCCTCTACATCTATACCAGGACACTCTTTAAGACTCTACCTTTTAAATAGAAAAACAAAAGCAAGACAAGTGATCAGAAAAACAAATGCACGGTAAAATCTTTCCGTTCTTCACGATCCATGCACAGATGTCGCAGCCTCTGTAAAATGACTTGGAGATGAAAATTTATATGCTGAAACTGGGGGTTTCATGCTAGCCATTTCAGATCAAGTTATTCTCACCCCAAACTATAGAAATCATGTTCAAAAAGATCCCAAGGTCCAATGTGATAATGCCGCAGATGTTATGTGAGGGCGAAAAATATAGATAACATCATTTCATTATGTGCAACCTTCACGTAGACAGATTACACAATGCGCCATAATCAGATTGATTACATTATACACCAACAAATTTCAATCAACCATAATTTCAGTGAACATCGTGTCCCTTTCACACAAACCTGAACCTGTGTTGGAAAATGAAAAGGTCAGAATTTACTTCAGTCGCGCAAATTTGACGCACAAGACGCTAGAACACAACAGGCCAGATATTGTGATAACTCTCAAAGTGCCAAAAACTACTTTTTTGATTGACGTATATGCTGATTGATTGATTTATTGCACACTCTTCCTGCATGAACATGCAAAAAACATTCTCGGAAAAAATACGGAAGTACAGCGATCTGGCATATCAAATCAAAGATCAAAGGAAACAGGACCAGCTATCCAGTCTCTCAATAGTTATCTCCAATCTGGCCTTAATATCCCTCCAAGGCTTTTAAAATTAGTGAAGAAGTGTGTTTTCTTAATCTGCATTGTACAGAACTTTCTAAATTCAGATTATTAAATAAATATCAAAAAGCCCGTTGTTATTTGAGAACCAGGTCTTTCTGTGAACCAGCAATGTGTAAACATAAAATAATAATAATAATAATAATAATAATAATAATAATAATAATAATAATAATAATAGTAATAATAATATAATAAATATTAAAGGCCACTGCACCACAATACCTTGTGGAACTGCACGACATTATTTAAATTGATTACTATATAATTTTCTGATTTTCTACATATTCTTAATTCTACCAAACTTCTAAAACAAAGGTCATTGGAAGAATAATTTTCTGAATAGCTGTTTGCAAATTCTTCCAAATTTTTATAGTTCTATTAACAATTGGAAATTTTTCCCTCGTCTGTTCGTGCAATTTTTCCAGATTTCTGTAAATAGTAGCTCCTCTATCGGAATACATTGTCTCCTCTCATTCAGCCTGGAGTTCCTATTCATAGAGACATTCATACAATATTTATTTTTGTTGCTGGAGTCTTAAGTCCACAGTTTATTATTATGGAGATCATCAGCATACAAAGTCGTAACGTCATATTTATTTTAGTCTCCTTCGTTGACGCAAGTTTTATCTTTATGTCATCATTTCAGCGAATAGCTAATGATTTGTGAAACCTTTGATCATTCTTTCGTCCAATTCCTGTTTTTCTCGTCGCACAGTTCTTTAAGCACACTACGTATCATATTGTCATGGCCTGTTATATTTTATTTCTATTACCTGCCGTATTTTTTTCGTTTTATCCAACCATCGCCAGATTCTCTCCCGCATAGAAACCTCTACCTGAGTGTCCTTGTTTGTGAGACGACCTGACAGCCTGGTTACTCTGTGCGAGAGAATTCTCTCCACCGCAGCTGCGTACAGGACATGACTGACCTAGATACACATGACAACGCGTTGCACGCCAGACAACATTTTGAAATGTTGGTTTCTGGTGTGACTACTCGCAACGCACTATGCATTGTTTTGACGTTATAACTTAATTAAAAATTATTTTCACGTTGATTGACAAGAATACGCTCTCAGAAAACCGTTTATGTACAAAAAACTTGATATTCAATTACATAATTTCAATGTATCCACGTGTTCTGTTTACTTTCGTAGACAGAGCAAGTGAATGAAAGATTTTAAAACTTTGATTATACCCTACAGAAATGCACAAAGTTCTTTGCAATAACTTCAACTCTTAATTCAACGTTCCTCTTCTGTAGACCTTAATTTTGTTACAGAGCAAGGTAATGGAAATACCTCATATTTGTACGGCGAAGAACCTAAAAAACTTGTAACCCCGCCTAATATCGTGTAGGGTTCACGTGAGCAGGCAAAGGACCAGTGAGAATTTACAAATTTTGTGAAAAATTACAGCAATTTGTTTCTTGATTTTTTCCCTCAAATAGAAGACAGTAAATTTATAAATTTGATATAGCCCTGTCCTTTCAACGGCAGTCCTCCTCTGAAGATGGCGCCTCTGAAACTTGCACTTGGGAAGGCGAGGGAGAGTGAACCCGATCGGGGCGTGAGATGGCGGAGGGGGGAGGGGCTAACTTGATTACGCGCAATTGCAGGAAGCGTCGCAGCGAGTGGGGTGGGGCCGTGGTGTCGTGTTGCGGCATGTACTGAGACGTCGGCGGTGGGACTGCGTCGCACTCCCTTTAAGACCCAATGTCGCTCTTTCCACAAGGAACCAGACTCCGCTGATGACTTGATTGATTGATTGATTGTTAATGATTCCGGGGCCGCCAACTATTATGGTCATTGGTTCCTTTAGTGTTGTTGATGTTTTGTGCTCTGGAGGGGGTTGTGTTTTTTCTTCTCTGGGTGGTGAAATCCGGCGCCAACCTACCGTCGGCTCTTAGGTTTTTCCCTAACCAGGTATCTCCCACCAGTGAGGCACCGCCCCAGCCGGTACAAGCTCTTCGCTCCCGACCGGTCGCACGGCGTGTGTGGTAGTGTAGTGCATGATAGAGTAAATGTATGTAAGTACGGGGTGATAATAAGTCAAGGGAGAGGTAGGAAAGATGGCGCGCTGTCCGATGTTCGATTGTTATGGTACTGCTCCGGCATTCACCTGGTGTTGATCGGTGAAACTATGGAAAACTACTTCTCTCCAGGCAACGGCTGGATTCGATCTAGCTGACAAGCTAGTATCCAAAATCCTGTCACCGACTTGAACGACTGATTCAGTAGCAAGTTTGTTAGATATATTTTTATCATGATTATTTCATTTCAGAAACTCTTTATATTACTCGGAAATTGTAATCGTTTCCAGGATGCTTAAGGGGGCTCAAAAAATTCTCTGGGTAATTTCCTTTTCGAACGTTTACGATAAGGGTTCTTTTTCCTGGTTTGAAATGAGTAGCTGAAGGAATTTTGATTTATAATTTTGAGAATAAAAGGGAGAGATGTACATGGATGGGGTAATACCGAGTTCTTCATGGAGTTGAGAGTTTGGGATATACCAGGGTGGTTTTGTGATTATTCACGGGTATTTATTTGGGAACGTTTGAATACTGTGAATATTGGTTTTGGATGCTGTGGCCCAGATTTAAGATGGGTAACACAATATAGGTAGTATGATTATTTGATAGAGATGTATAAATGGATGCAATTGAAGTGGTGAGGATTTTTTAAATTGGGCATGGTATTTGAACTGCATGTGACTCATCTATCAAGTAATACTCCTAAGTATTTTACCATGGCGTTCGCGGGAATCCATGCCATGTTATTGTTTTGATAGGTGAGTGTGGGTGGGTCGAGGGGTCTTCGAAGAGTGTATATTTTTGCTTCACTTTCGCTTGCGTTTATCTCAATATGCAATTTTTTGTCCTAACAAAAAATACGGTGAAATGGATTTGTAGATCCTCTACTGCTGTTTCTATGTCTCGGTTTGTGGAGTAGATTGCTGTGTCATCTGCAAAGATGGCAGAGGATGTTAATATTGTGGTTATTGCGTCGGCTATGTAGATATTGAATAGGTTTGGGGAGAGAATCGAACCCTGTGTAACCCCTGATTTGATAAAATGTGGAGTTGAGAGTGCGCCTGGACGTCACACTGAAAATGTACGATCTCTAAGGAAATCTTTTGTCATGCGTGAGAGGCCCTGGGGAGGACCAATGCTCTGGAGATTGGATATCAGTCCTGGGTGCCATACTGTATCAAAAGCATTTATGATGTCAATAAATACTGCTACTGTATGCTTATGGCCATAGAAACCTTCGATGATGCCCTCTGCCAATCGTAATATTTGGTGGTATATAGAAAGCTGAGGTTGGAAGCAACAATGATGAGGTGGTATTATATTTAATGTAGTGAGAGGAGTATTAAGTCTGGTGAGGATGCATTTTTCGAGTAGTTTTTCCATAGAGTATAGCAGACTGCTGGCGGTAGCTTGCTGAGTTATAATAGGGTTTTCCTGCCTTGGGGATGGAGATGATATGTGCGTATTTCCATTTACGGTGTAGGTATTACATTCTCAGGGCTGAATTGAATATTGTTGCAATGTGTACAATGACTTTTCCAAGAAGACGTTTGAATAAGTACTCTGGGATTTAGTCGAAACCGTCTGATACTTTGGTGGCTGACAGAAAAATTATTAAATTATTTCTAAGGGAGAAATTAATTTTGGACATTCTCGTACTGTAATTAGGAGTCTTAAGATTTCTTCATTAATATTTTAATCTCTTCTCTATATCAGGACTTCGGATAGTTCTAAAAATATTAATTTTCCAATATGATTTTCTAATGATCAATTTAGTCTTACTTCATAAAAAACATAATAATGTAAAGTAGCGAATTGTGTGACAAAAATAAATTCCATTATCATGATGATAATGTAAAAGGTAATTTACCGTCCATCACATTTGAATTAATTTAGTTGAAACGGTACCTTTTTGTATGGGAGTGATCATATACATTAAAGTACATAGCTCTTAATATGGTGAGCTAAAAATTTGGGGATTAATCAATTACCCATTTCTTTCAGCGTATGAGTGACGTGATGTGCTTCAAAGCGATTTACATCAGCAACGCACGAAATGCGCAATAAGAGGATTTGAATCACGCTTTGAGAGGCGACCGACCAAAAAATGAAAATTATATGAAACATAATCTGCAATCGGGGATGAATGACAGCATGCTGATGAAATGGGTTGTATCAAAATATTTGCCAATGTTTAAATAAAAATCTGCACAATTTTTGAAACAATAGACTATTAACATATGCTTAAAAATTGGTTTGATTAAATTCATTAGTCGCTGTACTGGTTATTTTATTCCTTGACAAACTGAAATGAAGGATAAATAACGCAGACAGGTTTTCTGTAAAATGGCTACTTACATTGTCGCAAGAAATATTATTTTATTTATTGTATTTTGCGACAAAATGATGGTATGAAATGTTATTACAATTTTTTGCTGCCTTTAGTTTAACAATAGACACTGCTAGTTTTACAATGCTTACACTCCACACACACACACACACACACACACACACACACACACACTACGACTACAAAGTTATTCTCACATAGTATTTTTCCTCATATTTTACTTACCTCGTTTTCCGATATTTTCATGCCTGCTTTAACTTTCACTTCATTTATAAACTTGTATACACATGTTTATATCTCGTGTTGCTGAAGTTTTTTTGTTTCAGTTACAAATTTCGACGAGCACACGCTCTCTACTTGAACTCACTTTCCTCCGAAAGTACTAAGTCTTGACTAACATGTTATTCTCAGTATATATTTCGCAAAAAAATCAATAGTATGTTAATAGAATATGGCAATATCTATCATCCCACCAGTGGTTCAATTCCAAAATAATCATTCTTTCAAAACACGAGAGTAAATGTCTCAACTACACTATCCCAAGAAAGATGAAATATAATATTGAAAGTAAATAAACATAAGAATAAATTAAGACAAAATATATAAGAAAATATTAAACGTCTTAATTTAAGGTCATGATAAATGTAAATAAAATAAAGGAAACTAAATTAGACTAGGTTAAAACTTTACATCTATGACCCAGAAGTAGGTACCTTCGAGAAAAGAACCAGTTATCACGATATGATACTCATCTGGTATTCCGCTGCAAAAAGTGTGATATTAAGAACATTTAGATAGAGATTTGTGACAGAATTCATTTCAATAAACTAAGCAATTCGGTTCTCGGTACCCTGACATTTATATTTCCAATTGTCATTTGCTTCAGATGAAGCTGTGAGGGTATAACTCAATTATAAAACGAAATAAGCATCTAGTGAACACCACTAATAAATATTAATCTGTGTTGAAAGTGGTGTAAAACATACAGACTTAACACTCGAATGCTAGCAATGCTTGGAGATTTAAACACAATTGTAGCCTAATTTTTAACATTGTCGTAAGGGATTTGGAAATTATCATATCACAGGGTTAACGAGTTAATTGTCTCGCGAATGCTGGGAAAAAGATCTTGGAGATGAAATACGCAAGGTCTACAGTCACCGTAAAACTATTAAGGCGAAGGCGCAGGGCCAGGGAGAAAGCCCCGCGGAAGCTGAGGTGCTGACTGTGGGCCAGAGAAGTTCGATTGTAAAATGGGCTGTCCACGTTAGACAAACGAAAGACGTTACTAAGATGTATGCGAGAGCAAGAGAGTTGTCGTCAAGGGACAGCCGGAAGGCCCGAAGAATTTCGGAAGGATTCAAACCATAAGACAAGCGAAAGAGGTCACTAAGATTCACGGCTGGAGTAAAGGACCACTCACAATGTGAACATAAACTAAGCAAGATGTTAACATAAACTTTATGACTATGTCCATAATGGGACTCTTTCACTATGCGTTCGCATAAGCATAACACGTAAGACGTTAACTTAAGGCTAAATGCACCGAAAAATACTTGTAGGAAAATTCAATAGATCGCAGCACAATCACAGGAGAATTTACTTAACTGATAAAGTCTGAACCAATGGTCCGATTTTATATCAGTATACGGCATTTAAGGCCTTTTTAAAATAGAATTTACGTTACGATGACTTTTTTCCAAAATCTAGAAAAATGCGAATTTGAAATTAGTTCTCAAACTTCCGAGAACAAATTAAAAAATGTGGGCTTATTGCGCGATGGCGACATGCTTCCTGAATCCAACGCAGTGATTCTTCCGTTATCCCTTCTCGAGCCAACCATGATCCTTCTTGAGCCAATCATGATCCTTCTTGAGCGAACTATGACCCTAGTTGAGCTAAATATGATCCGGGTTAAGCCAATTCTTATCCTTGTTGAGCCAACCAAAATCCCTGTTGCGCCAACAAAAATCCTTGTTGAGCCAACCAAAATCCATGTTGAGCCAACCAAAATCCTTGTTGAGCCAACCAATATCCTTTTTGAGCCAACCAATATCCTTGTTAAGACAACCATGATACTTGTTAGCTAACTATGACCCTAGTTGAGCCAACTATGTACCATGTTAAGTCAATCATCATCCTTGTTGAGCCAACCACATTCTTGTTGAGCCAACCAATATTCTAGTTGAACCAACAATGATCCTTGTTAAGCCTACCGTGATCCTAGTAAGCTAACTATGATACTTGTTAAGCCAACCATAATCCATAAGAGGAAGAACAACCCAGCAATCGATCAGGTGAGAGATAGACCCAGCAAGACGATCAAGTGAGGGATCGACCCAGCAAGTCGATCAAATGCAGGATCGACCCAGCAAGTCGATCAAGTGAAGGATCAACCCAGCAAGTCGATCAAATGAAGGATTGATCCAGCAAGTCGATCAAGTGGGGGATCGACTCAGCAAGTCGATCAAGTGCAGGATCGATCCAGGAAGTCGATCAAGTGCAGGATCGACCCAGCAAGTCGATCGAGTGAAGGATAAACCCAGCAATTCGATCAACTGAAGGATCAACCCAGCAAGTCGATCAAGTGAAGGATTGACCCAGCAAGTCATTCAAGTGGGCGATCGACTCAGCAAGTCGTTCCAGTGGGGATCGATCAAGTGGGGAATCGACCCAGCAAGTCGATCAAGTGAGGGATCGACCAGGCAAGTCGATCAAGTGAATGATCAAGCTAGTTAGTCGATCAAGTGGAAGAATAGCCCTGCGAGTCGATCAAGTCAGAGATCAACCAAGCAAGCCCATCAATTGAAGGATCGACCCAGCAAGTCGATCAATTGCGTGACCGACTCAACACGTCGATCAAGTGAGGGATCGCCCCAGCACGTCGATTTAGTGAGGGATCGACCCAGCAAGTCGTTCAAGTGAGGGTTGGATCAGGCAAGTCGGTCAAGTAGGGAATCGACCCAGCAAGTCGATCAAATAGGGCATCGACCCAGCAAGTCGATATAGTAGGGAATTCACTAACCAACTCGATGAAGTAGAGAATCGATCCAGCAAGTCGTTCAAGTAGGGGTCGACCCAGAAAGTCGTTCAAGTGGGGGATGAACCCAACAAGTCGATCAAGTAGGGTATCGACCCAACAAGTTGATCAAGTAGGGGATCGACCCAACAAGTTGATCAAGTAGGGGATCGACCCAACAAGTCGATCAAGTAGGGGATCGACCCAACAAGTCGATCAAGTAGGGGATCGACCCAACAAGTCGATCAAGTAGGGGATCGACCCAACAAGTCGATCAAGTAGGGGATCGACCCAACAAGTCGATCAAGTAGGGGATCGACCCAACAAGTCGATCAAGTAGGGGATCGACCCAACAAGTCGATCAAGTAGGGGATCGACCCAACAAGTCGATCAAGTAGGGGATCGACCCAACAAGTCGATCAAGTAGGGGATCGACCCAACAAGTCGATCAAGTAGGGGATCGACCCAACAAGTCGATCAAGTAGGGGATCGACCCAACAAGTCGATCAAGTAGGGGATCGACCCAACAAGTCGATCAAGTAGGGGATCGACCCAACAAGTCGATCAAGTAGGGGATCGACCCAACAAGTCGATCAAGTAGGGGATCGACCCAACAAGTCGATCAAGTAGGGGATCGACCCAACAAGTCGATCAAGTAGGGGATCGACCCTGCAAGTCGATCAAGTAGGGGATCGACCCTGCAAGTCGATCAAGTAGGGGATCGACCCTGCAAGTCGATCAAGTAGGGGATCGACCCTGCAAGTCGATCAAGTAGGGGATCGACCCTGCAAGTCGATCAAGTAGGGGATCGACCCTGCAAGTCGATCAAGTAGGGGATCGACCTAGCAAGTTTATCAAGTGAGTGATTGACCCAGCGAGTTGATCAAGTGAGTGATCGGCCCAGCAAGTCGATCAAGTGGGGGATCGACCCAGCAAGTCGATCAAGTGGGGGATGGACCCTGCAAGTCGATCAAGTGGGGGATGGACCCTGCAAGTCGATCAAGTAGGGGATCGACCCAGCAAGTTGATCAAGTGAGTGATCGACCCAGCAAGTCGATCAAGTAGGGGATCGACCCAGGAAGTCGATCAAGTAGGGGATCGACCCAGCAAGTTGATCAAGTGAGTGATCGACCCAGCAAGTCGATCAAGTGGGGGATGAACCCAGCAAGTCAATCAAGTGGGGGATGAAGCCAGCAAGTCGATCAAGTGGGGGATCGACCCAGCAAGGCGTTCAACTGCCGGATCCGTCCAATAAGTCGATCTGAGTATCCCGATTATCCTGACAATTTTGACTGTTTTGACTGTTTTGACTGTTTTGACTGTTTTGACTGTTTTGACTGTTTTGACTGTTTTGACAGTTTTGACAGTTTTGACAGTTTTGACAGTTTTGACAGTTTTGACAGTTTTGACAGTTTTGACAGTTTTGACAGTTTTGACAGTTTTGACAGTTTTGACAGTTTTGACAGTTTTGACAGTTTTGACAGTTTTGACAGTTTTGACAGTTTTGACAGTTTTGACAGTTTTGACAGTTTTGACAGTTTTGACAGTTTTGACAGTTTTGACAGTTTTGACAGTTTTGACAGTTTTGACAGTTTTGACAGTTTTGACAGTTTTGACAGTTTTGACAGTTTTGACAGTTTTGACAGTTTTGACAGTTTTGACAGGTGTGACAGGTGTGACAGGTGTGACAGGAGTGATAGGAGTGACAGGAGTGAGAGGTGTGACAGGTGTGACAGGTGTGACAGGTGTGACAGGTGTGACTGTTTTGACTGTTTTGACTGTTTTGACTGTTTTGACTGTTTTGACTGTTTTGACTGTTTTGACTGTTTTGACTGTTTTGACTGTTTTGACTGTTTTGACTGTTTTGACTGTTTTGACTGTTTTGACTGTTTTGACTGTTTTGACTGTTTTGACTGTTTTGACTGTTTTGACTGTTTTGACTGTTTTGACTGTTTTGTCTGTTTTGACTGTTTTGACTGTTTTGACTGTTTTGACTGTTTTGACTGTTTTGACTGTTTTGACTGTTTTGACTGTTTTGACTGTTTTGACTGTTTTGACTGTTTTGACTGTTTTGACTGTTTTGACTGTTTTGACTGTTTTGACTGTTTTGACAGTTTTGACAGGTTTGACAGTTTTTACTATTTTGTCAGTCTGTCAGTCCTTCCTTCCGTCAGTCAGTCCGTCCGTCAGTCAGTCCGTCCGTCAGTCAGCCCGTCCGTCAGTCAGTCCGTCCGTCAGTCAGCCCGTCCGTCAGTCAGTCCGTCCGTCAGTCAGTCCGTCCGTCAGTCAGCCCGTCCGTCAGTCAGTCCGTCCGCCAGTCAGTCCGTCCGTGAGTCAGTCCGTCCGTCAGTCAGTCGTCCGTCAGGCTGTCCGTCAGGCCGTTCGTCCATGAGGCCGACCGTCAGGCCGTCCGTCAGGCCGTCTGTCTGTCCGTCAGGCTGACCGTCTGTCCGTCAGGCTGACCGTCACGCCGTCCGTCAGGCCGTCTGTCTGTCCGTCAGGCTGACCGTCTGTCCGTCAGGCTGACCGTCTGTCCGTCAGGCTGACCGTCTGTCCGTCAGGCTGACCGTCCGTCCGTTAGTCCGTCAGGCCGACCGTCCAACCGGCCGGCTGTCTGTCCGTTATGCGACCGTCAGTCAGTCCATCCGTTCGTCTGCCCGTGCGTCAGTGCGTCCGTCAGTGCGTCCGTCAGTGCGTCCGTCAGTGCGTCCGTCAGTGCGTCCGTCAGTGCGTCCGTCAGTGCGTCCGTCAGTGCGTCCGTCAGTGCGTCCGTCAGTGCATCCGTCAGTGCGTCCGTCAGTGCGTCCGTCAGTGCGTCCGTCAGTGCGTCCGTCAGTGCGTCCGTCAGTGCGTCCGTCAGTGCGTCCGTCAGTGCGTCCGTCAGTGCGTCCGTCAGTGCGTCCGTCAGTGCGTCCGTCAGTGCGTCCGTCAGTGCGTCCGTCAGTGCGTCCGTCAGTGCGTCCGTCAGTGCGTCCGTCAGTGCGTCCGTCAGTGCGTCCGTCAGTGCGTCCGTCAGTGCGTCCGTCAGTGCGTCCGTCAGTGCGTCCGTCAGTGCGTCCGTCAGTGCGTCCGTCAGTGCGTCCGTCAGTGCGTCCGTCAGTGCGTCCGTCAGTGCGTCCGTCAGTGCGTCCGTCAGTGCGTCCGTCAGTGCGTCCGTCAGTGCGTCCGTCAGTGCGTCCGTCAGTGCGTCCGTCAGTGCGTCCGTCAGTGCGTCCGTCAGTGCGTCCGTCAGTGCGTCCGTCAGTGCGTCCGTCAGTGCGTCCGTCAGTGCGTCCGTCAGTGCGTCCGTCCGTCAGTCTGTCCGTCCGTCAGTCTGTCCGTCCGTCAGTCTGTCCGTCCGTCAGTCTGTCCGTCCGTCAGTCTGTCCGTCCGTCAGTCTGTCCGTCCGTCAGTCTGTCCGTCAGTCCGTCAGCCCGTCAGTCCGTCAGCCCGTCAGTCCGTCAGCCCGTCAGTCTGTCCGTCAGTCCGTCAGCCCGTCAGTCCGTCAGCCCGTCAGTCCGTCAGTCCGTCAGTCAGTCAGTTCGTCCGTCAGTTAGTCCGGTAGTCCGTCCGTCCGTCAGTCCGTCCGTCAGGCGGTTCGTCTGTCAGTCTGTCAGTTCGTCTGTCAAACAATCTGTCCGTCCGTTAGTCTGTCAGTCCATTAGTCTGTCAGTCCGTTTGTCAATCCGTCCATCCGACAATCCGTCCATCCGTCAGTCCGTCCGTCCATCAGTGAGCCCGTCCGTCAGTCGCTCCGTCCGTCCGTCTGTCAGTCAGTCAGTCAGTCAGTCACTCCCTGTGTGTGTGCACGAATTCTTTTTCATCTTTAGATAGAATTATAAACTTTTTTTTATTTCCTTTCTCATTCACTTTACCCTATGGTAACTATATCATGTAGTTACTAGATTATTTTATAGCAACCCAACAGTTCTCACTGTTGTTCGTCTTTTTGCATCTGAAGATAACATGCTGGAAAAATGTGCGGCACATTCCTAAATGACCGAAACGTGATTGCGTGATATTTATTAACTTTCATACAAATATAATTTTGATCCTAAAAGATAAGATAATTTACAAGGTCTGTTTATTAATTTTATCAAAATCACAATAGATATTATTTAAACATTTCAAATACAAAGACCAAAGTGATAACATTTACGGAAAAACATTATACGCACTTCTTGAAAAGTATGACATGTGGCCAGTTGGTCATTTTAAATATTTTTAAAATAATGTAACCTGTTTAACAGAGGTAGATCTAGATGAAAAAAATCCAAAAGTTCCAGAAAATATACTGCTTGCTCGAGCGCAAGGGAGAAGGGATAATCACGCTGGCACCAGGATTGCTGCGTCATCAGTATATTGTAGAGTTCCATGGTTTATCTTCCTACAATCTTGATATTTCTCTTTGTACGATTTGATCTCGTAAAGTAATGAATGAAATTACGTTACATATTTCGTAAATAATTATTACAGTTTTCATTTTCGATCTATTAAAGGCAAATAACACACATACACTTTCTCTCTCACACACACACATTGAGATTTTCGTAGAGAAACAAAATATTCCAATATTTTTAGTTCAATGATAATTGAATAGTTATATAATGACACGGTCTGTACACAGAACAAACGGTAGGGAAGTTGAGGCCAAGTACAGGTGTTGCAGTTCAAGTGCCCGAGAGCGGGCGTACGTCTGGGCGCAGATCTCGGAATGCACCTAGCCAGCGGAATTCGTTGTACACGGCCAAAAAAAAATTAACGAATGTGTTTGCAGAACGGCGAGTCTTGAGCGCGGGAGGCACTGTCACGTGAACTAGCGGTATACAAGTTAGCGGCGAAAATCGCTTGACGGGATTCGATAACGAATGAAATCTTCGTGCTGATGCTCATTTGTCCACCCATGCGGTTGTGCTCGCAAGCCTCGACTATGCGAGTTGTTTCTCTCACCATAGGACTACAGGCCAGAAGCGCGACGCGAAATAAGATAAAAATTAATTGTTCAAGCAATCAATGGCAAAATACTATCTTTCTGACTTCAGGGAGTGAAGGGAGGAATGACTTCGATACATGGGACTGACACGCATTCTAAAGCAAACGTTTGTGTAGAACGCGAGGTAGAACACACAAAGGCAGATCGTTATAGAAATGAAATTGGTAGAAGCCAGAATAGGTCATGAACCCATCCTTGGAGTAGAGGAGAAGAATATGATCATAAGTGTGTCAACTCTGTTATTTGTTAATACGAGCATAACTGCGTCATCGCAGGCCAGTACCCATGAAGCTGAACTAGGATACTGTTATTTTTTAATTGCTGAATTATTTGCAGAGCTAAAAATTAATCTTAGACGTAGCACCGCTTTAACCGCCGGGCCTGGCCGTGCCACCGCGCTGACAGAGGGCCCACAACGGGCGGGTAGGTGACGAAACGGCGCAGAAGAGGAAGTGGGGGGGGCGAGGTGTTTTCGTAAATTTCACTTTACGATGCTCCTATTCGTCCGATTTGCATGATTGTCACGGCGCACGGTGGGGCCAAATGCCAAAAAGCTGGTCAAAAGTCGAAAGCGTTGTACGATTTGACTGAAACTTTGTATTCAGAGGTTTATGATCATTCTAATTAATAATCTGTAATAAAAATTCCGAAAAACAAAATGGCGGACCAATATGGCGGATAAAATTATCAAAATTTTGTATTTTTAACACAAAATGATCATACTTATAAGTAAAAATGAGTTCATTCGGGTTCTTAAGGATGCTGATTAATAATCTTGAATGAAAATGCCAAAAAAACAAAATGGCGGACCAATATGGCGGACAAAATCATCATTTTCTTCATTTTTAACACAAAATGATAGTGTTTAAAATTAAAAATGAGTTCATTCGGGTTTATAAGCATGCTGATTAATAATATTAAATAAAAATGCATAAAAAACAAAATGGCGGACCAATATGGCGGACAAAATTACCATAAGTTTGTATTTTTAACACAACATTATTATGTTTATAAGTAAAGAAGAGTTAGTTTGAATTTTTAAGGATGCTAATTAATAACCTTGAATGAAAATGCCAAAAAACAAAATGGCGGACTAATATGGCGGACCAAATCATCAATTTTTTCCATTTTTAACACGAAATGATCGTGTTTATAATTAAAAATGAGTTGATTTGGGTTTATAAGCATGCTGATTAATAAATATTGAATAACAATGCTAAAAAAACAAAATGGCGGACCAATATGGCGAACAAAATCATCAAAAGTTTGTATTTCTACATGTTGCACGCGCTAAGAAAATTTGTCACAGGCACTAAAACGGCAGCTACGGGCAGCTGTTTTTTTGTGATTCTCACAGAGAATAACATTTCAAATCATGTCATGTTAAGTTTTAGCCCCGCACGACGGTGCACATAGTTATTTTTCATTTTAAACACAAATTTTTGATTATAGCATTTTCATTTTTCGCCAAAAATCAACGTTAATTATTACATTAACAAATTATTTTAAAAAAAATTAAGTATACATATTATGTTTCTACTTACTCTCAGGAATAGATTCCATTTTGTTTTATTGAATTCGGCCGACTGCACGCTTCTCTATCCTTCGAAACACAAAGGTTCTGAAAACACGTTTCACAGCTGACCGATATCGATCGCTCGAGGCCCAACTTTGAACTGATCTCTTACCTCAAGTATAAGAGAGAAACCGTTACTAATTGCGGAATTCAACGGCCCAAATACCAACCTATTGAAGTAGCAACGACAAAATCCCTATCTAGTAACTTTTTTTTTGGACTTTTGGCCAGCTTTTTGGCATTTGGCCCCACCGTGCGGCGTTGGATTCAGGAAGCATGTCGCCATCGCGCTATAAGGCCACATTTTTAAATTTGTTCTCGGAAGTTTGAGAACTAATTTCAAATTCGCGTTTTTGTTAAATTTTTGGAAAAAGGTCATCGTAGCGTAATTTCAATTTTAAAAAGGCGTCAAATGCCGTTTACAGATCGAAAATCGGACTATTGGTTCAGACGTTATCGGTAAATTTTACTTATTTTGGTGCTGCCACGTGGTAGCTACAAATTGTGCTAGTGTCGGGACATTTAGCAAAAGCTTGCAAGTTTTGCTTCTGTGCTTATACTTAAGTAAGACATAAGAAACGAACCAATCATAATACGTTAAATCAGAATCGAGAATTGAAATAGGAACGAAGTCGATAAATAAACTAACATCACCCACTCTAGATAGCGTTTGACAAACAAAAGAATACTACATCAGTGTACTATTGGCAAAAATGACTATGGTTTGGTTATAGTGATTGCGTACTGCTTGGGCACTAGTTTAAATCGAACCCATGGGCATGGAGACAGTCGATATCTCAAAACCGGCTCTCACATCCCATTAATAGTAAACTAGAATGTCTCACAACCAATAGAAACTCGTACTTTGCATTCGCTTGTTAGACATTGTAGATACTTCAGTCTATCCCTTATGTCAATGTTTACGTCTACGCGTGATGCTTATGTTGACGTTCGCCCTGTGAACGGGCCTTACGGCGCGCGCGGGAGCGTGGCGCCGGCGGAAGGGCCGACGAAGGTGGGAAGACGTGAAGCGGATGACGCACGAGTCGCTCCCGGGGGCACGGGCTCCAGGGACGGCGCGCGATCCGGCATCGGCGTCCGACGACGCGACAGGCTGCGCGGGGACGCAGACCTCCGGCGGGCAGCCGCGCCTGCCATGCAACGGCAAGGGAGCCAACTGGAACTATAAACATTGCTTCAGCGGTGGTTGTCGTTGACATTGAAAATGAAATAATTGAAGGTAATATTTTTACCAACAATGTTGTTAGGTTAGTAGCTGTCGATGGCTTAGTAACTAATGTTTTCATTTGTTCATATTTTTTTAACAAGACGCTGATGGCCAAGCCATAAAGAGCTGCTCTTATATTAAACAATATTGTCAGAAATAGCGTCGCCTTGAATTGTTTCATAGGACTACAAAGTTTAACTAATATATCTAATGCTTTGCTTGGTGATTTTAATGTATTTCACAAACATCTTCCTGATAGGGTTAAAACATTAGCTCAAAGGAAATATGTAATAATTGTATATCGTTTTTAAAGGGAAATGCTCAAAACTGCTAAATTTGCGTGGGTGTGATATCACTTAAAAATCGTATTTGTCTCCAAAAATAATTTCAAGGGAGATTAATTGACGTCAGTGCGCGCTACTGTTATTTTCATTTTCTCTCAATACTACGTGCTTACGTAGCAAAGAAAGAGAATTCGAATGCTGCGGCAGAAATCAGCGTTTTCTTGCAAATCTATTTTTTGGAATACATTTCTCTTTACAAAAAATCTCTTGCAGCAGCATTACCCCACAAGTTCCCTAACTGTCCCCCAAAACTCGTGATTTGTTATCCCTTACCTGACCTCAAAGTTGTGTTCCAATGGAAAAAACACACCTAGTTTAAAAGGTCTAGGTCGCATCGTTTCCGAGTTATGTGCGTTTACTTGCAGGGCTTTGTGTCGATGGTTTCTTACAAATTGTCAAACTATCATCTCTTTGTGTATGCTACACTATACAAAGGACAATATACCTTTAAAGATATAATGATTTGTGACTAAATTCCAATCCACAAAAGTACTGGATACTACATAAATTTATACAATTATATAATAAATTCTAACATAAATTTTCAGAGCTGTTGCATTTTCAAAGTATACGTAAACTCATAAGAATATTTCAGGGGAAAGATTTTATTTTTTAATAAGTATAAGAAGTCGGAAAAAACCTGTGTTTTGAGAAGTTCTTTCGACATTGTTTTCAAGCTCTTTCCCGTGTTCTAAGATACAGTTAAAAAATTTTTGGTTTTTTAAAGAATATTATTTTCCGTTTGAATTTAGCCACTATGGACAAACTGGAATAGCTATGTGTTGGAGTAGGAATTAAATAATCTATCCCGCAGCGTAGACATGCCTCAAGGTTCTTGAGCTGCTGCGTGTGTCAGATTGTCCATTATGAAAATATTTTCATTGAACAATGTTGGAGCAGGGATTAAATAGTTAAAAATTTATTTTAGATTTTTAGAATTATATTTAATAATTAAGAGGAATTGCTGTGTCATAAGTGTTTATTACTTCATAAATACGGTATGTCACTTTGCCCATGTGAATTTATTTATTTATTCAAATATCAGTATTTCATATTCACTCTATTTTATTTCACCTTAGAATAATAACTGGTGTCAATTTCAAAATTAACTTTCTTATTTTACCATCTTCAGCAATTATCTTACTTTGTACATTTGCTATGTCATGTATTATTAAAATCAAATTTTTGTTTGCGCTATTTATACTTCCATTTTCTTTCATTGTCTTTATATTCTATTTTTGACTAAAATTCATAATTAATATTCTATAATACATAAAAAATGAATTGTTATTTAGATGTTTTGTTATTTTTGTAGCACTGAACTAGGCCGCAATGCGACCGAAAAAGCTTTATGCAACAGTAACTTTTACCACAAAACAACGCCTCATATTTATTTCCATAATGATGCCGATGTCGTGAATACCACACCATTTCTAATCATTTCCTATTATAACATACCAATATTTGTTGCATATGAAGTGCTCCTTCCATTTTGATTTTCATTCAAACTATTTCAACGTATAATTGTTATCCCGCTAGTAGTCAGCTTACTTTTGTGTTAAAGAGCCAGAAAATCAAATTCTATGGGCAGAACTACTCACACAATATTTCTCGAGAGAACAGGTGCTATTCCGCTGCCAAATACATATTGCGAAATACAAATCTCACTGGGAATGAACTGATGGATCTCGGCGCAACTGTGTTCTCAAGATCAAACATTCCGTGCATTTCAAGCCTTCCCTCGGGAATATTTGGACCGAACTGCTTGCTAACGAGAGCGGCGGCAGCTTCGCATGTCCGGTGGCGTCAGAACGAACTCCAGGGTTGTCCTGAGGGCAACTTCGCTTGGGCGGCAGGTAGCAGTGGAGCGTCGCTGGCGGACTCGCCCAAACCAATCCAATTTGCACGCAAGGGCGCGCATTTTTGCCAGCGCCCTGGGCACAGAGCCCGTAGTTCCCAACAGGATTAACTTTTGTTACTGTTGGATGGTGTGCTTTCAGCAGGCTAGCTCAAGAGCGGATGTTTTTGTTCGTTCCTTGCAGCACAAGGGCAAGTGAGTAGAGCGGTAGAAAGCATGGTATGCGCTAGCGTAAACCATAAGGGGTTTTTAGGCCCTTTCAAAGTGTCAGAAAAACATTTTGTTGATGATAATACGTGTGTGAAAATAGAGCCTCCATTTAAGCTTTTGCAAGCTATTTCAGTCATTCAATATTTCATAATCTGCGTCCACACATTATTGCTTCACTTTGAAAGTCGTAAAATGAAAAATTGGCTCTTCTTGGATACTTGTGAATATTATATCAATATACTCTATAAATGTATATTTTAGCATCACTTTCAAAGAGAATAATTCAATATATCTTCTCAATTTTTTATACTCTTTCAAAAAATAAGTTAAAACATGCACATTTTCACCCGAATCGTCCTAACCAAATTTCCTTGACAAATTTTATTTTAGACAAGTAAATCCTATTCGTGTTATTGGTCTTTAAGAAAAATAGCGAGATGAACTCATAAATGATTTTGCACTAGTTATTGAGCTATATTATTGTAAAAAATATTCATGACTTCGTTGTAAGCTTTCATTCAATAATAGAAGCTTGTTGTTTTAACAGCACGTACATTCTCGTATTAATTGTGTAGGAAAAGAAATGTCAAAAAATATTGCTCCTTGTTTCCATACAACTAACACTTGAGCCATTTCTTGAAAATAACAAAAGACTAGTTTAAGAAACCAGGCATTGCTCCGGCCTTTATTTATCACAATCATCTATTAGATAGCTAGTCTATATGACGTTGCTCGGGTTTTGTATCAAGATACCTAACACCAATAACTGTACCTTCTCCACGCATTGAGGATTAAAAAACACGAAAAATAATAAAACTTACAATTTTTAACGAATTTATCTTTTATCTAATGTAAAATTGAAGTTGCTTTGGTATTCATTATTGACCCTCTGTAGGACAAGGATTCCATTTCCACCATGGTCTCCCTTTGTTTTATTCTACTGCTTCTTCGCTCCACTCGCCATTGTCCGCCGTCGCACGTTGCCAGGCCTTGACTCACATTTTCAGGCCTTTCCCGGCGTTGTCAGGCCCTGCCAGACCTTGCCCTTCTCGATTCTTGGCCTTGTCTAGCCAAGTAATTATTTTTTTAATGTTCCACAACTTCGTTGAAAATTACGTAAAAATTACTCAGATCGTGGAAAGTCGAAAAAATTTTACACTTTTGCAAGTTTCCAAGTTTGAGGAATTTTACTGAAACTTAGTCTTCACTCTTTTTCTAAGCGTATATTGTTGGATTCGAACAAAAAAATTGAGAAAGTTTAAATGATTTTTGAGAAAATTTTGAAAGTGTCTTAGGGAATTAATTCAAAGTGATACAAAAGGCGAACTGATAAATTTAAACAACCAATTCATCAATGCAACGAATTGCCAGAAGGCAAGCATCAGAAGGCCAAACATTTGCATCTGAGGAGAACTATGAGCCATTGAAAATCACCCGGAGTCCATTTTCCGCTGTACAATAAGAGCGCATTGCTTTAGATCCTCTGGCGCCCGCTCTTGGCTCACGTTTCCCTCTTATTCCTTTTAATGTTGAAGCGAAGGCGCTTTGGCAGTGCCTGGTATGGCTCCCGGGGCTCCGATGTGCACGGCCGCCTCTGCCCCCGCTGCTCTCCACTAGGTCACCCACAAACGCCCAGGTCGCGCACTCGCCGCACGCGCGGAGCGGCGACGCGGCCACTGCCGGCTCGGGGCCTGGGCCTCTTCAGGGAAACGCCCCCCCCCCCCGCCCGCCCGAAATTGCCACGCTGAAATCGCCACCTTAAAACTTCTACTTTATTTAATAATTTTAATTTATTTTCTTTTTTAAATTTCTTTCTTTGTGTTCGATAATACATTCTTCCAGGGGTTTTAGTGAAACACAAGATTAGTCAGTAACGTTATTCGTAAAACTGATCAACACAATTTTTGCAATGGACTGTCAAAAGTTATGAGTAATTTGTACTCTGATTTAATTGTTGATTAAATTGATTCTTGATGAATTTGTTCATTCATTCTGCTGCTGAAATTCAAATTGCTGAGTTCGGAGTTGTATTAAATTAATTTCTAATGTAATTAACAGTTTGCCATAACATGATATTTGTTTCTAAAATATACTTTTCATACGTATATACAAAAGCTCAACGGTAAAGTTTCTACAATTAACTCCTCTTATGGACAGCAGAAAAGAAGTTTATTAAAACTTGAGTCCTAAAATGTACAGCTGGGAAATTATCCGAACGTATATTTCTTGGAAAATGATGTCACAGTGTGAAATTAAAATGTTATCAGGTATACAAGTATTATCAATACAATGTAATCATTCCAGCATGGCTGGAGCAACAAATTGCATGTACATTTTCAACTTGAACATTTGGTTCACGGAGTAGAAAATATAATTTAAAATTAAAATATCTTTCAATTAATTGTAATATGCAGACTAACACCTAATACATAAAATTCTTCATTCTAAAGTACACGAAGACGTTTTGCAAAGTGATATACATAGACAACGAAAGGAAACAAATGGCATGGTAATAAATACATGAAGAGGAAATCATCACATTAGATAATTAACAAGAAAAGTTTTTCTGTCGAAAATGCTCCGATTCCGGCACACGATTATAAATTTTTTTTCTACTTGTCAGATTATTGCATTGTGATAACTTGTACCTTTATTGTATGTGAATCAATACAGTAAACGTGATCTGTGCATAATTCTACATGTCTTTGGCAAACGGTTCGAGCATAATTAGTCAACTATTGTCTCTCAATACTGACAACAGCTGTTTCATAGGTTTTGTAATTACTGTTGCTGTATTGAGAAGTTTTCCAACGCTTGTGTTCATTACCTATATTTCAACGAACTCTTACGAAATCTCGAATTTATACAGCTGAGCAAGCATAAAAAGCCGTGCCCAGAAAAGTAGGAAAATTTTATTTAAAACGAGCACACAAAATTAACGTAAATAAAATACAGCTATGGTGGATGACTTGGAGTGAAATGTGATTTGTAGATGAAGTTCATGACAGTTGCTGGCGTTTTGATAAGTATTCATCTTCAGTAGCAGTGACAAACGTGACTTTTGGAGGCCGAGGAAATGGAGAATTGTGATATTGCTGCGTTCGTTGTCGTGATAATTAGCAAACTAGAGTGACAGATCAACAAATAATCAGCTTGATGTTTGTGATGCTAACAGAACTATTGGTCAGGGGTTTCATTGTCGTTCCTCTGATCGTAGTTACGGAAGTAGCACATGTTAGGTTTTCTGACGCGTTGTGGCAGAATACCCAACCTGGCGTCATGAAAGGTCCCACCAGGTCACCCGGTTTGGCCTGATTGCGGTGTATCTAATTTTCCCGTTCATTCTACGCGTGTCCCGGGTGTCCACGCGTTCGTAGGCCACCGCGTTTGGGAGTAATAGGATTTCCTCTCAATCTCTTTTTCCCCAAATAGAGTTCTAACGCTCCCAAAGTATCATTAGAACTACGAGATACGAGTACAAAATTGGGAAAACAGTACCCAATGCAATATGATTCACAACAAAAATTTCAGGTTTTGGTGGGTTCATTCTCGACTGAGAGCAATCTAAATACTCGATTTTCTACATATCGTTGTTGCAAATTTAACTAGGTACCACACTTTCTATAAAGAACAATGAAAATTTTGTACTATTTAAATCACTTGTTATTTACACATTGAAACAGCGATGAGGCAAAAAACAATTTCAAACGTAGGAAAATGCTAAACTTTTGTTTGTATTTTTTACTAAAATTTTTCACTGAAATTTATTAAATATCTATGTGGTTCTAAATACTTTGCGATAAACATAGGAGCATCAATAAAGCAACATGTTTCATGTGGTTCGTTATTAATAAAGAATTATTCTATTAGAGTTTTCAATACGCCAGCCAATAGACGACAGCCTCAACAGCTACGAATACAAGTCAATTGAATTTATAAAATCTACATTAACCACTTTAAGGTTACATTACACACATTAATTTCATATCAAATAAAGGAATTCTGACGATAAAAAATTTCTTTTGAGTAGAGTTTTTGTTTCCTCTGTTTCTTAGCACTGTTGGCACTGTATATTGGAATAGATGATGATCAGTGCCAGGAATCAAATATTGTTAGAAGATATAATTATTTGTGAAATTATTTGTGTATTAATTAATAGAAAAACTATATTTTTGGAAACAAAAAATTTCCAAGAGGTCGGTGCGTTAGTGAAACTAGTGCTAAAACAGTAGTTACTTGTTCGCCATTAGTAATGGTTATGTAATACTACTTATGCCACAGTTTCTCTCCTAATTATTTGTTTGTAAAACCCATTTAAAAACATAGAATATTGTTGCGAAAAATAAGCAGCTTGCGAGAAAGTAAAATAATTAAACGTTTATAAATAATATGATACCGATTGCGTTGCCAAACAAATAGATCGCAAAATATATAAGAGTAATTATTGAACACTACGAAATTTAATATTCTACGAATATAAAATATATAAAAGTATTCGTTTTTTATTTCCGCAAATGAAAAACAGACGTTATCGACTTACCTGTATGTCGTCTCAGTAATGGGTAACAACATCCAACAATGACCACTCATCTATTCGTTTTCATATTTAACATAATTAAAGGACGCAATTTAAAATGAAATAACATAAATATATAATAAATAATATTAAAATGAAAATTGAAATAATATACAAATTCTAACTTGCGTAGCTCCCAACTGCGTAAATTGGGAGCGGGCGACCGGAAGTTATCCATCTTAATTTAATATTTATTTCAAATAACTTTTAAATAATTTCTAGAAGATTCATTTGTAAACGTATAACAAAAACTCCAATGTAAGTAACGAACACAGAAATATGAAATAAAAAATAATATACACATTCTAACTTGCCTCACAGCCACAAATGCTTCAAAACACCTAAAATTACGATTAAGAAGCGCAGTATTTTCAGAGCGGGTGACTTTGATGCCCAATTACTCCCAAAATACTCATGGTTTCGGAAAAATCAACATGACCTTTGAAGATTTGTTTTGATAAGTACATTTCAATAAGTAAAAAAAATATATGTAAGACAATTATTTATGCAGAATAATAATTAGCTAAAATATGTTTCCCTGTAAACAGAGTGAAATTTTATTCATTTTTACCAACTACAATTTACATTATCATTTACAAAAACAATTTACAACATTTTGCTCTTACCTGTAAACAGAGAAACGACAATTCAAGCCAACTACTACCGCTTCTCTGTTTACACAACTTACTTCAATAACTATATATCTTTCTTATGAATTTGCAATCTACACTCATACGTAACTCTAAATTTCTTCCAACAATCGTACCACTCATTTCATGTAGCGGTCCTTAGTCTCAACCACGCGCAACCACTCTTAACCACGCGCCAAGGGTGGGAAGCACGGTATGTTCAAATTAAAGAAAATATATTTTCTTTACATGTATATTCATAATTGTAGTTGTAGGGACGACGCCGAAACAATTTTGATTTTTTTCAATTTTTGAAAAATCAGTGTTTTTAGCCAACATGTGACCTGCACCATTTTCTTAAACGTTTTTCAGACTAGTCACGAACAAATTTTCATAAAAAACGATGAAGCCGTTTAATAGAAAAAAATTGTTAAATCAAAAATTTCACATATTTCTCGCAACACTAATTGAAAAGCACCAAATTTTCGAGAACTTGTACATGACGTTATATCAAAATCTACATTTAAGGAACAGAATTCATAAAAAAATAATGTTTTAGTTGTAGGATGACGCCGAAAAATTTTGAATTATTGCAATTTTCAAAAAGAGTTTTTCAACCAACATAGAAACTACGCCATTCTCTTAACCGTTTTTCAGACTATCCAACATCAAAGTTTTCTCGAAATCTATGGCGTCATTGTTTTGAAAATTTTGAAAATGTCCAGGACCAGCATGAAAGTACACCCAAACATTAAAATATGTTTCAAATTCAATGGCCTCGACATCAGACAGATAAACTGAGGAATATCAATTTTGGACGTTTTGCCGTCAATGCGTTTTTCGGTATCAAGAACCCACGAACACGATTCTGGGTACGCCATTTTTTCTAAGAGTGTCAGTAAGTATCCACTCCTTTGATATCAGGACCCTTTAATAAGAATTTTGCGGCTGAAATTTTCCGTTTTCTCGCGTTGCATTGCACAACTAAAGATGTTCCTTTTTAAGCGCGAGAAAGTAAATACACAATTATTAGTTAGATTTGTGTTATTGTATTACTTGATCGATAAGCCAGGAACCATACAATAGTCGAAGGGCACAAGAACATTTTGCAGGAGGAAACAAAGATTGCTTATCCCTGAAGACTGCACGAGGAAACAAAAGAACGGTCTTGATTCAGAGCCAATTATCGTCATCAGGAGCGAGAGAGTGGGGGGCAGCTATGGAATCAGCGTCGTTCCCATTGGAGGTGGCGGTGGGGAGTGAAGGCGGCGCCTGCGGAAGCACAATTTATCTTCATTCTGATGCGGCGCCACAGAGGCGGCCACCACCCTTCCACCGCGTCGCCGCTGCTGCCTTCCCCCTCTCCCCGTTGCCATCAATGCTCCCGCCCTCGCCTCCGCCCTCGCCTCCGCCCTCGCCTCCGCCCTCGCCTCCGCCCTCGCCTCCTCCCTTGTCTCCTCCTGCCCCTCTCCTGATGATTTTTTTACCTTTAACCTATCTCCGCCTCCACACTATTGTCGCCGGCCTCTTTTCCCGTCGATATTGCTCCGACGTTTCAACCATCGCTGGTGCCGTCGCGGTCATCAAATAAATCTTCACTAACACTACCAGTGCCATTTAGCTTCATACCCTCTGCCCCGTGGCTGCTGTCGATCCCGCCCATATCGCACTTCATCTCAACTTTCTTCAACTCACGCAGTCATTCGCAACCACGACCGTCCAAGCAGTCGGCGCCGCCTTCAGTAGACGTCTGGTCTTGTCTGTCTTTGACATCCTCTCCTGCCTCCACCACCGTCCTCATCCTCACTGCAACCATCCCCACTTCCAATCCAGTCCTTTCCCATCACCATACTCTATCACTATTCCTACCACGTTACCGTCCCCACTGCCATTCTCCCCACCGTTCACTCATCTTCCCTGCCTTTTTTATTCTCCACAGTTCTTGCTACTGTCCCAGCAGCAGTTCCCGTCACAGTCCCGACACCTATTCGGCCAAGCACGACCATCGTCACTGGCACCGCCCTTGCCCCTGACATCACCTTCTCTCCGCCCTAACATCCGCCACCCCTGCCTGTACCGTGGCTGCCGCCTTCTTGGAGGCGGGATCCCTTTCACCTGGACTGCGCGGTGTCGACAGAAGGGGCGGAGTAATGCTCGACGCCACGAGAAAACGCAACTCGCAGAGAAGCTGTTACTCCCCCACGGAGAGAAAACGACAAGGAGAAATGCGGTTTGAATACCGCACCGAAGGCAAAATATGACAGAACTCTCCAAACATTGTACTGTAGACTTATTTAACAATGAGGAAGCTAATGATGTTATGAGAATGGATGTTTTCCTTTCTGTACAAAGGAATATTATCCAATGGTAGATGATATCGTGAAAACAGAAGAATATTTGGTGTTGACAGTTTCCTAAATAAAGTAACAATTGAATTGAATAGACGTAAGGAAAACCAGCATATCAGTACATTTTTACCGTCTCTTCAAATGATGCAATTTTGCAAAGAAATTAATTTTTCTGGCAAACAAAAATAAAAAAGTTGTCGGACCAAAGACTTGGCATATGTTCCTCTACCGCAAATATAAACAATCGTCCACTTCCTTGAACCCACTTCCGTAGAGAGAACCTGGTTGTTAACACTAACGAATATTCTTGCTGATGGGTCACTACTGCGCTAATGAAGCTATATTTATAAATATGAATTAAACATTTAACTGACATCGATTCCACAATATGTAGTGTACGTATAGTTACGAAATTTTAACAGAGTGTTCAGTACTATCGGTGTGTTCTTGTAAGTTTCGTAAAGATTAACGCAAGAAAAATGTGGAAAATAAACAATTTAAATCATATATGTGTGTAGATGCACTACGATAATTATTTTTCGCCTTTCTCTAAGAGCAGGTTAGTTCTTAAAATTTTCCATCTGCGGAACCACCAGCAGAACTGGCACCTAGTCCATGAGCTAGAGGCCAGTAGCAGTCTGTAACATAAACATTTTTAATGTAATGACAATATAATAAAATGTATATGTACTAATATACAGCGTTTTATTATAATTTGAACTAATTAGATTAAAAATAATAATCTTATACAACGTGGTTTCCATAAAATATATCTTTTTCCTCTTTCACAAAGATTGGATCTGACAAAATTTCGGAAAACGCCGAATACTTTGTTAGTATTCTACTCTAATAACTTGCGTTCTTTTAAAATTGTGATTTGTATCTATTTGTCTGTATCATTTCGTACACACTTCATATATATTATTCAATACATAAACATTGAAGTAAATAATATACATTTCTATGTGAGTTTTTGGTCTTGTTATGTTTATGCTTTGTTACGTTGTTATTCAGTATGAATTATGTTTGTCTGTTCCAGGTGAGTGCTTTTGAAGAAATCCGTTAAAGAATTTAATCCTTCTGAATTTCTCACGCTTCTCTCGTTTGGTGAGTTAATTTTTTGATATTTTTCTACTCAAGAGATAATACGTACGTTTTTAACAAAATTCATGCCATACAGTTTCAGAGAATCTGTACTAATAATTATTAAATGTACAACTAATTGAAACAAATATTCTTCTAGAAGCAAATTTGCTGAATGGCAAATATCCTTATGCAGATAGTGTTCATTGTTTTGTGAATATAAATTAATTACCTCAGGTTTCCAATAAAAATGAACGTCAATAGATAAAAATTGCTATTAACACCCCGCAAAGAAAGAACAGCAAAATTCCGTGCAGATAACATATTCATTATATATAATTTTTGAATGAATTTGTATGTCTCTCTGCAATTTACTGTCAGGTTAAAGACAAATATTTATATTTGGTTTATCTATATAATAACAATTCATGGACTTAATGCTTGCTAAATCTCTCGCATTATTTACTCAATAACTTCAGGGTTTGCTACGGGTTTACCGTTGTTTCCTTGACTATTTTGAAATAATTCGTAGATTTTAAAATTTCAGTTCTTGGTAATTAATAAGAAGAAAAAGGTTGCCAGTTCTTCAGTTATTCTATATATTTGTAATAATTGATGTGCAAAAAATATCAGATTTCTTTATTCTGCCTGAAAATTGTTTTAATTGAAGAAAAATTAAAATAAATGCTTTATTCATAATTATTTTTTTTCGATAAGTATGCCACATAATGTTGTAAATAGCCTTAAAGAGTGGCGACAGGAATTATCAAACCTGTAATTATTTCAGTTCAAAATGTCTTCATTAATAAATTAAATACATTATTATTACTATTATTATTATTGTATTAACAAAATGAATTACGTTTAATAGTCCAATGATGAACATTTTATGTATCATATTACTCTGCATTAAATTTGGAAGGAAAGAAATAGTGTAGGGTAAACAATTATAATACAAAATACTGTATTCAATTTCACGATGCAAACTATTCAAGAAATTTAAATAATTTTCGCGAGTTTTCCATGTTAGAGCAATGGATAAATAATATTCTTCTAAGTTATACGTAATTTTCACGTGTATGTGTGTACGTGTATGAAGAATGAAGCCCTTACCCTTTTTGAAATAAAGAACAAAAAAAAAAAACGCAAGTACAATGTGGCAAAAATTCGACTTTTTATTAACTAGTTAGCCAGTGGCAAATTATGCATAGTATCAATTACTATTTTATATCTTTTAATTCAACACGTATTTTGAAATATCTAAATACATAAAGATAAAACAACCACAAAACAGAACAGTGAAAGAAAAGTAGGATAACAATACGAGGTGACATTTTGCACACTTCCCGCCAATTTATTTGAACCTCTGAGGAATGAACTCCAACAGCCCGTGAGCGCTGACCTTGATTTGCAGCGCGGGGAGTCGCAGGCCGAGAGTGATGTGGGGCGAAGTTGTGCGCCGGCGGCGGGGGCGGCGGGGGCGACGTTGGCGGATGTTTAGGCGCCCGTGAGCCTCCGCTTCCGCAGGGGCTCCGGCAGAGGGCGCCCTCTGCGCGTTAATTAACTGGCCGCGGCCGCGCTCTGTTCCCGCGAGAGGATGAATAATTTGTCGAATTAGGCGCCCGCTGTTGATCTCCAGCGCGGCGCTCCCGGGAGCCGCAGCGACCGACGCGACGGCGATGGAGGACATGGCGATGGCGGCGAGGCAGACGCACATGCGAGGGAATCCGTGTCGGAATTGGAATGGAATTTTCAGTGGGGGTCGGAGGGCGGGTCGGAGGGCGGGTCGGAGGGCGGGTCGGAGGGCGGGTCGGAGGGCGGGTCGGAGGGCGGGTCGGAGGGCGAGTCGGAGGGCGAGTCGGAGGGCGAGTCGGAGGGCGAGTCGGAGGGCGAGTCGGAGGGCGAGTCGGAGGGCGAGTCGGAGGGCGAGTCGGAGGGCGAGTCGGAGGGCGAGTCGGAGGGCGAGTCGGAGGGCGAGTCGGAGGGCGAGTCGGAGGGCGAGTCGGAGGGCGAGTCGGAGGGCGGGTCGGAGGGCGGGTCGGAGGGCGGGTCGGAGGGCGGGTCGGAGGGCGGGTCGGAGGGCGGGTCGGAGGGCGGGTCGGAGGGCGGGTCGGAGGGCGGGTCGGAGGGCGGGTCGGAGGGCGGGTCGGAGGGCGGGTCGGAGGGCGGGTCGGAGGGCGGGTCGGAGGGCGGGTCGGAGGGCGGGTCGGAGGGCGGGTCGGAGGGCGAGTCGGAGGGCGGTATTAGAAATAGAGGTTCTAAGGATATTCGCTTCACCACTATTGACCGTTTAAGTTCTTAGGTATCAATGTAAGTAAATATATTTAATTTATCGTAAATAAGTTGTAAAATAGTAGAATAGATGAAATATTAAATTCAATATTTTGCGAAAGTTATTTGTTTTCTTTTCATAATTTTTAGAAAAAATAATGTTAACTGGTCGTATATGTTTTCAAATCTATTATATTAAACGTCTTCAGTATACTTGTAAACTAAGGCAATGAATCGCATACGAGTATCGCTTGATTTCTTGATTGTTTCTAACGCATAACTGTTACATAAGTAATATCTGTTCGTATAAATACATCATAATGTATATTTAATGGTAGAATTTGTATGGAATTTCTCGTGCAAAAATATAATTTAATCGACGTCATGGATTAATTCGTTGATTAGTGATCCCGGTGCGACAACTGTTGCGGACGTTAGTCCCGTAAGTGAAGTCCCAATTTCGCCCGACATGTGGGGTAGTGTAGTCCATGATAGTGTAAGTGCGTGTGAGAGATGGCGGTAGAACAAGGAAGAGGACGAAAGACCGCGTGCGTTCCGTGTCCCACTTAATAGAGTTCTGCTCCGGAATTGGCTTTGCGTGAATCGGAGGAAATGGAAAACTACCTCCCAGAGCAGCCGGCCGCTAGAATTCTCCTCCAGACAGCGACTGAATTCGACCTAGCTAAGTCCTACCACCGTCGAGACTCGAACCTTAAAACCTCCTGGTCAGAGGCACTGGAGTGACAATAATTTATTTCACTGAGGCGCCTAAGCAGGTGGGACCTTACGTGAATTTTATTTTTTTTCCTATGTCAAATGTTTTCTAAAAATCATTAGTAATCCTAATAAATTTAATTTTATTTCTTTAACGTTTAAAGCTTACACTTTTTCTAAAAAAGACAGCACATTATGACTACAGACTCAATTAATTTCAACCTGTTCCCTAGAAAAAAATAATACTTTGGTACTGAATGTTTAATGTGTTGTGACATGATTTCGTGTGATGGAGATTTTATTAACCGATATTGTCGTGTCTACTAGCAATACGAGTTGTTGATCTTCGTCGAAGATCTCACTCTCTGCAATAAGTAAATGTTCTTGGTTATCAGCCTGCTATTTATTTTTCTGATCTATGAAAGACACGTCTGAAATATTTATTTTCTAATCCGTAAATGACAATGACAAAACGCATACTGATCGACTCGCCGTGATAGCTCGTTGAGTTGTATCGATTGCACCCTGTAAACTGCCAGTCTAACATGAAATGCTTGAACAAGGAATTCCTATGCACGACTTGACTGAGACGAAGTTTCCAATTACAGCAGTCGGAGTGAACGCAGTGGAAACCATTCACTGCTTGTCAGTGTTGGAGTCGTCCAACAAATGAGCTGTGTGTCGTCCCGGCCATATTGACTTCACCAAGCTCCTCGAGTAACTTCTTTAGTTTTCGGGAGGGCCTACTGCCCCGGGCAGGAACAAAAGCTGTCTCAGAGCGACCGAAGGATAGCAAGAGAAGAGGGAGAGAGAAAGTGAGACACAGGGAGAGAACAAGTTAATGAGAAAATCACTGACTATGGCATGTGCTGTGGTGACGCCAGAGACAGAGTTCGGATGCAGAATTGCGGAGGAATCGGAAATTCAATAATGGGAGACAGAGATGTGAAGGCGAATCGACTCAAAGATGACGAGACGCGGAGCGAATAGACACGTCGACGGATGGACGCGGGGGAAGGATATGAGCGACGATGGGGTGAGTAAGGCGTGTGGACGGAGAGACGCAAGCGAGGGTACAGACGGGGAAGGATGGAGGCAGGGAAGGATGGAGGCGGGGAGGATGGAGGCGGGGGAGGATGGAGGCGGGGGAGGATGGAGGCGGGGGAGGATGGAGGCGGGGGAGGATGGAGGCGGGGGAGGATGGAGGCGGGGGAGGATGGAGGCGGGGGAGGATGGAGGCGGGAGAGGATGGAGGCGGGGGAGGATGGAGGCGGGGGAGGATGGAGGCGGGGGAGGATGGAGGCGGGGGAGGATGGAGGCGGGGGAGGATGGAGGCGGGGGAGGATGGAGGCGGGGGAGGATGGAGGCGGGGGAGGATGGAGGCGGGGGGAGGTTAGGGGCTGGTGCGGTGGATAGTCGTAGCAGAAAGCGGATAATCAAGGAGGCAATTAGTGGTAAAACAGATAGTGCTGGCACTAGTTAGACCAAAGGAGTAAGTTTAAACGGTCGGCTGGAGTCTCGGTGCTAGGAAGAAAACGAAGAGGCAGCAGAAGGCAGAGGGGGTGAGGGGGGCGGCTAAAGGAGCAGGATAAACGTCGTCGTGCATGAAACAGGACGCACCGGGCTTAGCGCAGCCTGACGGGAGAGAGCGGAGGAAAGCCGGAGTTGATGAAAAGCTCACAACCCCGAGATCGATAAGGGCGCCCTCTCGCGCCGGTGGGAAGTTCGCGAGGCCGCGGGCGCGGGTGGGAGCAAGAGGGCCGCTAACGGCGAGAATCACCATTCGGAACATGAATAACGCAGCGCGGCCGCGCCCGGCCAGCCTCTCCGCGCGGGCGGCGTGCGCCTGACAGCTGAAAAACGGAGGACGGCGACGCGACGCGACGCGCTGTGCACGCGCTCTGGCGCTTTGAGGCGCGAGCGCTCGGCGCGGCCTGAGGAAGGGATGCTCCGGCCCCGTCAGGTACAATATTGTTAGACTTACATTGCAGGTCGTGTGCAGCACAGAATACACATTCTTCTCTATAGAATCAAAGTTTATAAGCAAAAGCATTAATTAGAAAGAATATAGCCATTACAAATATCTAGGGCTAATAAATATGCAGGGTACACTGTATATAACGAAAATACAATGATCTTACTGGTAATAATGATTAATAAAACTGGTAATAACAAATCCAAGGTTCATTTGCCACGTAGCAATTTATTAAAAAAAACAAATACATATGAAACTAAACAAACTAATAATTACTAATATCTACTAGTTTCTTGTTTTCTTGGGACTATTAAATTGAAATGGAATAGAGAAAAGTATCAAAATTCTATAAAAAAGTAACTTAAACAAAGCAAACGAATAAATTCAGTGAACAAAAACAAACAAAAAAACCCTAAAGGTATTATTTACTGTTAGTCCGTTTTACTTCTGTACGTTTCCTAAAAAAATCAAACAGTTCATAGAAGCTTCTCTTCTTCTTTTGTATCGAAACTACCCGCTCATATTTAATCTATATACTGCTTTCCGTGGATTTCGGATTGCCTCTTCCTGTTTATCAATTCAAGTACATTCAACTTCCCTTAATGACATCAAAATTCTGCCATTCTACCTCTATAACGTCTTCTTAAGTTTAATTTCTCCATAGGAATACCCAATCCTCCTATAGTTCTATCTTCCTATAATCCACATTGCTCTCAAGAACGCACAAATTCTTCCTCGTTTGTGTCAAGTCAATGAAACATAAATTTCTTTTTTACGTCAGCTCACGACGGCGTTCTAACCATTTGTGGCTGTTGATTACCTTCTAGAACCTATTATCTTCGTTGTCATGACATTCATGGCTTACTTTATAAATCTTTAACCCCTTTGGTTAGGTAAAGTCAAACATTATGCCATAATAATTAGTTTCGTATTGAAGAACTTGACCTCCCTAGCGTGGTAATGTATTTCATTACTACGCTAAGACGGTAATGTAATGGCATACTTTTCCACTCTTGAAAATATTTTGGATTTTTGTCTTGTATCCTACACTCTTTCCCTTTAAAAACGCTAATAACTGAGTAAACTTACTGATACTAGTACGTTTACTCAGCCTTTACTTTACCTTGTACTACCAAGTGGTGCTACAGCAGAAACAGGCTGCTATTGAGACCATTCTAATTAAACATTTTACGAACTCCGAATCTTCGAACATCAGAACCATGAAAATAATAAAAGTGTTCACATTTGTCAACACCTCACAGGAATAAGCCTAGCCAAATTCAACCAGAATTGTATGCAGGTTAAATGGAAAACTTGGTGTACAGATTTTGGTAAATTGTTTTGTAGATTTTACTGGCCGAAAATCGGTATTAAACACCCGCGGAAGATTTAAAATATAAGGAAGGTAGATTTTACCTCGGAGATCTGAAAATATAATTGTTTGGACACCTTCAATTTTTCAGCCATATATTACGTTACAAATGCTTGTGATCGTTCACAATATATAGTAGCTCTGTCGCTATATATTCTGTAGGTAAGTACATTTATTCCGTCAAAATATAGTTAATAAATTCAATATACCGGTTGGCTTTTAATATATCTGGCATCGTAGTTTTAAATATTTATTCATTTAAAACCATTTACATTTTTTATTTAAAATCTTAGTTCCATGTACTACAATTATAATTAAATAGTATAAATATAATCAGCAATTGAAATAATAGCATTCTTTTTATGTTACTATGAGTAAAAGCTTTTTTAGAGTAACCCTATCCAATTCCCCCGCATTTTCTCGGAAGTGCAGCGCATTTAAAAAGGCATGTAATTCAATAAAAACGTAAATGAATTTAAGGAACTCATGAAATTGAATTTTCGGTGTTAAGGAAGTCTTCATCGTGATGTAGCAATTTCGAATCAGTCTTTCTGCTGTACTTCTTAGAGAGACAGAGAGAGCGTATAAAATAAGATAATTATTAAGAATCAATGTGACAAAACATACGAGATACCTTGTTGACATTGTATGATTACATAGTGCAAACCAGCCAGTCTTTTTGCCAAACGTTTGATTCATATGATCTTTTTATCAAAAAAGAATTTATCTTTTTTTGATGCATATTAAATTGACATATTTTTTTATGATTCTTCAAAGGAATTTCATTTCAATGATATTAATTTAATTAACAATTTTTTAACGTATGGTATTATCTATTCGATTTTTATTATTTGTTTATGCGTTAAAATATTCTCCTTAAATCGCGTTTTTGTTAAAACCTCTAGAAACTTTCTTTTTTCAGAATGATAAAAGAATATTTGGGAGCAAGAAGGAAAAAAAACCTTGCTCTTTATTGAAAGTCGGATTCACGTCTAGTGACATCTCATTAGCCCTCAATGGAGGCAGAAAACTGTCTAACCATTAGTAACAGTTGCACGGACGCACAGTCGCATGAACTTTCAGACTCGCGTATCAACGAACGGACACAGGAACACACGACTTAAAGCCACAACCCATTAATGAATTTCTTTGGTTTTGTGTAATATTCATTGGTCATAATTCTCAATTTTCTCATCTTTTCCTTACATCACTTACCGAAACGTCGAAGTGTGTGTTAGCGAGTCTGTCCATCTGTCTGCGAGCAACCCCTTGCGCGTAAGCCATTCCCAGGATTTTTTTAGATAACTGTATTTCCGAACAATCATTCCCGTCTCGAAGTCTAGGAATTCGAAAATAATTGTTGAAATTTTTGGAACATTATTTGAAGGCCTTGGAATTTTTTCAATTTTTCCTCAAAAATTAATCATTTTTATCCTTAAATTGTTAGGAACAATGGTTTAATGTACATACAAAGATGACATGCTTTCCGATATTCACTTTAAATCTTCAATTGTTTAATCGTCTTAATATTGACAATTATTAGAATTTTTGACCCAAGTGTACAACTACATTATTGATATATTTTTTCATCAATAAAATAAATGTTCTCCATATCTAATTCATTAAATAATTTCTTGAACATTTTCTAAACTATGTGTAGATTTCATGCAATTTTGAGCAAAATATAATAATTTTAAAAACACGATTTGCTCAAAAACATTTCGAAATTTTATCTTTATTCATTTTGAATGAATAGGGGTAAAATTAATACCATGACATAAACGCTGCCTAGATGCATTCTTACACTGCTTCTATGAACACAAATGTATTTTTAAGTAGCAAAATACCCGGCGTTGCCCATGTTTTCTTCACATCCAATCCTTGTGGAAGAGGAAAAATATCAATATTATATAAACCTCTGTGTTTAAGATTAATATTTTAAATGTAATTGGTTCAAATGGTCTGTCCTTGGTCGTCCTGTCCTATCCACACACTTACATGCATTACCCTCTCACACATGTCAGTGACCAGACGGGAGTTAGTTCCAGCTAGCGACAGTGCCCAGTTGGGGAGGTTCTCAGTCGAAATCCGCTACGTAGGTCCGTGTAGAATCTCACAAGCGGGACCAGAAAACTAGTAGCTACCGAGATAGAATAGTCACCGATGCTAAGGACTAGACTACACTACACTGATGACTAGACAATCGACCTTATCGGTTGATGTATCGGAAACATTAAATGAGCAATGAACCGTAGGTAATGAGCATTTCCTGTGGTGGTCTTCTACTACGCAGCGATGTCCAGAATTCCATCGTCGCTGCGGGACCCACCCTGCGTGTCTCTGCCCCAGCAGTCGCAGTCGCAGCCTCAGCCGCGTGCTCTGATGTCGCCGCCGCCCGTGCGCGGAGCCCGCCCCGCCCGCCCCGCCCGCTTCAAAGACGGCGCTCCACCTCCCTTCAGCGGACGCTTTGAAGCCGCTGGCGTGTGCGTAATGTGGGCCCTTCGCCACAGCCGCCGTTGCCAGCACAGCCGTTGCTTCCACATCCTCTCTGGCACGCCGCTCTATCACCCTTTTCCGTGCACTGTCACCTCCTCAAACGTCGCCATCATTTCCTCTTCAGCCGACACCAACGAGACATCCAACACGACCGTCAACACGACCGTCAACACGGTCGTCAACACTGTCGTCAACACGGTCGTCAACACGGTCGTCAACACGGTCGTCAACACGGTCGTCAACACGGTCGTCAACACGGTCGTCAACACGGTCGTCAACACGGTCGTCAACACGGTCGTCAACACGGTCGTCGACACGATCGCAGCAGCGACCACAAACACGAGCACCACCACGAGCACCACCACGAGCACCACCACGAGCACCATCTCGCGCACCATCTCGCGCACCATCTCGCGCACCATCTCGCGCACCATCTCGCGCACCATCTCGCGCATCAATGCCGCACCAACCACAACGATCACCGCCTGGCACTATCACTACCAACTCCTCATTCTTTTGGGACCATTCCATCCACCGATATCTCCTCCGTCCCCTTCACCTCCTCTCGGCCTCAACGGACTGCGACACTCTCCTTGTGCTTCTATCTCTTCTTTTCAAATGCATCTCTTCTTCTCTTCTGATTTCATTGCCGTCGAGCTATCTCTAAGCGATCGTGTTGGAATTCCTGCGAGCGTCTTGTTGCATTCGATGTGTACTGCATTGGACAGAGGTTGTAACACTTGGCGCACAACGTGTAGAAACCAAAGATTCGAATGCCTGTCGCTTCAACCGGAACTGAAAAGTGAAATTCAAATTTTCATGAGTCGAAATTATTCGTATTTTCTCTCTTTCGTGTTTTCCTAATATGCGTACTTAATTTGTAGATGATAATAATTTTACATTTACTGTAGCGATACCGATTTCCTCATACGTTTTAAACAAAATTCACCGGACCAAAGATTAAATAAAACAAACTCGATCGCCCCGAGTTCTACTGGGAGAATAAACAGATGGCGACACGCGCGCAACCTCGCTTATCGTGACAGCCATTTGCGCCCCCGGCTCATTAAGAAAGTCGTTATAAGGGTCGGTGTCAAAATATTAACGGAGAGAGAGGCGCGCGGACGCCAGAACAGCTGCGAAATCTTTAGAACGATAATTCTTTCACCGGACAACGCGCCCCTCGCGCAGGCTTGGCCGATGTTCTAGAAGGAATAAGAAAAACATTGTACACTCACAGATGGCCCAGAGAGCGGAAATTTCCGTGGCTTCCCCGTCGCGATTGGTTGGAAATAGTGAAATGCGCCATCACCTTTGGCCAATAGCGACGCGACTATTATAAGGAGCTGGAGCACGCGAGAAAATAGGTGGGGGTAAAAGTTTACTTGCTACATTTCCGAATTACAAATTTTCACTACGCTGAGGGCAGTCGGGAGAGAAACTTCTCTGGGGGGGTAACTATTCGTCGGGGAGAGACCAGTGTGTCTCTGAAAGACTTGTAATTTTTGTCGGAAGGAGCCTGAGTGTTAGGCTGAGGGCAGTTGGGAGAGAAATTTCTCCGGGGGGGGTAACTATTCGGGCGAGTACGCCTATAAGGGACTTATATAATTTTACTGCGAGCTTGAGCATTGAGCCGACTGCAGTAGACAGAGAAAACTGCTCTGAAGTGGGAATTAGTTGTGAAGAGAAGTGAATGTTTTTCTAAAGGAGTTCTAGACTGTCCGACGTTGTGTTCGAGAATTATCATGGAAAGCAGAGGTACGCATAGTTGACTGCTACGCTCCTGAGATCGAGAGAATCCCGGCCGCTCCGAGTTCAACCAGACACTACCAGACGCCGTTACAACGCTGCCAGACTCCGCCGCCCCTTGGTGACGTCACGACCCGACCGCCCAGCTGTTGGCACGGGAGGCCATCGGCCTCCGATGCATTCTTTTGAAGACCGCCAGACGCCCCTCTCGACCGCGCCCGCCCTCCCCGGGCGCGCAAAGACCTTTTTCCAGGCAGTATCATTCAAGGGCATTCGTCCCTGTGTAAATTTTGTAATGCGGTGCCGCCCTATGGCACATTGACTTGTAACTTTTGTTTTTACCATTGTAATGTTAGTTATAATTCTCCTATTTTTTAAGCTTTACTCTGAATTCTAACCTTTCATCTTCTTTTCTTTTCACCTAATTTTCTCAATTTTTTACTAAATTTACAAATGTAACTTCCCTGGGGCATTAGATTTGATTGCCCAGGAATAAAAGTAATTTTTTACCAGTGATCAAAGTGTTTATTTCGCACTGCCATTGTATCTGTTTAACGATTCCTTCCATCACCGACTGAGCTATAACCGGGCCGCTAACCGGGCGTTCTCTAACGAGACGACCGGGGGTGTTACATTACATCTACTCTCGTATATTTTAAATTATCAAAAATGATCATCAATCAATTTTGTTTTTGTTGAAATTTTATAAAAAGTACATAATTATTTTTTTATCGTTTCACTTCAGTTATAAATACTTCTATATTTCATAATAATTTCGGTAAATTTCAATCTTACGTCTAATTAATGTGTTGCGAATGTAATTAATTGGTCTTAGACAGCCTTTAGCTTCGAAAATACTTCGATCATACACAAACTAAGGTGGCGTTAATTCACAACTTTCATCACTGATTTTCAAGGAAACAAAATACTTAGAAATAATGTCTCCCGTCTTGTGTAGTAGTGTAGTGCATGTATGTAAGTAGTGTAGAGGACGAAACAAGGATGTGAAACAAAAAATCGCGCGTCATCCGTGGGACGGTTAAGGTATTGTCACCAAATGTCATTGGCTACGCTGCACCTGTAGGAAATCACGAAAGGTGGCAGCGGCAACGGCTCTAACAGTCACGTTTGCTCTGCCCGGGTGTAATAACCGCGGACGCTTGGAAAGCCACGTTACCATGGCTCTTGTATAATACTGTTACATTCTAGTTAATCGGCGACTTTCTGGCACCGTCATGCGTCAGACTGACAACAAGTTCTATCAAGCTCATTTTGTACAAATGCAAAGTTTTATACTTTACAAACGTATTCGATGTGTGTGTGTGTGTGATTTTGGCAAGAAAACCAGTGGGCACATGTATCCACCAGTATCATCGCTAAAGCCCCATCTTCACATAAGAAAGGTATTGTGTTAATTAGGAACTAACACCCTCAGAGCAAAGGTACTGAACTCTCTTGATATTTATCAAGCGTGAAGCAAGTCACAAATTATCAATTACAAACTAAAATTGTTAACCAATAGGAACATTTATCTACCCTGGTTACAAATCTCTATTTATTCAAAATTACTGTAAATTATTATCACTTAATATTCTTTGTATTAGATATAAGTCAAAATTTCAAAAGTTCGTTCGCCTTAAGGTAGGAAATACCCGCAATTGTAAATTTAGTCAAGTAAATGTTTTTTCAAAATTTATTTATTAACCACTCATTTTACCCTTCCTTTTACAAATTTCCAATTGGGTTTTGAGTTGTATTTCTTTCAAATCATAAGAAGCTACCAGAGATTCACTAGTGAATAGAACAAACATTAATATTACAGGCAATATTCAACCAAAAGCAGGTATAGTTCCGGTATTCCCTTAGTATCATTCAGAGACACCACGAAAAACTACCAATCAGGACAGTTTTCAATTCGCTACAGCTCCTACTCTAGTGCTAGAAATCCGCCACCACCTGTATTCGAGCTCTAGGACTTCCGATCAACCTTTCCTTACGACGGATGCATAGCCATGCAGCGTCATGGTGGGTATAGAAACGCAGGTTGATTAGCAAGATACTCTCAGAAGAGAATATAAATTGGTAAATTTGCATCGTTTAGCTGCGATATTGTATATAATTTTATTGCAAGATTGTGGGATTTAGAACTTCTAAGTGTAACACTAAAAACAAGGTGATTAATGCTGGAGAAATCAGTGAAATGATCGAAATGTGCAGATGATGAAAAGGTGACAGTATTTTATTTTTTAAAAAATTGAATAAAATCTACCATGCGGTGTGTTTCTGTTAGCGAGAAATAAATTCGAGAAAGAATTATTTGCTGGGTCATTTCTAGACACGTTGGGTTCTGATTTTAAAGTTGTCAATATCATACTCTCCCAACATAGCTCTCCTTCTCCTTATCTGAAAGAAAACTCGCAGAAAATATATTCGTGAAAGATTTTTCTTTTTATGTAAGTTTGTATAAGTGAGTAATAATAAATGTTATTATTATTATTATTATTATTATTATTATTATTATTACCTTTCAAATTAAATGTTCATCATATGATCCACATTCTCTCATAAATCACACATAAAATATTTCTTTCTTCGATTGTTCCTGGCCTTTTCTCGTACTCTTCCATTCTCTAAATCAGGTCCAATGTAATTCATGAAGCGGAAACTGGATAATTAAACTGATTTCAAATTATGACAAACATCAAATTTTGAGTAATTTTGTCGACGGAAGGTTACCAAGAACCGGTTACAAAGACGAAAGGTTACAAAGAAAAGGTTACGGGTAACCTTTTGAGACCCAAACATTGTGCACAGGTAGGAAAGTTTCTACAACAGACTCACGGCATCAACAGATGCCACCGCAGTGCCTCTGAGTGGGAGGTCCAAGGGTTCGAATCCCGACCGTGGCAGGATTTTCGACACCAACTCGAGAGCTAGGAGTGCTGGATGGGAAAACCCAGCAAGCGGGCTTCGAGGGCGTTGCCGGTTCACCCATCAGCGGGGAACGTCAGCTACCTCTCGAGATAAAAACATGCCTTGCACTTACGAAACTAATGATCTGGAATGGTTCGAAACAAAAAAATCCTTGTACGTGCTAAGTAGCTTAAACATTTCTGAGCATAAGCTACCCTGCTCGCACTAGTGTAAATTGCTTGGGACTTGTGTGTACTCGTAGGAAGGTCATCGCTTGATGAGCCTACAAAAACTCACAAGCACCCCCTGAAACAACGAAATTGTTTTCCTTGCTGCGAAAACCTTAGACTAATTAAACATGATCTTGCATTTCAACATCGCACTTCTTTTAAGTACAGAATTTATATACTGTCTTTTGTACAATATCCTTTATTTACTCTAATGTAAAATAGCTGACTACATGATGAAATTCAAGAACATGCTTCCTACCCTATTGTACAAACAGTAATTGATCAGCATTTTTAGAATTGTAACAGCTGCAACTCTGGGGGTCATATAATAATTTTTTAGTTTGTAATTATCAGTAATTAAATTGACGCACACGACGTGAAATTAATAATTTATTGGCTTTTTCATTGCAAAAATTTAAACATACTTTTTCATTTAAAGTTTCACACTTATTTTACAAAACTCATGTATCAGTATATATTTTATATTAGTTCTGTTCTAATTAGACATTTAATGTAACATAACACATTTAATTTAATGCAATCTATCATAAATGCGTAAATTTTGGGGAATGAATACAGAGAATCGCCTACAGGATGTCCTTGAAGCGACCCAGAGCAACTTTTATTGTGTTATCTCTGCCGATAGGACATCCGCGACAGTAATTGGTTGTTACGGACGCGAATCCAATAGTTTGTTTGTTGTAGTCCTCAACTGTTTCTCCGCTTCGAATAACTATTTACTATGGTTGTATTTGTGAATCCCCACAACGTTTAAGAGCTAAAAAACAGTAGTGTGATTTGTTCGTGTTTGTGTGCGTGTTATATGTTGACCTGAGAACATATTTTCTTTTATCCATTTTCGCTTTTGTCGATTTAGAATTTCATTAAATAAATAATTGCAGTTAGAATATTAATCTTTCCTACAAGTGCTGCTTCAAATCTCCAAAAGCCAGTTCTAGATGTACGCTAATTTGTGATGAAATTTATAGAATTCTATAATAAATTATTTAAATAAAGATCATTAATATTTTAAACAGTGTTGCAGCGTGTATATGTCTGCAATGTAACTTGAAAAATGACCGGAATGAGATGAAAAAACAGTGATGTAGAAAATGAATGTAAATTGACGATTTTTTTCATTCATTTTTCTCAGTTAAGTTTATCGTATTTGGTCTTTCTTCTTTATATTATCCGTAACACATGATTCGAAACGATCCATCTTTTTACTTTAACAGCCTAAATACTGGTACATCTATGCGCATTGAAATAAAGAGATCTGGAACCAATTAGAATACGGCGCTCCAGCCGGGAACGATTATATAAGACAACCAGAATCTGGCACAGTTTTAGATAGGCTACTGCTGCTACAATGGCAAGTTATCACGATTTACGTGAGTTTGAACGTAGTGTTATAGCCGGTACAAGACAGATGGAGCATAGCATCTCCGAGGTCGCGATGAAATTTGGATTTTCCCAAATGACCATTTGACGAGTGTAACGTGAATATGGGGAATCCGGTAAATCATCAAACCTCCGGCACCGCTGCGGCCGCAGTTAGATATATTGTAACGTATTAGCCAGCGTGCCTCGTGGCATCTATTTGGGGACGCTTGGTAAGGGATTAGTAAGAGGAAACTCCTCGCCACAGGAAGGAGAGAAGGGTTTTTTCGTAAAGCAAGAACGCGGAAACGGGAGACACAAGGCTTTGGGGTCTTCCGGTCTTTAGAAACCCTTAATTGTTAGCATTAGAACAGCGGTGGGGAGGTGGCGTGACGTAGTAGGTCACGTGAGCCTCGACTATATAACGGAGTGTACAGAGCCAGTGGGTGGGTTCTAGAGACAGTGGGAGAACATCGTGCAGTTGCACAAAACCTGGCGCCACGACGGTGCTGCGGCGGGCTGGGCTCGCGAGGCATGTCACATGTTGACGAGCCTGTGGAGGACTTTGTGTCCTTGGGTGACTGCGGTCACGTGGGAGCGATGCTGTGTGCGTGCTCCGAGGTGAGGAGTGGTTGAGTGCCACGATAAGATCGCTCCTGCGATCGAGGCAAACCATCAGTTGGTACGCCAGTACGGAATTTGTGTCCCAGTGTGACATCCGGTCACGGAAGCTAGGCTTTGTGCGCGCTTCAGAAGTAGGAGTGGCGAATGCCACAATCGAAACCGATAATCAATCGGGTTTGGATCGCTCCCGCGATCAGGGGATAGTAGGTCTATCAGAACTAGGGTGTAAGAAGGAAATTAATTGTAAATATTTGTTGTGTTTTCTTTGTAAAATAAATATATTTGTTACATGAAAGCTCTGTGTCTGTGTTCGCTGTGAGTATCCATGACGTCACAATATTGTCATGTTTATGAAATTAGCTGTCACCGGGTTATCCCAATTGTAGTTTGAATAAAATTATTATTTATTTTGATTTAGTATTTGTTATTATTTGTTTCAAATTTATTATCTATTATCATTTATTATTATTTATTATTATTAAGGTAATGAACAGTTTTTTGAATTTTTTGAGACATTATCGATATGGGGTTTTGGAGCTGAGCGCTCGCGCGAAGAATTCTAGCAACGTGCTTCGCTGATAAGTAGTTTTTCGTAGTTTCTCTGACCAAGAAGTAATGAAGCATGTGGAAGCTTAAACTTCCCAAGCGAACTATATACAGCGTGTGATCTGTCCTTCGTCATTCTCCCCTTACACACACACTTACACGCCTATACTACGCACATGTGGGGGTCCAGTCGGAAGCTTAGGGCTTGCCCTGTTGGGGGCGGATCCCGCTCGAAGAGATACCTGGAGGGAGAGAACCTCTGCAAGCCAACGTGTAGGTCGGCGTCGGCTCTTCTGTCGTAGCGTGTGGTGAATACGGCCACCTTCCGGGATATATTCATACTATATACACTACACTCACAGGCCTTGTTGTCAGTTGACGCGTCAGGAAACACTAAACACTTCCTCACCTCGAGGCGAAGCGCGGTGTCAGGCTCTGCCAGCCGCTTGCAGCGCGCAGTGGAGCAGGGATGGGGAGAGACTGAAGTGCAGAAAAGTGAGACGGGGGAGGGGGAGGGGGAGGGGGCGCCGGTCCATTTGCGTCGCATCTCGCAGTCGGCGCGTGTCGCGCGTGGGGCCCAAGTGCCCCGCGCTGTTCGCACGAGCCCTTTCGATAGCCCCCCTCCCTCTAACCCCTGCCCCCAAGGGCGCGAGTACGCGGCGCTACGTAGCGAAAAACCGGCTGGCTCACTGACATCGTTGGCACTGACTCTGCAGCCTCTCTGCCCGGAAGACCCCCCCCCCTGGGTTCCAGTCCACACGATGGTGGTTGTAGACACTAGTTAGATAGCTGGCTTCAATTCAACCGCTGACGGGGCAATTCGAGCAGCTGGTTGATCTGGTCGGTAGTTCTTCGTGGTTTCTCCGAATAATCCGGACAAATGCCGGAGCAGTACTCTAACAAACGGGCCACAGACTGCGCGCATTATTTTCCGCAGGGGGATCGTAGGTGGACACGATCTCTGGTGAAAACATGGAGAAAATCACTCGGGCCATGAGTTTCACTGCGACACTCACGTCGATAGCCTCGAGATGGAGGCAGTGAGTAGGAGCTGCTAAGCTCCTGGTTGCCGGTGGCCCATCAGTCGGGCTTGTGGCGTGTCGACCTTTGGGCAGAATCGGGTGATGAAGATTCTTCGGAATGCTCTGGAATCCACAGATAGATGACCGGCGGTAACCTGATATCCCCACCAGGTTGCCTAGGTTCTGGCGATACTCACGTCAATAAAAGGCGTAAAGGTGTAGTCAGTGAGGGGGCGGCGTCCTTGTGCGGTGTCGGGGGGTGCAGATGAAGGCTAACGCCTAAATGCCTACCCTGGGGACTCGCGCCCCCTGGTAGAACATAAGCAGCAGTGGAGTTGAAGCCCACCCAGGTTTCTAATGCGGTGAATATTTCCTTCCTTTTCCTTTTTTATCCTCCCCCCTACTCACACACATATGTGTGCACTACAGTATCACATACAGTATGTCAGGAGACGAGAGGAGCAAACGACTTGTGGGTCGGCGCCGGATCTCAGCATTCAGAGGGAGAGAAACTGCTTCCCGTTGTTAAAACATTATCTCAGGTCTATAGCGTTGACATCCTCAAAAACATCAATAAATCGATAGGACCCGATACATAAAAAGAATAACGCAGATAATAGTTAAGGCAGAGAGGTGAATGTAGTTACATAACAGAAGATTAAACATAAATGGTACTGACTAGAAAAACATGAGACAATGGACTAAGAACTTGCAAAGAAATTGTGATTCACCAGAAGAAAACGAAGAAGAGATATAATAAAATAAGTGGACAATGTGTAGAGAACATGGAAACGAAAAGTACATTAAAGATAACTAGCACGAAGAGGAAGTTAGAGAAGTAATTAATTGAAAGGTGATCCGTCGAAAATATTAGTCAGCCTTTAAACTATCTCGCTCATTTCATACAGCTCTTTGAGGACTCAAGTGACGAATTTCAGAAGTGGAACCTGGGTGTTGAACATATTACAAAACCTTGTGGTGGGTAGTCATTCGGTAAAATGTACCCATAAACATAAATTAAATCAGAGTTTGGTTATTTTAAAATTGTAATAACGCATATATCACTTTTTTTGGGTAATTTCAAATCGCAAAAACACCTAGGTCATTAGCGGCCACTATTGAATTTAACTGTGAAGATGTTATGATGTGGGGATGATAGGGGGTGAAAGGGCAAACACAAATACAACCATGTCCCATGCGGGCCTGGAATCCGCGATCCTTCAGTCCGAGATCGCTGCTGCCTTAACGATGTCGACCACGGGCCGGAGAATTGTTCTTCTAACTGCAAACTGCGTACTTTCTCTTTATTCTGCCTCTCCCAGCTATTGCAGTTCACTTCACTCGAGCGACAGTCACATTCTCACGCGAATGCGCCGCCGGGCGGGGCGGGGGAGCAATCGCCATCCAATTGCCGGGGGCGGTGGAAGGGGCGGGGCCACGAGAACGGAGTGAGAGGCGGGGACGTCGCCGTGGGTGGTGGTGGAACGGTTGGAGGTGGCGGGGGCGGAATAGGGGTGGCGCCGGGACCCCAGAGGCGGAGGGGCAGGTGCGGTATTGGCGGGGTCAGAGACGATGGAAGTGGGCGGGGGCGTGGAGGTGTGGGGAGGAGAGGTGGAGACATGCAGGAGTGGAGAGGAGTGGATGCGTTGGAGGAGATCTGGGGGGTGGAATCAAAGGAGATGTGGGGGCGACACGGCGAGAGGTAGAAGGGGATAGATTTATTATTTCTGCAGGTATGTTTATACAACCTGGTGGCAGAACACTACAATTTACATATTACAAGTCGAAATATTAATACAACGCAATTTTAAATTAATTTAAGACAATAATAATAATAATAATAATAATAATAATAATAATAATAATAATAATAATAATAATATATCAATAAAGGCAATAATAACATTAGCATTAACTCTACTTTTTATGACTGTCTTGCACAGATATTTTATTTCATAAATAAACTTTCTAAATACACTGCCCTCCACTTCACTAAACTTGCACTTACCTGCTCTACTTCTCTATTGCACTACACTTCACTACACGTCACGACACTCCAATTAAACTACTACTGTAAATAATTATATATTTAATAAAGCAATATATAGTAATTATCACAATACTAATAATAATATTAACAATAACAATAATAATAAAATATTTATTATTTTAATAAGCCTAACGTACTAATTACTAAACTTCGCAACTATCATCAGTTAATATACTACTTTTAAATCTTTGTACACCTAGACGAAATGGTTCCATGGCTGTTGCAAGCTACTTATTCCAGTCCGTTCTAGTTCTATATGTAAAGGACAATTTTCCAACATTAGTTCTCTGTGGCCTGAACTGAATTTTGCGCTTGTGTGCCTTCTACTGAAGTAAGTGGGTCTCTCGAGTCAGATGCACGGGAGGCGGTGAGTGCCTTGGGGTGGTGCGTGTCTGGGGGCGAGGGGCTGGGAGTCGAGGCGGCGCGGTGGCGCTTCGAGCGACTGTAAGGGGCTGGTGCCTAAGGCTGGACCGAGCTGTGGGGCGGGGAGGTCGGGGGAGGGGAAGTGGCACCGGAGGGGCGGGCGCGCGTGGGCGTGGGGGCGGCGGCTCGGGTGGTTGGTGACGCCGCCGCTGCCTGGCTGCTCCGGGGGCGGCGGTGCAAAGGCGATGGCCGCGCGGGTGCCACTGGCAGGCGGAGGAGGGACGCCCTTCCATTGATATGGTAATCGCACTCCCGCCCGGGCCCACACACGGGAGCGCCTTTGCGAGATGAGGTAGCGGCTCCTCGCAGGCCGTGGGAGGAGGCGTCGCTGCGTATGATCCTGGGGGATGTTGTACTGAGTGATTGAGCAGCCAGATGCGCTAGTCGTTTTCATAAGAGACACGTGTATAATGCCGTTTTGTTTTTCCTTAATAGTTCTTTCTTATATTATGCAGTGCATCAGGAAAGTCTCTCCACTTTGTCACCATGAAAGTGAGGGTGCTAGCAACCAAAATTTATCTTCTTTTCGAGCAGAAGGTATCGCTGCGACCGTCGGAAGGGAGGTGTGGACGCTGCGGGGGAGGGGGCGAGTTTACGGCTGCAACAAAGCTGAGGGTGGAGGCGGAGGCGGGGGCGGAGGTGGCTCTGGATCGGCGCAGACTTTTCTGGCGCGCGTTACTAGTAGTATTGATTTTTCGATGTTCTGCAAGCTACAATATCGTTTCCCTTGAACTAGTATGTTAATATTTTAGTTAAAACCTCTGCACGATGATCCCACGACTGCCTGACAGACGCAAATACCTCGCACTGCTTGCCTGGCACTCGCATAATATTAAAATATGCATGCAAAAGTGGTGATGCCACTTTTAACTACACAATTAGATCACCCATTAGGCAGTATATTGTTATTAATGTTTTCTCGTATATATTAATATGAGGTATCTCATTGTAAATGACCCACGATAAAAGAAATGTCAAATAAATAAAAAGTGTTAATTAGTAAAATATCTTCAAGTTTGGGTTCAAACCTCATTCGTCTTCGTAGAGTATTCAAGATATGGAAATGCAAAATGAACCTTCACTAGGCGTGAATATTTATGTCAATTTGACGCATGCGCATTGTCGGGGCTCTCAGCTTCAGAATTGAGGGGAAAGCGGAAGGAAATCCAAACGCCGAGGTGACGTTGCCGGGCTCGTCAACTGCTATAGTCATTGGTCCCGTTTGTGTAGTGAATGTTTTATCGCGGGGCGGCGGTGTTTCTTCCTCGCTACATTGAGAGATCTGTCCCCCTTCAAAGGTTCGCTCCCAGTTGCTCACTGCCCCATCCTAGACAAACTCTAGGCTCTCGAGCGGACTCCCAACATGTGTGCAAGTTGGGGTTGTGTTTAACAGGAGAGGATAGGACAACGAAAAGAAAGGCAATATCGTGCGCGAGCAGTGGTTCGATTGTTAGAGTATTGCTCCGGCATTCACCTAATATTGGTCGAAGAAACAACGGAAAACTATGGATCACAGCAGCCGACACATGCTAATAATTCTAATATTTCACAAAACGTATTTATTTTTTACTGTATTGTCTTGTTTCTTTTCACTTTTTTGCATTGATTTATTCTTTTGGCATTTGTTTCGCTTTTTATATTTTTAACTTAGGACAATCGAAGAAACAAATCAAAATCAGTTATTTAAATTACTTTCATTGTCTGCTTACAATAAAACCCATTAGGGATTTGGGCAAACATTCTCCCCTGTCGGGATTTCAACTGAATGCCCTAGCAGATATACTCCCAGGTGGACTGTGCTTATTCATAACAATTGCTCGGTTGGCCTAATGATGTGAGATTGCATCACGTTTTTCTGCCAAACCAGTAGCCGTAATACCTTTATAACACGCCTATATGAATTCAGCGCGAAGAACTAGCTTCATACTGAGTGTCGTTTAATTACATATTCCACAATCTTTTTTAACGTCACAGTAATTGCTCTATTTAGTCTTTTGCAGCATGTTTGAAATGTCCAAAGCATTAACCCAAATATATTTCAGTTCGAAATTCCTACCACTCAATCAGCTTGTTTCCTAGATCTCTTATAAAAGAAAATTGCAATGTCGGGCTTACTCACAGAATAACAATTACATTCAATGGTTAGTTTACTCAGTCCGTCCCAACACATTACTACGCTGTCCTTTATACTCTTGCTCTACAAATACCGCACTGAGATGATGTCCGCTAGTTGTTCAGCTAGTTACTGAGCCAGTAAATTGTATGAGAGGTTCATTTGCATAAAAGAAATGAACTCCAATTCAGTCAGCAGTGACTGAACGAACTTATTTTTATAAACAGTCTTGTCTAGTTCTAATTTCAATCATATTTTGGAATTTAATAAACTCCATACTTTCAATTATATATCTTACGTGTTATTTAATTTGTGTCTATTGTTTTGATTGAATTCCTGTGCGAATGAATGTTGATTACTTTCGCAATTATTTACGAGGTTCCAATATAGTATTTTTTAAAGTAGGTTGCTTTAATGAATATGACACTTCCTACTAGATAATCTGTAAAGATTACGATAATTATGATGATGAGTATTACAATTATGATGATATTGGCAAAAAAAATAATGGAATGTCCATGACTCATTTTTTCGGCCGTATCACCAAATCTTATAAATTTCCAAGTGATCTTTCTGTGGTTCTGTCATCATGTAATTCTCTGCAAACTCCGTGGTGAACAGCTGAGTTTGGAAAAGAGGGAAAAACGATTACGGGTTCCACAAAATTAATATCTGTCGTTGAGAAGTGATCTGCAGCGCTACTTTACGGAAACGCAACTTCTCGTCGATATCCTGAAATACGACGTCCGAGAGTAGAAATATTGAAGAACGTGCCAGGGAAACCAGGCCAATCAATTGCCTTCACAGCAGGAAAAATCCTACATTTTTTCGACTTCCAGACGAAACGTACAACGATGCATTCTAGGAAAAGCGAGAGCTCTACCCAACAGAGGTATTAAAAATAAAATATCAACAGAAATAATGTACGTAGATTATATAGAATTTGATGACTTATTGATTATTTTTGTCTATTTGTTCAAGGTATGAAAATATAATTTGTGCTTTAAATTGAATAGCCATTGTAGTTGCCGTGAATGGCAGTCTTCTGCTGTAATTTCACGCGCTGCATGTCTGACTCTAGTGATAAATGTTTTCTGCTGACAGCTGGTTGACGTGAGCGTGAAATAGTCTAGTTTGACGTAGCAGGCAACACTCCATACTGTGCTTCTCACATCTGTACCTGAGACCGTTTTGGAATGATGAATAAGTTGATTGTGGTTTTGGGGCACGTCCTATGCTATGGTCATTGGTCACGTTAGTGTGGCTAATGTCGTGTTTCGGGAGGCGGCGGTGTTTGCTCTTCTCCCATTGATAGTGAGAGCAAGGCGCCAACCTTCGCGAGGACTTCCCTCGCCAAGTATCCCCTCGGCAGGGCACCGCCTCAGCAAAGTCAAGCTGGAAGCTCCCGACACATGTGATAGAGTAGGGCATGCAATTGTGAGTCTGTGTGTATGCGTGTGTGTGTCTGAGAGAGAGAGAGGGGGGAGAGAGTGGTATAGATAGATAGGGAGAAGGTAGGGCAAGGAAAAGTATAGAAAATGTGCGCGCTGTAAATTGCTCGTTTGTTGGCGTTGTGCTTGGCATCACGTAAAACTACCGATTAGAGCGGCGAATCGCTAGAATCCCCTCCCCCCAGACACAGCTGAGATTGATCTATCTATACAGCTAGAGTCTAAAATTCGCCCCCAATAGTACTTGAACCCTGGGATATTCAGGTAAAAGTCACCGCAGAGACAACGGCTGGAGGCAACCCTCATCCGGGAGCCCAGAAATTTACTGGAGGGCTGGGTTGTCCTGTGGAGGGGAGGGAGGCTCCGAGGCTCAAGTCTTCCTTCCCCTCCGCAAGCGATACCTCCCGTCGCAACTCCGAACCATTCTGGGCGCCGCGCTCGTCTCGAGCCAGTTGAGCGCAGCTGATGTAGACTGTGTTTCGCTCGTTGGATGCCATGACCTGGCTGCACATATGGGGCCGACTACACGTTTCGTGTAAAAGCACCTAGGTTCGAGTCCCGGCGGTGGCAGGATTTTTGACACATCAGCTAGGTCGAATTCAGTCGCTGTCTGGAGGAGACGATCTGCTCTCATCGGTAGTTTCCCCTAGTTTCTCTGATCAGTACCAGCCGGGAGACACACGTGCCGGGAGAGCGGTCAGAGGCTTAGAGCGAGTCCTAGCTGAGGCGTTGCCTCACACTGGGGGATACCTAGTTAGCAAAACCCCACAAGCTGACGGTGAGTGGGCCCCGGTTCTCACCGCCCAGCGGGACAAGATCACGGCCACCGCCCAAGCAACACATGCACCACACTTACGGGAATAGCGTCGGAAGCGCTCTATCCGTCGGGATATTAGTGCGTAGTGGAAACCGTTCAAGGTAAAAGGCTTTTTCTCCTTCTGGGTTCCTTCTTACAATAAGCAGGACATGTACTTAGGGAAGATGAAAGAGATACTTTTTCCTCGTCAACTAGCAATGTTTAGTTCTCTAAAGACTTACCATTATTTATTTTTTGAGTATTATTTTTTAATCTTGAAACCTGCAACTTTATTTTGCTCGCCTATTTCAAATTTAAGTTATCTTGAAATTTGTAACAATTAGAATCGTTACACGTTAAAGAAAACTTAAATTTGAGATATACAAACAAAATAATATTTGCCACGCTAAGATTAATATAATAATATTCAAAAAATAAATGAACGATGATTCTTTTAAGAAACAAATTCATGCTCAAAGACAATTTGAAAACGTAAAAAAATTTAAGAAAAAGTTAATTTGTTTTTTACCAGTACTTTAAGTAGTGGTGAGAGAAAACACGGATTTTCAGTTCTGTATAGGAAGTAAATATTTCTTGTGACTGTTTATGCGATGAATGGTGATGTAAAGACATAAATATGGAATTCGCAACTATGTTCCTGAATATAATGTGACGTTGATTTATGTTGTATCCATATTTCATATAAAAGGATATTGAATAACATAAAATCAATCATGGGAATAACGACGAGTAGAGATGGAAATATAAATCCTCCATCTTTGAATATTGTGTGGGAGGGGCAAATTGATTGGTATTGATTTTCATAGTACTTCTTTTCTCGCGGATGAAATAGAAATATTTTGGACATTTCATTACTTGTACAATATTCTACAACTCTTCCAATGTGTTTTCAATCTCAGTCTTGAATTTTAAAATTATTTCACACTTATTATTGTAACATTCTATCCATTTAACCTCTGATGTTATCTATTTATAAGTTGATTTAAATAACGTTTGCTTTCCACTCACTACTTACCACTTGTATATTATATTACATATATTTTTTTGGTAACATTACTTTTTAGTACTTTTACTATTACTCTGTATATTTGTGGCATGTGATTAGGCGGAAGAGCGGGCCTGATGGCCCGAGCCTCGCCATATTAATAAAGACATTATTATTATTATTATTATTATTATTATTATTATTATTATTATTATTATTATTATTATTATTATTATTCCATGCCCGTATTACTACTCTTAATATTATAAACTGTTTTCTTCCTTCCGTTCAATTGTTTCGAATTTTGACTTTAATATTGGCTAAGCTACCATATATAGACTTTGTAAATGCAAGAGCAATGTGTAATTTTGCAAAAAAAGAAACTTTTAGGGTGATATTTTGAATTGGTATTAATTTTTTTGACCCGTCAAATGCATTTGTCTAAATTTGGAAGCGATCACTCTAGTTTTGTAAGTTTATGTAACACTTACAAGCGATTATATTGACACTTTCATTTGCAAATGTACCTCTCAGACATACAGAATATTGAAACATGATTTCTCTAAAATTCTAAAACAGAATTGTTTTGATTCAAATGTAGTAGTTGATTTTGGAATCAACATTTTCATCAAAATATATTTTAAGCTCTATTATGAAGCATCGTAACGTAACTAAAAGAGATAAAGTGTTCAAAACGAAAACAGAATACAGTAAATGCATTGTTGCCGCCGAAGCCTATATTGTTACGTTATTAGGTACACACGTCAAAACTTCTTCACATATTGCCTCACTGGATGGCTCATGAATAGAGAATATTGCGTATGAGATCGTTTATTATATGTCAAAAATAGGTAGGCGTATGACAAAAATGGACATCCGTTCTGGAATTTTTTTTCTCTCCTCGCTCCGGAAAGATCGCAGAGACATTGCTTGGGTTAACAACTCCACAAGCTTTTCTTCCCACGGCTTCTGAAAGGAAAAGTACGAAGCGAGTCGTGGGGGGGCGGTACCTTAGCTAGCGGGCGGGCGGGCGGGCGATTGCGTGGGCGGGAGTCTCCTCGCGCTCGTTTGTTTCCGCTGACGGCCCCTTCGACCGCGCGCGCGGGTTCCGCGTGATTTATGGCCCGCCTCAAAGTAGATTCCGCGAGCCGCGCCGTGCTTCTGCCCGATGCTCGTGGCGCCGAAAATAGCTTCGCTGCGATCGGGGCGTATTCTTTGCTGCGGGCGGCATTCGCACCTTCCGCGAGCGGTCGATGAGCGTGCTTCCGGGCGGGGAAAGGTGGTGCGACTTCACCGGGGCGCGTTGCTACCTACCCTTTTCCACTAGATGCGTGGTAAGTGATATGATGAATCGGTTGTGTAGTGCATTATTCGAGTTGTCTATTAGATGAAGCAAGACAGATAATCGACATTTATTTTCGGCCACTTAATACATTTATGACTCAATATAAACTTTTTAAATTAAATGTCCACAATGGAGAACTTCCGGCACCGGCGTGGCCTCTAATCAGTCTACGGAAGTCACCGTTGTGTCTACACTACACCCCACCGTTTGTTAGATGACATGTAATTAGCGGATTTTGACACAGTACAAAGTCCATTACTCACTATAGGAAATAGTTGAAAGGTCGCCGGCTCTGATTGAACATTATGGGACCTTTTATGATGCTCAGTAGTTATAGCTTTTCGGCCATATCTGAGATACGTGGGTAGTGTAGTACATTATTTGGGTTATCTATTAGGTAAATCACTACAAACTCTCGCCAAAGTGCATGTATGGTGATTCTCAATATAACATTTTTACAAGTAATAGTTGCAACGAAGCACTTCTACTCCCCGCTGTCTCTACTCGCCACGGGAATCTGAACCGAGGGCGCGGAGGGCGCGCCTCGATTGCGTTGTGCTGCAGTGAAGACCACGAGTCAACCTGCACCGCAACAAGAGCGTGGACTCTACACCGAAGTCTAGTACTGCCCATGGTGTTAAGCAGTAGAGAACTGAGCTGTAACTGAAGATGAGTGCAACTAGTACCCGAAGTAGGCCAACACCGTTTTATGAAAGGACAGGTTCAAATGTGTCCACTACAATTAATATTTTTTTAAGATCCACAACCACTGGCTTTATTGCCATACCTGAAATCGAAGATGATGACAATAATGGAGTGGTGGAATGAGAGCATTGAAATTAGGAGACACCAGAGAACCCTGCCACAATCCGGCTATTCAAACGCAAAATTTACAAGTTTTTATTCGATTTCAATCGGGAGTTGACGTTATACTCAGAGGGGGATTGTTGATGACCTGATCACTACATCTCGAGTTGCCTTTGATGGATAGGATCTCAGATAAAGTTGATATGATTTGAACGAGGATGGAGCAATGGTGAAATTAGAGACAGAAAAAACATAAGCGCTGTCCTAAATGACCGAGGGGGCTAAGACCGTGTACAGACTCGGCACAAAGTGTCGCGGGTTCGAATCCCGCCTTAGACATGTCCCTTTCCTCTCGTGTACGTTGTCGTGGAGGGTCTCGCGTTCTACTGACTCTAAAGGATCCCGGGCGTGCGTTGGTGTATAGTGTATGGTGTATGGTTGAATACGCCCTAAGATGAAAAAGCCCTGAGAAGAAGAAAAGGAGCTGCCGTGAGACCAGATTGTTCTCAGTAACTTCCACCGTGGACGTGCAAGCCTCCGTGCAGCCGCTCGAGTTGCCAAGCAAGGTAGTTCATGACGACGCAACCAATGAACTTGTGTGATATCTTACGTGTTCATGATCAGCATTGCTGGCACATATGTTTGCGAATGAAATCTTGCGCTATCCTTTCTCATAAAGATATCTGTGCTATCTTCAATACAGATAATATTGCTGCGCTCTGTAACTTGATGACTGTTCCAAAAGTGCGGCGAGTAGCGAGCGACCTCTCGACGAATCCCGAGTAGTGTGGCTGAGCGTAAAGCGGCTCCTCACATTCGGCATTCGCCGAGCAGCGAGCTACTGCTCGCTCAATCCCGAATAGCTGATGTGTTCGGCGAATGTTCGATCCCTTGATGTGTCTTAACGCGGTGGGTAGGGCGAATATCGGCTGTTCGGCGCTCGGCGAATCGCAAGCAACCCGTCCACACTACTCGGGATTCGGGGAGCGGTTGTTCGGAATTCGCCGAATGCTGCATGTGTGGAGCCGCATTTAGGAAGGTTGAGTTCAATGTTCAACTGGTAATGTATCGATGACGTGTTGACTCGATGAAACGAAGATATTGAGTGAAATATCAGCGCGGAGATAAATGTTGTGTGCTGGGAATAATTTTGCAGGTTTATAAACTAGTACTTTAATATTGCGTAGTTGTTATAAATAATGCGGAAAAGGGGCTGTTGATGCACAACTAGTTTTCACATCTCCGGGAGCAAGATGCGGATTTCCCACGTCTATTCATTTCGGTCTGTGTCCTCTGGGAGTGACATTGGCATTGAAGCTGGTGCTTGCGTTGGCATCGTTACCGAGCAATATTGGCGTCTCGGCCGTTTAACCCTGGCATTGAGGGCTGTGTGCTTGCCAAATCGAGCGTAGTGGTGGAACGTTTGCCATTTTCTGAGCGTGGTTTGATTTTTCTTGATATCTTAAAAATAAAATCACTACAAGTCATTTTCTTTTAGGGTTTTGTTTTATGTTTCTCTGTACAGAACATGAAAGGACATTTTACAATTATCTGCATTATTTATGGATAGCAATTGGCGTGACACGTTTTTTCCATCATCAATTGTCATGTAAACATTTTGTATTTCTTCCAAGTTTCGTATCCGATTTTTAAAACTGAAGGCATTAAAATAATTTATGATATTATTGCACATCACGTAACTACAATAATTTATTAAAAACCCGCCAAGACTGTTTTCCCCATATAAACGAGAAGATTCTTGCCGAACCGCAACTTTTCCGCTTCTTGGCCTTGTAAAAAGCCGGAAAGCTTCTTAAGGTTTAAAAACTTTCGTCTTCGCACCTATTAATGAACCAAATTCTCGATATTAACCACCACACCGAAATTATTTAAAAAGGGAATATTTAAAAAGGGAATTCAGTTGTGTATCTCCTCAACTAACGTGACTATTTTACTCGTGTTTGTCCGTGTAGCAAGTAACCAGTGCTAAGCAAGAATATATTCAAAATAAACCAATTCTAGATGTCTATCGCCATAACATTGTCACTTTCTTTACCTTTTTATCTCCGCTGTAATTACTTTTTTACCTTTTTAAGACAAAGATAGCAATTGTTTTAGGTCCTGTTAGTAGTCGGTCCTATTGTAGCCTGTTAGCATCAATATAATATTAAAACGTCTCGTCTTAGTAATGTTTAAATCTCTGAAATAGAATATATTATTGAAGTTTCTGTGACGAAAAACAGCGAAAGAAACAGAGAAAGTGCGTGGAACTAAATTCTAGAATTTTGTGAAGACAGAAAATACAAATGAGCAGCACAAACTACAAATGACAAAATTACACGGGCAATTAATATGCGAAGATTAGATGGTGAAGAATAGAAAGAATATGCTATCAAAACTATGTGAGCCACAATTATTCAGAAAAATACTTTAATGTGTACATACGTGTGTTCAATACATTCGAAACTGGCAATTCCCGCTGCTACTTTAGCTTGTACATCTTCTATTTGAAATACGTACTTCTACGGATACCAAGACTTGGAAAAACTTAACATCTAACAATTTTAATAATTGCATTTTTAATAAGTGTTCTTGTAAGTAGCTTTGTTAAAATGTATTTTTTTTAAGTTTTATTACCATGAAATTAAAATACAGTTAAGAGTGAATCATTTTCTACATTAAACTATTATTCATATTTTACTTGATAATAAGTAATTCTAGGAGACAGTGATATCTCGGAGTTGTATGAATGTTTCACATATTTCGGTAGCCATTTTGAGAAATATTTCACTTCTCCGTAATTCCTGTGATTTTAGTTATCCATTCGATTGATATATTGTGTTATTTTAAATAATCACATTAAATATCACTCGAAGTGCTGTGATATTACTTATGATGATTTAATTTATTTTCGTGTAATATGGGTGTTTAAAATGTAGAAATTATGTTATCAAGTTACACGTACGAGAGCGGAAGATTAAATTTACTTCATATTGCGTTATGCCAGAACATTAGTTTTGCCATCTACGCACACAACAAAATATAACCGAGTAATGTCTTCTTTCATCTAAAAACCTTACCACGGCACCAAATGCACAGGTTGTACGTGAAAATGCACACAAGCACGTATACAAGCATTAATATTACAGCATATAAGTTTCATGAAATTTTATCAAATTATCCCTCCCCTGGTTCATTTTTAAATACATTTCATGTCAAAATTATTTTAATGAACCATCATATTGTATATTAAGCTAATATCAACCCCACGTCCAGAATAAACGAGACACTTTCAGGAAGGAATAGGGGACATTTCGATTGATTGATTGTTTACTGATATCGAGAACGTCAACTAACAGGTCATTAGTCCTGTAAGTGTAGTGCATGTTTTTGTTCGGGAGGTGGCAGTGACCTTTCCCCCACTGTATAGTGAGATCCGGCGCCGACTTACCATCGGCTGGAGGGTTTTTTCCCAACCAGATATCTCCCACAGGCGGGGCACCTCCCCAACCCAGACAATCTCTAAGTTCCCGACCGGTCACCCGGCATGTGTAGCAGTGTAGTGCATTTTAGTGCGTGTGTGTGTGTGTGTCTGTGTAGGTAGGTGTTGAGGATAGGACAAGGAAGAGGAAGGTGAGATCGCGCGCGGTCCGTGGACCGTATGTTAGAGCACTGCTCCTTGTGTTGGTCAGAGAAACCACGAAAAACTGCCATCTACAGGGAAGCAGGCCGCTAGAATTCTCCTCCGAAGCGAATTAATTCAACTTAGCTAACAAGCTAATGTCAAAAACCCTGCCACCTTTGGAAGTGCAACTCTAGGACCTCCCAGTCAGAGGAACTGCAGTAACTTCAGTTGATGCCCTGAGCCATCTCTCCCGGCGGACGTTTCGAGCGACATCCAATCCAGTGCTGTGGTTCCCTCGCACTAGCGTGATTCGAAGCGACAACTCAGTCTCGCGGGGCACTCGACACGGGACGTGTCTCCCTTTTTCACTGCTGGCGGCGGCGGCGGCGGCGGCGGCGGCGGCGCAGCGGCCGCTTGCGGATGTAGGTCGCGAAGGCGCGAGGCGGTCCCCGAGGCGCCTGCACGCGAAGGCCGAAGCCGCAGGTGGACAATGGAAATGACGGCGGGGGCGACAGGCGACAGGAGACAGGGGCGCAGGGGAGGGGAGGCCAATCAAAGTGAGGTGCGGTGTTTATGGCGGAGATGGCTGGCGTGGGCCGTGGTGGGAGGGAGTAGGAGGCGCGAGTGGAAGTACGGGTTGTCGAGAAATGGGGCTAGGTTGGGACGGGGTAGGCGGGGCGGGGCGTCGGTTAGAGAAACATTGGTGTAGTTGGAAGCTAATGGCGGGGAACTCAGGGAGCGAAGTGAGAGCGATATGAAGACGGGAGCGCGGCCAGGGCGTGGAGAAGAGGTGAGGGGTGGGGTGTGGCCTTGGTTGCGTGGGCCTAGCCCAGGGTGGGTTCCGGTTGAATGATGCGAGGGTGGTACGAGGCGAGGGTGGTGCGAGGCGAGGGTGGTGCGAGGCGAGGGTGGTGCGAGGCGAGGGTGGTGCGAGGCGAGGGTGGTGCGAGGCGAGGGTGGTGCGAGGCGAGGGTGGTGCGAGGCGAGGGTGGTGCGAGGCGAGGGTGGTGCGAGGCGAGGGTGGTGCGAGGCGAGGGTGGTGCGAGGCGAGGGTGGTGCGAGGCGAGGGTGGGGAGTGGCGAGGGTAGTGTGAAGGCGAGAGTGGTGCGGAAGCGAGAGTGGTGCGAGGAGAGGGTGGGATGAGACGAGGGCGGGGACGGCGGAGGAGGAGAGGATGAGTGGAGTGGGCTGAGGCGAGTGCGTTGTGGAGTGGGGTGGAGCGCAGACGAGGGCGTGATCAGAGCAGAGCAAAAGGGGAACGGCGCGCGAATAGACCAAGAGCGGACCGGCGACAGGGTGAGGACAAAAAGTGGACAATTACAACTCCAAGGAGAACGACAACAATGGAGGCGAAGTGAAAGCAAAATTGAAGGCGGCGCAGACCAAAGCGTTGGAGTAAGAGTGAATCACAGGTGAAGATGAAAGTGTGGACTTTACATATGCTGAGATTGTGGAACTTCAGTGTTTTTGTTCTCTGCTCGAACGGTGTACGAGAATGTACACCTTTCAAGCGAAAATGTTTGGCGTTTATAACACCTCGTTAATCGAATAGAAGTCTTTTTTTGATAAAAGAGTTTCATTTTTATAAAGAAATATTTTTGAAGCATTCATCGTCGTTTGTGTGTTACGTCGCTAACTCTGTGATACTCTTTGTTGACTTATTACTCAGCCCTTTTGCAATATTAGGTTCTAAAAAACTTATTTTTTGCATAATGGTTATTTTGGTAAGCTATATCTGAATATAAAGATTAACATGACGTCACAAATAATTTCATTCATGTTTTTGCTTTCTTGACACAAATGCAGGTGCTTCGATAGAGAATTGACATTTTATAACCTGAAGTACTAAATACTATACACAATACATTTTTGCTCAGATTAAAAACGTCCCTTTAACATTAATGCGAATTTCTATGTATCAACATGATTACCATAACTCTGTATTAATATTAGGGTATTACTTTTTACTCGTAAGTGATAAACAAATTTCGTGATGGTAAATGTCGATTTCGTCTTAAATGTTTTTGAAAAAAGCTTTAATTTGTATGTTTAATTTGTTTTTTTTCTTCAGTGACTGTAGCTCTTGTTCTCAGTGATGAACTTTTTAGTACTTTTTAGTGTTATTTTTACTGCATTTATATTATTACTAGACAAAGTTACTAAGTGAACTAAATGTTTAAGTATAGTACTACTGTTAAATTATTTACATAATACATAAATAAACATCTTTAGAATACGGTGTCTAAAGTATTCGGACAATACGAGGAAATAACTAAATGTAATAAACCAAAATTACTTATAAATTTCATAGTGTTGTACTTCTTTTATAAGCAATATATAGAATGGAGTGTATAAGAGAGTCCTAGTATTAACAGTTTCAACCCTCATTGCATTATGCTTCATAGCATTATGCTTCATCTCCTCTCCAGAAAGACACAGACGTGATCTAACCTGTAGATTGTTACCTGCATTTGCAGTTCTCGACAAAAAAATAATTGTTTTCAAGTGTGTTTACCTCCTAAATTTTTACTTGGAGCAAACAAATCTTCTGTAATTATTTGAACGCTTGATACTTTGAAATGATTTATATTAGAAAGTTCATGGGTGATAAAGTTATCTTTCATACTTTCACTTTTATTTTAAATATTTTGGGGGTTGATACCTATGTAGATAACCGAAATTCCTCTTCATGCAAGACGAATATATTCAGCGGAGCCTTGAAATCGAGGATATGGAGGAAAAAGTAGGAATTTTGAATGATGAAACATGATGATATCTAGTCTCATAATTCCGAAAGAAATATGGTACATAGTTATCGCGAAACTGTAATAAAGAGCTAGAAATCTAAATTTGAGTACTGGGTTTCTGACAGGTGCTACTAGTTACAATTTTATTGATTAGTGACACAGTTGATTTTCAATTACCTGTGTTTGCGAGAGAGGAGTTTTATTCGACTTACCGTGTTTGCTCATTCGTAAAATTTACACGGTTGGGTTGCGCATAGAAGGTTGCGGAGAGAAGGTTAACGGGAATTAACAAATACCGAGATATCAAGGTTCGAGGTTTTGAAGTTCCAATTCATTAATTAGGAAAGTATATTAAATACAAGTAATGAATTAAAAACGATAATTGAATACCCAAACCAAACCACGCACGTCTTCTATAGAAGTTATAAAACAGTTATGCCAAGCTTCTTTCTTAATACTTTTCTTAATAATTCGTGAACTCTGGTATGTAAAGAGAAATATAGTGTGGATGAACAAATTACGAGATATCCAAGTGCGTATTATTGAGATTCAACTGCGTTAGTTCGAAGCAACGCATTCAGTCATCTGCCTAATAACACCACGCACGAGGAATAACTGATACGTCGACAATGCTTCACAGCCTCTTGAATATAGTTTTAAACTATTGCATGTTCTTCCCAATATTTGCTTATAATTTTCTTTCTTTAGTACTACACTAATGAGTAATTTTTTTAATATATGGATACACTAATGATAAAATTTTGGGATACTCTTACGTGTTGGTTTGCTCTAGCCTCGAAAATCACAATTTGAAAAATAAAAACTCTTTAAGTTGGGCTATGTCATATACGAGTGCCTTCTACCCAGGACGAGGTGGAATGCCATCTGCGTTATCTTCTTCTGGGCTATAAGAATATGGAGGCGTACGACAGCACCAGCGTTAGCAGAGTCGCGGGCGAAGACGTGGGTGCACGAGTGAGTCTAATCCAAAGGGAAGGCGTGGGCGAAGCGCTGGCGTGGGCGATGACGTGTGATGGCGAGAGTGATGGGTGAGAAATGGGTGATGGCGTGAGCGACGGCGAGGGCGTGGGCGAGGGCGTGGGCGAGGGCGTGGGCGAGGGCGTGGGCGAGGGCGAGGGCGAGGGCGAGGGCGAGGGCGAGGGCGTGGGCGAGGGCGAGGGCGTGGGCGAGGGCGAGGGCGTGGGCGAGGGCGTGGGCGAGGGCGTGGGCGATGGCGTGGGCGAGGGCGAGGGCGTGGGCGAGGGCGTGGGCGAGGGCGTGGGCGAGGGCGAGGGCGAGGGCGAGGGCGTGGGCGAGGGCGTGGGCGAGGGCGTGGGCGAGGGCGTGGGCGAGGGCGTGGGCGAGGGCGTGGGCGAGGGCGTGGGCGAGGGCGTGGACGAGGGCGTGGGCGAGGGCGTGGGCGAGGGCGTGGGCGAAGGCGGATGGGCAAAGGCGTGGATGGGGATGGGGCATGGGTGATGGTGAGGGTGATGTCTTGTGTAAAAGCGTGAGTAATGTCTTGGACGAGTACGTCTGAGGATGCGACGACATGCAAGACCGAGGGTGAGAGCATGGGTGCGAGTAAGGACGAAGTCATGGGCACGGCGAGGACATGGGCGAGAGATGGACGAGGGCGTTAAGGAGAGCGTGACCGACGGCGAGGGCGTGATCGAGAGCGTGGGTGAGGGAGTGGGATGGTCGAGGGCGTGGGGGGAGACGGGGGCGTGGGGGAGAGCATATGCAAGGGCTTGGGTGTAGGCTGCAACAGAATGGGCGCGGCCAAGGGCGTAGGGCTAGACGTGAGTATGGGCGAGAGCGAGGGCGTGGGCCGCGAGGGGGGAGGGGAAGCCCTGCGATCGCTCACCGACGCAATTAGCCGCCTGGCTCCCCGCCCTCCGCGCCCCAGCGCGCCGTTGTCCCGCTGACCCAGCGCGTTCTAATTGGACAATGCGGACGGCGGCGCGGCGCGGCGCGGCAGGGTGCTCACGTGCGGCCTCGCCGCCGCCGCCGGAACTGTGCCGTTGTGCTTGCGCACGGACATCAAGGACATCCAGACCCGACTGCCTCGAACGGGGCGCTGAGAGAGAATTGATGGGAAACTGTCGCCGTTGTTGCTTTCCATCTTTCGCATTTCTTGACGTCTTAATTGGTACATCTGGCGTAAAATTCGCTTCTTTGAAATAGCTGATAACGTTATCTCTTAGTTCAGTAAACTGTAACAGATACCACATCTAACCGGTGTGTATAACGGTTAGATCAGGATGAAATAATGAACAGTTTGCGTTTCAAACTATCTTACACTGTGTATATTCACATACATTAAGCCATCTGAATGCCACTATTTCTTCCACCATTTCGCACAACTTAGAGAGTGCTCTGTATTTGAATGTGTTTCTTTTCATAACAATGTTTAGTAGAATTTCTCTTGTACTACATGTTGAATAAAATAGAATATTTCTGTATCACCTAAACCTGTTTTAAAGAAATATACTTCTGGAATAAAATGCACTACAGTCAATAAAAACATTATTTCATTTTTTCGCATATTAAAATAAATATACTTGCTACTTTCATAAAAAATCATTATTATTATTAAATTAATTGCACGCGTCCAATTAAAATTTCATAACTACCAATTAGAACATTGAAAATGTTAAACATTGTGTAATTAAGTCACTATTGACACGAAAAAAAATTGCACATCACAGATAATATAGAACGCCAATGTGAAAAATTTATGAACAAATACTTAAGCATTACTATTACTTAGATATATTAATATTTCGTGTACAATTACTTAATATAAAGAACGTTACCCCATTTAGTTTCGTCTGTTTTAATAAGAAATGTCAGCATTGTTTTTCGTTATAACAAATGCAACGTCTTCAGCATGGATAGGTATAGACACAAACCCGTTGGTTTGGCACTAACGGGCTAACAGAGCAACTTAAAATATTTAACATGAATAAATTAAATGTATAAACATAAAGCATATTTGGTGAAATCAGATTACAAATTTTAAATATATAAACTTTACATTTATTTTTCGGTTCTAAATATTAAGCAAGAAAACATTTTCCGAATAATAAGTGACTCGTCTATCCATTTTTTCAATTTTCTTTTCTTTTACTAAGAAGTAATGTTAGCATTGTTTTCTCAATTTCGCCTAATATTTTATCATAAATACGATCAAAATTTAGTATATTTATACCGCCTTATCCCCTAAATCACTATTACAATCATAAGTACACAATAAAAAGCTCACTAAAATGGATCTTGTTCAGAACGCTTCCCACAATCAGAGTGAAAATTACGTCATGGTAAAGATATGCTTATATTTCTCATTTCTCAAATTATTCTTATATAGAAAAAAATATATTTAACGTAACATGGGGATAAATGGTTATAATTGCCCTAGTAAATAAAGAAACCAGATTCTTTGGCCTCCCAGTTGAAATTGGTGATAAAACTCTAGGAGTGGACGAATATGGGGTGCTAGTGTAGTCGGTACAGCGTCGTAAGGTCGACGATTTGGAAAGCTAAAAAAATTCCGAATTTATAGCAAATATGAACACTTCATCAAGTATTTATAATGATGATATTTGCTACAAAAACTCGTGACTGCGCGCCTACCTTTATACCGAGCGCGCCTACCTTTATACCGCCGCCCGCGCTGGCCCAAGAATGATGTCAATAAGGTTGGTAGCAGCCTGTCTTTTAGTTCTTGGAAGAAGGTTGAAAGCAAGACCTTGCCGCTAAATATCTTAACCAGGTTACATGAGTGTTGAAAGGCCCTAAAAAAAGTTTACTCCGATAATTACTCGTTTTCCTGATCTCACCACTAGTGCAATTATACCCATATTTACCTACTGTATACATTAATTTACTATTTACTAACCTTTATATATATATATATATATATATATATATATATATATATATATATATATATATATCGATCTCAAGAGAGTCGTCCAACCGTCTGATGAGTGGGGAGAAGTGGAGGATGAGACACAAACATCGTTAGTTTTTTTCACCCTTCCTCACTTCCTGGAGAGCAATAATGAAAGCACCGTTACCGTTGAACGTTTCAGCGACAGAATTAGTTATTTACTTCGCAGTCTGTCTCACTCATCTACCATTTTCCATGTAAATTGGATTTCTTTCATGGTCAGTGTCAAATACTTGCATATTTAGTATATAATATGTGTGTATGGCATTTAAAGATATCTCTTAAAATCATGTAGTTATGCCGCCAAGTTATAGATGAACAGTTTTAGCTCTGATTTACATGCCATTTCAATGACAAAATGTTATATGTCTGGCGTAAATTACATTTTGATTTGTGAATCTTGAGTATGTATGCACGTGAACACATCGCTAACTGCAACTTTCAAAAATTTAGAATAACCTTCTTCTATGATTGTTGCAAGATGACAGAAGAACACACTTTTAATATGATGATGGATTTCAAAGTGCGAAGTTTCCTTAAAAACAATAAGAGAAATGACCGTCACCAACGCTTTAGGTTTTCGAGAAGTGAAACGTACGTTAGTTACAAAACTCTGGAAACTTTTTCTGCGTTGGTGGAATTCATCAGGTGAGTCGTCGTCAGTCTTCCTTCAGAAAGTTAAAGCTGCTTTCAAAAACTTATCTGCTACAGATACTTTTCTTTCCTCATTGAGGTCACGAAGAAGAAGTGAAATCGCCGTCCTCGGGACATAAATACTGGAGTGTCAGAGGCAGGTTCAAAGTGAAGATCCTCAGTGGAGTTGCGAACTAAACGCTGATGCAAAAAGCAACTGTGAGATAAACGCAACTGTATTTTCCTGAAACCAGAGATTGCTGAACTCTGGAAATATTTACAATAATTATAACGCATTTTTTTATTCGACAAATACTGTTACGAAATTTTTTATCTTTACAAAAACCTATCGTTATAAAGTACGCACATTTCATTTGCAAACCCAACGTATGAACCCATTTATAGCAATTGTGCTCCAAATAAAACGTGAAATGTAAATATCGTTCTTTCTTATCGTTTAAAATATTAACGTTTTGCATAAAATTTAGTTTTCTCTAAACTTCGTAAAGTATTTTCTCGTAATTATTGTCATTTAGGATTGTTCTAGAATTTATTCTAGGTATGTTCAATATAGCTACGTTTTTAAATCGTTTACATTTAATAGGATTTTGATGTTATCACATTGTACTTTCTTTCATTGTGATGTTTTCTTATTAAAATTTACCGAGAATATATTTCTGATTTGCTTGTATTTTCCTGTTTTATTTTCACCTAATTACGTAAGTAAAAAAGTACCTTAGATATGTCTGGAGATAGTATTTTTATTTCATTCGCCATATAAAAAATTCGCTTTAACAATTGTGTCATTACGTTTTTAAGACAAACATAAAGAATTTCAATTGACAAAATAGCGCCTCTAATGACATTAAAAATACGTGTTTTTTCCTGCTGAAAGCACAAATTTTCAATATATGAAAATGGAAATTGACAAAAGCCAAATTGTAGTACATGTTGATGAGCTGCACTGGACAAGTTCTAAAAAGCCCCATTTGTGTATACTATATCACATTATAAAAATATAATTAATTGAAAAGTGTTGTAAAAAGTGCTGAGAAGCATCTTTGAAAGCAATAGGAAAGTAGGATTCAGAATGTAAGAAAAGTTCCTTTACGAAGTGTTGGGTATCGTTTGCGAGTCCTTCAAACGGTCTTAAAGCTCGTGACGTAGTTTCACACGCTCGATCACCGGCTTGTGAGGGCGACGCGGGCGCCTGGCGTCTTCCAATTGCGCTGACGCATCGCTCCGAAACTACTTCGAGCGTCTCCTTGCTCCGCCCCAAGCTCACAGCCCCGCTCCCCCCCCCCCCCCAACACGGCCACGAACCCGTCACCGCATTCGCCTCCACTGCCGCCACAGACTCAGCCGCCGCCTTCTCCTCCGCCGCTGCATCCGCACCCTCCTCAGATTCTTACTCCACCAACGCCACCGCCTCCGCCCTCTCCTCGGACCTCTCGCCACCTCCTCCGCTTCCTCCTCCGCCAACACCACCCATACACCTCTCCCTCCGCCAACGCCACCACCTCCGCCGCTACATTTGCCTCCGCCATTGCCAACGCCATCGACAACGCCACCCTACACCGCTCCCTCTGCCAAAGCCACTGCCTCCGCCGCTACTTTTGTCTCCGGTTCCGTCTCCGCCACCGCCTCCGGCACCGTCTGCGCCTCCGTCTCCGCCATCACGTGCGCCTCTACCACCGCCTCCTCCTCCGCCCGTACCTCCGCCAACACCATCGCCATTGCCATCCTAATACCTCTCCCTCCGCCTCCACCGCTAAATTCGCCTTTGCCTCCCGCTCCATCTCTGCCTCCGTCACCCCCACCCCACCCCAAAACCTTTCCAGCATCGCCACCGCTCCACTCCTCCCACCCCGGCTCGCACCACCGCCGGGCCCGCCCTCGCCGCCGCCCCGGCTGCCACTTCCACGCGACGCGTCCCGTCGAGTGGAGGCGGCGATCAAAATGCGGAGTGCGCAGAAACGCCTCACCCGCCCCCCGCCCACGCTGCTCCCTACGGGCTACTCGCCCGCCGTCATGCGGAGGAGCACAGCGGGCGCCGCTGGAAGATTCGCGAGGCAGGGAAGGAATTTGGGTAGCCGGGAGTTGCTCACTGCGTAGAGTACAATTTTCTGGGGGCGAGTTACGTCTCTCGATAAATTAAATTACTACTCGTGTATTATCAACCAAGTCTTATTATACTTCGTGCTTTTTATAAGTGGCCGATGACATTAGGCCATTGTTACACCTCCTGCCGTATAAAATGAACATTTTCAACAGTGGTAAGCACATTTCTGAGGTCACCAGCCCCGTTGAGAAAGACGTTTACGAATTAATTAAAAATATTACGTTACTGGAGTAAAATTATATCAACATTTGACGCGCCCGTGATTACTAATCAATCAATATTCCCATGCTGAGTTCAATGTGTTTCACAGCATTGAATACACATACAACCTTTTGTTTCCATAGCTACAATGCAAACAAAGTTACATTTCTAACAAAATCTATGAACAACCGCAATGCACAAGATGTTTTAGAACTAAAGTGGTGGATAATAACTGTATCAGTTACCACAGCTATTTTGTTTATTTTCATGTATTTTTGTATAGAGGAATTTGTTATATCAAGAAAACGTTAATTTTGTTTATATTTTTACAAATTTGGACAACCCACAATTATGGAATTAAAATATGACTTTGTATATCGTCGTGGCCAACTTGATTATATATTCAATTTTTAATGAAAATCGTACAAATTATATTTTGAAAAATGACAATCCAAAACTTTTGAAAAATAAAAATAATATTTTAAAACGTTAATGTCACTTTATTAGTTTCATTTAGCTCTATCTAACCAATTATATTTTAAGAAATGGAACCGTTTTTTAGGAAAACGTTTTTTTAATTGTTTATATTTCACTCAAAATTACGCAAAACTAAGCATTTTTACAGTGCATATGTCATTATAAACAACTATATTGGGAGGGACAAATTTCATTAGAAGAAGAAATGTTCCGTTCATTGTGTAGTTGTTCGATGAAGCCCGATAATTTAACATTTCGTAAAATTTCTAAAATTTAGAATGAACTGAGAAAATGGGACCAATTACATTTATACGTATGTTTTTCTTCATTCTAGAAAGAAATTTAAAGAAAATATTGAACTTATTTTTGGAAATGTTGAAAATGTCCGAAGGGCCTCATGATACGGACATCCAAAGTTCAATGAAATTATTTCAAATTTGCAAGACCGCAAGTCAGGCGCGCCATAAAAAACTACTTCGGAGGACTTCAAAACGTATATTTGCGTTAAAAATTTCGAGACTCTTCACATTCTTTTGCACCAAAAATCTTCGTTCGCTTTCTGATTATTTGTATACAGCCAAGACTCTGACAAAAAATATTGCTCTACGATATTTGACAAAGTTGTGGAATAAAAAGCGATAAATGTGTAGATTTTGAGGATGTCGCAAAAACGACAAATCTTAGCGTTTTTAAATGAAAACGTACTAAATTTAAATGATGTACGCTTTAAGATTTGTTTATTCGCTTTGAACTGCTACAAGTGTTAAGATCATTTTGTGATCGTAATCGTGAATTGCTTAAAACGCTTGAAAGAAACGCTTTTGTATGTTAAATTTAATGGTAGAAATAGCAATACAAAGTTGTCATCATGAATTGGATTGTCTGTCTTTCATCTTTTCTTTCACCGCTATTCTGAGACGTCTTTTCTCTCAGGTCGCTACTGCTTTTCTAAAAAACAAAACGAAATTAGCATGCTCCTCCAATGAATATTTATGGCTGAAGAGTAAGAGCGATATTAGATGAAGCGAGCCTTCACCGTGACGCGAGGGCGCACATTCTGCAGAGGATAAACAAAAGAATATTGCGGAGTATTTTCGCTTGCACACTAATTACTATTGTCCCCAAAGGGCCTGGCTCTGTGCGATGCAAGTAAACGCGAAACGCTTCTTAGTACAATAGTGACAGGATGAACGTGGGTGGTATCCGCCTCTCCTTTCGTTTCAGCTTCTATTTCGACAGCGTTATTGCAATATTTTCTGAAGCGGGGGAGCGCGAGAGCATAAAGACGATGCTGCCTTAAATTCCCCTGTTTAGCACTTTGTTTTCGGAGAACAAGTCGTAAATCTTCAGAGTTCATATTGCGTTAGTTTATCTACAGCTCAAACACTTTCCTCAAATTACCTAATATCTTGCTTAGTTAAAAACTCTTTTTAATATGTATTGTAAACAACATTTCTCGTTATTTCAATATGTCTTTAATAAATTTCGTATATTTTTTATGTGTGAACACATAAAACTCACACATTAGTTATTTTTTCGATATAATTGAACTATTGATATGTGTAGTATATTGTTGTAATGTGTTTTGCATGTAATTTGATATGTTCATTTTCTAACGAACGTTATCTTCGCAGGATGCGCTTATGTTTAAGCTAAATTTAACTATAATCAGATTCTTGTTTCCAGAAATTGACATCGTCGTGCAGCAGTACTGACTTGTCTCACATAAATGTTTGCACTTGTCTGTTCGTTTCATAAATACTACAAATTCGAACCGATATATTGCAGAACTAAACGATCAAAAGAAATTATTCGATCTCGTAATTTGCATGAAGTATCAATATAGAATGCCTGCCTCAACTGCTACTTTACTCACTTTTGCGTAAAATTATGCATTATCGTTCCCAAAAAATTAATGGCATTAATACAATCGGCGTAAGTCTTATTCGTCGGTTCGCATGAAAATCCAAAAACCCAGGGTGTTTTTTCTGAGCACGACCGGAAATGAACTCATACTTGAATTCATTTAGTTAGAGGTATATTTGCATTCTATCACTGCTAGTAGACAGTGAATATCACAGAACAAACACATCGCCGACTGTTTTCGCAGGCTTGCGCACACAGAGGCACGGCGTGCTTGCCTCTGCTTTGTCAGAACGAGCTCTCGAACTCTTTGCAAAGAGAGTAGAATTGCTGAGTGGCTCTAAAAAGTGGGATAAAACAGTTTTCGTGATTCGTCAAACTTCTGTAAAATATTGAATGCGTGGGGCTACGGAATTTTTGAAGATGTCATGCTCTCTATTAAAATACTCTTGAAGATATTTTGCTCTTGAATTATATGTGTTCATAACGTTAACTCAATTTTTTCTAAAGAATTTGCCAAATATGTATCTCTCAACTCATGTATGAGTTCGATTAACAAGCAGTTCCCAATACTGCACACAATAAAGGAAAGCATAAACAACAGATTTTGATATTCTTATCGTAATTCTCCAAAGAAATACACATTTTTTTAACTTTTTCTCTTTTATATTAACAATTTTCTAAGAAAGATAGAGAGAAGAATTAGAATTTGAAGAATTAGAATTTTAACTTTTAGTTGAAGTAATTGGCATCGAATATTTGTAACCAGGGAGAAGATATTTATAAAAACTTCATATAAAATTGAAAAAAGTATTGCGATATATCTAACTTCACCGTAATACAAAATGAATCCCTAACATAATATTAAAAAGGTTTTAACAATTTGCTTAAATTAGAAGAAAACTTCGAAAAAACTAGAAAACTAACACAATTTCTTGTTGTGAGTCTCGCATATCATTTCATTTTTTTCTAGGTCCATACATAATGAATATTTCAAATCACCATAATTTGTTATTAAAACGAACGCTGAAGAAACAATGAAAGAAAATGAATGATAGTATGTAGCATTTTGACTTCTAAAAAACAACATATGGTTTAAGCCTCCAAAAAAAGTATCGAAAACAGCCAGTCTGGTATTATATTATTTAATGCAGCATTGCTTATGTTTCTGCAGCATCTATTACCCGGCGGTTCTAGAGCTTGCGTCCTGACGGTGACAAATTTTGGACATCTGTTTAGCTAAGACACTTCAGCCGCTGTCTGCTGGGCAGTTCTAGCGGCTGGCTGCTCTGATCGGTAGTTTTTCGCGATTCCTCCCATCAATAACAGGTGCACAGGTGCTATAACAGCACCCCAACAAACGGTCCACTATATTTTTTTTTACTTCCTAGGCCTATTCTCTTTTCCCTACACACAGGCGCACACACTTCCGTGCACTACACTACCCCCGACGGCAGGCCAGTGGGAACCTAGGGCGTTTCCCAGATACTCCGGTGGGGGAGATACCTAGAGGAGGAAATCCTCGCAACGGACGTGTAGTTCGCTGCCGGAACTCACCAATCACCGAGGGAAGAACAGTGTCACCTCCCGCGATCAGACATTGACTACATTAACGCGACTAATGCTCTTAGCGGTAGATATGCCTGGAAACATCAATACATATCGGCACATTTGGTGGTTTGCTAAAATTAAATTAGAAGGTCGGTCGAGAAAGCGGACATTGAGCCTGAGTCTAAAAACCGATTAAAGGGACTTCGCGGAATCGGAGAATTCAGTGGCCAAGCAGACGTGGGACAGATCCTTTTTTAATCTTCGGCTAGTTCTGTCTGTTAACAGCTGCAGGGAGGAGAAGAAGGAGGTGTGGGCTCTTGAGTTGTCAAGAAGAAAGTGAAGGTCATGGTATCAGAAAATGAATACGTACATATTTTGACCACTCATGGTATTAACGCCAACGGAATTTATCTTTACATGCCGCATTAAGGAGATTCCGTAATGTATTACCCACTTTTTCTGTTCAATTTTTCTTGCCACTTTTCTCTTCAGGCCCAACATAATCTGCAGTAGAATAGACATAAGACTCAACATGCAGTTAAAGAAAAAATCTCTAAGATAATTTAACATTTATTAGATTCAGAATTGTATATCATTTCATCCGTGAAGTCATCTTATTAAATACCGCTTGTTGCTTTGGAAAGTGTCTCTTAATGACACAGTATTACATATGATGGAGCTTCGGTAGTACAGCGTATAGGTGTGTTATCCCAAAGTTTGCGTGTTCACATCCGATTGAAGCCGAGTATTTTTCTTCTACTTCTTCTTTTCACAGTTGAGGCCAGAAGGCCTGTTCCAGCTACACTCCATCATTGCTTTGATCGACCAGGATTTCTTTTTCCAGCTGGTCGGTAGCGGAATGGATGAGTCACTTTTGTGAGTTTACCATCTGCCATCCTTTATAGATGGTGTGCACACTGGTAGGTTCTTCTTTATTTTGTGGAGAAAATCTTGGGTTATTTTCTGATGCTTTCGATTCTGCCCCAGTCTAGGATTTTGTGTAATTTGAAGGGTGAACAAAATTATTTGCCCACGGACCTTCGAAGGAGAAGTAAAGAAGGATGCCTCACGTATATTTACTGCATGTAAAATATATTCAAGCCTTTAAGAAGCGTCTGAGTTAAATTCAAATCGTGTTTCATCGACCGTCTGTTACGTTCGTCCGCTACAAGATCTCAAAAGGAGCGTAGCGTATTTCGGATAGCCAGGAGGATTAGTAGTTTTTGATAGCCCGATTTTCATCTCGTGGCATCCTTAATTGAATATAATAGACCCAAACGTTTTAGTAATCCTAAGTTGAGCCCTTGGTCTTTGCAACGATTATATTAGTTCTCCGGCATCTTTCTAGCCCTTCTCTCCCTTTCGCGCTCCCTCTCTCGATCTCTCTTTCTGTCTCTCTCTGTATCTATCTATCTATCTATCTATCTATCTATGTATCTTTCTAATTTAAAAAAGCACGGCAAGTGATATATCTATTATACGGCGAGTGATTCTCTTACATTCCAATTAATCTGTTTATGAGTTGACTGCTAATGCAGGGACAAATAATCTGGCGGGAGATCAATAATCACAGTCGTGTCTGAAATGAAAAGAAGTATAGTTCCATTGAAGACATACTTCTGTAGCGATGGGCGTCATGGTGAAGGAGAGCAGCAAGAATTCCCCTTCGGCCGCTCCTCGCCTCTTGATTCTCGATGAGCGCGGCTGCGCAACGACCCTTTCAGCCACATTCTGAATGCCCGGTAGGAAGGGCTCTTACAACGGTGTTTCAAAAGCAGAATTATTTTATTCACAATGCCATTATTTTGGAAATAAATATCTAAGTATCAACATAGTTTTAAAAAACATTTCTTTGCATAGCTTAACACAAACATTTCGATATTCTGTTCGCAACTCCATGTGGAAAGAAATGATGTGCACAAGAAGCGATGAAAGTTCTTGATTTTTCGTTCTTGGGATAGGAATAATGTTTCCTTCAGAAGCTGCGTCCATCCCAACACAGGGTTTTCCTGTAGATAATAGAATAATATGCACCAATACCGTACTTGTCGGGGAAATAGGAGACTCGAGAGAACTTTTCCTCAGCTCCTCTCGCCCGCGACGGTGGCCCAGCATGTCGTGACGCTCGGGGCAAAATGTTAAGTGCATCTGGCGAGATACAAAGTCCAACTACAGTGGACACGTGGGGTAACATTCATTACCACAGGTTGAACCATCTAAAGCGAGTAAAAATCCAGTTCCAATAAAGCAATTCCAGAGAGTTGGAGGAATACGTGGTGAAACAAGGGAGAAACTGGTCGCTACACCTTAGCTTTCGACGCGACGCATTGCCGCTGACCGGCCACGAGGGAAGGAAACCAAAGGGCAGAATTGGAGCGGCTTCCGGGCAACTTACCAGCCGCGTTGGCAGTCGCGCTATTGATTCCGCGTGGGAGCCAGTGCTCTGGGGAGGATCTTGGGCTCGGGGCCCGTCGCCGCCGCCGCCGCCGGACGGGGGTGGCAGTGGAAGCGGCGGCGCGGGGAGTGTAGGAGGAGGTGGTGACGCTGCAGAAGGAGTTAATGATGGAGAAGGAGAAGGGGGTGATGGTGGAGGAGACGGCGGTGGTGGAAGCTTTAGTGTATCAGCGGGAGGAGACGTTTGTGGTGATAGAGGAGGCGATGTTGGTCAAGAAGATGATGATGATGGTGCTGGAGGAGTTAGTGATGGAGACGGTGGTGATAGCGGTGAGAGTGATTGTGATGAAGGTGGAGGCGACGGTGATGGTGGCGGTTGAGTGGCGTTATCGACGGACGATGGGACCGACGTGACGGAGGGAGAGGAGGTGGCGACGGGGATAAAGGGGAAGTAAGAAGGAGGAGAAAGAACGAAGCGGAGGTGGAGGAGAAAGCTGAGCTGCAAGCGGAGGTAGATGATGGAGCACTGATGGAGGAGGTCGAAGAGGCGATGGCGCCGCGGGAGTGGGGAGGGGGAGGGGAGGGATAGGGGAGGGGGGAGGGGATGGGAGAGGACGCGAGAGCGAAGGAGCCCGCGGCCGGCGCTGGCGCTGAGGACACTCGGCCGTCGAGGACAGGCCCCGCAGCTGGAGGAGGAGCGGCCGCATCCCGGCCGGAGATTAGAAGAGTTCTTTTGCTCCTTTAGGGCTCTTCTGTCCCCCATTTTCTTTTTTCCCTGTTCGTCCTCGATTCTTCATTGATCTTTTTTATTATTTTTATCTCTATTTCTTCTTTTCGGTTTTTATTTTCTTCGGGTTTTATTGACTTGTTTTCAATTTCCCTTGGTTAGATACCTCACGCCCCTCCGGAGGAGCAAATTCTCTATTTGAATTATCTCGCGTCCGTTAATTTTTATCTACTTACACTCCTTTCACTTCATGATATACGAGTTGGTGTGTGTGTATTTTGAAATGCACTGTGTTGAAAAATTATAGAAGAAATTATGCTGAAACTGTGAATTCGAAAATGATGATAGAGGTGAATATTTGGTGTTTGTTTTTCGATAAAAGTTACTGGAATAAACGAAAATATAATATAAATCTTGAAGCAAATTAAGAGATAAATTGAGATAAATTACATTTCCTCAATATTGACTAAAAGTAAAGACTTTTTCCACGTTGAATAACAGCTTCGAATTTAGAAAATTAAATCTTGAAAACAATATTAATTATAAAATTTTCCAAATCGTAGAGTTAATAGAGGACGACCAATACAAACAGGCGGTAAATATAGAGTATAATATCATGTAGTCTTGTTGAATCATTATCACAGTAATAATACGCAATCATTATTAGTAGTAGTATAAAGCTTCTAAGTTGTTTCTCTTTTCATGATATGTTTGCCATGAGCTTCGAAACGGAAACTGATTTTAAATCTCGATTTACGACATCACAGAGCGAAGTAAGAGTAATGGTATTGGGAGCGGGAGGAAGGGAATGGAGGGGGTGGGGGCGGGTCGCAAAGAGCAGTCTGTTTCCGCCCACGCCCCGGGCCTTGCGGGCCTCGCCCCGGGCGCCGCCAGCGCTTTACGACCAACTCAACTCGCAAGAAGCTCCGGGGGGGGGGCGCTCGCAGCGCCTCCCGCGGCGGCCAGAGGGAGCGCCACCAGACTCGCTTTATAGAAAATGGCGACAGGCTTTCAGCCTTCGAAAGTGACGCGTCAGGTAGTGCGCAGTTTACAGAGTGCCTCGGAATACGTTTTACAAATTTTTGGGAGTTGCAAAGTGGTCGAGGGTGATCTCTTCTTGTCAATGAAGTATTGGTAAATTACATACAAAGAAGTGCAACATCTGTTCGTAACGTTCTAGTGGCCGGCTGCTTTGCGTTTTCCGTGGTTTCTCCGATCAAAACTTGGCAAGTGCCGGAACAGTACCCTAAAACACAGGCCAAGGACCGCGCGCGATCTTTTCTTCCCTTTTCTTGTCCTATCCTCACCCCTTACACACACTTTCACTCACTCACTGCACCAGCACACATGCCGAGAGACCGATCTGGAGCTTAGGACGCGCCCCGGCTGGGCCGGTGCCGAGCTTGTGGGAGATTCCTGGTTGGGGAAACTCTCGGCAAGCTGACGTAGGTCGGCGACGGCTCTCGCCAGCCAGCGAAGGAAGGTCACCAGAAACTCCCGTGGTAAAACATGCACTACACTTAAGGGAGCAACGACCTTAGCAGTTGAGTCATCAGTCGGCCACCGAAAGAGGGCGGAGCGTCGCCCGGCGAGCGAAGGCGCCGGCCGTCAGGAGCGCTGACTCGGCCTCGGTGGAGATGCGGATCTCTTCTCCACGAATTGTGGTTTGCAAATAACCATTCTTGGCGCTCCTGGGACATATGTTAATTGTCTCTTTGAAGCAAACCACTCGCAATTACATCTATTTTCTCCTAATTAGAATACCGAAGCTCTTCCCCCGATTAAGGATTTCTTGCGTATACTTTTTTAATCCCCAATTTAAAAACTTAGAAGGAGATACCGGGAAAGGTGGCTCAGGGCATCAACAGATTCCACGGAAGCGCCTCGCACTGGGAAGTCCTAGGGTTCGAGTTCCGCCGGTGGCAGGATTTTCGACACTACTTGCACTGCTAAATCGAAATCAGCCGCTTTCTGGAGGAAATCTGCTCTCATCGGTAGTTTCCCGTCATCATCACTCATCAATACCTGGTGAATACCGTAGCAGTTCCGTAACAAAAGGGCCACGGCCTACGCGCGATCTTTCCTTCGACTTCTTTGTCCTCTCTCCACCCCTTACTTACATGCACTTGCACTCACACGTCCTACACTATCGCACGCGTCGGGAGGCCAGTCGGGAAAGTGAAACGTGCGCCGGCTGGGGCGGCGCCAGCTGGAGGGCGACGCGGGGGAGTCCCGCGAGCAGACGTCCGCCGCGCCGGATCTCGCCAGCCTGCAACTACACTTACGGAACAAATTACTTCAGCAATTCACATCCCGGAATCGCTAATCAATCGGTCTTACAAGGGAGCGATCTCGCTAGCCTTTTCCACGAATTACTCGATATTCACAATATACAAAGTTTAAAATTTGTGGATAATAGAATTGAGAAAACTAAAATTCTTAAAAACATTTTCTTTTCGAAGAAAATGTCATCAGGGATTCGAGTTCTTCAGAGACTCTGGGATTCCAGAATCACGGCTCCTCCAACGACCTCAGGCTGTGAAGGCCGGGTGCCGGCCTTCGGAGGGCCACTTCGCTCAGGGGCCCTTCGTTCTTTTTTGGCGAAAGATATATTGCGCAGCGTACTATTCCAATACCATCATTCGCCTTCAACAATTATTCTTTCTCTATATAATTCATTATTTTCTTTCTTAGTGCATTGTATTGTGGGCCGGCGAGTAATTTTGTGTGTCTTCGGCTAATGAACAAGATGGAATAGAACAAAATACTTCGTCTTACATGTGTATAGGTCAGTTTTTTGTAGCAGTTAACATGTTTTAAAATGTCGGTATTTCAACCCAACTATGAATACATGTATAAATAATGAATAAACAAATACATATCAACGTATACAAACTATTGTAGAATTCAGCCCATGATGAACAATTGGGAAATGACGTTGACGGGATTTGGTCGGAGTGAGTGAAGAGGTTAAAGCATAGTTTAGCGATGTTTCGAAATATTTTGTTCCGCCCTCGTTTCATTAACGTCCACTTGTCTTACTGATCTGTTTCTGCGGGTTCATCATCCCACCGGCAGCTCATGACGGCGGTCGCGTACGCGCGGAGGCAGCTCCTTGCGCTGCAAATGTGGCCGTTGCCCGGCGCCACTTTTTACTCCTTCCGCCTCCAAGAATAGTCCGAAGTCGTTTCCGAGAGGTTCGCCGCGCCCCATAAAGCTCGTCTCGAGGGAAGGAGCAGCCGGGAACGGGGAGGAAAGGGTGATGTAGTGAACCTCTAGCGGGAGTTGCTCGTATGGCGCTCAGTGATCAGGCACTATAGACAGCGAAGGACTTACGCGGTTGATTCATTGATGGATTGTTAGGGATTACTGGCACGTAAACTACTCGGGTCATTATTGAATTGAATTGAGTTGATGCATTATATTACGTGGCGAGACTCAGGCCACAAGGCCTGTTCTTCCATTTGACCACGTACATTTCGCTATGCTCTTTTCACAAAATAGCAGAGAAAAGGAAAAGGAAGGTAAGATCCCGCGCACTCAGTGGCCCATTTGTTAGGATACTGCTCCAGCATTTTCCTGGTATTGATAGGATAAACCACGGAATACTACCAATCAGAGCATCCGGTCTTCTACTTGAGACGCCGACTGAATTCAACCTAGCTGACAAGCGAGTGTCGAAAATCCTGCAAAGGTCGGGACTCGAATCTAGGACTCGCCGGTCAGAGGGAGTGCAGTGGAATCGGTTTTTCGGGATTCTCTGGTACCTGTGACAATTTTTGAGATTTCTGTAGGCTTAATATTGATACAGCTGTCGATATTGGAATGAGCTTCTTATTTGTCAGGATGAGTATCCGCCGACATGGATGGCCGCGCTCGTTCCGACTCGGCGCCTCGGTCTGGAGGGGAGCGAAATGGTCGCTTCTCCCTTGTCTTTCGTATACGTGTCTTGTTACGAAGACCTTGTGAGTCCGCTGACCACAAACCAAGGAGCCCGCAAGTGTGTCAGTGTCTAGTGTAAAGGTTAATATATGTCCCCATGAGTGACATGATACCCTGCGCGGATAGTCGAAAATCGGCATCGCCCAAAGCTGCAAACACTCCCGAAAGAAAACAATATTCTTATGATGAATATCTCAGGTATCCAATCTTTAATTGAACCCTGCAGGGCGCAATGATACGAATCCATCCATGGACAGGGACAGGGAAATCTCTCACGCAACTTTCGAAATAGTTGCGACGCATAGTTACATTCATATGATTACAATACAAGACCTTTTATGGATGTAAATAGTGATATGTTTTTGAAATAGAATTCTCCTACTCATAATATGTAGCTTTTAAATTTCGTATTCGTTTCAAATTTCGTAACAGCATTTATCGTATCACAATTCAAATTTCGCAACAGCAAAATCTTCAACAAACGTGTCAAGATTTAGCATTCTAAAATCTTCCTTAAAGAATCTAGGGCATGATTAGCGACTAGGAATTTCTCGTATTTTAACATATCTTATAAAGCATAGATATTTTTAAATGTCCTTTTTGATATGAAATCTACGTCAAAAATTCATCTTTCTACATGTTCCTCGCCTTTTTTCATTTAATGGCTTGCTTAAACTTCCTTTTTGCGTCTCTTTCCCTATGAATATCAAAAGGTTTGTTTTTTATGATTCAATCCAACTATCTTCTCTCAATAAAATGCATTCGTTTTATTTTAATATACTCCCGTTAGCTATTATTTAAGTATTCCGTTCAAATTTATACTAAGACTAGTCCAACTAATGTGTCATAAAATATGACGGCGCAAAGGAAAAAACCTTCCTTTAATTTTCGTAGAACGACTAAAGTGAACTGAGCTACAAGATAAGTGAAGTGAGCTACAACACGCTAAATGTGCTAAAGTGACTTGAGGTACAAGACGCCTCGTCCAGCTGACTTGGTTTCATGATGATACTGAATGTAGTGACGTCAACAACATTAATCTAAAAGAATTTTTGATAAAAAGACTGAAATATAGAAATTTATTTGTTATAATTTTCAAAAACAAAACAAATGAAACCAATAATGCGTTTCAGATGACTGCTGACGTTTTATTCCTTGTAACAATTAGCATTAGTTCATCTAAGAAAATTTAAAAAAAGAGTAATGAAAACGTCTTAGATGCCGATCTGCTTTATTTGATCATAACGTCCACCCAGGAGAAAGGCTTCCAAATCCGCGGTCGCGATTGCTTCCAGCCCCGGCGATCTAATGGTTCACTTCGTCCGCCGGGGGGGGGGGGGCGGAGGGCAAGCTCGGTTTTACGAAGGAGAGCGCGAAGGCCACGACCTGGGCCCTCCTCGGCTCCTGCCTCCACAGCGCGGACCCGCTCTCTCGCCCCCTGATCCTCGCTTCTCCCTAGCGATCTTCCATACCTTTCCCCACATTCTTCGCGTCTCATCCCTGTCTTCTTGACCCTGAATTTTTTTCTTGTCCTTTCAGCCTTCTAACCACCACCTATCCTCCGCGTATCCTCCCTGCCCTCTCTTCGCTTCAACCTCTGGTCTAAGCCTACTTTACATGCCCTTCTGTCTCTTTCCTGTCTTTTTTCTGTGCCTCTTCTCGTGTATCCTTTACATATTTTAGTCTCCCTCGCCCCTTCTTTTGTTCTCTTGGCCTCCTCGTTGCATCCTCCCCTGCCTCCTTAACATCTCCGTCCCGTCTTCATCCAACCTTCTTCCCACCTTCTCCCGCTTCTACCCACCCCCTCCCCAACCACTTGCAGCCTATTTTCCCCAGCTTTTTTTGCCTCTTCTCCACTTCCGCTCCAATTCCCCCACCTGCTGCACTCTTCCCATACTCCGTCACGTCCTTCCCTTCGCGGCCTGGATCTTATCCTCTCCCCCCTTCCCCTCCCCCTCCCCCTCCCCCCTCCCCTCTCCCTACACCCGTCTTTACCACCGTTTCCGCGCTTGCCAACATTTGCGGCTCAAATATATCCATATTGCATTTCGCTTTTTACTGACGTTATAAAATCCACGGAGTGGTTGTATATGTAGAGCGAAAGACGTTTTGAAGCAAGTGGAAATGTTTAAGACATTTTCAAGCGACAAAATTGCTTCTATATGCTAGAGGTCAACACAATGACAATATTTTTGAAATTGAAAACCGATAAGGCACGCCAACTTAATAGATTAATTCTTTTAAATTGGAAAAACATGGAATGATATGTGAAACGTAAAAAAATATATATTTACAGTAGTGGACCCGGAAATTATTTTCTATTGTAATGTATTACACTTCACTTGCTACTGATCTCGTGGTAGCTAAACACGTTTTACCTATGCTCTGCAAAACATTAATAGATGAAAGACTTTTCTTCGAGTGTGGACTTCTTCTATGTCCTGGTTTCTCCCTGAAGCTTCGGCATGTATTCACTATGAGACTGTTTTGGGGAAAATATGATTTACTTGTCCGAGATAACGCTTAAGAAATAATTCCGGCCGATATTTCACAACTGAAGGAGCAGAATATTCAGCGACGGCGAAGACAGGGTAAGACTTGCGTATGCGGCGTAGAGCTTCTGTTCAGGGGCGCTTGAGTCAGCACAAACGGATAAAATCTTCATCAATGCACATCTATGTGCACCAGACATACGCACATATCAATTGAACTATGTATTCTTTGCGCAAATGTAAGCAAGAAGTTGACTAAGTTTTATCCCAATCATTTTTATAATTTAGATCTATATTTATACTACTAATTTACAATGCACGCAAAAATTTAAAGAAAACTTTACAGCATCCGGCCATGTAAGAGGTCTTCATGGTTTTGAGAGAAACCCGGGATCTTTCCATGGTACGGGAAAAATCCAAAAATGATGATGCAATACAAATATTTGATTGTGTTCGACTACTTTCATTATTCGCTAGCCGATTGAATGATCGTACTCATTGCGACACTGCTTACGACACATCTCTAGAACTCGGCAGAAAGGCTCCAAGGAAGAGGCCGCTCGCAATTAAATATTTGTTATCCTCGTGTTGTGTCATGCAACAGCAACTGTTTTGATATTATTGACATGGAAATACCAGTTGTAACTGTTTTTCTGTACCATATTATGGATGTATTCGTAAATACCGTGTTTGTTAACATCTTTAATTTACTCCAGTGTTATTCGAGAGTGTTATGTTGCTGCTCTTAATCAGAAATAAAAGCTACTTTGAATTTGTTGCTCTTCTGCAGAAATTTTGCTGATATAGCTCATTAACTTCGATTACTTTCGTGTATCAACAAATATGATATATATGCCTTCTTACAATATTCTTACAATTGGCACAATGCTCTGATAATTGCCTCACATTTGCAATTTTTTTTATAATTTACATAGTGATGGATGTAAATACATTACTTATAAACTCATTAGTTTGAAAAGTAATTACTTTAAGTACCAATAATTAAAATCAGTGGTAAATTTGTAATTTTTAAACTGTAGATATCTTTTTATTAGAATTACTTTCTTTCACCTGTAGTGAATCAAATTAATCTGAGATACAGGAAACTTAAAACATTTTATTGACTAAAAACGTAATTTGTGCATCCTCCAGCATCAGGTAGGAATGTAATTAAGAAAAAACCCAACCTACAAGGGGAAAAAATCCTATTTCCGAGAACCTGTTTCGGCTAAACTAAACAAATTTTGCCTTCGCCTCTTTCTCCAGAGACAAGGCAGCTCCCTCCTTCTCGCGTAGCTTTCGAAATTCGCCGGGAGGGGCGCTTTTAAAGGTTGCTTCGCGCGTAATGAAAACAGATGTAAATGTAGGCAGCTTAAAAGAGCCCGGCTGGGCAGCGCTGCAAGCAAAGAAGTGTCGGGGGCGGCTTGGTGCAGGAAGATGGGAAGTCGGAAGAGGGATGGGGCTGGATGGTGTTAGAAGAGGTGTTGGGGAACAGTGTTCGGGATTGCTGGGAGAAAGAAGAAGGGTAATGCGAGGGCAGGATGTGACATTAACGGCTTGGTGGTGCTTCGATGGTCGTGCCGAGTCCCGCTCACCAACTCCACGACGTTTTAAAGCGGGATCTGGTGTGGTGGGGAGAGGTGTGGCATTGTAGGGCCAGGTGTGAAATTATAGAGTGAAATGTAGCATTCCGGGTCATTTGTTTCGTTCAGAAATGAGTGTGAGTTATGAGAGAATTGGTTTATTGTGAGTGCTTGAGGAGTTGGGTTGTTGTGGGCAGAGATATGGTGTTGATGAATGGTGTGCAGCGGGATAGGAAGGGTTGTGACGTAGAACTGAGTGTTATCTTGAGTATAAAAGTTTGGTATGTTGGGATGGGGTGAGAAGACGAGGCAGGGGTGTCACAGCGGGCAGGGTGATATGTTAGGAGAGACTGCGACAACCGGATTGTGTCTTGCTAGAAAGAGATACAACGCGGCGCGGAAAATTGCTGCGTTTTGGGAAAGGTTGTAACGATGTCACACTGGTTCTGATGTTGCACTGGGGAGTCATCTTCTAATGCAGGACGCTGTGTGATTTAGTGGGATAAGTATTTGTCGAGTAACGTCAATTCACCATGGAAATTCGAGATGAGACCATAAGGAAGCTGGTAAATTAAAGAAACCCCCTGTGCAGCAGCGGCTCAGCCTACGAAGGAAGCAGACTGTCGACAAGCGTTTCCTTTCATTTAAAAGGGGCCTCAGAGAACGTAAAGAAGTTGAAATCGAATGCAAAGTTCCGTTAATGGACGGGCTCCTTAGCTGAATACGAGTTAGAAGGGTCTGATTCTATACGGACTAGTCACAAAGAAGGCTGATTTTCATAACTTCCATTCAAACAAAGCGCCTAATTCTGGAGTGTAGAACTGCAGATTTTATTCAAAATGTTTATTCTAAGTCCTCAGTATTTGAAAATTTATGGCTATCTCTGAAATATTTATTTTCGATGCGTTCGATATCAGAATAATAACATTATTTGAGTAATGACGGAGTAATTGTGAGGCAGTTGACTATAAAACGTAAATTTTTGTAATTGTTATTTGCTGTATTACCTTAAGTCTGATTATTAAGCACAGTACGGCATTATCATCATCCTATTGTTACAAAAAACGCTCATTTTAATATAGAAAGTCTAACGCTCATGCGCACAAGCTGAGCGGCGTTACCAAAGTTCCCGCGCTCCCGGACAAAAGAAAGACGGAAAGTCAGTCTACCGGTGGATGTCGACGAAGCAGATGTCGAACGAAGCAGAACCTGCGAGATCGCGCCATTCTTTGCAAAACAAAAATACAGAGAATAGTTGTCGTATTGAGCGATACTGTCAAACATGTAAAAACAACGAACATGCATACATTAAAGGTGTTATTTTGTAGTAAAAAGTGACGAAAGAGGAAAAAGCGAAATTTAAAAGTGAAAAATTAAAATCGTCACTTTTCTCTTTATATCGTATGTGCGAGCAGTTCAAGACAAAAAATTCAACGAACCAAACCAGACTTCAATCCGAATATTAAATAAAGAATTACGCGTAACACCAAGTTATTCACAAATTCAGAAATTTAGTAAAAAACGTGAAAAAAAAATTTTCGTCGCTTCTCTCTGAAATCACGAATGTGGTTTCTGAATTCGGGAACAATTTTATTTTACGCGTATTTCCTAAACTAATAGTCGGATTCAAGTCTAATTTGCTCCATTGAATTTCTCGTAGTGAGGTCTACTCACATAAGTGATTTCAGAGAGAAGCGATCATTTTAATTTTTTCTCTATTTTTTCACTATTTTTCAGAATTTGGGCACGGTTTTCTATCTCGCGCATTTCCTCAACTAATTGTCGGATTGAGGTCTGGTTTGCTGCATTGAATTTCTCGTAGTCAGCTCTACCCACATACGTGATTTCAGAAAAAAGCGATGAATTCCATTTTTTCTCTATTTTTTCAGTATTTTTCTGAATTCCGCTACAATATTATTTTACCCGTATTTCCTTAATTAATGGATTGAAGTCTGATTTGCTCCATTGAATTCCTCGTAGTAAGCTTTACTCACATAAGTGATTTCAGAGAAAAGCGATGAATGTCATTTTTTCTCTATTTTTTCAGTATTTTTCTGAATTCCGCTACAATATTATTTTACGCGTATTTCCTTAACTAATAGTCGGATTGAAGTCTACATTGCTCCATTGAATTTCTCGTAGTGAGCTCTACTCACATACGTGATTTCAGAGGGAAGCGATGATTTTCTTTTTTTATCTATTTTTTCACTTTTTTCTGAATTCCGCTACAATATTATTTTACGCGTATTTCCTAAACTAATTTTCGGATATAAGTCTGGTTTGCTCCATTGAATTTCTCGTCAAGAACTGCATTTACAAACGTGTTTTTAGAGAGAAGTGACGGATTTTATTTCTTTTAATTTTTCATTATTTTTCTGAATTAGGGCGCAACTTTATTTTACGCATATTTCTTTAACTAATAGTCAAATTTAAGTATGGATCGCTGCATTGAATTTGTCATTGTGAGCTGTACTCATATACGTTTTTTTAGAGAGAGTCGCTGTCGGGTTTCTCGGATCAATACCAGGCGAATGCCGGAGAAGTACCCTAACAAACAGGACATGGACTGCGCGGTCTTTTCTTCCTATTACCTGTCCTATCTACTCCTTTCACACATTTTCACAAACTCTTACAGGCACTACACAACCACACGTGCCGGGAAGCCGCTCGCGCACTTGGACCTTGTGCCGACTGGAGCGGAGCCTCTCTAGTGGGAGATACCTAGTTGAGGAAAACCTCGTTGGCCGATGGTAGGTCGGCGCCGGATCGCGCCATCCAGCGAGTAAAGAGCACGGCCACCTCCCGAGCAAAAGAAGTGCACTACTCTTACGGGACTAATGACTCTAATGCGCCTGGAATCACTAAAAATCAATCAGAAATGAGTTCGCCTTATGAACATGAGGTTAATGGTTATCACGTGCTTATGGACTTACTATGCAGATTACCTTACCATGTCAAAGGATATTTTTGAATTACTGCTTGGATGAACATTTTAAATAAACTTAATTCTGAAACAAACTTCTGCCTCTTTTGTTTTTATTAGGTTCACAATATTGTTTTTATGTAGCCCACTGAATTTATTCATGCTACTGAAAATCAAATAATAATGCGTTTAGATTTGAAAACTAAAAGGAGAACGGAAGATCCTTTGTGAATCTTCATCCGAATTGCGTGTGTGAATGAGATAATCGTGTCTGCTGTATATTGGAAGATATGTATGTTTCACTCCACTGGTTTCGTATCGAATGGTTACTCTATTTAATCGGATTATATTTGGGAGACCTCATTGATTTTCGAATGAATACAGAACGCGCAATAGGTGTAGAGTAGTAATATTCCTCAATTACTTGAATTTTAGTATCCACAAGCCTGGATTAATTCCACTCTAATGAAGTCTAATTGAGCGAGATTTGGTTGCTGTAAATGTGTACAAAATGCCAGACTTTGGGATGTTTTTTTCCAAATTGATGGAAATACGCCCATTTATTTCCATACATTTGGGTTCATATATGGAAATAAAGCCGTTTAAAAACATGTCACATTTATGTTTAAATAGATAAAACTTGTATTTAGAACACGATATTAAAAAACATCTTATGAATTGACGCTAGGCGCTGTTTGTGTTAAATTTTTCTTATTACAATTAACATTAACAGATATGAACTAATGCAATTAAATGACAATTTTAAAGTATGCTATTTGAGCTATAATTCAGATAATGCACGGTCGTCATTCCAACATTGATTTTTTGTGTGGTTAATAATTTCAAATATGTTTTTACCCAAATCCTGATGTGAATCATAATTAAATTCTATGAGTACGTTAGGTCCATTTCCTTCATTTGATCACTAGTGAGTGTCAGGAGAAATAGAAAAGAGGTTTAAGTAGTTGCGTAAAATTAAATATTTTTTTGTTTTCGTAATAGTTAACAGCAATAGCTTTCCGCAGATTTCGATAATTCAATAGAAGGCAAATACCTTCACACTAGTCTTTATTCTCTGACTTCCATGCAAGCAATAACACAGATTTAACGTAATAAAAAGGCCATTTACAAACAGTGATTGTCTGCGCTGTCAGACTCGTCGCAATAATTGGATCGGCGCAGCGCAGCGCAGCGGCGGGTTCATTAAGCCGAGGCTCGGCCGCCTGTCACGTCGTAATCTCGCCCCCCTCCCCCCTCGGCCGCGCGCGATCTCTGGGGCCGTGATGGATCGTCGGCGCCGAGATTGTCCGAGCGCCTGCGCGTTAAGCACCGCGTGGCCCAGCGCCCGTGGCTTCTGGCGACGCCGTGCTCCCTCGGCGGCTCGTTGGCTAGCGCGCTCGCTTCCGCAGCGCACCCCCGGCCTCGATTCCCGGCCGGGCCAAAGCAACAACTGCGCGCTTTCCTTACAAATGGCCCAGCATCTATTGCTGTGTGACGATTGGAAAGCCCACCCTAAGGTTAAGAAGACCGGTATATACGGTGAAGGGATGTGTTTGTGCTAACTACACGAACCCCTCATCCCATTGCCGTAAGGCAGGGGCACTGCTGATCGGCCAAGGCACGTTTCGAGCTGTTGAGCTATAGGACACGACAGGGCAGAACAGAACGAAGGATAAGTGTGGAAGTACAAATGCTGTTGAGTAGGAATGAGATCATAGACATGACTCTGCGAGCGATTACTTTATTAATGTTAATTTCATGTTGTCCAAGGTTAGTAGATCAAAAATGTAAAATATTTTAGAGGTAATATCGCAGAAACGAATTTCTGGGTTACGGAATACAGACGTTTAATAGAAGTGAGTCGGCAAATGCCATATAATTTGCTTTCCACGAATTGCATTGCCAGAACCACATTTTGTTTGTTATATTTCGTTCAGATATAAAACTATGTTAACATCCACAGTAAAAATATATGTACCTAAGGTTAGTATACAAAAAATTCTAAATTTACGTTAAAATTATATGTCTGTTTAAAGTTTAAAACTGAAATATTCTCAATTATTTTGTCTACAAAATGTAAAATATATTAAATTAATTCATTTAAAGAGTACAAGGAACAGCAGTAGTAAATCTACCTTTCGTAATAAAGCAAATACAATATTTCCCCAAACATCATATGTCAGGAGGTCAGTGCACTCCTGTCGCCTAAAGGGTTAATTAACAAATTAATAAAAACACAAACATTATTGTTTGATCTGGGCTGTTCGGGAGACGCCGCGTCGAAGGCTGTGTTGCCGACGTTTCGACCATCCTGTCGTGGTCTTCCTCAGGGCTGGTATGCAAGACCACGACAGGATGGTGGAAACGTCGGCAACACAGCCTTCGACGCAGCGTCACCCGGACAGCCCAGATCACCCACATGACTCTGGCCGCGGAAGCCTACGTTTTCACAAACATTATTGGTTTATATGATTTTGTAACTTAATACTGTCGACATTGATTTGGAAAAAAATGGGTCAAAGTCTGGCAGTTTGAACACATTTTCACCAAGCAAATATCTCTTAGTTAGATCTCATTAGACTGGAAAAGAGGAAAATATTTGATTTCGTAATTGCAATTATTTTTAGTTGGTATGATGTGGTAAAAATGTGTTTTTAAAATAATATTTTAATCCATTATGTAGTTCATGGGTTTTGGTCAAAAGAATTAGAAAATGGATTTTACTGCAGATGGTGGTGAAATACAGGATAAATAATATTTTACATTTTTAATGCTAAAAATGTAAGTGTTTCTCTATATTATTTTATGTATTATTCCCATTTTTAGTTCTCTGTGAAATGTAATTCAAAATATTATATGCAACGTAATTTCCCTGAAAAGTTGTTATAACGAATACTGAAGATTCATATTCACCGGTTGGATGGCTGAGATCCTTAAGGCAGTAGTGCCAAAGCAATTGGGACTGAAGGATCGCGGGCTCGTGTTCTGACTCACGCATGGTTCACCCCCCTATCGTCATATCATGTTATCTTCACAGTTACCATACCGTTAAATGCAATAGTGGTCGCTAATGACCTAGATGTTGTCGCGACCTTAAATAACAATAAAAGAAGATTCATATTCCGTTCAGGAGACCATTCAGTTGGGTGTCAAACATAATTCTTTCGTCATCACGAAAAACATGAGTAGTTCCAAACGCACTACCACTTCTTGTCTTCTTGGCCTGGGCTGCGCTGTGTTCGGGGGCGGGGGCTGGCGTGGAGCCAGGCCGGCGCTCGTGGCTCAGCCGCTGATGCGAGGCAGCGAGGATCCGAGCGCCCGTTGTCGCAGCTTTGCGCCGCTGCGCCGGGTGGCTGGCTCTGTGCGAAGCCGCGGTGCGTGCCTCGGCTCACCCGACTACGCCCACGCCCACGCCCACGCCCTCGCTCGCCCAGGGCGATGGCGCTGTTCACTTCGGTTCCTCGCGCGTCCCCTCGCTCATTCGCCCGCGTGTACGCCCGTTTACCCGTCGAACTGATTATAACTCATTAACACTCGATCACCCGTTTAATCACCAACCATTACCAACCGCTCATCCTTGCTTGCCGCCCCTTCACAACATGATCACTGCGTGCTCACTGCTCGTTCTCTTCCATCTCTCCGTTTGTTTGATGCTCGCTCACCTCCACTCACCACTCACTAACTGCCCACTTCCCGCCCACTCACCTCCCACTCACCGCCAACTCATCCCCCACTCATCCCCCACTCACCATCTACTCACCACTCACCAGCCATTCACCAGTCACTCACCAGTCACTCACCAGTCACTCACCAGTCACTCACCAGTCACTCACCGCCCACTCCGCCCACTCACCGCTCACTCACCACCCACTCTCCACCCACTCTCCACCCACTCTCCACCCACTCTCCACCCACTCGCCACCCACTCTCCACCCACTCGCCACCCACTCTCCACCCACTCTCCACCCACTCTCCACCCACTCTCCACCCACTCTCCACCCACTCTCCACCCACTCTCCACCCACTCTCCACCCACTCTCCACTCTCTCACCACCCACTCGCCAGCCACCCACAGCCACAATGCCAAATCGTACAACGCCGTTTTCCTCAGCCCTTGAGAAAACACTGACGAATGGCTTCCAAAATGATAAGCTCCCCAATACTTTGGTAATTTTTAGACGGTGACTATACTTTCCGAAAACACAAGAAGCATGCCGTCTGGGATGAAGTATATGATTTTAAATCATGTATGAGTTATTATATTGTATAAAAATATGTCGCCTTTATTGTAGTGTCAAGACAATTTTGAGTTAATTTAGAATTATGTTTTACACAATATACCTACCTGAAGAACTAGAGACTTTTTTTCCAAATGTTTCTTATTTATTCTAAATGTCATTAAAGAGGGTGTTATTGAATAAATACAGACACATGGTGTCTGAGGATGAACATATCAATTAATACACGTACTGTAATATTGACTACTACTTATGTACCACTATTTAATGTAATAGCACTGTCTCCATATCTCGAAGTATCTGAGCGTGGGGCTACATAAATCGATAACATGGAAATATATGTCTAATGTTTTCGTGAAAAAAGAACATGGCTGCGACTGCATTCCGATCATGCCTGCGCCTACGCCCTGCGATTGCCAGCGGCGTCTCCCAGTGGCCTGTGGAAGTGGCACGGCAGCGGCCGCTGCGGCGTCGGGGACGGCGCTGGTGACGACGGCGGCGGCGACGTCGCCGGCGTCGCGGCGTCGCCCGGGGAGACGGATCGGTGCTGATGGGCGCCTTGCATTATTCATACGCGCGCGCGCGACAGCGGCCACCTCCTATGCCCCCACCCCTTTCCCTCCCACGCACGCTCTTCCTATTCTCCCCACACGGTGCCGCACCACTGTCGCATCGCCCCTCCTCCGCTGCAGCCGCGGGTCCCATTCGGCTCTGCGCAGCCCCGCGCAGCTACTACAGCGCTCGTAAAGCAGGGGCAGCGGCCTCGGCAGGTCGTAGCAGCCTTACTCCCCCGTTGAATACTGGGAGTTGACGGAACGTCGCGCGAACTTTCTCTTGTGCGTTGTAGGACCTTGATTAGGGGATACGAGCTCTTCATTTCGCTAAACCGTGCCTGCCCTCTGGCAGCTCTTCCTTGCGTTATCGCCTTTCTCTTGCAACTTGCAATATTCATCACGCTCGAGGTCTCTTCAGAATACGTGATATTGTTCTTCTTCTCGATCAGAGGAGAGAGAGCGCTCTCTGCGGGCACGCCCGGCGTTCGGGGATTCCTTGCGCTGGCAGAAAAGAGCAGTGATGTAAAGAGTTTTTGGCTAGTCGCAGTTTGGCAAATAGTAATTTATGTAATTAGTTAAGCTTTATTGATGAATACCAGTTTTGAAAACCAGCGACGTTAAAAGCGAGTTTTCAAATTTGTACGAATGTAATAAGGCAACATTATAAACGAGTTGCATACGCTAATTTTTGTATAACAGCATTATAAATTTATAAGAGAATCAAACTTCATTTTACGAAGCAACAGTCTTGTGGCCGTTGGAGGTATTTGATATCTGTGCGAGAAAAAGATGGCCGGTTGTTTCCTTTGCCGCTACCTCCCCACGATTCCCTCGCTGCAATTGGCTGAATGTCAGATGACGTGTCATAAAATCTAATTCATTATGATTTGTGCCGTAAAATGACCGATTATAAGTGATTTCTTGCAAAAGAAGAGGTCATTTGTAATGCTGGTTTACTAAAAACTTACTCTCGAATGTGAAGAACGACGTAATACACCGGTGAATATCTTAAATCTTTGTTTCACCCAGTTGATATGTTGAAACATATTGGTCTCGGAATTAAGTGTTTTCAGAATCGAACAAACTTCATTGTTAAGTGCTTTGAAAGTTATTGACTAAAATGTAATTTTTCGTAATGCATCAGTGCCACTAACCAGGTAATGTTTGAAGAGACGTTATCTCTACAAATGTCCTATTTAGTACAAGAACGTAAATATATTAATTATAATCTTTTTTCAAAACTCGTATTAAAAAATTAAGAATGTTGAATTTCTTTAAATTATTTATAATTATGTATAACAACAGTTCATATGCAATTTATGTGTTGAAAAGACTGACGCTAAGTGTAAAGAAATAACGAAAAAATTGAATACGTTATTTAGGTGATGACAAAAACAAACGGAAATATTTACAAATTATTTTATTAATTATATTTGACTCTGCATTCAACACCGTACGATGTAGTAATTAGTTGGCGACATAATTGAGTAGTATGATATAGTTGAAGTAGTAGATTTTTCTTTTTTATCTAGAATTTTTTTCATGTCAATATTGCTTTCCAATGAAATTACGTAATCAAAACATTTTTATTCCTTTTTGTTCTGAAATACACAAGAGGGCAGTGATGTTCTCTATTGCTCAAGGTTTGATACCATTGTATCGAAAGTTGATAGCCGCTGAGCGTTGTCAAGTGCACGATATTACATTTTGAAGCTTCTTTGTACACAATATGAGCAGCTACAATCGATTTAGCTTTTGCTTTGTGCATGGCGTTTAAAGGGCATTTTCGTTCAAATTATAGTAGGAAAGCTTCTGAAATATCTTGCCTTCGTTTTTGCAGTAAAGATGTAAAGGTAATACGGATTGCCACTTATATTGTACAAAACATTATTAAATGTTTGACTGTTCAGTGAACAAAACAAACCTGGCTTTACATAAAATGCACCTATTTAATATCAAGTTAAAAGTGTTGTTTTGACTGCAACTGCAAGATATACATCAGTGATTGAAGTGGAAAGTTATCGTTCATTCTTATTTCTTGTGTTTACGTAAATGTTTTGAGAAGTTCAAGAAAGTTGTATCCACACCTTAGACGAGTGTTAAGAAACGTTGCGATATAAATTGACCCTTCACCAACATTTTTGAAAACCGCTTTTTCAAGTTTTACTCTTTGAAAAAGTGATGGGAGGCTAACTAAAAGAGACTAGAATAGCGCGTAGTACTCAAAACGTTTTTGCAATCGTTTATAAGATTCGATAAATGGAATTAGTTATATGAAGTCATTTGTTATTAATAGTGCATAAGAGATCGACGTGATAAAGGTTTTATAAAATTATTTATATGAAATATGAATAAATTGCCCAATTAAACAGACATACAGGTTTTCTTTTCTTAAATACAAAGTTGTACAACGTTTCGACCCTGAATGGTGTCACCCTCAGGTACATATTCAATACTTAAAGAAGTGTGGGTCATCATTTACACTTAAAGAGAAAACGAATATGTAACCTACGGAGAACTGATTTGTAAAATGATATATGCCATAGGTGACGTAAACAGTTTTTGTTTACTATACTTATCATTATACAGATCAACTTTTCGTATGTTACGTCTTAGTTTGCCCCCAACGGAAATTATTATATCAATGACGTTGAATGTGTTATGAGGGATCGGTGTGAGTTGTAATGCAAAAGGTGCTTTGTTTAATGGCGCGCGTGTGTGGTTGCAGCGGCGGGTGCGTGGGCGCGCCGGCGGAGGCGAAGGCGGCGGGCGCGAAGCCGCCGCCCCTGCTGCGCTCGCGCACGCTGCCCGCCATCGTGGTGCCCGGCATCAGCATCCTCCAGGCGCAGATCTACCGCCACGGTGAGTGCCCGCTCATTTTGACTTTTATTTTTATTTTATTCTTTATAACAGCAGCGGCCACTGTTAAACAAATACGTTTATTAAGACTGATTTTATACATCCTAACATGTGTTCTATATATAATTCTATCACTTAATTCTATATTACAATTCAAAAAGATTATTATATTGGTTTTATGATATTAGTGTAAAATTAATGTCGGTATATCAGTTTCGATTTTGTGATATATTTGCAGTATTCCCACGTACCAAATTCATCTCTACACAATTTTGTTATCTGTTATGAGACACCTTTGGTTTTAAGAGAAACAAATTGTTTGAAGGTAATGGTTTTAAAGAGTTTAATGAAGAACAACTGTTTCGATGGATCAAATATTCCACTGCAATAAATTTGCGTCTTACCTGATTGTATAACACACATCTTAAAAATTTAAAACTGCAATTATAAAGGTTTTCGTTGAAACTTTGCGGATTAACGCAAAAAAATGGTATTACTCTTCTTAAAGTTTTAACCTCAAACCCTTTTGGGAATGAGATTTACTAACGAATTTTGAGTTTAAGAACTTCAAACATGCATCTAAAGACTTGGGATGGATTTAAGTGATGGGTAAAGAATTACCAAGAGAATTACTAATGCTTCCATAAACATCAAGCTTAAGTTGTCTTTAAAACTTGACATAAAAATGCTCTGTAGATATCAGTGATGATAAGAAATTGGAAGAGTTACATGTACAAGAAATTGTATCATTTCTTAAAATGTTTCTATTAGGTTTTGTGATACGTAATTTTTCATCTAGTAGCATCAGTGCTATTTAAAGCAAATTTCTGCGAAAGAAAGTGATTATAAAATAAGATTTCTTTCACTTTATTCTATGGACAATTTATTATTCAACAGCGACAAAAATAAATCTAATACAATTTACTCATTGCTAAATTTAATTACACTTTTATTCTGTAGATAACCATTTATGCAAGTATGTGGTAATACCGTATGCGTAAAATTGTATAAACCGCTCTCCTCTTCAGACTGAATTTAGCATGAGGAATTTCATTCGTGCCTAACAGGATACCTAATTGGGTGCCTCGTACCTAATTGCAACATAATTGGAGTAATCTGTTTGATGTTGATGTAGACGATGATGTAGATGTCGATGTTGATGTTGATGTTGGTGTTGACGATGTTGATGTTGATGATATTGATGTTGACGTTGGTGTTGTTGACGTTAGTGATGTTGATGTTGATATCGATGTTAGTGACAACGATAATCAACACTAGACTATTTTTTCTTTGATTGACAAAGGCTAGGAAGAAACAACGCGTGTCCGCTTCAGTCCATGCACTGGAGTCTCAATCCGGGTGTAAGCCCGTCCCGTTGCAGGGCAGGCGCCTCTGGGTGTCGGCCGACGGAGGTGTCGGCCCGCGCCCCGGGACAGGCGGCGCGGCAAGGCATGCGCGGCGCGGCGCGGCGCGGCCAGGCGGAAGGGCGGGCTCAGCCCAGTGGAGCGCGGCGCCGCCCCCGCCGCCCCCGCCGCCCCCGCCGCCCCCGCCGCCCCCGCCGCCGCCGTCGCCCCTTTCGCCTCTGCAGATTACGATGGCTCCACCGCCCTTTTGCCGCCGTTATTTGGGCTGTCGCACTTCCCACGGCCGCACTTCCCAAGATCGCTGTTTGTAATATTACATCCTGTGATCCACACACTTTCTTCTATAAACTACCCCATAAACGCTAACTCACGTCCTGCATTGCCCCGCCGTCAATAACCCTGCAGTCGTGAACGTTACTAGGTAATTACCATTCATAGCAATCTCACAAACACCTAACCAAACGTTACCAAACACATGACCATTCCCAAGTTACTTCATCCATCGCCGCCCGTCTCCTCACCGCACTTGCTACCCATTTCACCAACGGCCCACTATAATTTACAATCACACTAGCACAGTCTGAGAGGTGGCTCAGGGCATCAAATGACGTCACTGCGGAGCCTCTCTCAAAGGAGGCAGGATTTTCAACACTAGGCAGATAGCGAGGTCAACTTCTGTCTCTGTGTGGAGGAGAATTTTCGCGTAAGGTTTCTCTGATTGGTAGATTTCCGTGGTTTTTCCGATCTACACCAGGCGAATGCCTGAACAGTACCCTACCGAACGGGTCACGGACCGCGCGCTATCTTTCCTATCTCTTCCTTGTCCTATCCTCACCTCCTTTACACACACACTCACATGCACCTGGAAACCTGGCTGGGAAAACCCCGTTGTCCTGCGGTAGGTCGACGATGGATTTTGCCATGCAGGTACTGCACTCACTGCCACCTCCCAAGAGAATCTACAGTCACCTGCAAAGCAAAAAACATGCATTACACTTACGGGACCATGGCCTAAGTAGTTGACGCGCTCGGAATACCTAGTAATCAATGAGACCATTGTTTATTGTCATGAGGCAGCAGATTCCCACGTCACAGACATTCGGTGTTGCTTCCATGGTGTTCTCTCTTTTATCAATGTTAGGTCTTCTCCAATGTCTATTTTTCCGACTCTCTCTTCAATAACAAGTAAGCACAATTTTTTTTATGTCTGTGTCCTGTAATTCCGTCACAACATTACACGTTTCTCGGGCCCGGTTCGTTACACCAGTCGATCCGCTCGCTTCTGGTCTTTCCTTCATCTCCCAGCTCCTGCAATAACATATTAGTAACGCTTTCCTGTCTACTTTGGCGGTGGTGATAGTCGAACAATGAGTTTCACTACTGTATTCGCCATAAAATTTTGTGCTAAGACCTTGGTTTTCAGAAAAATCCGTGTCAGGTCGAAAATCGCAAAATTTCGTCGATCCATGAATCGACGAAACTTTATATTTCTTAACACAAGAAAGAAACACTCATATCTCAAAAACTAGCCACAATAAACATATTCTACAAACACAGGCGTGTTCCGTAATTCATCTAGTTTCAGAAAATGTCTGGTTTTTCGTATTTCAATGAAAAATGAGACCTGCAGAGACCTTAAATTTGTAAGTATCTAATTTTCGAATTCTCAACGAATTTAAAATATTTGTTATATTCAATAAGCCATATCTTCTAAACTATTGAAGCTACAGCGCTGAATTTTGCACTAACGACAGAACGTACTCTGTGTTTAATTTGAGTCTGAGATAAAGTTGTTTGGGTAATCACAACCGCGCTGAAAATGCAGTTGTCAGCACAGTTATTTTGGCGAAATTTACGTTTGTGGCGTGTATTTGGCGAATTACTGAAAAACTAAGCTTTTAGTCGAAAAATGGGTTTCACTACTGTATTCGCCATAAAATTTTGTGCTAAGAACTTGGTTTTCATAAAAATCCGTGTCAGGTCGAAAATCGCAAAATTTATTCGATCCATGGATCGACGAAACTTTACATTTCTTAACACAAGAAAGAAACCTTCATATCTAAAAAACTAGCCACAATAAACATATTCTACAAACACAGGCGTGTTCCGAAATTCATCAAGTTTCAGAAAATGTCTGGTTTTTTATATTTGAATGAAAAATAAGACCTGCAGAGACATTAAATTGAAAGTATCTAATTTTCGATTTCTCAACGAATTCAAAATATTTGTTATATTCAATAGGCCATATCTTCTAAACTATTGAAGCTACAGCGCTGAAATATGCACTCAAGACAGAACGTACTCTGTGTTTAACTTGAGTCTGAGATAAAGTTGCTAGGGTAATCACAACCGCGCTGAAAATGCAGATGTCAGCACAGTTATTTGGGCGAAATTTACGTTTGTGGCGTGTATTTTGCGAATTACTGAAAAACTAAGCTTGTAATCGAAAAATGGGTTTCACTATTGTATTCGCCATAAAATTTTGTGCTAAGACCTAGGTTTTCAGAAAAATCCGAGTCAGGTCGAAAATTGCAAAATTTCGTCGATCGACGAAACTTTACATTTCTTAACACAAGAAAGAAACCTTCATATCTCAAAAACTAGTCACAATAAACATATTCTACAAACACAGACGTGTTCCGTAATTCATCTAGTTTCAGAAAATGTCTGGTTTTTTGTATTTCAATGAAAAATGAGACCTGCAGAGACCTTAAATTGAAAGTATCTAATTTTCGAATTCTCAACGAATTCAAAATATTTGTTATATTCAATAGGCCATATCTTTTAAACTATTGAAGCTACAGCGCTGAAATTTGCACTCAAGACAGAACGTACTCTGTGTTCAATTTGAGTCTGAGATAAAGTTGCTAGGGTAATCACAACCGGGCTCAAAATACAGTTGTCAGCACAGTTATTTTTGCGAAATTTACGTTTGTGGCATGTATTTGGCGAATTACTGAAAAACTAAGCTTTTAGTCGAAAAATGGGTTTCACTACTGTATTCGCCATAAAATGTTGTGCTAAGACCTTGGTTTTCAGAAAATTCTGTGTCAGGTCGAAAATAGCAAAATTTCGTCGATCATGGATCGACGAAACTTTACATTTCTTAACACAAAACTAGCCACAATAAACATATTCTACAAACACAGGCGTGTTCCGTAATTTATCTAGTTTCAGAAAATGTCTGGTTTTTCGTATTGGAATGAAAAATGAGACCTGCAGAGACCTTAAATTGAAAGTATCTAATTTTCGAATTCTCAACGAATTTAAAATATTTGTTATAGAAAATAGGGCATATCTTCTAAACTATTGAAGCTACAGCGCTGAAATTTGCACTCAAGACAGAACGTACTCTGTGCTTTAATTTGAGACTTCGATAAAGTTGCTAGGGTTTTCACAACCGGGCTGAACATGCAGTTGTCAGCACAGTTATTTGGGCGAAATTTACGTGTATTGGTTAGCGTATCAGGTTGTTATTCCTAAGTTGGTGGGCTGTTGTACCCACGTTAGTAGTTTACTCTACATACAAGATTCTGAAGCCTAAATGAACCCTCTGAGTTAAATTCGAATCGCCTGTTTCGTCGTCTAAGGAATACCTCCTTTCATCGCTAGTTGGTGAAATTTGCGTGGTCAGACGAAAGAGCAGGTCTCATGGCGTTAGTCTCGTCACGTAAATTAAGGAATCAATTCAATACGCCATCCCTTATTCTCCCACCAACATAACCCACAATCCCCGCCTTCATTTTTTAGAGCTACGCTATCTCCATGATCACTGTCTACTGACTTCTCGCTTCCCACGGTACCCCTTTCATCACTGCCTGCGACACTATCCATGGGATTGTCACCCTGACACTACATTTCGTGTTCCACTAATCCCTCTATGATAACCTCCTTTATCGCCACATCTCTAATCTCGCCATCACTTTGGCTACCATCGGTGTCGTTGTCAACGTCATCAATTCCAGTGATCACTTTCGCCAACGGGAAGACCATGTCATTTTCTCCCCACTTTGCATTATTGATCAGTACCTGCATTTCACCTTGTACCTTCATAGAGGAAATCCCTTCTGAACTTGTCGACCACCCATGATACAACATCATGGGCGTACCTGTTTTTTTTCGCCCCAGCCGCCCTAGGCCTTTCTCTTCACCCACTCCCCCTCGCCCGGTGTGACCACCCATCCGCCCCCTATCCCGCCCGATCCACCCATCACCCCGGCTTACCTCCCCGCCACGCTCCATCATCCTCTCCGCCCCGCACCTCCCCGCTTGCACCCGCCCTCTCCCCCCGCTCACCTCGTCTTTCTCGCTCACCTACCTTAGCCTCCCTCTCCCCGCCCTTGCCGCTCGCTTCGGCCCGCCTTCCCCTGCCTTGGACCGCCCGCTTTCGCTCGGCCGAGCGAGCGGCGTGGGCGGGGTGGGGTGGGGTGGGGTGGGGGTCGCAGGCCGGCGGCGCCGGAAGCGGTGATTAGCCACGTAGCGCTGGCGGGCGCGGCGGCGCCGGCCGGAAAATTGACACTCTGGCCGGACGCCCGCTAGCTCGCTCGCTTGTTCGCCCGTTCGCCCGTTCGCCCTCTCGCCCCTCAGCCCGTCCACCTGGATGTCCGCCCGCGGGCGTTCGTCCCCCGGCTGCTTTCGCCCACGGCGAGCACAGCAGGGCTGCACGAAGGAGTCATGACGCACTCTCCGTTAAAGCTATTGGATCTGAAATTCACTAAACCCAAAACCCTTTTTTACTTTCCCGTACACGTAGTATATACGGACTATACACGGAGTAATATAATGAGTATATACGGTGTATATACGAACGGATAATGCTAATTGCTCTCTTTAGTATGACGTGAGGTTCATTCTAGTGTTTTTTTTTTTCAAAAGTTATACAACTACAATTTTTTTGAAAGATCTCTCACGCCGTTGTTATGCACATATCCAGCAGTTACCCCAATGGAACATTCAAAGTTGTTGCTACACGAACAAGTTGTTAAAAAGCGATATTTAAAAAACTTGTTAAAGTAGTAGTTTATATCAATTCACTAATATATTTTATGAAATAATGTATTCCAGAAACATTTATTCTGTTGTTATAAAATTGTGAGTTTTGTTAGTTACATGTTCATTCCGGGAAGCTACAATTGTTTTATCAGTTTCTTGCACGAGTTGCCTCATGGATTTGCAATTTTTTTCATGTGAGGAATTCTGTTTGTTTCTTCGTCTTTGGTTCCTTGAATGCTGAAAAGGACGTATAGTGTGGGCAAGTGTTATTCTAATACAATAATATCCGTCAAAACAGAAACCAGTACAAGTCAGAAACCTGCCTTAACCGGAAATGTTTTTTCAGCCCGTGAGGTTAAATGGCGTGAAAGGGAACCCGTACAACGCGGAAACGAAAGGGTTTTTAATGTCCTGCAGCGAAAGAACCTTATAAAACGTAATTTCTGTGAATTTAATGCAATTGGCAGAGAGATGCAAGAATCTTTTAATGAAATAAATGAATCTGCAAGTCAGTTTTAATTTCTCTGTCCCTTTGATATGCGTTTCAGTCGTGGCGCCTGAAACTACAGGTGAGGGACTGTTGCTGTCAGCGTAGAATTCGACCTTGGGACCTCATTTCTCTTAAGGTTTATGCGGAAGGGGAATTATTCTCTCCCTCCCGGCTCTCTGAGCGTGGGAATTTGTATGGGCATGACTTCTGTTCACACATCTCTTTCCCACACGAGTAGAATTATAACTTATGCGAAGGTATTATAAATACACAATACTCTGAGCTGTGATGTATTGCACGTTTAAGAGACGGTGAGAAGACGGCTCTTAGAATATTCTATCAACTAACATACAAATTTCATACATAAAATGACATTGTCGAAACTTGTAATTGAATAATGATAATTCGAGAAGTAAATTTTGAATAATAACATTAACTGTATTCATAAAAACATAATAAAATTTAAATTTATAATGCATCTCCAATACATATTTATTACTTTATTATTCATTTATTCAGTAACTTGCATTGCGTTTCTACTCGTATTTGTGTTTCATAGAATCTCGGCTTCGTTAGTACGAATTAACTGGTCAATTATTCGGCATGAGAAAGTGCTCAGATGGCGCTGTGCTCGGGCGTAAGAGCGAGGCAGAAGGGGGGGGGGGTTGTAACGGCGTCTCGTATTACCAATTTAGAGCAGAGGTCCGCGTCCCAACATGCATAACTTACGCCGAACACTCCACCTCCGCGTGGCCCGGGTCCCCCCCCCCCATTCCCCTTTTCAGGGCATCCGCGCTCCTGTTCCTCTTGCCGTAGCAACGAGTTACCAGTGCCTTCCTACAAGTTGGCATTGATTTGTACTGTCTTTTCGCTTTCGAATTCAGTGGACGTTTTCGTGCATGTATTACTGGTATACTATTATAAATTTTGAATTTACCATTTTGCCTTTTACCATTTACCATTATTGTATTTACCTCCAATTTTGCTAGTTGTGTACTGCCTTTCTCTGCAGGTGTATTGTGCTTCCAGCAGTGCTTACAAGCAATTATAAAAGCGCCCAGTACAGGATGCAAAAATACTAAGTTCGCAGGGAAGCAAAGTCCCCTGGAGGAGCGTGATGGCGAGCGAGGTTTCAAGTACAGCGATCAAGTCCTATGAAGGGCGAAAATAAGTGTAATGTATAACGATCTGCGGAGCAGCGTGAAGTTGATACAAGTGTGTCTCTCGACTGTCTGTCCTTCTAGAGGATCCTCTTATAGAAAACAACGAAACCACCCCCGCCTGAACTCTACATGTCTCGGACGTAATAAAAAAACATTACTGCCCCAGTACTTTTACCCTTTCGAGGTCACTTTCTCACAAGTTACTATTCTTTCCCATTTCTACTATCTGGCTCGTCATTAGCGTTGTCATCGGTTTTGGGACCCTCGTGTAAAAATGCTTAAAATAAAGATAAATCTGCAAAGCGCGTGCTCCGGACGCCACCCAACTCAGACAACTAAGAGAAGCGATATGTTTCTCGCGTACATGTTTGAGTAAAATATCAATTGCTTCTCTTACGCAATATATACTCTTGCACGCAGGTGTATTTACCTATACAGTTGTCTAATTTTTTCTGAAGCATAGTTCTTATATTTTTTAAAATTGATTGACTGTATCATCCGGTTTAATGGTATCACTTTTTTATATATTTCTCTTCAGAATTCTCATTATTTTCTCTTGCCTTTGATTCTTTCTACACTAAGCTTCCCTCCCTATTATTTCGAACTTCTATGAGGTTCTCCATATGTTATTGTCTACAGGTTTTAAACCCCCGTTTTTCTACAGTACCTCTTACACCGTCTCTTCGCCCTTCTCTCCTCGCTCTTCCCCAGGCTGTGTCTGTCATGGAAATGCCAAACATCGACCCATTTGCACGCCCAATTTGCATTGAAAATGCTTGCAAACGCCCCGACGAGCAGCCTGCGCCGATGAATTCTAACGAAGTTTAAAGGCCAATGCAACAGAATAATTTGGAAGGCGTTGTTTTAAACATTTCATTCTACACCTCACCCATTCAAGAAATATTCAGTATACGTAATCTATGCAGTTAATATTACAACGTATGCCAATGTGATTAGACTTGTTTATTACGTGCATGTTCAGGGGCAACTTCTGTGAAAACTTCAAATAAGGAAAGTTTGTACATTTTGAGCGTACAACTAGCAACTGCCCAAAATTAAACAGGAAGACCCACATCATGTCCAAAATTTTCTCAATTACATTGTGTACTTTTAAAATTGAAATGGAAAGAGGATTATAATTGTGGGCACAACACAGCAACTTTCATCACATACCAATGCAAATAATGAATACCTAGAAATTAATCTGCAATGAATGCTGAAAAATTAATACAATAGTAATACACTTGTTTACTACTGTTTACGTTCAAATTATTCGATGAATATCTCCTGAAGTTCATATTTTTCGAGTATTTTAAATCTTAATTAAGTATTATAGGTTTAAACTGTCACTCATTGAAAATAATTAAACACTATAATATTGAATTATTTATACTGGTCATTCACTACACACTACATCAATAAGCAAAAGATTTTTGCAAATTATTAACTGTATATTGTGTTGTGAAATTCTTAATTTTTTATTGATATTTTTAGAACGGTATCTGGACTAAAATGTAACACCTAAGTTGAAGTACGACTGACGCTGAGTTGATTCCATTCCTTGGATGCGGCCGAGTGCTGAATGCTTTGGATCTGCCATTACCGGATTCCATGTGTCAAAATTCAAAGCCATTTTCAAACCAGCTGTAATTCGATCAACACCTGCCTAATCCGGAGCAGTGACCTAAAAACGGGCCACGGGCCGCGTGCAACCTTTCATTCTTCTCTTTTGAGCGATCTTTCATTCCTCTTCCTCACCCCTTATTTACACACTTAGAGCTTTTCCCGGCTGGGGTGGTGGCACGCTGATGAGAGATACCTTGTTGAGGAGAACACCCGCTGGTCGACGGTAGGTTGGGTGCGGAGAAAGACCACCGCCATCTTTGAGAGAAAAACTTACATTACATTTTTCTGAACAAATAATGTTAGCTGTTTACGGCCTGGAATCACAAAAAAATCAATTAATCAACCGATCACATTTGCAGCAGAGACTGCGGTAATACTTGCTCTGAATTATCTAAGCTTGTAGCGCCCAGTACTCGCCAGCCTTGTTCTTCAATTCTGACATTCTTCGTAAGTTTTCACTATATTATCTAAAACGACTTGCCATAACTTACGATCCTGAGATAAAACCTTTCACGTGCAACGCCGGACTTCGTGCACGTGTTCACCTCAGCCTCCTCAACGTGTCAGCGCTGAGCGACTCCGCGGGAAGGCACCCGGGAGCACGTGCGCAGCGAGCGCCTCCACCTCCCGCGCTCATTTCCTGCCCCTCCCCCCCCCCGTGTAGGTAACAGATTCACTGCTTGTTTCTCTCCCTTACGCTGCTGGGTGGCAGCGGAAATATTCGCGAGCGGAGTGTTTGCGTGTGACGTGCCTTCAATTACGTCGTCGCGCTGCCTGACGTAAGAGGGGTTGCGTGAAGGAAAGGGGGTTTATTTCCCGTAAATAATTCTGTATTATTTTTAAGTCGTACTTTGTGGGATCATTGAACAAGTGACCTTTTTTCTTTCTACAGCCAATTTCGTCGAAACAGTCTGATACCTTCTTATCATTTTCCTAACTACGTGATTTCCAATAGTATATCATAAATCTCTCGCATTGTTAAACGTTTTCATTAATTTGTCATGCTTAAGCTAATGTGAACAAAATATTTAATGATGTGCAATTAATTATTTGAACGTGTGTAAAGATCTTTGTTTTATATTGCAATGAATGTAAATGAATGTACTACAAATTCTAATACGAGTAAAATGCATTGCTTCTATACCTATTTCGATCAAAAACTGTCATTTTGTATACAACAAGTGTTGAAACTATTAGAAAGAGCTGGGTTGCGGGGTTAAAAAATTTCATTTTAAATTAAAACCAATCTGCTTTTAATGTAAATCTTTTTTTTTTGTTTAAATAAATTTTATTTTTGTAGAAATATTTTTCGTATGAAAAGAAGCTTGATGAATAAAATATATTTTCTTTCAAATAGAAATTGTCATAGAATTTGTTTGCTACACAATGTTTTTGGTCATAACATTTTATTATTGCAAGACCTTTGGTCATTTTTCGATATCAATTTTCTTGGAAAAAATTGTAATATTACAATAGTTTTTCGGTTTGGTAATAGTAGTAATTAGTTTACAATGTTAATTTTTATTGCGTGAGTACATGTTTTTAAAACGAGTGACGTTAGGAAAAAGTTTTCAAATTTGCGCGAATGCAATAAAGCAACATTATAAACGAGTTGCATACGCTATTTTGTTGTGTGACAGAGTTACAAATTTATAATAAAACTTAATTTTGCGAAACAAGTTTCTAGTAGCGTCTCGTTCTTTACATCTGTGCGAGAAATCGCTGGTTAGCTGTTCCGTTTACCTCCATCACCCCACGACCCTCTCGCTGCGATTAGCTGAATGTAAGATGACGCTATCACTCAGGACGTGAACTGTAATACGTCGTTATTTGAGCCGGAAAATACCCGATTAAGAACTATATCGTGCAACAGGCAAGGTCGTTTATAATGGGGGTATATAAAAAATAATTCTATAAACCGAATTTACTGAATTCTCAAAATCTATCTTTTTGTGATTACTTATTATTGCATTAAAGTTCATTTATCGCAAACAATAGATAGATATATTATTTCTGCAGGGAGGTATACAACCTGGTGGCAGAACACTACAATTTACATAATACAACTAGGAATTGTAACATAGTGTAATTTTAAAACATTTTAAAGCAGGAATAATAATATTACAATAAAGACAATAATAACTATTACAGCATTAACTTTACATTTTATGATTTTAAATTTTAATTAATTTAAATTTTAACTAATAAATACACTTTTTAAACACTGCACTTCACGTCTCTATTGAACTACACTTCACAACACGTCACGACACTCCAACTCAACTACTACTTTAAATCTAATTGTACATTTAATAAAGCAGTGCATTTAATAGTGATAATCTCAATACTAAAAATAAAAATAACAATTGTAATAAAATTATAACTAAAATAATAACTATTTAAATAAGGCTAACTTACTAACTAATACATTTTACAAATGTCCTTAGTTAATCTACTTTTAAAACTTTGTACACCTAGAGAAAAGGGTTCCATCGGGTAACTTATTCCAGTCCGTTATAGTTCTAGATGTAAAGACAAATTTTCCAACATCTGTTCTCTGTGGCCTGAACTGAATTTTGTGCTTGTGATCCCCTCTACTAACGTAAGTGTATCTATCGAGTCTAATGAATGATTGGGCCTGTAAAAAACTAAAATTCTTAATACAGGCAAACTATTTCATTTAGTTACGAAAGAATTCTAATTATTATATTTTTAAATATCATACAAAAATGTAAGTAAAATTTCTAAAATAATAAAAATACGATTCGTCACTTTTAAAATTAAGAATACTACAGAATGTGTTTACACATTAAATATCATCTGTTAACATATTTAAAAGTAGTAATTTCCTGTTTTATTCAAAATTCAACTGAGTATCTTCATGTGAAAATTATTTATACTACGCAGCTAATTTTCCCTTCATTTATAAATCGAGTATTGGAATGAGCCTTTTTTTCGTAAGTCGTCATTGCATAAATTCTCCTACCAAACGGGCCACGGCCGCGCGCGGTGTTTCCTTGCTCTTCCTTGCCCTATCCTCACCCCTTACGAGAGAAATGACCCATCCCACCATCCAGCAGGAGAATATCGCCACCTCCCGCGATAAAATATGCACTTCACTTACGGGACTAATGACCTTAGCAATTGACGTGGTGGGAATCATTAATGAATTAACCAGATCAAATGAATCAATCAATTAACCAAATGAATCAATCAAAGCAGTGTTGATATAATTATTTTCTTTCATTCTAATAAAAATAGAAGAACGATCATGTTATCTTCCCCGAACTTCAAACTGCGTATATACATTTTCACAAATGTAGTTTCTCGACCGGTTATCTTTTAGTTACGAGTTTACAAAGGTGGAGAAAATGAGGAAGTGATTACTTACAAAACCTTTGAATGGAATGCTGATTTCCAATTTCCGTCAAATTTTATGTTTATTCGAATATACTTTTTGAAAAAAATAATAACATACACGCAAATAAATTACAGAAAGAGTAAAAAATGGTGATAATCGAATAATGAAATCGAGAAGCAATAAATAAGAACCCACGCGCACACACTTGCTTGATAACACATCGCCCAGGAATATGGCCAAAGAACTGAGGTGAAGGAAACTGCGGGGACACCAGTCACCGAAACAGCAGCTGACGGCTCCCCCTCCGCCTCTCCCTGCGCCGCCGCCGGCTGTCCGCCGCAGCGCGTCGCCCTCGACACTGATGAGAAGCGGCGCAACGTGGACCCCGGCCGCGCCCCCTCGCCCCCCTCGCCCCCCTCGCCCCCCTCCGCCGCCCGCTGGCCGGGACGGGCTGCGGCGCGCGTGGTTTACGACCGGCCTGGCACCTTCCACCTCCGCCTCCCCCTCCGCCTGCAGGCCGCGCCGCTGCCACTGAGGCTTCCTCCGCTCTCCGCTTCGCCCGACCCCCCGATGGCGCTGCCTGTCGAGCTTCCTAACAGCCACAACCGCCCGGGCTTCGCCGTCCGCCTTCCCCTCCGCTTCCTTGAACCCCGGAGCTCCCACCAACTACGTTATCCCTCTGCGCTATCCCAACCATTGCTTGCGGAGTCCGCCCCTTCACCGCTCCACACATACAGACCCGCCCGGCGTCCTTTCTTACTCGTCTGCTCTCTCCACTTCCTCGGCCGAATGCTGCTGCCCACGTAGCCTCCAACCACCCACTATTCCTCCGTCGGCCTCAACGCATCCGCCTTCCCCGGCGCCCAACTTCCACCCTGGTGCAACTCTGCGTCTTCTTCAGCCTCTGTTCCTACTGTCGTTTCCTTCATTTTTTTCCCTCAAACTTCTCAACCCGTCTGCCGCGATCGCCTCTCTCTGCAGCCGCAACCATTGCCTCCAGCACCCTTCACCTTCACCACCGCCACCCCTCCACCAGCTCCAACCCCATCCACCCTCTCCAACCCCTCCAACACCCTCGACGTACTCCACCCCCTCCACCCCTCTACTCCCTCCATCCATCTCCACCCCCTCCCTCCATCCGCTTAACCCCCATCACTCTCCCCTCGCTCCACCCCTCCACCCGCTACATCCCTCTCCCCCTCCACCTCCTCCTTCCGGTCCACCGTCTCCATTCCCCTCCGCCTCCTCATTCTTGCTCCCTGACACCGTCGGCGCTCGACTGCCGACGCCGGGATTGCACCTCAGCGCGGAGGAGGGTTTGATGTCTGGGCCTTGTGGCGCACCCGGCTTCAACATTAAGACGCGAGAATGGGATTCACTTAATGGGGTGTTTCTAACCGGCTTGGGATTACGATCTGAAATAAACTCACCTTTCTCTAGAGTGCAGCTGCAAGTATCAGATATTGGTATTTAATTTTTTTTTAATGTGTGTTATTGACTTGCTTGCGATTGAAAAATTAGAAATTAAAGTGAGTTGTCAACAGGGAAAGCTTTCCCCCGAGGGGTTCTCGATGTACTAATTGTACTCATTCTTTTTTAATCAAAATGCCTTCGGGTTATCTTGAGACTATTGAATAGAACACAGCTTGTATATACAATAAATATAGCGGTTTCATTTCAGACTATTCAAGAGATCACAATTCATAGGCAAGCTAAGGCGGCGGTGTTTCACTCGTTTTTGGGAAGTGTGCTATTATGTAACAACAAAAAGAACGAAATTTCGTTTCATATTGGGAGATAAATATTTTCGTTTCCTTGATGATTTCAGATTACCTATTTTAGTGTTTCAACAATGCCTGTAAATCATTTTACATTATATATTATCAGTACTGTGTAAAACATGATAAATAATTGCACGGAAGGATCTTACCTATTGAATAACTTCTGCACCGTATTAGGACTTTCGCTCAGTACATCACTATTTGAAGTAGACGAAGGAAAATAACACGTTGGCCTTCTTCCCTTCATGACTCGTGACACTTACACCTCTTCTTAACTCGTTGCAATGTTTGCGATTTATTACGTTAAAAATATCCCATGCATTGTGTTGTGGACATAAACAAAGGAAGTTTATGTAAGGATATTATTCATGCCGTACGTACAGCCACAGCCATTTTCACTACTGCAGCAGCTATGACACTGCAAGCGAGAGAACACTCTGGTTCTCGCGTAGCTTGCAGCTAAGTTACGATCAGTATCCCGTAAAAGCAGTAAGTCTGCTGTAATTCTTTAAAACCCATTGCAATTATTCTCAATCTTAGGAAATGTTGCATGCTTTTCAGTTGCTGTAAAATACAAGCAGAGGATTTCCACAAGAAAAAAATTGAAATTCATTAGCCAATGAAAGTCATTGTATAATGAGATAATTAAGATCATGAAAAGTGTTTACAAATGAAATTTATATTATTTTCTTCCTTCCCTTCTCTCTCTCTCTCTCTCTCTCTCTCTCTCTCTCTCTCTCTCTCTCTCTCTCTCTCTCTCCACTTTTGTTTTCTCCCTCTTTCTCCCTTCCTCTTCTATAATCATTTAATTTGCACTTAAAAGTAATCAAAAATTTGTACCTCTCCATTGGAGAAGGATTCACTATATGCTTCAAATGTCCCTCATAATGAAAATAACAAATAATCCATTATATTCCGCCGTTTATTCATGAGTGAAAGCATGAGTATTCCTATGAATATACGTTACAAAGATGCAGTCTCTCTTTCTTGCTTTACTGAAAGCGTGAGTTACTAGCAACGTCTGGCGAGAAGCCAAGTTGATTGAACACCTCACTCGCTAGGAGTCGCTTTCGTGCCTGGTCAAATATTTGTTCTCCAAAACATCCAGCTGGTCCGTTAGCACAGTGTACAGAAACAGACAGCCATAATATAGATACCGTTCTCACAGGGGTGGGCGTCAGGTTTCGTGCTAGAGAGGGATGAGTTGCAAACGGGAGTTTGGAAAAAAGACGATATCCTAGAAGGGCTGTTTCTCAAGTAGGTTGCTGATAATAACGGTTTTCTGTCGCACTTTACAACCTCTAAATGGAAATTATTTAGGTCATCTGAAAAGAAATTACATTATATAAACTTTGTTCCAATATTTAATATAAACTTTATTGGAATATATTTAATATACACTTTATTCGAGTACATTTAATAAATTCGAATATAAAACAGATTAATTGAAAACTTTATTTCAGAGGTTCATGCAGAGAAATTTAATGTTATACAAATATGTTACTCCATTTCATGTTAGTGTTGTTAACTAATTTTGTATGGCTTCTCATTCAGTGAGATTAAACGTTCTCGGCGCGTGCTACTGGAATGGCAAACTATGACAACTCAGATTAGCGACGTTATCAGCAACATTCGTATTTAGACGCTCATATATTACTTTTATTTACCAAAACATTCTTCACCATCTTAATGATAGCAAAGAATTTTATAGTTGACACTATAGCACAGTTTCCATTTACGACATTCAATTACAGATTGGAGTTTCGAACACACTTAAAATTTAGTTACATATAAAATGTATATTTATAGTAATAATTTTTCACTTTTCGCGAGATTGTAACTTACTATCATATCGCGTTCCCTCAAACTGCATTTAAGCTAGATGAATGAACAATTATGTGTTATAATTTGATGTAATAAATCCTACTACTATGTGCATGAACAAGCGTGGAAATAAAATCACTGAAAGAACATTGTGAATTTGGGTCAGTGAGAATAGGTCGCTGGCATCGATACTCCGTTGGATCTCCACTGAAGATACGTCTTCACCCGCGCTTTTTGTTCTTCCTAGCGAAGGCTGAAGGCTCAATGGTTATCTCTTTTTATTGCATCGACCTACCTCGGCACCATTCACGTCGAACGACTAAAGCTTTGGAGAGAGGTTTTAGAGCTTTGAGGCCGCAGAAGGACGATTGCGAGGTGACCTAACAGCACTTGAAATCATCTACACGTTGTCTGCACATTACGAAGGAGAAGTGCTCTTAAAACTTATAACTACATTTAGTTACTAGAGATTTTCTATTTTGAAAAGGATAAAATTATGATGTATTTTAAAATGTAAAATACTAATGCTAATAATAGTAATGATAATAATAATAATAGTTATAATAATAAACCACTGTAGATGTATTTTTGAATGTTAACATTTTAATAATTTTAATATAAAATTTTCAAGTTTCCTCTCATTTACGTTTGCAGCCAATGAGTGGTGAATATTTTGACATCAATAATATTGAAAACATTTTTATGGATGGCCCGTCGTTTTCTATTATTTAATGTATAAAACTGTAAGTCAGGTGCTACTTTAATTGAATATTGATAATTTTCTTGAAAAGATATTTACTATTAATTAAAAATTCAAATTTTTAAAATTTTATTTCCATGTACTGGAAATTGGTCCACTTAAAAATAAAAATAAAGAATGTATTAATATAATTCAAAAGCTGCTTTCTGAAATTGTAAAAATATTTGTAAGTATTACGATTACTACTTACATTTTATGAATCCATTACTTTATGAACAGTTTCTTTTGATAGTAAAATTTCTTGAAAGAGGGCACATTTATTTTTTCCAATCTTTAAAGCCTTGGAGAAGTCTGACACCACTGTTCTGATCAGCGTCACCTGAAGATACTGCGGAGAAAAGCTCTTATTCCTTGTAGGAACCATACGATTTACACATATGCATATTATGTTATTGTTAGAACTATATTGCTGATTTATTTGCATTCAGAAGCGAAATGCGTTCTACTAATTAATGACATTTTTTACACTACACAATTTCATCAAATGGTAAGAAGTAACATCAGAGAATACGTATCTGTAAACCCAGAGACCACACCTTTTACAGCTCCCGTCTGTTTCTAGTTTATTACCTCTACTCTCATTTACTGCACATTTGGTGAAGCTTTTCATTTGTCTCACTAGTCCAACGAGTTCAGCCTCAAAGTGGAAGGTGACGCTGCTATCTCTGCTCTTAAAAGGGAATTGCTATCGCGCTTTCCAAGGCAAAACATGTTGTTTTAAAGCCCTGTGCAATGAGCACCATGTTGAAACATATCAGTTGAGGGAATTCGCCATCGAAGTTAAGAGTAAAGTTGCTGAGGGTTTGAAATGGAACGAAACAGGGCACAAAATTTGAATGGAAGCAAATATCTTAGGCCAAACAAAAATAACGTTTTAAAGAATTAATATTGCTTTATTATTATTACTATTATTATTATTATTATTATTATTGCTCTAAAGCACAACTTAAATAATAATAATTTTCAGAGTATGTAGCACATTATTTTTATTTGAAAGTTAACGTATTTGCTAACTTTTAGATTTACTGAAACAAAAATAATTTATTTAATTATTAATATATCATAGTTTATATTATTACTATCGTATCATAAATAATTTCATATCATATCATTGTCAATATACAAATATTATCATTGAAATAAATTATAATTTATCAACAATATATCTAGAGACCGGGAAGAAAAATGAACTCATCCGAAACCTTTTGAAAATACCATCACATCAGTGATTGTATCTCACAGTAAACTTCATGATCATAAAGAAGATGTATCCTTTTTAATAAAAACATGCGTAATTAAAAAATATGAAACTGACACAGCATTTTGTACAACATGAATTCTGTCTAGTTTTAACTAAAGATAATGGCATTGCCAGAAGCGCTCTATCCATTTTCATAATGTATGAAGATTAAGATGATTATACAATAATCGAATTTGAGTTTATTGTGATTGACTGTAGTGATTGCTATGAACTTAACATTAATGGTCAGTGATAATACATAACACGAGAAAATGTTGAAGATAATCTGATCTATTGACCCGCAGATAGTAAAGTAATGAAGTAAAATAAAGTAAGTCGTTGCTAATCCCTGTTTTCCCGTTACTTTTATTAGCATTGGGAGGAACAAAAAAGGCATTTAACAGTGGAAATACAACTGGGGAGTCCGCTTTTACGAGCCTCCAACCCTAAGCCTCGGCGGGGCTGCTGGCGCCGGGGTTGCTGCTCGCGCTGCCCCGCCCTCTGGCGTCGGGAGCTCGAAGCGGCGCGCCGTCCTTTAAGGGCTGTTTCGCGCTTTAGTATCACGTGGCCGGGAAGCGGTCCGGAGATGTGGCGATAAAATCGCCATGACGCGTCCGTCTTCGCCCGGCGCCAAATCGTGTCCCCGCGAGGGGACTCGCTCCGTGAACTTACAACGCGCTGAGCGGCGGGCGAATCAGTGTAAATTAACGAGTGCAGAAAGCGAAGATACCAACAGAGCGGCCTTACGTGTTACGGCTTGGTGTACGAAGTGCAGAAATGACTTGGTTGACTGTTGATGTTTCCGGTCGCGTCCACTGTTAGTGTCATTTCAGTCCCGTCAGTGAAGTGATATTTCTTATAGTTGGAGGTGGCGGTGTTCCTCTTCCGTCGAGATCCAGCACCAACCGACACGTGGGCTCGCTGAGTATTTTTTCTCCTGGTATCTTCCCAAAAGAGTCATCTTCTCAGTCAGGGCACGCTGTGGCTCCTGTTAGTGAAGAGGCTGTGGTAGTGAAGTCCACGTTCGTGCAAATATGTGCGTAAGGGTAGAGGGCAAGATAATGAAGAGGAATGAAGAATCACGTGCGGTCTGCAGCCTGCTGGTCAAGATACTTCCACGGAATTAACCTGGCACTGAAAGGAGAAACCTCGGAAAATGATCGATTAGAGTAGCAGGTCGCTCGAATGCTCCTCCAGGCAGTGGGTGAATTTCATTTCGGTATGTAACTAGTGTCGAAAGTTCACCTGCCAGGACTCGAATCCAGGACCTTCTGATCTGCGTCGATGTGGACACTGGCAATGCTATTTCTGAGATAAATTCAGGCGGCACCTGTGTGAGGGAGGTCGCTGCTTGAGCCTCAGCAAGGTGCCAGAAATATTCTTGATGTGCAATATCGGTTTTTGCGACGAATACTTCCATGTACATGACGAAGCAACACAATATAGGGTCCATAATGAGGGCGATCTTTCCGTACATATCCTGTCATCTCCATTCTTAAATCTGAGCAACGAACCGATCCCCATATTCTCGTATACCCCAATGTGGGAATAAATGTATCTCGGAAGAACAACATATAATTAAATAGTTACTGAATAAGCGTTTGATTAAATGAAATCATTTCAATGTGCCTCATCTTTTCATCTTACTGACTGTTAAAATTGGTTCATAAAGTGAACAGACGTTATTCCTTCCTGCCCATAATAAAATAAAACAAATGGTAACTTTTTAAAAATAATTTCTTTATCCTTGTTTTATAATGCATTATCTTTCAAGAGATTGAAGTAAATACAAAACGGTAACTTAGTGATAAATGCTATCTAAGAAGCCTAGTTTAATGATGGTACGTATTGTAACAAATGCAGCTATGTTAAAGAATATTAAGACTTCACAAGAGTCCATTTCCCAAAATAAGAATATGAAATTTTATGAATACTGATTTTTTATACTCGAATTTTCAAGCAAACCTTTGTTTTTAGGAAATATTTTATCTCTTGGATGCTTTTACATAGTTTGTATGACCATACAGTTCATCATATATTAAGGAATATACTCATGACGGTATTCATGATGAATATATCAGGACGTAAGTGCGTGTACTTATCGATAAATTCATTCATAAAACGCAACTGATGAGATCAGACGAAAGCAATATTTTGTTGTTGTTTTTGTTGTTGTTGTTGTAGCATTCACACTTATCTCTATGAACATTTGAGCATCGTCACACTTTTAGCACTACTCCCACAGATTAAACTTTTCGCACGCTCCGAATGCCGTGAATGAAGCCGCTATTACAAACCGTATGAAACCGTATGAAAATACTTTATAGCTATTACAGGAACCAAGAGATGTAAACATCTGACTTTCGGCAGAAGTCCTCACAACCATAGCAAATCGGAATTCTGTTAAATAAAAAAGTTTCTTCAATAATGAACTGTAATGGATAAAAAAACTAACATAGAAAACGTAATTTACTAATTTAGTTTGTAACACAATAGCAATAGATGTCGATTTATTTCGGTTAGTATATTAACTTATTGTATTTACTATAAAAATGTAATTACTAATCAAATTCCCACCTTTTTTAAAACTTCTATTTTGTAATATTAATTTTGTCATATTTATTTTGTAATATTTATTTCGTAATAATTATTTTTTAATATTTATTTTGTAATATATATTTTGTAATATATATTTTGTAATATTTATTTTGCAATGTAATATATAATCAGCTCTATGACCTTTAACTCTAAAATAAATTTCGTCTTTGTGATTGCTAGCAGCTGATACACACTTATTCAAGGGGATATAATATTATTCCAAACAACAGTCATAATAAAGACGGTAAATTTGTGTGGACTTCCCTCTCTCATCTAACTGTGAGGGAGGGAAGTCCACACAAATGAACTACGCAGTAGTACGTTCTCCTTGTACGGCCAGTTGCATTCGCGCAATGAAGCGAGTAATTGGCGGCGAACATGTGAAGGCTACCCTGCTGGTACAAACCAGTTGCAGCAGAAGCCAACTGGTCGCAGGTGCTTGGAGCGACGTCCAATTACGCCGAAGGCAGGAGTTCGAGTTACGCAGTAAGGTGTGGGTGATTTGACATGTGAAGGTGATATATACACCAGTCAAAAAAAACCTACCTCCATGTTTTGCTCGAAATGTTTGGTGAATACTATTTTTAACAACTATTTCAGAATTAAATTTCAATTATGAAGTTTTTCAGGAATAAATCTCTAAAATAGTATTAAGTTATTGCGTAATATCTATGGTCAGAGGCGGTAATATGGATTTATAAATTTTTTGGTTGCTTTGATTGTCATCGCAACCTCCACATCTTCAATGTGCAAAATTATCTATTCATAATCATCCGTCTTTCATCATTCGCTCCTTATCATCAAACCTCTAATCATGATTTCGTAAAAAAGGAAATGGCTCTTCTTGGAACACGACCTTGGACCTGGAAAGAAAAAGGAAATAAGCAGCACGCCTCGTCCTTCCACTTCATACAGGCGACATAAGCCTTTGAGTTGAGATCATTATTTTCCTCAAGAATACAATTTTCAGGGGTATGAAGTTATCGTGCAAATAAATATTACATTCACATCTTTGAAGAAACGATGGATCTGGGTCAATAACGATCATAACATTTTGCGAGTAAATCTATTTGTATTATTTCCTATTATGCTCATTGTTTTGTAAAGTTGTGTTGCATGAACTCGAAAATAGTAATTATAGTAAAAGATATGCTTGCAAGCAAAGAAAATATGGACATTTTGGAATATGGACATTGCATGCGGACTGATAGACGAATGAAAAATAATTCAAAATTAATAATTGTTAGCTCAAGACAATCTGTAGTAAACTTGAATTAAGTTAAGCAAATATTACGTTTTAAAAATTGAATATCAACAAAAAATTGTATCTAAGTATTTTAGCCTCGATCATTGTTATGTGGCCACAAATGCAACAGTGTTCATCAAAATTAATAATTTCTAACGGCATCCATTTATTTTAAAATATTCAAAATTTCGATAAAAAGGTCTTATAGACATTACATTTTTTTTATCTGCTGCATTCTTCATACAAACGATACTGCAATACCAAATTTCATCTCTAGTAGTAGAGCCACATTTTTCATACCTCTTTTTCACAATAACAACTCTACCACATAATTGCTATCTAGTGTTTATGATCGAGATTATCAAAATGCATTGGCGCGCTTTATCACGCCATCATAATCCAGCGATTCCTAGTATTTTAGGCGAATATATCCTTAAAGGAGATATATGACATGGCTCAGGTCTGAAACTCACGTATCGCGCTTTTTACCCATCGTGGTGATTGGGCAGAGTCCCTCTTGCGCTTCGGGCGCAATCTGCAGACTCGCGGGGACGAGAAGTGTAAAATTTTATTTTCCCCTCGCTACGTGAATAGCAGCCTAAGCTGGCCGGTGCATGCAGGCGCTGTTAGGCATCCCGCAACACGGATCTGTATTGCGAATTGCCGCTCCCAGCGACAGGGGCTCTGCGACCGACGCGACGGCCTGCTTTGTTACACTGGCGGCGCCGCGCCGCGCCGTACTGCAGAGGGGTGGTGCAGACACGCGAGCATCTTTATGCAGAACGTTTCCCGAGATTGAAGTCGTATTTTTGTCCTGGAGGTGTCCCTCGCTTATTTCCCCTTTCGTGTTCACCACCTGAATATTTTATGTTCAACGGAGATGCAGAATTCTAGACAGGTGAAGGATTGTGATACAAGGAAATTGGCCAAACTCAAGAAAATGTCAGACAGTAAAACCACGATTGTAATTTGAAATCAGGATATTTCTTCACAATTTGATATCAGCTTGCAGCTATTGTGAAATGGTAAAAAATGTTAGTTGATACATACAAATGTTATTTTATGATAAAGTTCACTAGGAATAAAAAACAATATAAAACATTGTAATGTGTTTAAAAAATATTTCTTTCAAAATATTTAATATCAAGACCGAGAACTACAATTTTTCATCGGTATAAACAAACATAACGTAAATAACAATCTAGTAGTCCAACAACAGGACACACTTTCTCGTACTATATATAAATTTGTATTTCTCGATAATTCAGAGTCAAACAAAAATGTGAACTAAATTATTCTTTTTAGGTTCCTTTTATTCTACACGTGGAAGAAATTTGAAGAAAAAATTTGTAGCGGCTTTTGAGAAAAAAGTGTTGAAAAAAGTAAAATTGCCCTTATTTTGTGCAAAATTACACGAAAACTATTGATATATTCGAAAAATTAATCCTGACTTTATTTCAAGACCTGTCCTTCAAGAACAAATTTTTATTAAGAAAAAATCTCTATCTTCAAAATTAAATCGTAAGCAAGACACTCCCTAAAAAGTGAACAATTTTCGAAAAATGGGAGATTTTAACATCTGTACTATTATCTTAAGTGTCTTTGGCAGTATACGAAGGCCGGGGATAATTTTTTGAAAAAAAGTTCGTGCCATATTTGAGAAAGTTTTGAATATGTTTTGGGGCTTCCTGTAAAGTACTCCCAAAAAATCAAAATACTTGTTTGAAACTCCCAAAGCCTTGAGATCGTTCAGATCTATATCAATTTTGGAGAAAATCGTTTGAACGGTTTAGGCACTTGTGTTGACCACAGACAGACAGACTGTCTTTTGATGTCAACCAATTTTTGGTATCAGGGACCCAAAAAACATGGATTTTGACTACGCTGCGTGTTATAGTAAATAATTAGCTGTACGTAGCATCGGGATTAATCTCCTGTTTCGTTGCCAGGGCCCGACGGATTTTCGTAATAAAAATTGTCCATTTTACGGCTCACGATTACATAACTTTTTCAATGCTGCAATTGCCTCCTCTCATTCCTTCGCCCTCCTGTTTTATTAACATTACCTCTGCCAATACCTTCACCACCACCCTTACAGCCGGAATTACTGTATACAACACCATTGCGTAGGAACTTATATTTATTATCTGCCAGTGTCTTCGTGGTCTTTCCACTGTCATTTCCCTGTTTCCAATTACAAAACGCAATGAATATTTCAAGTTGAATGGATTTTAAATGAATCGATTATCTTTGGAAAAGTAATCTATTTTTAGCTGCATCTTAGACGAATTAAAGTGTGCATGCCTTCCTTTAGAAAAAAGGAAATAAAATATTATATAATATAAAAAAGTACAAACAAATGAATTATTGCCATGCGGAGTGTTAAATTTTTTTAAAATTTTATTTTCTATTTAGTAAAAAGTCTATTCTATTTAGTAAAAAGTCTTTTCTATTTAGTTAAAATGTCTATTTTAGAAAAATAAAATTTAGATTTTTCAACGTACTTATTGCCACCTTCTCCACTATCACATGTGTTTTGTCCACCTTACCTAATACTACTATACGTACCGTGGAAACTACCATGGATCCACATCCCATAGCAGTCTCCTAGCTCAACAACATAGTCGACTACACCACTCAGAGCTGAGTAACCCGTTTACTATCATCTACTTTATTCCGTCGACCATACCGTACCTACGACCATACTCCAAAATCTCCCCAACCTGAACATCCATAACCACAACTTCCACCACAATCACCATTTCTATTTTTCTTCTTCTTGCACGACTCCCCCTACCACCACCACCACCACTTCCACAACAACAGCAAGAACAACAACAACCTCCTTCATATACCCAACACCTCCATTACAACCTCTAACATCTACACCACTACGCCCCTTTCACCGGCGTCTCCACCACCTGTCACCGCCGTCTTCGATGCCAGGTTCACCCTCCTCCGCTTGTTTCCCGCCCCCGTCGCCGCCACGGCCTCCGCCGAACCCGGAGCGGCCGCCTGGAGCCATTACGTGAATAGGCTTCAACGTCTGGGAAGGCGCCGGCCACGAGGGTGACGGTTGACCTCGGCGAGGTCACGGAAGCATCTCGGATGACCTCTGGGGCTATCTTTAGCGGCGCCCCGCCCGCCCTCGCGCCCGGCGGTAGAAAGCGCGCTTTCCGCCGGGGGCGCTGTAGTCGCCTTCCTCGCACGCGATGCGCGAGCCTTGGCGTCGACACAGCTCGCCCCCGCACGCGGCGCCTCAATGAACCTTCCTTCCTGCCGCTCATGCACAGCTCGACAAGAGAACGAAATCTTTCCGATCCTGCAATTGAAAAATCTAATAAAAATAAAATGTAAAAATCGTATAAAATAAATAGTTGTTCGTATTTTATGCTCTGCCGTAACGTTCATCTGATTGTTGATCGCATCGCTGCGTGCACCGCATTGCTGAGTTAATCTGATCTGTTGCTGATCAAAGTTTTAGCTTTGTCAACTTATTGCTTACACTTGTGTGAAGAATATAGGCGTTGTACAATGGGAATGTGTGTGTCACGTAGTCGCGCGTTGAAGATCATTCTATGCGGTTTTGCTGGCTCAGGCGCCTCTGAACAGAAAACTACAAAACACACCGAACCCTCAAGTAGTAAGCGCGTCTTCTCTGCGTTTTCTGCCCCTGAGATATGCAAAATATAGACCGGAATTACTATTTGAACATTATATCGGACAAATAAATCATATTTCTCCTAGACAGTGTCACAGCGAAAGCGTGCCCAAACTAGAGGGAGAGCGTATTAACAATAGGATAATTGACAAACATGTCCAAACAAGGACATGCTCGCGAGAAAGTCTTTCATCTATTACCATTTTGCATAGAATAGCGTAAAGCGTGATTAACAAACACGTGACAAGTAGTGTGTGAAGTGTAATACATTCAATGTCAGTAAATTTTTCTTCAACTTGGAACCTTTCTGAAATCGCACAGTAGTATTATATCATATACATACTTCACATTGTAATGTTACTTAAATACACTGTGTGAGATTTTAATGAATATTGATGATATTTTTTGTGGAGTAAATGATCTTGTTTTAGTTCACCTAGCGCTTTGGTTTGGCAAAGGTGTGCACCAATGTGTGATTTACCAAAGATGTTGCACTGAAATCTTACGTAAGACATTTTTAACTAGAAGTCGTGTAATTCTAATATTTTTGATGCTATTGTGACGTTGTCATCTGATCTCTACGTAGTAATGAAGCGCGTTTGATAGAAGACTTAGTTAACAATCAGAACGCTTTCAGAGGACTAGTAGACATTGTTGAAAAGGTTCTTCGATCCTTTGGAAGTGGATGACATGTAATGTTTTCACGGGTAGCAGAATAACTCTAGTTTTTAGTTGCTATGGGAAATCTAAGACGATGAGTCTCTTTTAATAATTAAGTTGTGAGAGAGTTGAGAAAAAGTTTCTCAAGAAATATGGAGCAGTTGGCGAGCAGTCAGCTGGACATATAAGTAACTCTCGAAGACTGAGATGTTGCTCATGCATTGCACCCTCAAGAAACCATTCATTCATCCCTCCGATTCTCCTCGCCCGCTTTATAAGATTCAAGCTCAACCTATGGGTTACTACGGCGTAGAATGAAATTTAAAGAAAAATATACTTTAATCGTTATTACTATAAATTAAATTTAAATGACAATAATTAGGCAGCTTACTGTTCTTGAAGCACATAAAGTAGTATATATAATTAGTTATTGCATGTAAGGTGTTACGTACTTCTATAATGGCACTTATTAGTTGTTTAAAGACTAGCATACAATGCTATATTCTATATAAAAGTTAAATTAATTCAAGTTAAGTATATAAACCACAAGGGTATGTCAGGATAACCTGAAATAAAGACAAAAGAAAACGCATGCATATATTTATAACTCAAAGAACCTGCACAAAGCTGTGTAATAGTATGGCACATTTAATGTTAAAGGAGAGTATCAGAGCCGAAATATCAATACTATTTTGCTTTTCCAATCATAATTATTTTCTTTGAAGATTCACGGCACAAATCTTAAGAGAAACATTATCATCAGATTATTCATCTTATTCAAATATTGTGAGAGATATTTAATGTAATTGAAAAGGATATATTGGAATACAGAAATTGCTATCTCATTTTATATGTTCTGTCCATGTAAGAATGTTAACCACATTTTTGGACACCCAAAATTCTCCAGAATTTAAACTAATTGAATTACAATGTAAAGCCGTCTTTAACAATATTCAGGAAAATAATGCAAATTACCTATTTGAGCAGAAATAATGCGAGAAGTTCGAACCCAGTAAACTATGTTAAAACGTTCACTGTCCTATGAGTCATATGTGTTCTCAAAATGTAACACTTGATTGTTTTAATACTTCTGTGAACCCTCGTATCACAAATGTTTCCAACTTCCAAGGCTAATATTTTCCACAGACCTTGCCGTAAAAGCACAGATTATGATTTGAATTTGCTAGAACAGTCATAGAATTTTGAAACACACCTGAAAGTGTAGAAAAATATTTTATAAACTACAATAAAAGTTGTGAAGTGTCGACCGCAAGTATGACTTGAACATTATGTCGGACAAATATATCAAATATCTCCAAGACAGTGTCACAGCGAATGCATGCTCCGACTAGAGGGAGAATGCATTAACAATAGGAAACTTGACAACCATGTCCAAACCAGGATGTGGCGAAAAGCAATTAATGATTCACAAACTAAATAACGAACTATTTTTCCGCGTACATAAAAGCTGGAATATTGATTACACACTCTCCATACTACAATTATTACTACAAAGTCGTGTGGACGTGCGGATATATTTTGATGTTTTTCATAGGGACAGGGAATGCGCCAAGGGCGGCCCGGGAGTTCTCAATCACTCATTAGTGAGCCAGCTCTAATGAAGTCGCTTCCAGGGCGCGGCTGCTGCTCCTGGTGAAGAGCATGTGAGGTTACGAGTGCGCCCGTCCGTCTGACCTTTACGGAGCGGGTGAGGGGCAAGTGAATCACGCGATGAAGATGGATGACGATGGGTCGGGGGGAGGCTGCCTCCTAGACGGGAAGGAAGAGGGATTTTTTGCAAGGATTACTCTGACAAATCCGGCAAGAAGCGATTAATGATTCACAAGCAAAATAACAAAATTCTCTTTTTTCGACATGGTTGTGAAGTAACCTATTGTTAATACGTTCTCCCTCTAGTTTGGGCATGCGTTCGCTGTGACACTGTGTTGGAGAAATGTGATTAAATAAAAACTGGTGTACTGATTACCCAAACAATTTATCGCTTAACCCTACTAAATATTCTATCATAGTTTCTGCAATTAAATTATATTGTTTCGTAAGTACAACTTCATAGAACATTAGTGAATTTTGTCACTTTTAAAATCACGGAAACGACATCAAAATATGTTCTAGAGAGCGAAAATGTTGCCATTTTTTTCTTACGCAGAGTGTAATGCATTACTGCCAAGTAACTATGCTTGCTTAAGCCATTAACCATTGGCCAAGTAACCATTGCATTAATTTTATCTATTTTTAAATATCTATTTTTTCGTAAATAATTTAATATTTATTCCGTGAATGAATCAACATTATCCTCAGACATTAAGTTTTGAAAGGCTGTAATGTGAAGAGTGATGGAATAAGAGAAAATATAATCTTGCTTTTTCAAACATTAAATATCTTTGCTCTTAAAAATAACTCCGTTTATTAGTATTTATGAATTTCTATTTTATATTCCTTATAAATATGTTTGTGAACGTACTGAACTGTGAATATGAATGAAACTTCTCTTTTTAATTATATCCAGAGCCAAATATAAAAATGTCAATTCCATTTATTCTATTTGCATTTTTATTGAAGTATTCTTTGGAAGGTTGCAACGCAATGAATACATTATTTTAAAACATGTAATATAACTGTGAAACGAAGCCTCACAACTTACCGTTTATTTTGAGAGTGACGGGAATTAGTAAAATTTTAGGCATTCTTTTAAAATGTAAAGCGTTGTTTCCTACATTCTCCCAGCCAATTAAAACAATAAGAACGATTGAAGTAAAGAGTAAGCATAAAACAATTACGAAGCATTCTATTGATCTTCATTGGTTCGAGAGAAAACAGAAGTGACATATGAATAGCAAAAAATGAAGATTTAGCAATTTTGATTTTCAGCCCATTTTAGATCACTTGCTTTCCATATGAATGAAAGCGAAATACAAAGCCACCCAAATGGATCTGTAAATTATAGGCTATTGTACCTATAGAAATGTAGGGCAGCTTCACCACAAACTCTTTAAAAAATCCTTCTTCTTGAAACGCGTCTGACACGAAGTCGTATAGGGCTTTGGGAGGTGGTCGATCTTGGAGCCCCGAAGCCTTGGCGGCGGCGGCGGCGGCGGTGGCGGTGGCGGTGGCGGCGGCGGCGGCGTCGAAGGTGGCGGCGGCGGCGGCAGTGGCGGTGGCGAGGGCGGCGAGGGCGGCGAGGGCGGCGAGGGCGGCGAGGGCGGCGAGGGCGGCAGCATGAGCGACGAGGAGGGCGGAGAGCGAGCTGGGGAAGGCAGAGAGGGCGAAGGCGTCTAGGAGAGCGAGGGGGCGGAGGATGGCGGTGGCCGTGGTGAAGGCAGCGCTGGAGCGCGGCGTCGGGCGTCCTTGCAAGCGGCCCGGGCCTTTGCGCCGCGCCGTGTGGCTGCGCGCCGCTCCACGCTGCTCCTGGCGGCGGCGGCGCGCAACCGCGCGAGAGCTGGGCAAACGTAAGAAAGGGCTCCGGCCGACTTTCGAGGGATCCTCGCGGCCGCCCGCAATTGAATTTCAGCGACGCGCGCTGATGCTGCGAAAGGACGAGCGGAAGGAGGGGCAGATGCAGGAGGGCGGAAAGGGTCGTCTAGAAATGGAAGAGAGCTGCCGTGAGACGCGACGTTCAGCGTGGAGAAAAATATAATTGTGATTATTACAGAGAATTCGTAAGACCTCAAACGTTCGTTGTATAGAATACCTTCATATCATTAATTTTATTTATTAATCGAGACTTGCGATTAAACAGAGAAACCCCTTCTTTAGTAGACGTAAATTGTTAGAAATGATATTTTTGATAATCCATTTTGACATAATAAACTCTAAGGATTACTTCTTAATTTTAGAGTTTCGAAGTTTAATTAAAAAAATTCCTTAGAGAAAAATGACAAAGTCGCTAGTCGGTAAGCGTTCGCAAAAAAGTACCCAAGATTAGGTTCTGGGGTAATATGTGTGTTTTTAATATTTTTGGATGTTGGTACTGACATTTTGTAATTAACATTTCTCTACATTCGCCAGTAAAGAGCAGACATAACACCCCTCTCACGAGCTACTTTGCCGCCGGGCCACTGCTTCGCTCTTGCGAACATAGCCAATAAGAAATGAAGATATTGAAAAGTTATTGAAATAGAAATTCTTGAAATAGTGTTGCTCTTTCAGGATTTATTAATTAAATAATTTGTATTTTGAAAACTTTTGAATAATTTCATTCAAGTATACTTTAAAAAATACCTAATTCAAGAATATTCGAAAGTGGCAATTTATTAAATTTTATAATCACTCCGGACTCATCAGAGAATATTAATCAACCTTCAAAGACTTATTTATTGTGGTTCTTGATTAAGTATTTTTCCGCCTCGTTTGTGAGCGTTGTAATTACAATTGTTCAGATTTGAAAAAAAATATTATCCTTCATTTCAAACATTATTATTTACAAGTTTTTTTTTCCATTAGAACGGCAAAATTGGGAACATACATTGGTGTTCTAGAAAACAAGAAATAAAAGGGCAGCCCAATTCAATCTTGTTGAAGGTCCAGAGAAAAAGGGAGAGTTAATGTATGAGAGTTATGAAGGAAAAGAAACAAAGATCCTCCCAGTGCGAGTGGGTTGGCCGATGGCCAGGGTCATTCCAAGGGCGCCGTTATGAGGTTAGTGCACCGCTGTGACGTCGCTTGTGCGTTTTCGGGCTCTGCCCTCGCTTGGGCCGCTCCCACTTGGCGACTCTTGCCTCCGCCCCAGCAACGGCACTTTGATGGGCAAATAACTCTCTCCGCAGCCGATTACCGTTGGAATGCGTCCATAAATGAGCAATTTAAAGAGGATCGTACTTCGAAATTTCCTTTCAGCCTTAAAGGACATTGAAATTCACTTTATTGATCTACGGTTTCACGTGATTCAGGGGTATGAAGTAAATTATGTCACAGAAATGTGTAATTTAAAGATCAGGTTTTTGTTTGTGAATGATATTGCGAATGTAGCCTTCAGTGGATCGATTCCCAGCCGGGTCCAAATTATAACTGTGCGCTGTCCTTACAAATGTAGTAGTATCTATTGGTACATTACGATGAGAAAGCTCATTCCAAGGTTAAGAAGATCAGTATATCCGGTGGAGTGATGTCTTCGTGTCCATTACCCGAACCCCTTATCCATGGCCGAGAGACTGGGCAACAGCTGGTTGCCGAAGTCCTTATCTGGCTGTCGAGCCAAAGAACAGGTGCTGCGAATGTTTTGAGCGAATTGATAAACGACGAAAATTAATTCAGAAGAGTTTTGAGAGATAATTTTTTGTTTGTATTAACCGGATGCCATGAGCCATTGCACCAAAAAGGGTGCAATAAAACAATTTAAAAAATGAACTTGGTATACCTAAAACTATATACCCAATGGTTAATTATTAGTTACACAATTATGGCTGTATTTACGGGATTGGAGAAGAATCACTTTTCTCCATTGTGGTTGAAAATCCCATAAAACAGACTTACAAACAATTCTCGTAGATTCATCATAATAAACTCAATCTTCACTCACTTTTGGCGGGTTCACGAACTCATTGCGTTAACGCGTGTACTTGCGTGTCACCGGCAGAGAATGAAATAACTACCAATCGGAAGCAAAGGTTAAAAACAGGAACTTCGTTAGAGCACGATTCCCTCCACTTGCTCATTGCCAAAAAATGATCGTAATCAAATCGTATGGAAACCTTTCTGTAAACGAACTTCATTACTTTATTGCAACTGAAATTATAAATTACGTATTTATCGCCCTGTAAAATAAATTACTTCTAATTATCAGTTTTTTATTGTAACTTTGTGCCATGGACAATGATACGAATTTGATGTCGAGTATCTCTCCTTTAACTCCAGCACTTTTCCAATTATCGACAAATACGCGTATGGGCAAATGCGGCTTTCATCGTCACCATAATGCCCCCAAATTCTCCCCGAACGATCAGATCGCTTTAAATGGCTTAGAACCAATGGAGCTAAAAAAGCATCTGATTGCAGGTTGAAAACGATTTGAAAACGTTCGGTCGTCAGTGCCGTGAACTTGATTAAAACGTATATATCAATTACAAAAATAATTCAAGAGGGAATCAATGAATTTCTTAGAATTGTGATGATTTCCCTTATATCAATTTAGTCAAGATAATACAGCTGAGGACTACCTACAACCAGAATCATTGACTACATTTATGTAAAATTAAATAATTGAATATGCTCAGTGACCTGTTTTTATCTTGGAATAAAAATAAAACAATTAATGAGATGAAAGGAAGAGTGAATTTTTGTATACCCGCAGGTACATTTGGTTTATTTTGCAATTATTAATTATGTGGTTCAACATAACGAAGTGTTCCGAATTGCTGCCTGTGTGCAGGAACGTGTGTTGACAATTAATAGAGATGCGTAGAACAAAGGTTATTTAATTATCTATATTAATAACAGCTCCCCAGGTGACGCATCGTGCCAGATTTTTTTTCAGCTTCCATTCCGGCTGGAGCACAAACAAAGCAATAACTTTCTAATACAAATTATCTCAGTTTCAATTACTGAGTTTCGAAAGAAAATACTCAGACAGGTCAGGTAAGCTAGTTACGGTGAACGGAGTGCGTCATTATCGCTATATATCTACCTTGCTCCCAGACATATATAATTCATAAAAACAGCCAAGAACCACCACTAGCTGACATGTCGAATTAATTTGGTCCTAAAATATCAAATACATACATACATAATCACATCACAAAATGAGTCTTTGGTGTACAGGTGAAATGTTAACAGATAAAGCGGCGAAAGAAGCTTTAACCGAAATTTGGAAACGAAAACTCAAATAACACTTTCGTACACGTTTCGTACATTCGTTTCTGGACACGTTCATGAAAAATTACACGTAGGTATACAATTTTGGGATCATTCTCAATAATCAACGCAGCAGCCGTGTTAATTATCGTCGCTCCAGTGTTTTGTTAGCTTTGGAGCATCCTGTCGTTTTTCATGACCATGAATAATTTGCAGTTGCGCTAAGAAACGGTTTCCGATCAATAAGCAGTAAAGGTTAAAGCTAGTTTCTGTGCAAGAGTGCCGAGAAAGAAATTTAACCTATTGATACATGATGAGACATGTTGAAGTACTTTGAGACTTTCCAAATATATTGAAGTATAGAGAGCAGTAGTAAGGTGGGACGAGGTAGAAGAATCTACATTCAGTGGGGAGAGACATGACGTGAGGTAGGTCACATAGCGAGGAAGGACAGGCATTCACTTATCACCTGCCTGCTCACCAAACAGCCCTTGTCTCTGAGAGTGTCTAGGCGTAACGAGACGCCACCAGGCGTGGTAGACGTAGTGGCTGAGCGTTGCACCTCGTGAGAAGGAATGGCGCGACGGTAGTTGAACAGGAGTATACAAACGAATTTATGCGGCGGCGATGGTGTAACGGTTAGCGTTTCGCACTATTGTACCCAAGTTGGCGGGTTCAAACCCGATCGAAGCCGTGGATTTTTCAGGGCGAAAAAATCCTTCGTACGCCTTCCTTCGGAGGGGAAGTAAAGCCGGCTGTCTCATGTTAGTAGATTTACTTGCATGTAAAAGATCCTGAAGCCAAAATGACACCTCTGAGCTAAATTCAAATCGTCTGTTTCTCGCCCAAGAAATACCTCCTTTCTCTGCTAGTTGGTGAAAGGAGCGTAGCGAAATTTACGTGGTCAGACGGAAGAGCAGGCTTAATGGCCTGAGTCTCGCCACGTAAAATAAGGCATTAATTCAATTCAAATCAATTCAATTCAAACGAGACTTAGCGTCATCAGATAACATATTGTTGTATAACGAGACATAGTGATTAGTGATGCGACATCGATAATAAAACATCGATGTTATCAAACGTTGATGTTCAAAATTGAAACATTGATGTTCAAAATACTTCGAAGAAAAACCATCGATGTTTTTCAACATTAATGTTTTTGGACTGGATTAGTAACCTCTACCATTAAATTCGTGTGCATTAAAATTTAATTTCACAGTGTTCGGGTTTATCAAGTCGTCGAATAAGAGTACCAGAAGAAGATACAGACCTTACACCACAGCGTATTTGTTGACATTATCAATTTAATGAGATATTATGTGAGAAATTAATATGAAGAAAGAGGAAACACAAGAGCATGGAGGTCATCGCGGGCGAGAGAGTTTGGTCGATGAAGGCACTGCAAACAACGTTCCATTGGTCCCAACAGATGAATAACCGAGATGTTATCATGTATTATTTCATATTTTAAGTTTTACAGTATTGTGATCATGGGATTTTGCAAAAACAAAACATAGAAAAAGAAAAAAAACATCGATGTTAAAGAAAACATTGGTGCTAATACATCGATGTTTCTACCAAAAGATCGATGATTACAAAACATCCATATCGATGTCGCATTTCTAATACTGATGCAATGCGACGCTTGACGGAGCGGGGGAGGCCTCGCCGCGAAGAGAAGTGTGCGCGGAAGGGGGAACGCCGAAAAGCGTGATGGAACAGGATTGAGTGTGCGAGACGCAGCAAATATGGCCAAGGCGAAAAACTGTAGACTAGGACATGTGGGGTCGGGGGAGGCAAGCGAAGGCAGCATTTGGCCACGACATTCGTCACTGCAGCAACGGCAGCGGCGGAAGTTTTTGGGGGCGGCGACGTCTGGGTCGATTGCAGGGACGGGCACCACTGGAAGAGTTGGAGGTGTATGGTGTAGTACGAGTTTTGGGAGACACTGGTAGGTGGAATCTGCGAATGGGTTGTGCAGAAGGATAGACGGGGTGGTAAGCGGTGAGGTAAATTGAGCGAGATAGACGCAGTGGTAGGCGAAGAGGTAGGCGTAGTGGTAGGCGTAAAACTAGGCGTTGTGGTAGGCGGAGTGGTAGGTAGAGGTATGCGTATTGGTAGACGGAAACGTAGACGCAGTGGTAGGCGAAGAGGTAGGCCTAGTGGTAGGCGGAGTGGTCGGTGGAGAGATAGGCGAAGAGGTTGGCGTAGTGGTAGGCGGCGAAGTAAGCGGAGATGTAGGCGGAAGGATAGACGATGAGGTTGCCGGATAGGTAGCCGAAGTGGTAGGCGGTGAGTGAGGAGGAGAGGTAGGCGGCGATGTCGACGCTGAAGCGGCAAGGGACGAGAAAGGGGGGCGGGGCGAACAGGCAGCGACGAGGGCGCCGGGATGGCAGCGTGGCCGAGGCGGCGGCGGTGGCAGTGGCGTGTGCGGGGGCGGCGCTGCGGCAGCGGGTGCGACCGAGGGGGGCGGGCGGGGGGAGTGTCCGACATCTGCGCCTGGCAGCCGCCACCCGCAATGCTGATGTGCGCGGCCGAGGCCGCGGCCCGTGTTTGTAGAACCTGCATCAACAGGACTCGTATCAATAGATGAAGTCGGGGAGTGGTGCCAGCTGTGAAGGATGGAACGTTTGCTTCCGTGATGTGTGAAGCGACACCTAACAGAGTGCTTTATGTGGAATTCTGAAACGTGTGGTTGCTTTCTTTCTTTTTTTTTTCTTTTCTTTTTTTCTTTTCTTTTTTTTTAAAGTCACTCTTTCATCTTTTGTTTTCGATTATCTTGCTACGTATATTTGGAATTTTCCAATCACCTATTGTCATATTTATATTATGATAATTCACGAAGGAAAATCTATTGTTCAGATGGTCGGGTTTTCTTTCATTTAGTTTAGTATTTGTGTCGTTTAACCCCCTTAAGTTATAAAAAATACTTCTTTAGATACTCAGTAACTAATTATTTACATTTTAATAATTATACTTGTAATTCAAATCTTTTTGTTTAGAAGTGAGTACGGAAGTGAAAGATACCGATTTCTCAAGAGTATTTCTACTTCTATTCGTAAACATAAAAAGGGGCATATATGTTTCATTTCATTCGTCTATATTAACGAAAACACACAAATTTCTATCCTATGTAAACTAATATTTCTTAATTACACATTAACATACGAAGCTATTTCAAAAAAACATCCAAAATATTGATTCAATTACAAAAGTCATTTTATTCAAATTCAAGTATAACTTAATACGTTTAAAATCTGTTAATTATCATATCCTTTTCTACATTTGGGTTAACAAAAAATAAAGTCCAAGGTCATTGGCAAGAAATGTATCCCTAAAGATTGAAGAAACAGCTTATGAACATGTTCTCAATGGAGAAGGATATTGATGACACTGACGTTTTCAGAACAAAACGTTTTACATAATCCGTGAAAGAATATACACAGCATTCACGATAAAAATAATAAAATGTCAAATAATTACTATTCATCTGGCAACCTAGATTCAAATTCTACTACTGGAAGTCAAATTGGACTTCTTACAATATCAAAATCAACAATAAAAAAGATAATGTTATTGAATTATCAAACATTTGATATACTATTACTTTATAATCAATTACTCAATAAATATTAAGTAAATGTAAACTCAAACAGCGAATTACCTTATTTTACATGCCACATACGGATGAGGACAAGCAGATTTAGGCTACGAGAGAGGAAGACAGACCTTTAGAGAGGTGGTGCGGGGGCCACTAATGTTGCACATGACGTGTTCAGGACATGCCATGCTACTCCCCACATTACTCCCTGCCACGAGCAGCGATCGTTGAGCAGAGGTGAAGTGATTGAGAGTCTGACATCGGCAACGTTTGCGCGAGTAGATACTTGTAGATAGGTACAGGGAGTGAGATCAGCAATATGGATATTCATTACAAATTCATTGTTCACCCGAAACCTAGAAATCTAGGCTTGCTTCAACTTAAACCCTATGTCGAGGAGCCGAGGAGACACCCAACGACGGCCTTCCATTAGAATGTATATAAAATTTAAGTTCTTTGATCACTCATATTATTTTATCATAATATTAATATAAAAATTTTGCTTAGTCGAAGTTTTACGTGATTAGAAATTTTTACGTAACTTTCAATTATTACAAGTCATAATTCCGGTGATTTAGATATATTTCAATATATTTAGGTATCTACTTGGCATTTTAGGGTCCTACATTTCCCAGACCGCAGTGATCCCAGGCCCTGTTTTTTATTTTTTATTCAAGGCTGTGGATCAGCGGGACGTAGCGAATATAACGTATTCTCTTCGTCGTACCGAGCTTACTTGACCTGCCTGAACTTTTTGTTTCATCACACAACTATAGAAACTGAGTCGATTTTGTATTAGAGAGCTACGGCTTCATTTCTTCCTCGGCCGGGAATCGAATTTTGACGGAGCAACCGCCTGACAGAAAGCTCACCCGCTATTCATGAGTCCCCCGAGTGGCTAAATCGTAATTTTGTTTTATAAATAAAAGTTTTGGTTCCATCTTGTCTTGTCTCTGCGCAAAATAAGCATAAATACACAAGGGTGCGTTAGAAATGTCAATTTTTCTTTATATTGCAGATCAATTCAGTTATCTCATAGCTCATATAAAATATTTTAGAATACATGTAATACATAAAACTTGTCTTCGTAAAGGTTTTACTTATAAACAATAAGCTTATAAGTCAAGAATGGAAATTGTATACCATACTTGAGAATATTACGAGAATGTAAATTGAAAATGAAATGTGTTATATTCATTCTTATATTGCGTTTTCTTTATGCTAAAAATAAAGAAGCAAGAAATCTACAAAGAAGAAAATATATTCCGGCGATGACTCAAAATGATATCACGCTCCAGTAAAGAGACAGTGTTATATTGCCTTAGCTTGCCATAGCTCCAACTCCGGGCTCCCTGCGCTGGAAGCAACAAAAACAAAAGAGCAGAGAGGAAACAAAAGCATGTGTGTGGGAGGAGGAGGCTGCGCGCGCGAGACAAGCGGTATTACCTTAATAAGCGCGCCTGTCAATTTTTTTCTGAAATTGCAAAATAAAAAGATAACAGATGGGGGATGGTCTTCTCTTTGATAGGGGAGAAGAAAAATTTGAAAGCATGTGTTCGCTTTTTATATACTATATGTGAAAGCCTAAAATTGCAGTAGCTCGAGGAAGCACTAGCAGACTTTGTTGGCGTGTAATAAAAACAGTAGCATGTATGTACTGTTTTGTCAGGTGCCTACAACCACTTTGCATGAATATCAAATTTTCTCTTTATTTTCAATGTCTAACGTGGTATATTCGTACATTTTCCAAAACTTTGGTCATTTACTTTAAAACTACGTTCTCGGCTTGTTTCTTTCGTCTTTTGCTCGTTTTTAGCTACAAGCGTCGGTAACCACACCTGCAAATAAATTTCCTACGAATGCATAAAAAATTATAAAAAAAATGTTGAAATTTATTTTCGATGTAGTTTAACTTGTATAACTCTTCATATTGTGAACATTCATTTTTAATAAAGGAAATTTAGCACTAATCAAAATTGACTTGTTGACACACTCGTAAATATTTCAAAACTCAAAATTGAACGTTTACATTCAAAATGATAAAATGTGTTTAAACAATATTTCGTAAAAATATGCAAGTAAAAATTATATTTTCTTTCATTTACCTGGATATAAGAGTATAGTTACTCTGCGATTAGGAAACAAATCAATATGTTTAGATACTGATTTTATAACACTCAAATTATATGCTAAAAACCTATCATTACATTACTTAAATACGTTTGTTTACTTGTGGCTGTATTAACATTTTTTTAATTTGATTTTTTAAACAGAGTATAACATTTTTCTTTAACTCTCTATAAGAAAGTTCACCAAGGAAAACACGTCGTCGATAGTTACTGGTGTATTTTTCATCTATTTTCCAATTATCAAACTCAATATAAAGATCCTTGGAACTCAATATAGAGTTATGACTTCTTATAGACTAATGCTAGATGTATGCTAGACATATGGATCCAAGGCAATGCAGAGAGTAGAGATTCTTCGTCTGTAACAGATAAGATAACTTTAGAGGGGTTAAATGAATACTAAGTAATCTAACGTTACAAAATGGACGTTTTTGTAAAGGATACTTTTATTATGGACTTTTTCTTACTTATTGGCTTAGAAATAGCTGCTCATTTGTAAAGATGGCAAATCTTTGTCAATTGAAGGCAGACAATGGAAAACACTGAGGGGTCAGAACATATTTTAATATTTTTCATATAAACCGCTGATTATTTTAGGTGAATAACTTCCAAAAAGATGTTAATGTTTGAAATGTTTCTTTGTGGTACAAAATGACAGCAATAGATGACTGCAAGATGTCCCTTATTTTATATCTTCCTTGAAACTCTGAACCGAATGAGTCTGGTCTCCCATTGCTAATATAATATTCAATAATCATAAACTTACTGTACAAAATGTTAGTACTTTTATTTCTCACGAAACTATTTCTCGGTCACCTAACTCAGTCACCCAGCCAGGAACCCGCGGAGTCTCCAATTCGCTCAACCTTTGTGACTTCACGGAGTTCACAAATTCGGCAAGCGACGCCGGTTTCGTGGTCGTTCTCTAGAACCATCCCACAATTGCGTCTGCAAGACCAAGCGAAACCATGAAAACCGCGGTCCAGATGTTCGGCACGGATATCGAACCCGGGCCTCCCGAATGCGAAGTCAGCGCGCTACGAACTGAGTCCCTTCACGCGGTCAGATTGGTCTTGACGAAATCTTCTCCCCTTGAGCTGAATCTGCCCATCACTTTGAAATCGTAATTTAGAGCTAACCGATCGGAGTCCATCAGAGTGCAGGGAGAGGTGAGATAAGGGAGGAGTAGGGAGATAAACAGAGGAGAGAAAGAGAAAGAAAGAACGAAAAGGAGAGGAAGAGAAACACGCCCCTCTGATTTCCCGGGGAATCCCCAGGCGCCCATTTTCCAGTTCATCGGCTCTAATCAAGTTTTATTGGTTATCCCTCGCCGCGCGTATTAACGGGGCCGCCTCTGCGGCCGCGTCCCACCACACCACAGCACAGCAAACGCACGCCGCCTTCCCGCGCGTCGAGCAGCACGCGCTGACCTTCGCGCCAAAGGTCAGCATTCGGCCCCATAAATTCGGCTCTTCCTATTATTTACTGTCACCTCCGCTAACGTGTCAACGCGTCCCGTGAATCACAGTATGTGGAGGTGAAATGAAAATTAGCACATCGACTGCTGCGAGTACTTCCGCCAGTTCACAGAAAAATAGAGTTGGGAGTAATAGGAATTACGCATCAGAGAGCAAGGTATTTTCAAATGGATTGAAATATGAAAATAGAAAATAGGAAAAGTGCGTTTCTCAGTTAGAAAAATGTGTGTTTAGAAAAATATTTTTATATTTCATTGGAGACTAAATGATGAAAAATAAGGCTAGGAACACATTTTATTTGAAGATCGTTTAGATTAATAATTATGAGATTACTTATTGAAATAAATTAACCAATAAAGAAGTTAACTATTAATGAAATATTGTTATATAAATAAATAAAAACTGGCATACTTGATTTCAGTAACAGTACATATCTTAGTAGATATATGCTCATGTATATTAACAGACAACTAAAACCAACTGCACGTTATAGCAGCATATAACTCATAAACATGCGTAATGAACTATCTCTTAAATCTGAAAGTCCACATAAATATTGAAACAATTAAATTGTATAATGAAAATAAAGAGTAGAATAATATCCCAAACAAAGATGAAATCAAATTGCCACGAGTCAGAGGCGGTAAATTACCAAAGATATAATGAAACATTATTCCTCATTTTATATCCGTGGATTGTATGGAGACGTTTTATTTCAAGAATTATTTTGTTAAAAACATAATTAAAGTTTATTCCTTTTGAATTTGTGTATTCAAATTAATATCACCCCCATTTCACATTCTGGTCCTGAAAGAAGCTAATATCTCAATCAAGCCGTTTACATTGTCGCCTACCTGATAGCATGTCTACACAGTGAATCAGTATGGAAATTGCTTCTCAATTCAGGTGCAATTTCCTTTTCCAAGTGTCGTTCCCTCCTGACAGACATTGTTCAAAACACCGGATTTATGGTAATACTTATAATGCTCTACTAATACTTAAACAGTAGTATATTTTTCAAAAAATATGATCCTCATTATTTTTCCTACCGATACAGATATATTTTTTTCTTTTATAAGCAAGGTCATATCCTCTCAAATATATTTAAAACACTTAAAAAACAATTTTGAGATATTTCAAAAATATTTAAACAAATAAGTACTAACATACCCATGCGAGAACTCTAATCTTACTCTAATATTACAAGGAAAGTTGAAAGGACTTACGTCGATTTAAATGAAATATTTTTGTCTCTGTAGTTAATGAAATTCCAAGACAATGTTAAGTCCTTATCTTGCCAAGCAAACCTTTAGTGTAACCTCTCAATCCCTATTGTCAAATGAAATTATTGGACACGCTTTCTGAACATTAGATATTTTGAGTAGTGTCATGCGTTTAAGGTCAAAACAAAATAGCAATTTCAATAGTCAGACACCGCCTTAATACTTCCTTTAAATTCCAAAACAATACTTCAATGAAGATTTGATGTTCTCGTGTACGAGATAGAGTATTCAATATTCATGCTCTCGTGTACCCTGCTGTCAAATCTGTCCAAATACAACAACGCATCCATAATGGTGTCAAATCCAAATTGGTGGAAAACACACAGCCATATTTTATTAACATATATAAATTAACATGAATGAAATCGTTGTAAGTTTTGAATACTACATTTTTGCTATTAGGAAAAATAAAAAACAGGCTATTTCATCGGATTAATTCACCCAGAAACATGTTAAAGATAAATCAGGCCAAGCCGGAGGGTTAGTCGCACTAAGGGCGGGCCCCCTCCCCCGCAATTTGCGCTCAGGATTTTCCGCGCGCCCTCTTCACTCGCAGCCGGCTCTCTCCAAACAACTGCCGGGCGCTGACGCTGCAGCGCCTAATGAGCGCGAGGCCCATCTATTTTGGGCGGCGATGACGCCGCGCGGGCGCGCGCCGCCTGATTGGGCGCTTCCGGGCGAGGCTGGCGAACCCGCGGCCGCGCCCCGCGCAGAGGTCATCGAGGGGGAAAAAGCACGAAGGGGGTTCATTCGGGTGTGTCATCAAAAGTTGAAGTTTTGGTTTAGCTTGTGAATAAGTATTCGTTCCGAGTCATTAGTCTCGTTAGGCCACTGAGGTCATTAGTCCCATTAAGTGTAGATTGTGTTCTTGCGTGACTTATGACTAGTGACTTATGCCCAGCAACAGTGTATGCTCCCGTAGACGCCGCGATCATGGGTGTTCCCAATATGATTTCAGCTGCCGCTGCTTTCCGCTTACCCAGAGTCGCTGTCCGCTCCCCGCACTCTTGAGTATTGTCAAATAAAACAATTAAAGTGCCAACAAAACTACATTGTTCCAAGGGTCTGGATTTCTTATCAGTAAGCAAATTGTTACCTTCTAAGCACTTGAAGACGCTACTAATTGGGTATTTAAACAAGAATTTTACTTTCAATATCACGACTTAATCGTCGTGTGTCCATATCTTTCTAAGTCTAGCCGGCTTCTCTCAAAACAAATTTGCCTTCACTGAAACCCATTACAGTTCTTAATTGTTCATTCCCTGTCGAGACGATACACTCCTACCAAGTTCTATTTTAATTGAGTAACAATGATATTATTGAGGAAAGTGATGATGTTCTTCCCCCGCTGAAATGTAAGACATGGTGCTGGCTTACTCATGGGCTCACAGGCTTTTACCTCCAGGTATTTCTCCACCGAAGTATCACCGCACCCGAAGCAAGCTTTGAACACAAAGTACTGGTCTTCCAACATGTGTGGCACTAGAGTATGCACGTAAGTGTGTGAGAGGGGAGATGAGATGACAGGTCTTGAGAACGAATGATCGCGTACAGCCGTGACCCGTCTGTTAGGGTGCTGCTTCAAATTTTGTCCAGAGAAACCATGGAAATATTACCTTCAAATAACAATGTTTTTGTAAAATAACAACAAAATATTCCTGAATCACTTTTTGTGATACGGCTATTTTAAATTAAATCAAAAGTGGTAAATTCCATCATGATTATGTTAATTTGGACAAATGTTGAAATATATAAACAGTAAAATTTGATGCGCTTAATGTGGCCGTATTACCTTCTCATAGCTTACTTCATCATTAATTTGGCATGTCATCAAATTTAACTTATATTTTTGCTAATTAAAAGGCCTTTACTTTGTGGAAGAACATTTTCTATTACCTTTCTGATGAGAATATTTTTCCACTATCTTGCTGGACATTTTTCGTGGCACCTTCAGTTTGTAAAAGTGATGTCCCCCACATCGCTCGCGTTGTCCAAGCTAAGGATCTTCCGCGAAGATTCTCGTCTAACACCAGTAATTTTCTGTATGGTTTTGAATTTCCATTCACGTTAAAAACCTTTTTTTAACTTAATTATTTTTAAAAACTTACAATGTTCATATAAATAATTATTTACTAATGCCTCAGGTGGACATCCCTACTAAAGACTTTTCATTCACAACAGCTAAACGTTCTAGCTAGACTTACTCTCAACAGTGATTATGTTGTGCTCGCTTCTGCAATCCAATGTCTTTTCCCAAAATCATGACCCTCGTGCAACGTGTCAACTTCTTTTTCGTTTTCGAACTTTTTGTTATTAATTTTACTGTTCGCTTCAATTCTTTTCACGATGGACAATTATCTTGACTCGACCCTAATGTCTTTACTAAAACCTGTTACCATTGGCTGCCTGTATTCCTTTTATTTCGTTATAAGACGCTTTTAAAATTGAAAAAAAATATAATTTGCAACTGTCCCCGTTCCAAATCACAGCTATGTTTAAATAGTCCTAGGAAGTCCTATGTCCCATATTTATTGTTTATTTTGTCCTGGAACATTTCTACGTCCTACTATTTACATCCCAATATTTGTATTTAATACGTCGATGACCAATATGGCTACTCAATGTTCACTTCATAAATATACTAACTACTCTTTTATTATCGCCCCCATGTACCAATACTTCTGAGTCATTGTTACATACTATTTTAATTAATAATACCATTGAGACATTTGAGTATGTCTCAATTATGTGTGTAGTGACATATTTGGGTTTGTTATTAAGTTGTTATTAAGTGTAGTGACATGTAAAGGAGAAGAGGTGTATTTTTATGCAGAATTGGCTTATTGTGACAAGTCTTGAGCAAAACCTCACGAGGTTATCCATAGAAAGTAACTCAGTAGTAAAATTTCATAAATGTAATGTAAACCTATTTCCAATTCATCGACCAAAACCAAGGAGACGATATCCCAAAGAGACCAACACATACCTCAAGAATCCTCACCTTTGTAGTGGTCGTCTTGACTTAAATATGTACGCATCATTTGGCACCAAATCGTAAGATCTTCCAATCTAGAAAGCTTTAGAAGCGAAATACAGAAGCGTTTACAAACGTCATAGATTTTCTTGTTGATAAAGTATTTTAATGCCTTATATTGTTTAATTGAAAACTCGACGTAAAACATTAGTTTTACACACAGAGAAAATGTTAATAAAAAGAAGGTTTTCGAGTGCAATTCAAAGAGAATACAAATTAAATCGAAGACACTCTGAAAGTAATGAAATGCAAAACATTGGTCGCCATGTTTATTTCTTGAAATCACTCTTTCGACTGTTTGATTTTGACGAGAAATTCAAGATCTTTCAAAGGGAATACGTAATGTCTAGAACAAATTTAGCGTCGTATGCACTCGATGGGTTGCTAACGCATCATCAGATGTTTAAGAGCAGCTTAACTTAACATGATTAAATTACACAAATTAATGTTAAATGATATCTTGTATTGTATTAACTCTGCTAATTTTATAGGTACTAAAAGGGTCATCTGTTCGATTCCAAATAATAGTTAAACTGCTCATAAATGCACTCACAGATTTTTTGGTTTTGAAATTACCATACTCCACAATAATTACGAGGTTAATTATCGTAATTTTAGTAAATAATTCAATATTTTTTCTATGTAAATCTATGAATATTGTAATACTTCATTTTGCCAAATTCAAACACCTTATTAGAGTTTCAAGATCATTTATAAGATATTATTTTTATATGCTAATCAGACCTTATACTTACTTTGTGCATTGTGTGTTTAATAATTCATATATTTACCTATGAACATGTAACTTTTTTAAAATTTTAGGCTGTTTATCTACTATGATAGCGACCACTATGAGTGTTTTACTGTGATTGGTAAGTGTTGAGGGAACTTGAAAAACACCATGCTGCCGGGATTAGAATCCGCGACCCCGTCAGCCTTAGAGACCTCGTCTAGCCAAGCCGGTAATATTCAAAATTCTTCAATCAAAAGAAGAAAATAGCAAATAAAAGCATTAAAGCATTACATTAAATACATTCTACTTTTCGATAAATTCGTAGAGAGATAATAAAAGTGTATAAATACCAAAAACATATTTTGGGCGTATTTAATATCTTAAGTTGTCGCTTTAGTAACAAGATCTATTATCTTCAGAATATTAAAAACTGGATGCTTCAAATTTTCATAAAATATCTTGATAAATTACAACGATATAGAAATGTTAGTAAGCATAAATTATGTAAAAATACTACATTAAATAATATACAAATGTACAGATATTAAGAGCAATCATTTGGTATAAAATGATTTATCTCCTTACCTAGGAAGAAATCAAATATTGAAAAGTATATTTTCACTTTCTAAATATTGTATTTTTGAAATAATCAATATAAAGATTTTCATGATTGTGCCTATAACTTTCAACGATCTTTTGTTTCAATCATTCATCTCTATACAACTAAATTTAAAAAGTTGAGATGTTTCCATTATTTTTGAGCAAAGATAAAAACATTTTAAGAGGATATTGCGAATTTTCAATATCAGTTAAGACGTTCGAGTTACAGGAAATTAAATTAATTGACATCAGAAATTTGACTTCATTTTTCCAGCTAGTTACAAATTTAGTTCAACACGTTTGAAAACCAAACGAAAGGACACGGACAGGCGGACATCCCAAAAATCTTTGTCTCCAATCTTCTGAAAAAGGTGGCAACTGCAAATCGCAAACAGAGCGCAACTTCACTTTTCTAATTAGTTACAAGACACGTACGTTTTTTTACAATTTATATACTTTTCTTCCACAACCTGCAAGCATAAACCTTATGAAATTTGTTTAATTCGTTATATATTCGGCATTAGTAATTAAAAGTTCCATTATTTTTTCCTTTACTGAGTTGCGGTTTTGCATTCGCGGTTTTTGTACGTCCGGCCGCGATGTATTTTGCAGTCGATCACGTATTATATGTCAATTATGAAATTACTTTTGAACTTGTGAAAAATTGCTGGGGATGTTTATTTGAGTAATGATTTCATGTATTTGAACACTTAATTAAAATACATTTGGAGAGCGAATGCGGTCGGAAGTTGGACCACTAATCCAGACACACATTTCGATCCCTCGAATTGCAATGACGCAAGGGCGAACTGCAGAGGGAAATTGCACTTTCGAATTGCAAACTAGAAAGTAATAAACATTTATATGTGTTAGGGAGGAAACTATTTGGATTCAAGTAAACTAGTCTGGTGGGTTTCCAAATAATATGAAGATAATAAATTTGACATTTCATTCTGCTCAGGGAAATAAGCAGCTTAATAAAATTAATTTACAAAATTTGTCTCTAGAATTCTATATCGTTCATCTTACTTTGGGTTGAGGAAATATGTAAGCATACACACGGTGAAAAAATAACAACCAAACTCGCCCTTGACATTGAATTTTAATGAAATAACAAACTTTTATTACCGTTATTAATTAAAATGAAGCGCATTTAAAACACGTTTTTTATGGATTATTTTGAAGCAACACAGTGAAATCTTAGTTTGATATTTTTTCCGGTAAGAATTGTGCTATGTGTTAAAATGAAATATTCGAGTGTTAAAATATTACACTTTTTAGTTTCCATATTAAAAGTGGTAAGGATACAATGGTACATCAAATGTTTTGGATTATATTGAAATTTTGAAATGATTGGGTGCACAGTTAGTTCTTAGTGGACATCTGTATTTCATGCATTCTGGAATACACTCTAAAGAAGAATCAGTGATTTTTTACCTTTGCCCTCCTCTCCTTCCAAAAGCTCCCACAATTTGTGTTGCGATAGAATAGCCCGACGTTTGACAATCCAGTGAGATAAACTCCTCTGAGAAAATATTCAACCATTATGCAAAGGTCAATAAGAAGAAAAACTACAAAAAATTCATTTAGAGATCTTGGGTGTTTATCCACTAAAATTGTTGCATTTTTTCGCGTGTGAAGAATGTACTGCGTGGTAACGGCTGTTTCTCTTACACTTAGAGTAGAAACTTCATCTAGTTCAAGACACGATTAAAAATAATGTTTTTCTTTCATGGAATCATGATCATCATTTCCTGCAGCGTGGTTTTTCAGATAATTCACGCGTAGAGTGAATTCCGTCTGGCCTCTTCACAAACTTGTGTTAGCTGCTGGACTATATCATTTCCTGACATATGTCCGCTGTTCCAGACCGTTTCGAACAGAGGTGCGCGACTGAAAATGATATCCGATGTCCGTTCGGTTCATAAAAACAATCATTTAATCCCCTTCTTAATGTCAAAATATTTTCTGGGTGTATAAATATTGTTTCATGCATCCAGAAAAATCTTACTTCATAATTTCCATAATATTGTCTATTATAAATATCTTCTGTTTTCGTTATTAAAGTTAACTTGCGTTGAAATTACATTCTCCGTCTCAGCGAACTGAAGAGAAACCGACACTTGTACGCCAGTGCTAATGCAGTTGATATGTTTGACATTATGAGTCATCTAAGTGAAAATTCAGTAAACTGTACCTTAATAGGCATGTTTAAAACATTTTCATGCTAACAATTATATGAATGAATTAAAAATCTATTCCAAAAATCAAGGGATTCAGCAATCTTTTTACTACTACTCAGGCTATTGGCCACCTGAGTCTGCCATTCTTATCGGTAAAGGGTCTGCAGATTTGTAGGCGACGAGTTCTTCTTATTCGACCCACAATGAGCAAATTATGCATCGATAGCATAGATGTGTTGATTTTTTCTGAAGTAATTCTTCAATTATTATAAAAATAATTCTTTGATTTTCTGAAGTAATTCTTCTGTTAAGGAATTGTTACATTGTTTATTTAATTGTATTGGTTTTCTGACCTTAGTATAGAGGCCAGTAAACAATTTTTTACAATTTGTTTCTTGACGTTTCGATCCCAGTAGGGGACTTTTTAATAATTCTAAAAAAAAGTTGTTAAATAAAATGGTGAAGATTATATCAATAAAATTATAATAATGTAACTTCAAATTAACTTCTTCCCATAGCCCGTCACATACATTTTTAACTGTTTTTGACGTACATAAATAAAAATAATACCTTATATATAGTAAAGCAATGCATTATAAGATATTGAATTATAATAATACAACAAATTGTGGCATACCAATTTTCCAGGTTTTTAGAATACACATTATAAATAGCCAGTTTGCATTTTAATAAAAAATAGTCAATGTTATAAAGACACTTGTCAAGTGTTAATGTATCGAACATCATCGGGCAAACTAGTACGATACAAGTGGTTTTTTTAATTAGTTACAGGTCCATCAGAGTTAACATGTATGATACAAATATCATTTTAAATAGGCACAGGATCATCGGAGTTTACATATACTAGAGTTTGCAGATACATATCAAAGTATCTAAGAGAATGCAGAGCTGTTGGAAGTTACCACCATGTTGAGGTGATAAACAGTACGTAGTATTCTACAACATCTTTGAGTTGTTATGGAACTGAAGAAGATAAAGTGGTAGAAGTATGTCTAACAGAAAATAATGGAAGGTAGATGGATATAAAATTATAAAATTAAACTCTTAAGTGATGTTATCCTGAAAGTGACACGAGAAAATTACGAAGTGGTGTGTTGTAAACGCTGAGGATCAAAAAGATCAAGTAGGTGACATATTCATTTGTTAAAATTGTAAAACTATAATAGAGGAAATTTGCAGAGTGACAATAAAATTATCAAAACAAAACCAATTATAACTGTTTAAAAGAAAGGAAGGTGATTATCGATGTGAAATGGGGTGATAGCCAACAATTTGTTCTGTATCTATTTGGAGGTTATGTGTGAGTAGTACTTTAATAAAAGAAGCATATCAGAAATGAGTATTTTATGATAGTTCTTTTCTACATAAAGACCTTTTATGTCATTACAAAGAATATTATGATTATACTATGTTTTGTGTTGTGTGGTGTTATGTTTGGATGCAACCATTTTAATATTCTCATGCTCATATCTATGTATTTGTCAGGATGATTCTGGCATGACAGTTGATGAACAACATTGTGTAGTCTGTTGATAGGAGTTGGATCTCTTCCTTTCTTAATGTAACGATTAAAATTTCCAGTTGTCTTAAAACTGGTGATAATGCTATACTTAAAGAGTGATTTTCTTATGGAGTTGGAAATATGAAAGAATGATTCTAGTAGATTCAGAAGATGTGTTGGGAAAGGCTATACATTCATTTCTAGTACATGCAGTGCTAATATAATGCAGACTAATAATTTTATTAATAAATTTAGGGAGATAATCGTTTGCCTAAAGAGTTGAAAGAAATGTTTAAGTTTCTAGAATGAAATGTATGGTTACAAAGTTGAATGGCTTTGTCAACTAAATTATAAATATTGTCTTTTTATTCTTTATAGGATGTTGTGAGTAAAAGTTAAGAAGTATCTCAGAATAGGTATTTTTCTATACAAATTAGATACTAATTGACCCTTTTTATTAGTGATGGTGACATCCAGTTATTTGAGAAAACCATCATGTAGTTCATGTGTAAAATCTATTTTAAGATATTAGGAATTGAACATATTAAGTATATTATTCACTTGTTTAGATGGGATGATACAAAGTATGCCATCAATATACCAATAATAATAAATGGGTTTAAAATTAAGATTTCTCAAGCAGTAATTTTTCAATTCTCTCTAACTAATTCTACAAATAAAGGATACAAAGTAGATCCCATTGGTCAACCTTCTACTTGAGGGTAAATTTTTTGGATGAAAGTAAAGATGTTGGAATAGTGTGTCAGCCAAAAAACGATACCAATTTCTGCCTGTAGAATAGATCTGTTGGTTTTATTAGATGACATTTATTATTAATACTCTTGATCACTAATTTGTTAGAGATACTGGTAAACAGGGGTTGTACATCATAAGAGAGCATTAAATGATTTTGTATAACATTAATGTTTTGGCACTTGTTTCTTGTTAATAAGATCACAGAAATTCTTAACAGAGGTATATTCAAATTGTCAACTACGTGTGAATTTATTAAATACAAATTTGAACACATTATAAAGGGGGTTGTCTACTCCTAAAATAATGATTTTAAATAGAATGCCTTCTTTGTGTGTTTTTGGGAGAGCATATGATTTGGACAGATTGGCTTAAGTTTGAAAATTTTTTTGTGTTCTTATTTGGAAATGTAATATTTAATTTGCCACCTATTAACTATGTTTTTCTGATCACTGATTAATTTATTAATAGGATACTACAAGTTAAATGTATGTCAATTTGTTTTATTATTAAAGTTTAAGATCTTTTAAGGCATTGCTTTATTATAAATGTTTTGCAATTTATTGACATAATCTCCTTCGTTTGAATAAAATATTTTTATTACTTTTTAGATTTTTGAACAAGACTGTAACTATAGTCAAAAGTCGAGATATAAACTGCTAAACATTTTTCAGTGTAGGTTTATTAAGAATAGAAAACCAATACAATTAAATTATTCTGTTATAGAAGCTATGCACGTCATGTCTAATAATGTTACAATTTTTATTCTATTGCGTTCCGAGATATTCATGTTAAAATATCAAATCAGTTCACAGTTGCAAATTTCTCCTCCCATACCTTGCTACTGAAACTATTAATTTCATTGATTGTATCGAACGACTTTGTATGAACTTTTCAGCTGATTTGCATTGGACTAACTCGCCAATGCAAACGTTTCTAGTTTTCTATTTATGTCCTCATCACGTGACGTCAACGGAATTGAAAACTTTGTCTCTCTAGCGTACTCTTTTTCATTATTATTTACTTTCCCTTCCCTTTTTACTACTTTGCTTTAGTACTTGGCTTAGTCTTTACAAAACTCTTCACATTTCTTCTTTCTTTAAATTGATCAGCAGCAGTAATATTGCTTTCATAGTGTAGTTGGTCCCATTTAGCAATGTTTCTTTTTTCAATCCTGTTGACATTCACTCACGTACTTTGCGTTTCAAACATCACTGCTGATACAAGTTGTATGGAATAGATAGTAAATACCTCAATACGTTTTATGCTCTTGGGGAAAAGTGTAACAAAATACAAATAATTTATCCATCTGGCGGAAACGGGGTACATTATCCAAGACCAGTTATTCCTTCTGGCATAAGCGAACCAGGAATCGAAAGCTAGCACGCTGCTCATTGCCCAATTGAGAAACCCTGCCATTATTAATAATATTAATATCAACACATAATAATAATAATAATAATAATAATAATAATAATAATAATAATAATAATAATAATAATAATAATAATAATAATAATAATACGATTATAAGAGGCAAAGTTTCGCTTGAAAAGTACTTGTCGCGTCGCTCCCTCCATTCGAGGCTTCGCAAACGAAGTCTGTTTACAGCGCGAGAGCAGAGCAGAGCAGAGCAGAGCAGAGCAGAGCAGAGCAGAGCAGGCGCGTCCGGCGTCCGCGGCAGAGAGCGATCTCGTGTGCGGGTCGCACCGCAAACAAATGCGTCGGATTGGAACTGTCGGCAGCGGATTTGCGCGCTCACAGCCGCGTCATAGGGAGAACAGGAGCAGCGCAGGGGGCGGCTGCACCGCCCCGCTCCGCCCTTCCCCGCTCCGCCCCGCTCCGCCCCGCTCCGCCCCGCTCCGCCCCGCTCCGCCCCGCTCCGCCCCGCTCCACCCCCTGGCCCATTGGCCTCGCTTGCCCCGCCCGCTGCGGATGTCCTCCCACGCTTCGCGGCTCTCCCACTCGCCGCCTCCCACATCAACTATCGTCGCCGCGCCTCGCTCGAGTTAATACGCCCTCTAGCTGCGTGATAGCTGGCAAACAAACAAGCCACCGGTTGGGAATGCGATGTTTTCGTGCACCTGCTATTGATGTTTTGAAGATCGCGAGCTTGTAGGTTAGAGAGCAGACGTCGTGCGGACTACGTAACTATCACTTTCTCGGCCGAAAGTGATCACAGCGAGACACGTCATGGGTCGTCTTTTCGGATTAGAGGCTTCGGATCACAAGCACCTTCGTCGCTTGCGCCACGCTCAAGTTAACACCCCAACCCTCTGCCTGCATGACACCTGGCATGTGCATAAGCCACCTACTGGGAAAGCGATGTTTCGTGCTCCTGCTACTGAAGTTTTGAAGATCTCGAGGTTGTAGGTTAGAGAACCGATGTTGAGCGGATTTTAAACTTACGTAATAACTGGTTCAAAAGTTACAAAGTCCAGAGTTACACTCCATGGGCTGCTCGTTCGGATCAGTGGTGTTCGCACTTCCCCTGAAATTCAGTACAGCTCTGAATAAGACCACAACACGATGACTGAAACGTCAGTTTGACCGTCTGAGACGCGGCTCATGCCGGACAGCCAAGAGTAAAATTCCTTCGAGCAAATCCAGGCGGACACAGGAGCAGAACCTGAAATGGCGGCCAGTTGGCGCGACACATTTCCTCTGTGTGGCGCGTCGCAGAGAGCACAGCGCTAGGAGCGGCCACCGGGCGACGGCCACCCACGCGTGACGGTTTGCGCTGCTCCCACATCACTCGTCGTCGCCCGCGCCGCGTGCAAGGGAATATTCCGGCGTCATGTGCTAGGAACACTAAGAAACCTCCGACTGCGCTGCGAGTGCGATTCTGAGATCTATATGGTTCTGGCAGGCGTTTCGAGGAATTGTTAAATCGCGAATGCTTGTCATAACAAAAACACAAGTTTAAATACATGACAGCTTTTCTGTGGCTTAGGCTGTTGGCACGAATGTTTCGTTTCACTTTGTGAGTGTGAAGACGAAGGTAAATCACTACGAATCAGTAAATCAGTATTCATTATCCATTATCCTGCCAAAGAAACACTGCTCTCGCATGGTAACGACCCTTCATCTTTGACTTACTTTGACTATCGTCCTTATTTCCTCGAAATTTTTAAAACGGATTCTAGTTGCATGTATCACAATATATTGGGGCTAACCCCTAGTGTAGTTGTTTGGAAGCTTTGATAATGCCACTCTCAAAAGAGCCACCAGCTGAGGTTTCTTTGCATTTCAGCGTTTTCCAGAAGTTTTTAAAAAGGTTTTGCTTAAAAATTTCTTTGAGCTTTTCATAATTTCGGAACTTCCGAAATATTTATTCCTCTTCTAATTACGATTATATTGAATAAATTCCTTGGTTCGTCTTTCGATGTGAAATAATTGCTATATTCTTTGTCTCATTTATAAAGGACCATACTGCGTTGAAACATCGGCTACTTTAAACATAAGCATATTATATTTTTCCTATATGATTATATTGTTTTAATTATAATATTGCTGTAGTTTGGTTGTTTTTGGTTAAACTTCTTATTGATGTCTTGCAAGCCATTTCTTCTTAGGAGAAGACGCGCAATATCCTGTACTCTCAACCTTGATCTGTTATACGTGACTCCCGGTGTCTTTTTACCTTAGGCTACGGCATTAAACTAATCAATACTATTATTTTCTTCTCATCATTTTCGTATCCCATATAAAATTTCATTTTAACCTTCATAATTATATCACCTATATTTTAACCTGCTGAGGGGTCTCACGGTCTCAACTGATGTCACTGACAATGTCTTTGACCGGTGTTCCTAAGATTCGTGACCCGACGGTGGTAGGATTTTATGCTCTATCTTGTCAGCTAGGTCGAATGAAACTGCCGTAGAGAGAGTTGTAGAAGCAAAGCTCTGATCGCTAGGTTCCCGTGTTTCTTTTCTTCGATCAACAGCAGGCGAATTACATACACTCGCCGACATGCACTACGCTAGCACAGACGTGGGGAGACCAGTGGGTGGCTTAGAGGTGGGTCCCCAGTGATGGAATACCTAGGTGAGGCATAAATGCCCTTAAAGAATGTGGCCACTAATCAACTGAAAAAGCCAATTTGATAACTAGGCTCTAAAGTTGACACCATGTACTGTAGGTATATCAGAGAACGTCCTTGCACAAAATATCTCTTTACTAATAATACAGTCTAATATAAAAAACATGAATATTGCATGAGAATTGAATATTCGGGGTTTTAACTTTCTCGCTACGGACTGCAAAGAAAGTTAGGTATTTCTGCGAGGAAAAACGTGGAATTTTCAGCAGAAAAACTATTATTACAGAACTCTGGTAACGGAAAGTGGATAAATCCAATTTTCCCCATAATTGATATTCCTCTAGCTGATGTTGCGGCTTTTTGAATTTGAAACCGATATTTTAATTTTTGGAGGTACTTCACATAAATTCTTTGAAATATTTCCCAAATTTCCCCCCCCAAAAAATTTACATCGTGTGTCTTTTGATGGTGTGGGTCTCATGTTCGATGTAAATCCGGAGTTTTCTAAAATAGCAGAAGTTCAAATTAGTTTAGTTGTGTTCCTACAACTAAATTATTAAAGATATAGATTTTTCCCTCCAATAAAATATGTCCTTTAAAGATAGATTTGGAAGTAAGGTCATGTATAATTTTTTGGAATTTTGAGTACTTTTTGCATGGCTTAGCGTGAAATGACGGGCGAGAAAGTACGTGCTGTTGTAGCGTCATTGGCTACATTCACTATGTTGAACTCTGAAGGACGACACACGAGGGTAGCCACAGATTTGCTAAGAAATCTGAGACTTTTGAGCCAATATTTTTCCTGTCATAATAAAATAATCTTACACTATATATAATTACACAACTGACATTATCATGAATGCATACTATATTTGATATTGTTCTTAATTTTGAAGAGTTTGAAACGTATTTTGAGGTACCAAAAGTGTGTACTAACGTATAGTGTAATTTCGAATTTTCTTAATTCGTATTTTAAAGAAAATAACGTAATTGTTTAGGGGTATGTATGCATGCATGCAAGTATATACTTGGCGCCACTGCCCTTGCACGGGCTCAGACCTACAGGCGACGTCCCTGCCTCGAGGCCATGGGGATACGTGGGGTTAGCAAGTAGACATACCCACGCCGTATTCCGGTCTTCTCAACCTGAGAAGTGAATTTTCTCATCGTCGCAAAACAACATCTACTGGAACATTGCAAGGAAAACGCACACTACAATCTTGCCTGGGAATCGAACCCACACTCGCATAGTGGAAAGCGAGCACGCTCACCAAGAGCTAGCAACGAGGCAGAATTGTTTAGGAGTACTTAAGAATATTATAAAACACTGTCGCGTTTTGTGTTTTTCACTCTCGGGAATCCGGGATCACTCTTCAATCTGCAACCACTGAAAACGGAACGTTCCAAAGCAAACAAAATGCCATGTAGTTTTTAGCACAAACCGGATGGTTTCCTGACTGAGCAACCGGACGCAAATTCATTTGCAAATTGCGTATGGCGCGCGTGGGTTTCTCCTTGAAGGAAAGGGGGAAGCGTGGGCGTGTACGGCCAGGGCGAGCGTAGCGTTTGAAGTGCAAATGCAGCTACACCTGGCGACGCGCGTGGGGGGACGGCCGCGGGCAGAGCTCTTTCGACGACGCGTGGGAGGACCGCAGTCCCCCTGCGCGCTGTGTCTCCATCCATGTCATGTGCCACCGGAGCGGGTGAGAGTTGCAGGGATGTTGAGACGAATGAAACATCTTATTCTCGAGGCCTTTTCCCTCTTTAAGTGTTAAAATTTATTTTAATCAATTTGCTTATATGTAATTTGAATTATTACGTCTAGTAGAAAGTTGATTATAATTTCTTGTTGTACTTGGCTGTATGAAAATGTAGTAAGCAAAATAACACCCTACAAACTTATAACATTTATCAACAAACCTATAACATCTCACAACAATAATAATTATTTCTGCTCTATAAATTATTATTTATGTACTGTATACAAACAAAAACGATAGCCAAATTATTGTACAGTACATCAACGTGAATCGTGTATTCAAAATTGACCAAACGGATATACGTTCAGATTTCAAGAAAATGAAAAACTGTAAGTCTTGCGGTCCGGATGATATTCCATTTGATGTATTAAAAATATCAAGGGAGACAATAATACAATGTTTGGTCAGACATTTTCATATGTCGATCAACAATGAAACTGTACCGGAAGATTGGAAATCTTATTTACAGTGCTAATTTTCAAATGTAGCAAAAATACGAAGTACAAAGATATAGGTGAGTTAGTCTTACATCATTAGCCAGTACATTATTTCAAAAATTATTATCTAATTTCATTAGAAATCATTTGGATAAGACATAAGGTTTTTTCATGGACAGCTTGGCTTTAGAAGTGTCTTTGTTTGTGAAAATAAGATTATTTCTCTTATTCAAGACTTGTCTAAAGTAATACATTTATGGGGAATAATGGATGAATTGATTTTGCTAAAGCGTTTGATGTTGTTCCGCACGATTTACTGATATTCATCTATTTTAAACTTCAGAGTCGGAAAATAGTACGAATAAGTGAATTGCTTTGCGATAGAAATAAAAAAAATTGAATTGGATCGCATTTATCAAAAAAGGATAATGTTACTTCCGGGTCCCTCAGGACAGTGTTATGGACTCAATGCTGTTTCTTATCTTTGTAAATTAGTTATCGCGAAATATAACATCAAAAATTCCCACAATAGTAGTTGTACCCACAATTGTATAAGCAGGGCATACAAAAATTCCCCGGAGTTGCCGCCTAACTAGCGATGACAGAGCTTTTACGTTCTAATGATTTTGGTGTGTGCATATTTGCAAGCGGGCAAATTTACTCTGGACATGCCCCAGTGCGCAGTGGATCCACTGCTGCGTGCCACGTGCCACGTGCCACGTGGAGGTGCGTGGCGGTCCGTCGATGTAACGTTGCAGTTCGAACCCCGTGCGGCAATCACGTTCATGTGCAAACTGGAAAAGTCGGCTTCAGAAACACCTAAAGGTCCTGCAAAGACTTTGGCGAAATTCCACTCCTGAAATTAAAACCAATAGCTTTTATCTATACATATAATGTCCCAATAAGGGCGGTGTATCCCAAAAACGTTATCGCTTTTCTAGCCTATTTTTCCTACTTCTACCTACGGGTCAATCATAAGGTCCGATTCACGTATCTTAAAAGGCGGTATGTATCAACTGCTCTGTGCAATAAACCACATATGCATAATATAACCCTGTAAACGTATATGAAAATCGATCTTTCTTCTTAACCCCCAACTCTTTTTGTCGTGACAACAGTTTAATTCAAACTTTTTCCCTTGGGGCGCAATGAAATCGCAAAATGGACAAGTATCTGTGCGTGTCCCAAGAAGCTGTCTCGCTTGATTTAGGAAGAAGAAAAAGAACATGAGGTAATGATAATTACAGGACACGCTACTACATCATCACAGAATCCATACCTGCAAATCAATGAGCAACACTATTCTGCAGTCATTAATAAATTAAGACAGTCACATTAATCATAAAACACATCTGTTTTAGAATCCAACACGATTGTAAATGAAAATAATGAATTTCCTTCAACATTTAATTTCAAAAATTGCGTGTTTTATAAATGTATTTTCAACTTAAAGAATATATGGTTGTTTCTTTAAATGTTAATGTTTGTTATATCAATATTTCGCCACTTTAAAGTAAACTAAATATACATTTCATGTCATCATAAGTATATTCTTTTGTTTATCTCCATTTTCATTACGTATCGCATGGTTTAACCTTGCCAATCTGCTACATTAGCAGATGGTCCTGATAGAACCAGCAAATTTTAGAGGTAATTTAATAAAGTACATTAATATAATTTTAATATTTGGCACATTTTAGAAGTCTGTTGGACGTAATTTCATTCGTGTAATAGTCCTGTTAAATACGACTCATGCTTTGAAATTTATCAGATAAATTCCCTCCTCGTTTTTCGAGTTGGTATTGTATAGACAACTTCAAAAGCACTCGTGGTATTACACGTGATAAAGCACCAATGAAATCCATAGTTTACTATGGTGAGTTTTGGTGTTTGCCTACGACCCGCAGGAGACACTCCAGTCATCCGAATGGCACACCACTCTCGCCCTGACCCAAACCTTTGCGAATAGACCGATCCAGAATCAAAATATTGAGCACTAGCTTCTTTGATATCGACAGTTTGATGCACAACGAGTTTGTACCAAATAGACAATCTGTTAATGAAAATTTGTGTGCTAAAGTTTTTCTGAGTTTGCACGAAGCTCGTTTGAACAACGCAGTAGCCAAAGTGAAGTTGTGTCTGCATCACAAAAACGCGCCAAGCTCACAGATCGCTTTTTGTACAGAAATTCCTTGCAGGTAACATTCTTATCTTCCGCCATCCACGGTGCTCTCCGGATTTCGCTCCCAGTGACTAGTGACCGGTGACGTTGATTGCTCCCTACTCTGAAAATGGGCCTCAAAGAGAGACGTTTTTTTAACCGTGGAAATCGTGAAATCGAAGGCGACGGCTCAGATCCGAGAAGTGCCGAAAGAAACCTCATACCGCTGCTTTCGAGAATGGCAGGAACGATGCAGCAAGTGTATGGGTGCGCAAGGACCCTACTTCGAAGATGATTAGGTTACCACTGGAGATAATACTATTAACACACAGAACGACCATTACGGGATCGTTTTGAAGACCCTCGAATTATGTAGGGAAATTTCAGAACAGTAAGATACGATGGAACTACAGGACGATTAGAATAAAACGTACGATTTGGCAAACGCAAATTAAGTTACTATAAATAGAAAGAAAAGTAAATCGATCACATTTCGTAGAACCAAAGCACTTCATACAATACTCACTTAGTTTCGTTCGTATTGTAAATACCTTGATCTCCTACTGAAAAAACGTGATGGGATGGGAGAAACAAATAAACTATGTAGTGGGAAAGTTTTCGGTCTTTGCATTTCGTCTTCAGAAACCTTAGAAAATGCGATACGAAAGCAAAATAAATTGTGTATACTTCGCTTGTTAAATCGGTAATGTAATACGGAGGTAGTTGTTGGGTTTCGAGGTAATTGTTGGGTTTCGAACAGGACCTAAAGAGAATTTAGAGAGGATATCACACAGAATGGCAAAATACACATTTCGGAGGAATATACCTGTGCCCAATTTTCATGTGGCTGTAGCTCCGTAATTATTTATTTAAATACTTTTAATTTAGATAAGATTATAGCTTCAAACGTCTTTTTTAATAAACCTTCTTCGAACAGTTAAGTACAGATAAGTATTTCACTGCAATTGGTAAAAATAGCGCCACGCGCCATCACTGTTAGCGACCGTCATTTACGCTGCACTGCTGTATCTAATTCCTTTATTCACTGTTAGGCTGCATTGAACATATTTGTGGAGACATCAAACGGGTTCGGAAGGTAATAGAAATAAAAGAATGATGACATTTTCTCGTTCGTGAGCTATTTCCCCTCTTCGCTTCGGTGCGTGCAACGGTGCCCAGGTCGTCACGCACGGCGGCCTGCCTCCTCCGCTGAGGGAGACGCACTCCTCAATGTGTTCTCAAACGCCACCTTTTCCTTTTATCAGATTTCTTCAGTATTTCAAAACCTCAGTTAATGACATTTGCTAATATTTCCATGCGCAAGCATCACTCACCCGGAAAAGTGAGCCTGCAACATCCGAAAGCACTGCCACCTTCCGGGGGTATAACTCTTACCATAAGAACACTTATAACAGCCATATCGGAGTAGTTTTCGTGCTCGGATAGTCCCGTAATCGTAGTTCCGTAAGCGGATTAGTCCCGTAAGCGTAGTGCATGATTCTTCGTTGGAGGTGGCGGTGATCTTTCGCTGGATGGCGAGATGCGGCGCCGATCCGCTGTCGGCTGTTGGGGTTCTCCCGAACCTGATATCTCTCACCAGCGAGGTACCGCCCTAGCCGGGATGAGCTCTAAGCTCCCGACGGGTCTCCCAGCATGTGTGGTAGTGTGGTGCATGTGAGTGTGTGTGTAAGTAAGGAGTGCGTCAGGAAGTCAAGGAAGAGAAAGGAAAGACCGCGGGCGCCCCCGTGGCTCATTTGATGGGTACTGATTAAGCATTCGCCTGGAGTTTATTGGAGAAACATCGGAAAACTACCGATCAGAGCAGCCGCTCGCTATAATTCTCCTCCAAATGACTGAATTCGACCTAGCGGACAAATGTCAAAAGTCCCACCACATCGTCTGGACTAGAACCCAAGGGCCTCCCGGTCAGGGTCACTGCAGTGACATCAGTTGATGCCCTGAGCCACCTCTCTCTGTATACTCCCTTAAAATCATGTGGACGTAGCACAAAACAACGGGGTTACATATGTGGTTTCTGGGGCAACGCGCGAAGGGTCACCAATGGGGGGGGGGGGGTTGAAACGTCAAGGGCCGCCGAGGGCGGAGGGCGTGGCTGGGCGCCGCGCCAAGGGTGCTCGATAACGCCCCGGACGTCCACGCCCTTCACGCCTTGCCCTTCTCCCCCGCCCCCGGGCGATGAGGCGTGAATGCGTGGCTCGCTTGCGTCCTCACATCGATTCTGCGCAAGCGATGCCTCGTTTAAGCCACGAGCTCCCGGCGCCCGGAATCGAACTCCAACCACTTTACTGGGAATCGAACCTCATGACGCAGTACATATTTTTTTCATTGATCGTGGAGTGTACTTTAAGCAGCTTCGCAATATTGTGTAATTACGTTTTCTGAAGCAATCAATATAAATCTCATAAATATTGCATCATTCCTTAAATATAATACTATACAAATGATTTATTAATAGTTATCGCCTGTAAACAGGAATCACAGATAGGCGTGTTAAAATGAAGGATATATTGATGATATTCACTGTAATACTGAGCGAAGACAAAGAGAGATATTAACTTTCTGAAATGCTGTCAATGCTCAATAATAAAGACAAGAACATTGATATCCTCATTTTCGATAAGCAGATTCTTCGTGAGAAATGGTCGAGGTCTAACTGGCAAGAATGAGTGCAGAATGCCTACCACCCAAACACTTAAATTGTGGAACTTCGTTATATGTATCTGTATTTTAATGTAATGCACATAATGTTCGTTGGTTAAAAAGTTATCTTTAATCCTTCACATGCGCTAGTAATTTGTAACAATTTCTTCGTACCATCTTCATATTCTATAAATATAGACAAATATTATTTTTTCTTATAAATACCTGGACAATACTATTTAAAATGTAAAATTTTCCAATTAAATAAAAAACATCGCAACTAAAAATAAATCACTCATTTAAATTCATAACTTTCTATTAATGGCAATATATTTGTGGAAATATTCTGTTGTTGCATTTTAAATCTCCAATGAATCTCTCCAATGAATCTCCAATGAAATAACTTGGAGAAAATTTTCAAATAATGATATCGAGTTTTTCTGAGAGAAAGTTATTTCGTAATAACAATGAATAACAATAACCAAATAATTACCAAATAACTTGTCGGCAGTCTAACGGAAACTTAAAATGAACTCGACATATCTTATTTTCAAAATATCTTGTTTACAATTAAAGCAATTTGTTTTCTCTTGTAGTGTTCTTTCGTGAATCGAGGTATATAATTTCGCGTTCTTTGATTCCCTTAAAGTTCATGATTATGTTCTCACGCTTTACCTAATATAAAACAAATTACTCTTGTTTTGCCGTTTGAAACTTGAAACACTTTTACACCTTCCTTTCAGAAAATTCAAAACAGTTTATATTAAATGTCAAAACTATATTCTTAAAAAATACATTCAAAGCAATGTAAAACCCTTTCATTTATTTTTGCTGTGTGATAATAAATACGCCTTGTCAATGCAAAATAGTATGTCTTTCACGAAAAAATGTTGGACATTTTTGAGGACTCTCTACATTTACTGACATTTATGGAAGTTTCAAAAGAGTGAAAAATCCCAGATCTGAAAAATCTGGGTCAGAGCAACCTCCGAACTCGCCCCTCCAAAGCCATTAGAGCAGTGACGCCTCGTTAATGAAATTTGTGATTTCGGTGAGATTTTATCACTGCCTGTGCAACATCCGCAACGAGCTGCCCGCAGATGAATGTAATTAATGTTTCCCGATGGCTTCCACACCCAGCTGTTGTGATTTTCTATCTATGAAGCAGAATCTGGAAAAGGGAAACTAGAACGAAACAGCCATATTAATTATTGTTAACAGAAACCACATTTTTGTTTTATTTGACAGTAATGTTCCACTCTAATTTGATAAAATTTAATTACTTGTTTCACGAATATGAATCAATTAAAAACAAATTTCAACTCTTAGTTTAAAAAATTGACGTGAATTGAAAGTGTGAAGTGACCGAATTACTACAGCTGTGCATTCGGAGGAAAGCTACCGCCGGAGTATCCCGCCAACGCTTAATGAAAGAAGTGACTCCGCTTCGTCGGTAGGGGATCCCTCTTTAATGAACATTTCGGAACTTTCGTCTTCCGCCTCTATGCTTGGATTTAAACATAACTGCCCAATACGTAAATCGGCTGTTGACCTGTCGTCTAATCGAGAGGTTCATCGTCATCATAGTACAGTACATTGGACTGTAGTGATGTGTAAGCTCCCGATTGGTTGACACCGTAAGACCCGACCTGCCAAGTCCAGTTCTAAATAAATCGAAGAATTAGCTGAGCCTTACAGACAGCATAGTTGCTTCACGCCGTTCGGTGGCAGTCTTTTGTGATGGCAAAACAATTTCAGTTAATTGTAATCGATTAATTGTTATCGAAATAAGAACATATTTTCATTAATTGATTATATTATTGTAAAGTAAAAATTAATAGATTAATGAGAAATAATTTTTGTTTGCAAACAAAAGTACAAGTTTTGAATTAGAAACGCTAATAAAAGCGAATTTGAAGAGTAATTAAAATTAACCATTTATTGCCAACAATAAAATAGAATAGCAATTAAAAACTAAAATAATTTTCGTCTATTCCTTTTACATTGTTTATTATTATGCGACATTGAAATACAATGAGCAAATTCTTCTAATAATGCAAATGATCCTGCAGTATATTTTCAAATGAGCAAACAGCATAATGTACACAAGAGGTTCGCAAAAGCTCATAGTAAGTGAAAGAACATTAAATATAGTCGAAAACATTAGTATCATTTCGTGTATATCCATATGGTTTTCACGCGATCACATCTTGAAAACTCCACAAAGCGTTTCAGTTACCGTATTGGACTGAACTTCGTTAACGGGATCTTTCATTTTATCGCAGCACTTTTCAGAGGAATCGGAAACCTTCGGAAAATGTGTTTCTTCCAAGGGTGGCTTCGGAGACCATTGAAGGATATACTGCAGCCATTTCATACTGCTTCACCATAAATGAATATCGTGACATTAGTCTCATTTTTCGAGGAATGTTACTGTAACGCGAGTAGGGAATATGCTCTGCGCTTTTTCACACGTGTTGCACTTAATTCTGCAGCCATTTTAAGACACTATGACAAAATAAGGATTGGCAACGTTCAACGTATTTACGACTAGTTTGGTGATCGGCCAAGAAAACTGTTTCTCCGGTGTTCTGAGATCAGTGTAAGTCATTGATATTGTGACGTCACTCCCGTCCGAGGGTGAGCACACACATTTTTATTGCATTGTCTCTCCAGGCAAAGGATATAATAGAGGCCCTGTTCCTACGAATGCCACAATTCACACACAAAAAAAACTAGGTTGAGTGCATTTGCTTCAGTGATAATAACCAGCATCATTTATTCTTCCAATACTGAACTACACTGGCAAAACAAGACAACAATGTTGAGTAACCAAAAATGCATCCTCCACCCTTGGGCGCGAATGCTGGCTCGGAAGGGCGCGCAGGGCGCGCCTGCGAGCCCCCCACCGCGGGAGCGCCGGGGGGGGGGGGCGCGGCGGCACTGCCAGCCAAGCAGCTGACCCGGCGCCTTCTCGCCACAGGCTTGCATCAACCGGGCTGGCGCGTGCAACGCCCCGCTGGCTTTGCCTACGGCGCGACTTCATGCGTGCCATCGCCTCGCCTCGGGCGTGCAGAGTCCGGGCGGGCGTGGGCAACGCTTCGTCTATATGACGCGGCGTCAGGACAACCGCTGGGGCTTTGCGTCCTCTCGCCTTGGGCGTGCGGCGACTCATTGGCTCTACTCAACAGCTGGGGCGCGGCGCCCTCCCGCCACGACTGACCTGCTCGCTAGCTGCATCGAACACAAAGTCGACTGACTCGCTGCGCTCTCCGAAACCAACTGACCCCTGCTGTGCCGGCCAACTCCTCCCTCCCTCTCTCTTTTGCCTCTACCTGCCTCCCCGCCACTCTTCACCACTACACTACCTCGTCGTCGTTTCGGCTCACGCACATTGGGGACACGTAGGCAGTGACTTCTCACTAGAGAGAAAGCGAGGGACAGAGAAAGACAGAGAGAGAGAGAAAGAGAGAGAGAAGGGAGAGAAAGAAAGAGAGGGAGAGAAAGAAAGAGAGGGAGAGAAATAAAGAGAGGGAGAGAAAGAAAGAGAGGGAGAGAGATAAAGAGAGGGAGATAGAGAGGGAGGGAGAGAGAGAGAGAGATTTTGTTTTTCTAAGAAATATTGTTTCCGGAATGGCAAACGAGTAAGGTTACCGAGAGTTTCACATTAGTATAGTCGCATTTGTGACATTAATTTCGTTGAAGAAAATGGGCTTGATTTATTTTCACTCTGCGTTGTAATTTACTTGAACATCGTGCGGCCTGTAATAAAGTAGCAATCAGTTGTCACCATAAACAACAGAAAAACTGTTGCTGGCGAACTAATCAACTCGATAAACAAAAACATCATTGTATTGAAAAGAAGAGAATGCACTTACAAACACACTTATGCTAATAATTTAATAATGAAAATAACACATTAACTGATAATACTCATCAAACAACAAAGTGTAATACACACATTCGTATCCATTCCTAAGAACCTGTATTAATTCTTAGTATTACCCACTCAACTTTTCTTGAACAATGAATTGAATAAATGCGGGTAGATTGGGAGTATTAGTTATGAAATCGGCCAATAGAGTTTGCCAATCTCCGGAAAACCAGCCATGTCTTTGCAACGCTCTCTTTGATTTTCATTTTAATTTTCTTAAGAGTTCGAGATATTTCCTGACATAGATGTTTACCTTCTTCAGTCAGATTTTTTGGAGAAAAAACATATAGAACTTCTCATCTCCAAAAGACAATTGTTTCTATTTCACGCCAGTAAATAGCTGTTTGGAATGTCGTCATCGGTGCTCGCTGCGATCTTTTGTCTTCCACTGGTTATTGTGTCAGAGAGGGGAAACAAGGCAGAGCAAAGCAAGGGAAGTTCAAGAAAAGTTGCTCGAGTAATATTTTTGCTACAGTGTAAGCTAGTTCCACCTATACGTTCTTCATATTTCTTTCTCTCCTCCATTCTTTGAAAATTTCTTATTCTTTTCGATTTAGATTTACTGGAAAATAAATCTTCCATAGCTTTCCCAGCTAGACATTTAATACTTTTAGAAATATTTTCCATTTTCTCGCATCAGACGGCGATTGCGAACTCAAATGTATCTTCCAATGCCTCCAATGTACCACCGAAATCAATATAATATCATTGATCGTACTTGTAGAAGAGAATAAGCTGAAAATGATGCAATGGTGACTGTACAAGAAACAGTATTGTATATTGCACGTGGCTGAAAGACAATTATGTGCTTGGTAGTAATTACACACGCTAACGTGCTCGTGATTAATTAACTAACTTTCACATAATGGTCTGTCAGTCATAAAATAAAATACTGTTTTGTAACTTGAGGTGCGCGTAGTTGCCAGTTGTAATAATAATTGAATTATATGTTAAGTGACAAATTAATATTAGTAGTAGTTAATCTGTAGTTAACTAAAATGTTAAGTCACTTCAAAGATAGTTAAGTAAATAACAAATCATAGTTTAAGTAATGTAGATGATTACAAACTTTTCCCTTCTAAAGAATTTTCCTGAGATCATCCATGGGTATATTTCTTTTTAATTTATTACTTCGATATAAATAATATGTCTTGGTGTATTCCATATTAAACTTAATGTTTGAAAATTTAATATTTTCTTTTTTTGTGCGATTAATGTATGTTAAACGATAATTATATTTAATTTTAGTTTAAAAATTAAACGTTCTTCTATCTTATTGATTGCATTTCAACATATTTCTCTGAATACACGTCGCTTGTCTACTAAATTAAAATATTACATCAATTATAATTATTTCAAAACTCCTCCTCCTCCTGTATATTACAACTGTAGATGAACACTATGCAGAATATCTGAGAGACTAACACACACTCTCTTCCTCCGGCGAGCTTTACTAAAATGCACTGATTTTCCTTCCCCTTATGTTTCCAGGCTTATATTTTGCAAACAATTTTTCCATACTGTTTTGAAAAGCATATAAAGTGACATTTTCTTTGCATTCACTTTTTAACAGCGTAAAATTGTACAACTAAAACTGTAACAGTCACTTGGATACTTTCCCGTTCTAAAATGTAGAAATTTGACGATAAAGTATAGACAAAAGCGAATAATCTTGTCACAATAATGTAGTGCGAATGGGAGCGAAGTTCGAACCGCAATTAAGAAAGTGGGTTAAAATCTGAATTTTGGCTTCCAGACAAAATCAATGCGAGGTTCACAAAGGCTGATCCCTTTGTACTGCGGCCACAAACCATGTCTCTGACAAAATCGAGTGCGCGTTCGAATTAATGCTCGAGCGAGTCCATCGTTCCGGCGAATTCTCAGAGATTCCTTTTTACAGTTAAATCGCTACGATAACTTCACTATTCTACAGAAAAGCTATAATTTGGAATATTGCGATCTAGAGTTAAAATATGTCAATAAAATCTTGCACTATATTATAAGACTTCATTCACTTTCATAGCAACGGGTATCTAACTTCTAATTAATAACCAAATATTAAGCTTCAATGAGCTGAATAGACGGATATCACTTATCAAAATATCAATTCATAAAAAAAATGATTGTATGGTACTGATAATATTACTCTTTACGTTTGTAGCCTTACTTTCACTATGAAGGACTTTCACATATAGTGAGTTTAGTGGGGTTTCAATTTACCATTTTGACTATCAGTTGACTTAAGAAGTGAAAAATAAATTTCATTGATCACGTAGTTGAGGTTTTTATTGTAATTGTACGTCACAGAAATCAGCGGCCGGCTGGCTCTGATCCGTAGTTTTCGTGGTTTCTCCGATCAAAGCCAGGTGACTGCTGGAAAAGTACCCCAACAAACGGGTATGTACCGCGTGATCTTTTATACCTCTTTCTCGTCCTCACCACTTACACACAAACATGCAATTCTCTCCCACACATGCGGAGCCCGGGCGGGAGCTTAGAGCTTGTCCCCTTTGGGGCGGTGCCGCGCTAGTGGGAGATACCTGGTTGGGAAAGACCCCGCTAGATCGGTAGGTTGGCGCCTGATCTCGTCACATTGCGGGGGAAGACAGCATCTACCACTCGTGCAAAACATACACTATACTTACGGGACTAATGACTATAATAGTTGACGCGTCGGGAATCACAAACAATTAATCCATCGATACGAAAGACGATGCAGTGTTACAGAAACTAAGCACATTCTCATTTCTTTTCGCACCATAACCGAGTGCTAAACTTTCAGAGTAATCGGCGTGCTAGAGAATTAGAAAATATTCGTGAAGAACAATTTTTTCTCGTAAGACGTAAGCATAAATATTCCTATATGTTACGTGGGATATTGTTCTTCTATTCAGAAGAAGCGTTATAGTTGTAAATGAATAAAGTCTACAAACCCAGCACCTAATAGCACCAAACCTGCATTGAAAATTGCACAACCAAGTGTAATTACGAGGTATATTTCAGCTCTTTGTCTGAGATTCCAGGAAAGATTTCCATGTGATGTTGATAAAATTCAAAAATATTTGTGGATTCGTCTGTACGAGAGGTGTGGTCTATTCTGTGGGACTACTAGGCACGTACTTCACCTACGGTATCGTAAGACCAGTTTTTGCTAATGGTGTGAGAGTCTCCATCCACTAAAGGTGGTTTCATCGCGACGTTTCTGTTTGTATTAAAAATTGTCAATTATGATTTTCTTCATGGCGACAACATAATTTCCGATAGTGGAGGAAGCTGTTGCACAGAAATGGTGGTGAGACATTACGGTCGTTAGAACGGGAAATATTCATGGCCAAGATCAGACGACGTATGTAGACTCGTAATAATTCAGACAAGAGAAATCCAGTATTTGCTGGGAAATGGAATTTTAAAAGCGAACAGAAATGAAACTTTTATGACTAAACTTTGATAATCACTGAGCATTATTTTGTAAGAGTATTATATTTTTACTAATTTGTCTTTGTCTAAATAATTGAAAGTTTCTTGAACATTCGATGTGTTAAGCTATATAATAGTAATTTTATTCACGTCATGTAACACTGCACTACTGCTAATCCTATGTCAAAAATTAAGTTTTGTATATTTTAAACGGTATTTTTTCCAGGAGGGAAAAAATTTTGTAACAATTGTTCTTCTTGTTTGTTTATTTCAAAGTCCAATACATTTATTTGATTTGATATGTAGAATTTTGGTCACGATTTCATTATATCAGTTCATTGTTCATGTGTCGGGCGTTTTCTGTAATTTCATCTCTTTATGCGAATGTCTTCTAAACAAGGTTTTAAAAATAGTTTTCTCACTATTAATGAACTCAAACGCTATCTTCAAAAACCTAATCCTTTTTTTCGTGTTTTTTCACAAATGGTGTGACTCCCATTTTCGTTGATATCTTGATTTTTCGAAAATTGAAAAAGTTCAAAATTTATTTCTGTGTCTTCCTACAATTACGATGTTAAAGAGAGAGGTTTTGTGAAAAAATCTGTTTTGTTGTCGATATCATATCAGTTCAGTATTACATACATAAAGTAATTACATCGTTAATTTTGTATTAAATGAAAATATGCATTTGTTATTTTCTAATATCCTTACATTAAATTTACTTTGGAAAAACGTTTACATGAACTTGAGAAAACTCACATAAACATAAAAATCTCAGTGCCTATACGGTTGAAGTAGTGGCAGTAATAACAACGATTTTCCGTCACTCTCTAATTATATCATGATAAATTAATATTAAAACTACTTTTTTGGTCATACCGGTATAATGAAATATGGTTTTGCAATACATATTTGTGATTTTTGTGGAATTTTCTTTTTTCTTTTTTCTTCTCTATTCTTTTCTTTCATTTTCTTATCCTTTCCTTTCTCTTCTCTCCTTTTTCCCGTACCGTTCCATAATGTCTCCGTCATGTCTCGTCTCGACTCTTCACATCCCGTTCATTATCGTGTCGTCACGTCACATCATGTTCCGACTCCCGCACCACCGCAGCTCTGCTCGCTTGCGCCCCTTCTCCTCAGTCTTTCGCACTCGTTTGCACACCACCCAGCGGCAGCTCGTCTCCCCCCACGCGTCGCCCACCAGAAGCTCCAGCCCAGCCCCTCACTGCTCATTCCTTTTCCCACCCCCACCCCCGCCCCCCTCCACGTCAGATCCCCCACACGCCCGCCCCCACCACCCTCACGCTTCCTTACGCCCCACGCCCGACGCACACCCACCCAATCACCCACTCACATACCCACACACTCACGCACACGCCCGCCCCACGCTGCGGCGGCTAAAGGGGATGTGCCGTCGGTGGCGGGGGCGCCTTGGCGCCAGTTCAAGCCGCAACTCTCCCCACAACAAATGGCTGGAACGCGCGCCTCTGCCCGGCAGGGCGCTGGAAAACGTCTCTGAAAATTCACAGCCTGCGCGCGACGGGTAGCCACTTGCAACTCATTTGTCTGTGGTTCACAGATGATTAAGTTTGCGATGAAAATTAGCTATGCGTTTTTGTGTGAGTTTTTAGAAAAAAAATTCAACACTTGCAGAAAAAATTAGAAATATGAACATTGACATATTGGATTGCAATAACTACTTTTGATATCAACTGGCAGGAGACTTTTATCCAATGGAGCCCACCAATCGTGGCTCTCGCAAATTCACTTGAACTCGTATCCTCTTCGCCGACTCCCTGCGGCTGCTAATGATTAACTGCTGAACTGGATGAGTTATGTGGAGTAGAAACTTTGATTTCTGCGTATTAGTGGGTGGTTTCACTCTTGTGTTGTGTCATGGTTGTTTTTTCACCCATGGAACCATTTCCTAACGCATGTTGTCGTTCGTTGTCGGGCAGTGTGGCAGAGCTTGGTATGAAGAAAGTTCCGACTAAATATGTGCCAGGATCCTTGGAAGGGAATAGGTTTTCAGTAACTAATGTATCACTTCTTTACAGCGGATCCATTGGCGTGATCAGTAACTGTGTAATCGGTATAAATTCAGTATTTCTACGTAAATAGAGAACCCACATTAATGTTACAAGTACCCACGGGCACCTCGGACATAATTGACGTTAAATATAGTTAACCGAGATGGACCTAAATCTCGCACGACGAAATGATTGGGTAGTCCGAGGTCTCGGTAGTCCGAGAAAACGCCATACTGGCAACAGTTTCAAAAGAACAATAGGGACCATGGCAGACCATCGTCTGTCCCTGAGGTGCCGATAGATAGCATTCTGAAAGGAGAATAGGGCAAAATCCGAACGGTTGTTCTGGCCGAAAAGAGTATGAATATCTGCCGACATCGACGTCTTCGTCTAGGTACGCATTGTAATGTAAAGTCGGCAAACATGTACGGAGAGAATATACTTTTTTTTAGCCACATGTAATTATACACAAAATGTTGTTACAAATTATTGTTACAAATTTTTAGGTCTTGTAGATATGTAAAAAACGATAATTTTGACATTCTTCCTAAGAATTAGAGTGCAAGTTACGTAATTCTCGCGAAAACACGGCGACTTTTTTGCAGAAAACTCTCTGTACAGGGCCCTGGTAACGAAAAAGATGATAAATCCAGTTGCTAACTTAAGGGGGAAATCCCCTATCACGTGATGTAGTAAGAATCCGTGTTTTGTGCGTCCTGTATACCGAAAACTCGAATGACGGCAAATCATCTGTCCGTCTGGGAACAACTCTAGCGTCTAAATCGTTTTACCGATTTTGTGCAAAACTGGTATTCCTCAATCGATCTGGAAGGATGTCGAAGACCCTTAAATTTGAAAACTATATTTTTATTTTGAGGAGTACTTTACATGAAGTCCCTGGGACGTTTTAAAACATTTCAAAAAATAGTTCCATGGTTTTTATAAATTGTTGTTGTTGGATAGTGTGAACGAAGTTTAAGGGGAGATTCCCCCTTCTGTTACCCGTCTTAAATTCTTAATATTGATGCCTTATTATCTTAGGAACTGTTCATGATATCGATAAGATTATTTTTACTGTACATTATCTGAACTATTGTTATACCGTTATATATATATATATATATATATATATATATATATATATATATATATATATATATATATATATATCGAAATATCACAATTTTTGGCAGGAAACGGAAATATAATTTTTTTCTAAAACCTTCATTTTTCATAAAAAATTAATGAGAAATTTATTTATAAAATTAAAAGAAATACTCCTAATTTCACAAATTTTGATCCACATCTTCACGTTCTCAAGTAGTGTAATCTGTAAAGGAATTAAGAAAGTGGGTTTAATGTTTTTCAAGAAAACAGGGCATTTGAATTGAAACAGTCTTTTTTTTAGAAAAACCTTCCTAAAGTTTTACTACGAATTACCTATTACATTCGTCGAATTATTTTACATAAAAGCAACCTGCGACATATTGCGAATTACGCTTTTTATTGCTGATATTTAGAAGCAGTTTACTCTTCTTTCTCTGGCTGTTTTGTTCATTTTCTCAGCTAAAATATTTTCTGGGGGGGGGGGGCCTTGACGGGATCAATACTGAACTTATGATTTTCATTACTAAACGTATTTTCCGCGTTCCGTACATTATTAACATGACCAGTCTTTACGATTGAATTGATTTCCTTTGTTCACGAGCTAATTAAAAACACCTATAGTTTTTATCATTTGATTTAAACTTGTTGACATTTCTTTCACACCCCAGACTATCCCACCAGTTACCTGAGAGAAAGAAAATTACACTTAGCTTTAAAAACAGACGAACAACACGCCTGATATTGCACAGATAAACAAGACAACCGAATATGAAACTTCGAAAACCACAGCTTTCGAGGGACAAAAGTTTCAGAACAATATTTATGTGAAAACATAAAACTTATGAAACGTCAGCCTGTCTGTGTTGATTCACATTCAAAACTCAATAAAATGAACAAAATTCAACAATTTTTCAATAAAAATACATCAAAATGTCAGGAAGAGTCTCGAGTTTATTATAAAATGAAAATATAAAATTCGATATTTTTCTCACTTTTAGGGTGGAATCTCACCTTAAAAGAACGGTGCAGGTCTAATTTTGTGAAAAATCTTGTTTTTTCAAAAATTGCAAAAGATCAAATTTTTCGGAGTCTTCCTACGTCTAAAATATTGAAGATTGAAATTTTTCCGTTAAAGAAATATGTTTCTTAAAGACGAGGGAGAAAGTATGTGCTGTGTTAGCATCAGTTGTTTGCTAATGGACATACAGTGAGCAAAATCAGATAACGGAGTAACACGATACATTTGCCCCTGAACTCTAGGCAATGCTCTATGCACAGGTGTTCTGCGGGTGCATGAAATCTCCTACAGTGCGTCACTAGTTGCGTGACAACTAGGTGCAAATATCACGTGATACGCCGTTGTCTGAATTTTCCCAATATGTTTATTGTTAAACGTTCATCCAATATCCAAAATATTTGGAACATTTACTCTCTAACATCTGTAGATAATTAAAGGAGATTCAATGTAAATTTCGAATCCTAATGTTTGTGTAAAAAAACATTATTTTATTAATCCAGGCATTTCCCTGGTATTTCAATCCAAAATCATATATCAGAACGGTAGGCATGTTGCCTCCTGTGCTGTAAGCGTCTAGGTAAATCAGTCTACAATCTAATAACAGGTTGCGACAAGGATTGAGAATCCGTTAAGTGCATAAAGCAAAAACATCAATCGCATCTTCCACCTCGGTTATTTGGGCGATACTTGAGCTACAGGAAAAATTGAAACGGCTAAACCAATTGTTCGTTTTATGATACTGACAAAGTACATTTGTGGTTACTTTCTATGGTAACAGCAAGTGATCAAATACATTTCCCACAAGGGAAAGTCTTATGCAGTTGACACAGAATGCTAATTTGGAAATAAGGCTTGATGCTTTCTAAATAAAACAAGATTACAAATAAATTGTACATTTTGGCATCTTACCATTAGAGCACTTACAAATCTACGTTACTAATTTTCTATATACGATTAGACGTATTTGCCTTAAGGCACCTTTGTAAGGTGAATATGTGCGAGTAATTTGGTGATGCATAATGAGTATTTATTGCCAGTGTTGTGAAATTCTTTGTTTCTATAAAACTCTCTTTATATAAACTCTTTATAATATTTAATATATTTCCTGTAAACATGATCCTACAACAAAAGTATATAAGAAAAGCTCGAAATCAAGCGTTTAAATATCATTAAAAGATAATTATTAGTAATTGTCAGAAAGTAGTTATTTGATTATGACGAAAAAGATTATACATTGAAGTATATATCTACTTACTAATTGATGTTTTCTTTGTGTGTAATATAATTATTAATTGAGCTCTAGTTTAAAATATTACAATATTTGACAATACGTACTTTTAAAAATTATATGAATTAAAAATAAACACTATTTTTCAATTACGATTTTTTAAATAATTTGCCATTATTTAACAAATATTTTACATTAATAATTTGTTTGCCTTTCTTTCATAATTTGTTAAGCAAATGTGAAATTCATCAATGAAAGAAACTCATAAAATATTATACTATCATTAATTATTCAGGACTATTATGAAAGATCACAGATCCACGCTATTCTGACCGTGGCCGTTTCCAGCACTGCAATAATTTATTACCCAATTCGGCAAATATTGTGATTTACAACAGCACGTATTATCGTCTTTTATGGTTTTACGAAAGCAGCCTTACTGAGAACTGAAGGACAATAAAGAGGTGCCGTTTTATACCCTCCTAATTTAGACCCTATATCGATTGCACTTTGCCCCTGGCTAAACCAGAGCCTTGAATTGAAATTAAAGTACCTATCATTCATAAATCACACCGCACAGTGACCTCAATAAAACCCAGGAGTCGCCACTTTACAATCCAACGAAAAAAAAACTTGATAAAAGGGACTGACCGAGTAGTTTTCTAGTTAATCGGGCGATTTCGCCGTAAAGTCTACGACCAATATTTTGAGAGCATAGGCGGGGTCTCCTGACCGTATGACGTCTGGGTGATCACGCGATTTCCATCGCGATAAGTGACGGTGTTGTAGCTACTCAAAACAGAAGTCGTTTGAGCTTGAAATAATACAAATTGCCTGAAGAACGACAGTGTAATGGAGATGATAGTACGCTATATGGCAATTCCTCCCAGAAGTAAAATAAACTGTGAGTAATAAATCGTGAATCTGGTGTTGAAATACTCTTAAACAGATTTTATATATTTCTATTCCAACATAAATATAGATGTTATAGAAAATACGTGATGCTGATAAGAAAGTATGCAGTTCACACAGTTCACATAATTTTCAATTTAATATAGTATTTTAAGCAACATTCTTTTCGCGTATTGAAAACAAACTGGCTTAAAAGAAGGGAGCAGGTCGCGTTTTCGTATCAGAGAAAAGTGTCTGTTGTTGGAGTATCACTAGTTCTTGTCTTGTTTACCTATGTGTATACGTAGAATTTATACATTGTAACGAGAAAGTTGCGGAAAATTGATTTCGAGATTTCAACAGACGTGCACGTTTCGGAGCCCCCTGATACCCAAAAAGTGGAATTTCAAAACTCCACCCTTCCACCTTTATCAGTTAGTCCGTCTATGAACAATACAATCACATAAACGCTTCATTGGTTTATTTCCTAAGTAAATATTCTCCAGCCGATCTAGCCCAACTCAAAACACTGCAATTTTCAAAACTGTACTTCAAATTTTGTAAAGTACTTTCAATGAAGCCAGTGGGACATTTTCATTTTTTTTAAACCCAACTTAAATATGTATTTTAAATTTCTTATAATGATAGGGTGGAATACAATTGTAAAAGTCTGCGGAGTCTGATTTTCGTTTTCGAAAATTCTAGAAGTTTCCTTCTTTCGTCGTCTTCCTAAAAGTGCGGTATTGAAGATAAAAATATTTCTGTAGATGAAATTTGTTCTCCACAGTTAGTTATTTTATTAACGTCATGTTTTTTTAAAACATTAATTGGTTTTTGCACATTTTGAGTGAACTATGGGCAGTATAAGAAAATATTAAGAACAAAAGTTTCTTAAAAACGGCTTCAAATGTTTCCACTAAAATTTGCATATAGTACTTGATTTTACTCTTTTATAATATTCTTTAAGTCATATTTCACTTTTTCCGTTAGAGAATCAATAAAATGAAAAAATGTAAACAAATATTTTTAAGACACCAAAAGCAATGAGTTAAGGACACGAAAAATATAGACAAGTCTAAAGAGATAAGGCAACAAACTAGTAAGAGAAAGTCGCAAGTCGCTAATACATATTTCTTGCATTTCTACAATAGTATTTAATTTCACATATAGGTTATGAGCGAACACATGTGAGGTATAGAGATAGTTATGTAATGTTGTAATTGCAGCATTGTGCTTACTAAGTATATTGAAATTAAAATCTCAACATCGATTATATCATCGATGTAGAATTAAACAATTATTAATAGAGTCCGCTATCTACTTTCGTCTTTCTATATATTACTATCTCACTATTTTACAAACTCATCTTTGAATTCTGCATATAATTACGTTCCTCAACGTGTGACATTGCGGACTGTTTTATCCTGCTGAATCCCGAATCTCTAAACAAGGTAACTTGAGAGTTGAGACATGACGTTTCGTAACAAAGGAGAAACGCGAGTCTCAAAGGGAACTGAAGGATTTTCTTGATGAGTTTGGAAACCGATCGCCTAAGCAAGGATATACATCACGTTAGCGTAAAAATAATGGCTTACCTCACACCATTCGTGTGTTTTCTCTTGCAATATGTGCTGCTTTGAAATGAATGCTGAGGCGATAACTATCTACCCCATTCATTTTCTAGACGCGAGTAAAGGATTATTATTACAAGATTATGGATAAATGCTTATCTTCAATAAATATTAAATGATAGTTTGTTTTTAAATCTAATAAGTGACTACTAGTGAGAACTATTATATTATAACAATAGATATTTTTATTGGGGAAGAATTACGTATATAGAAATATACATAATTGACAAAGAATATTTCAACTTTCTATCCAATCAATGGCGCGTCGTATAGCGATCATTTTTTTACCCAATTTATTCTAAACAATTGCCCCACCTTAGTCACTTGACCTTCAATGAAAATTCTAAATATTCATTTCTTTCTTTAAAATTCGAAAATGAATGAACATAAAAATGCAACATAAAATACACAAAATTAAATATTGACGCTCAAATATATGGTTATTGAAAATACAATTATCATCAACGAAAATATTAAATAAACACACGAATTTAGTTATTTTAGATGTCAATTCAAGATTTAAACTTTTACTTCTAGATAGACGTCCAAAATAGATACATCGTTGCACTTTCCCCCACACTGACAAGCAATCACGTGACGTTATTACTTCTTTCACTAAGGGACCTGTGCATTTGATGTCAAGTAACTCCTACATATATCGGAGCACGCGACATTAAGTGGCTCCCCAAAACAATCATTATCTTTTTCGACTTCAATTGTAATTCTTTAAAATTCAGATCAATATTTGTGAAAATTCAAACCCTTTTTTCACTTTTCTTCAATTTTTCGTATATTTAATAATATAATTAAAATATGACTTTAAATATATATATATATATATATATATATATATATATATATATATATATATATAAAAGTGTCACATCTGATCCTGTACACACATTTTCTTTGAAAAACATGAAGCCGTTTTTAAGATAATGTCGTTTGCTGTTTCTGAAAATGCGCATTTTAAGGTCATTTTCCCCAAAACGTGGTTTCTCTCAAGTTGTCAAGAAACTTCATAATAATAAATACGCGAACACTTGTTCTTGAAAGTTCAATTATGGACACGGAGTGTCTGTAAAATACGTATTAACGACGAGGGAGGCTTTTAAGAAAAAAAATTCTGCCATTTTTGAAAAAAAAACGAAAGAATAACTCAATGTAACTCTTTTTACCGACTAGCTGAGAAAAAAGGTTGTCTTGGGGGACGAAACAGGCGAATTTGACTCCGAGACGTTTTTTAAGTTTGAGGATCTTTTACAGTAAATCTACTAACATGGGACGGCCTGCTTTACTTCCCCTCCGAAGGATTTTTTTCTTTAAAAATCCACTACTTCGATCGGGTTTGAAGCCGTGAAATTGTGTATAACAGTTCCAAACGCTAATTGTTACACTATCACCGCTGCCTTGAAGGTGAATGATAGTGGTTTAGCAGTAAAATACAAAGTACTTACAGGAGACATCCCTGACATGTATTCAGACTCTGATCCAGGCAGTTATCCTGCTGTATTTACCACAAGAACTAAGCTCCATTCAGACCAGTTTCACAGCTCAAACGGAGCCTCTATGCCAAGTTGCAGTGTCACATCCCATAAAAGCGAGTGACTCGCCAAAAAAGTGTCTGTATTTTGTTTTGCTCATTCATTAACAAAACAACCACGAGCGCTTTTTAGGTCTTCATGGCCTCTAAATGCCCCATAGCCATCCTTCCCTCCCAGACGAACATTCTTCTCTCGAAACCCCAGACCGGGGACCCACTAACCCCAGCCAGCTAATTTCGGGCGGGGGGGAGGGGGCGCCAGGTCAAGGATAATAGCTGCGAAGCGCCGCGGGGGGCGCGTGCGGCCGCCCCACTGTCCTCCATTTCCCCGGGGCGCAATTACGGGGATTTGTGGAGCCAGAGGGCGCCGCCAAGCCCTTTCGCCGCAGCCGCCGCCCCCGCACTGCGACGCCAGAAGGGAAGGCGTCTTGGCGCGTAGCTTTGCCGCCTCGCTTCGCTCCTGACTGCCTCACCTCGCCACGCACCTCCCGCCCCGTCTCGCAGCGCTTCACCACACTTCGCGCCGCCCAATCCCGCCCCGTGCCTTCCCCTCTGCTTCTCTCCACCCGCCTCGACGCTACGTTCAGCCTCGCCTCGTCCCACTTCGCCCGGCCCGGCCCGGCCCGGCCCGGCTCGGCCCGACCCGACCCGACCCGACCCGACCCGACCCGACCCGACCCGACAGCCGTCTCAGCTCACCTCCCGTCTCCTTATCCTTCCTTTGGTCATTTATTTGTCACCGTCGGTCCGCCCCGCCATCTTGCATTTGCTCGCCCCTTATGGCTGTGCACTTCTACTCCTGTGGACGCTGCGGCGCCTTGCGTGCGCCACCACTTGAAATCTTTTCAAGTACAATAATCAAGCTCTATATTTTCTGTAATACAATATTGCGTGTTTTTATTGAGTAGTTTGGAGTTCTTGAGATGACGTCGGGATACCAAGTAGATCCCGAACAAACTCAAATAGTTGTGTTGGTGTGCCATAATAATCTGACCAATTGGTCTGAATATCAAAATAATAATGCCAATGACTAGTTGCATTGATATTGCAAAGGAATACACTGATATAATTGAATTATACGCAGTACGATATGTACTGATGTTTTCTATTTTGTCTGTACTCGTGAAATATTATTTAATAAACGAGGCATATATATATATATATATATATATATATATATATATATATATATATATATATATATATATATATATATTGTGACGTACCTGGTGATGCCGGGTATTTCACTGCAATATAACACTAAAGGAGGGTATCTTTTCCGTGAATGGGTCCCTGGATAAGTTGGTATAATATTGGGAAAGTTAATCAGAAATAGAAATACAATCATGAACAAGATTTATTTGCAAATCAAATTTGTTAATTACATGATCTGACAACCTTTATACACTCTGCCTTGGTACCAAGATTAGGTGTAATATGCATTTATCATACCTTCGGGGCCCCGACCCAATACCTTCGATGCTCGTAGAACAGCTCGTATCGACAGGGTTGCCGACCTCTACAGCAGCTGTGGGCTGTCGGCGGCTGATGGCGTGGCGGTCGTCCTGGGCTGGTGACCTTGTGACTCCTCCCCGACTCGGATCTTGATACCACGGCGTTGCACCTCTCTCGAATCACCTTCCGTCGATGGATTCAATTACTCAACCCGCGCCTATCACGCGTGCTGGTCCCAGTTCCGTACCACACAGTTTCGGTAAAGTTTCCACTACACTATTTACTACAGGCGCGATCGATTGTTCTATCAACACGAATCTTTTATTCTAATGATAATCTCATTGTCTACTTCACTTATTTACTGCTTCACAATTACTATTGCTTTACGAACACATCGCACGTTCCCTTTTTGTTCATGCGCTAACGGCGAGCTTTTCGCCACACGTCCGAACTCTTCGCCGCTCCGCTAACGTCTGTCCTCTTCGCAATTCTCCTAACGACTGCCCGCACGTGCTCGCTGCCCAGTTTGTAACCGACATTCTCACGCTGGCCTCCCGGCGGTGGCACCGGTGGCGGTAGCGACCGTTGCTAGCTCCCGTCGTTGTTCGCAGCGCTTGGCGTACGTACCGCGCAGTCCAAAATATATATTGATTACTTACACTAATGTTTTAATTAGTGTAAGGGAACACATTCTGTGTTTCATCACCCCCCTCCTTTTTTTGGATTTTTCCCGCCTCCGGAAAAATTCACTTTAGTATCATCGTCTCTGCCGATGGTTGCACTGTCTTGTATTACATGAACCCTATATACACTTATACCCTAAAATCGAATTAACACGTGATTGTTTAGATTAACACTAAAATTACACTTATTTACACTTCACTATTTTCCATACCTATGGGACAGGGTCTTAGGTTATGGAAATTGTAGTGTCCCACCACTTCTTGTTTGTCATTTAGTAACTTAGCCACATTTTTATCCGTAACCTTATCTATCACATATGGTCCCTCATATAATGGGAAAAATTTTGCATACAGCTTCAAATTTGGGTTTGATACCTTGGGAACTCGTAGTAACACTAGTTGCCCTTCACTGAACTTGTAAATCTTCTTCTTTAATTTCGATTTCCTTTCCTTCCCTGACTTCACTAATGCTTGGTATATCTGTTCTGATGTTTTAGTTGGTTCTTGCGATATTTCGGGTCTCTCCAACGCGTATAAGATGTGGGGCGGTTTGTTTTGAAAGTGTGCTTCCCACGGGGAGATTCCTGTGCTATCGTGAGGGATGTGGTTCAGCCAGCGGTTAATGTCCGGAATTAATTTGTTCCATGTTGTATGGTCATTCTTGCAGTAAGTTCTGAATAACCTCGATAGCTCTCTCATTATCCGTTCAGACGGATTAGATTGAGGATGACGCACCGTCGAGTGGATGGGAATTGCCCCCATTCTGCGTATTCCTTCTTCCCACTTTTCACTCGTGAACATCGTTCCATGGTCGGATAATATCCTTTTATATGATCCGGCGATTTGAATAAACCTCTCCACTAGTTTTAAGCAGTTCCTTGAATTTACCTTATTGATTGGGTACACTTGGACATACTTTGAAAATACATCCAGGATTACGAATATGTATTTATTACCGTGGTCTGTACGAGGCAGTGGTCCGTACACGTCCAGTGCAGCCAAATCGTTTTTCTCTGTTGGTATTATGTTCTGCATCGGGCCGTCATATTTCCGATTCGGATGTTTTGCCTTCAAACATGTCATACATGAGTTTATCACCTTTCGGATTTGTTTCCGCATTCCTTTCCAATAACATAGAGACTGTAATATTTGATGGATTTTTTCCGCACCAAAATGTGCCAATGATGTGTGTGCAAATCTGATTAATTCCTTAGTGCAATCCTGAGGTATCCAAATCCTCCATATTTCCGGGTTATCTTTGGTTTTAATTAGTACTGCTTCCTGTACTACTTTCCACCTGTCCTCCTTTTGCTGTAACATTGCGAATTCCGCCTCTTCTTCCGCCATCTGTCCTTGCTTGAATCTTTTAATTTTGCAAATCTCGTCGTCACTTTCCTGTAGCCTGACGAGATCATTCCAGTCGAATACCGGTGATCTCGAGATTCCTAGATCAATCGCCATTACGTGGAATTCCTTGGCGTTGACGTATTTACTGTCCCTGCCTGGTTCGTGTCTACTTAAAAGGTCTGGTAAATAATTTTGAGTCCCGCGACAGTGTTCTATGTCAAAGGAAAACTCCTGTAATGCTAATACCCATCTATGCAGTCTGTCGTTCTGCAGATGACATCTGCTTAAAAATGTTAGAGCTTGGTGATCAGTTCTTATTGTAAAATGTCTTCCTTTTAGGTAGGGTTTGAATTTTGCTACTGCCCATATGATGGCGTTCGCCTCCTTTTCTGTAGCCGAAAATCGGAGTTCGGGTCCTTTCAAGGTTCTGCTAGCTATTGCCACTATTTTCTCCTGTTTATCGATCACCTGATATAGCATTGCTCCCATACCGAAATCACTACTGTCTGTCTGTACCACGCACTTTTTTGAAAAGTCCGGATGTGCAATAAAGCAACTGTTATAAAACATTTCCTTTACTTTCTCGAATGCTTCTTGATACTTTTCATCCCACTTCCATGTTCGGTCCTTTTTTGTTAGTTGGTAGAATGGATGCATTGCTTCTGCGAATCGTGGGCAAAATCTGGCGTAGTAGTTACAGGTGCCGATGAATCTGCGTACCTGTTTAACTGTTTTCGGTGGTGGTATGTTCTTGATTTCCTCGATGTTTTCCGGCTTCATGCTGATTCCTTCTGTGGTTATTACGTAGCCCAAGAACTCTATTTTCTTAGTGAACCAAGTTGATTTCTTCACATTCAGTACTAAATTATTTTCCTTTAATATGTGAAATAATTCTCGTAGGTCTTCAAAATGCTGTTCTATTGATCTAGCGTGTAAAACTATGTCATCCACATATGTTGTAACCCTGTTCTGCAGCTTTCCTTGCAAAATCTTGTCCACGCATTGAATCAACGCAGCTCCGCTATTGCGTAACCCGAATGGCACTCTACAAAACACATAACATATTCCCTCAAATGCGAATCCTGTATACTGCTGGTCCTCTTCCGCCACTTGCATTTGCCAATAAGCTTTACTAAAATCAGTACTAGAGAAAATGATGTTCCCTCCAAACCTCTGCAATGCTTCTTCCACCGATAACGGAGCATCCTTGTATGGTTGTGTTACTGCATTTAGTCTTCGTGCATCTAGGCATAATCGTATTCCTCCATCTTTCTTTTTGACGATCACGATGGGGTTAGTGTAGGATGTCTGTGCCTTTCTTATGATTCCATCATTTATCATTGATGCTAATAGTTCAGAAACCTCTTGCTTCAGCGCTGCTGGTATCGGATAGTTACGCTGTCGAAATGGTGTTGTATCTGTAAGTTGGATTCGAAATGTGAATCCCTTTATTGGGGCGCGATTCTTCTGGAATACTTCTTTATTCTCCATCAACAGCTGCAACAGTTGCTCCTTGTGACGCGTATTTAATATCTCTATCTTCTCCGTCTGCTGCCTCAGCTGTTCTTCTAATGATTCTTCGGCCACTGTGCCCGTGCATACTTCGTATCCTTCGTCTATCCCCAAGTCGAATCCTATCGCCTGACTCCCCAACTCCACCACTTGCCGTTCTAGATCAATAATTGCTCTGTGATCGACCAGAAAATCCGTCCCTATGATTATCGGGTGTAATAACTTTTTGACTACCAGGGCCACTATCTCGTATACTTGGTCGCCAATCATGGCTCGAAACATTATTTGTTTTGTGATGGGGCTTGACTTCTTCTGAGTAGCTCCAATCACATACGCCCTATTCATAGGCAAACACATTATTTCTTTTCCTTTTGCTTTTAATTCCTCGTACATTTCCTCCGACACTACTGTAGTCGTGCACCCTGTGTCTACTAATGCTTCTTTAACTACTCCCTCACATTCCATCGTAATCGTGGGACATTTCCTGATTCTGATCGCTGAGCTCTTACTTCTCTGTCACGGTTGGGCATCGTGAGTTACTGGCTGTATAGTATTTATGGAGACCACGTTAACTTTCACAATTTCCGCGTCCGTAATGGGGCCACCTTTCACCACGGACTTTATTGGTTTAAATAGTGCTCTTGTTCTCTACTTGTGCTAGGCTGTGCTGGTTGGTCAGATGCGCTTCCGCCCCCGCCTCTTGACTCCGTGCGGTTTAGGTTAGGTCCGCTCCAGGCCGGTCTTTGGTTCCTCGGCTCTGGTCTCCATCCATCTCCCCCTCTTCCGCGTTGATTTCCCTGGTAATTAGTGCTCCTGTCACTCCCTTGCCCCTGATTCCGTTCTGTTCTTATCATATTAATGTTCCCCTCATTCCTGTTCTTTGGTGCGCCTGCAAAAGTTAGGTCGTACCCTCCTAACACATTCTGAAATCTCTCCAAGTTAGTGTGCTGCACACTACGTAATAGATTCTGCACCGTAACTGGGAATTGTCTCGTTAGTACACATATAATTTCTTGATCGCTCATCGGTGGGGATAACGTTTTGTATTCCATGATACGCCTTGTTGCGTATTCCCGCAAGCTTCCCATTGACTGGTTATAGTGATTATTCATCAAGCTGATTTTAAAATTAATTTGAATCTCCTCATTCCAGTACCGCTCAAAGAACCGATCTTTAAATACCTTCACTGATTCGGGAAACTCATCAAATGTATCGGCCCATGTCCTTGCGTTCCCTTCCAGCATTAAATATAACAATTGTATCTTACACCTTTCCGAGGTATTGATGACAGCTAAATGTCGTTCTGCCGCCCTCATGAATATGCACGGATTTTCTTTGCCGTCTCCTGAAAATTTTAGTGATCTTGGGGGGGTGAATGGTACCGTCCCGCTTGCTGCAATTGGGGATGCCTTGCATTCTTTTATTTGTTCGATCTCTGTTCGTAGTGACACAACCTTCTCTTCATATTCCCGCTTATTTTCCTGCATTTCTTCCTTGACTACCAACTGCATCCTTTCAATTTTCTCGTCCTGCTTAGCGGTTTTAGCATCTAGTTGTTGGAATAACTTATTCTTCAAATCCCCCCCAGACTAATTACTTGAGATTCGAGCTCTTTTTTCTGTTTCCCTAATTCTTCGGCAGTCCATTGCTCATGAATTTCCACCCGCTCCGTGATTTTGGTCATCTCATTCTTCGTTAACTCAATTTGTTCTTCAGCGCGTCCTATTCGCCCCCCTATTGCATCTAATTTCCTATTCTGTTCTTCTGCCAGCTTCCTAATCTGTTCCTCTGTGAATAATTTCTGTTCGTCTAATTTCCTACTCTGTTCTTCTGCCAACTTCCTAATCTGCTCCTCTGTGAATATTTTCTGTTCATCTAATTTCCAATTCTGATCTTCAATCAACTTCTTCTGATCTTCTAATTTCCTATTCTGTTCTTCAGCCGACTTCTTACTCCGTTCATCTGCTTTCCTATCCGTTTCATCTAATTTTGTCATGATTATCTGCATGAAATCTATAAGGGTATTTTCCCCACCCCCCAAACTTGGATTTCTTGTTGCCTGGATCATCGGTGTTGATGTAACTTCTACTTCTTTATTAAAGCTATCCCCTGACGTATCATCCAACCGGCTCCCAATTCCACTGTCCCTGCTTTCCGATGAAATGCTATTATCGATTCCTACATCTATCTCCCTTACTTCATCCGCCTTCTCCTCCCGGTCCAGCACTACATTTTGCGCCTCCATTCTGTTGCTTTGAGCTATCCGTTCGATCCTCACTTCGCTAAAATACTCGCACAAATTTTCCTTTTGCCTCACCTAACAACGGTACAACAGTTATCCTATGGATTTACTATGCCCGCCACAACACAGTATACTCTTTATAACTGTTATAATGCACTAATATTTCAGATGCAGATTAATGATGAACACGCCCTCACTCACCACAAAAACACAATAAACATATTCTCTATAATCAGTAATATTATTGCCACTTGACTACATATATGCCGCTGACAGACTTATTAACATTATTACAAAAATACTCTCAAATTTTAATAAATCCACTATTAATTTAGAATTACTTCTCAACACAATTATTGCTATATTATGTACACAATAATCACTCACAATTACATGTCATATCTTCTCCATAAACTTCCCTCAATAGTACCGTATGAATATTAAAAATATACATTCACAATGCTGCTATACATTCCCCAACCTAGTATACTTTCCACTGAATTCCACAAACTTTACCATTACCAATGGACAATGCGCTGCTGAATAAACATTCCCAGCAAGTAATGTGCACAATTTATACAATAATATTAACCACCCTTATATTTCCACAAGAATTATTATTACTTCCCAATTCTTTAATTTCCATGTTATTAAAAACTACCAAGCAATTCAAACATTATTAACATGTTTTACAAAATTTGAAATTCTATTACATTATATCATTTACAATATGTACATGTGTGGCTTTCATAAACTCAGTAACTACAGTAGTAACTTTATACTGGTTACTCTCAAATAATTTCCTATATCTGCCCACAATTAATTTTACAACAAAATTTCTATAATTATCAAATATTCATTATGCTTACATGACTTATCCATGCTTTGTTAATACCTGTACTGTTACTTTTTGTTCCCTATAATAATAAACTTTACATTGCCTGCTTATTATCTTTAATCTGCATTACTATACATCCAATACATGCACAGTGCTTTCCAATATTTTACCAACTTTCCTAAGGCCACATTTCTTAATTACACGCTATCCAGTCTTGTTCGGGCGCCAGCTGTGACGTACCTGGTGATGCCGGGTATTTCACTGCAATATAACACTAAAGGAGGGTATCTTTTCCGTGAATGGGTCCCTGGATAAGTTGGTATAATATTGGGAAAGTTAATCAGAAATAGAAATACAATCATGAACAAGATTTATTTGCAAATCAAATTTGTTAATTACATGATCTGACAACCTTTATACACTCTGCCTTGGTACCAAGATTAGGTGTAATATGCATTTATCATACCTTCGGGGCCCCGACCCAATACCTTCGATGCTCGTAGAACAGCTCGTATCGACAGGGTTGCCGACCTCTACAGCAGCTGTGGGCTGTCGGCGGCTGATGGCGTGGCGGTCGTCCTGGGCTGGTGACCTTGTGACTCCTCCCCGACTCGGATCTTGATACCACGGCGTTGCACCTCTCTCGAATCACCTTCCGTCGATGGATTCAATTACTCAACCCGCGCCTATCACGCGTGCTGGTCCCAGTTCCGTACCACACAGTTTCGGTAAAGTTTCCACTACACTAATTACTACAGGCGCGATCGATTGTTCTATCAACACGAATCTTTTATTCTAATGATAATCTCATTGTCTACTTCACTTATTTACTGCTTCACAATTACTATTGCTTTACGAACACATCGCACGTTCCCTTTTTGTTCATGCGCTAACGGCGAGCTTTTCGCCACACGTCCGAACTCTTCGCCGCTCCGCTAACGTCTGTCCTCTTCGCAATTCTCCTAACGACTGCCCGCACGTGCTCGCTGCCCAGTTTGTAACCGACATTCTCACGCTGGCCTCCCGGCGGTGGCACCGGTGGCGGTAGCGACCGTTGCTAGCTCCCGTCGTTGTTCGCAGCGCTTGGCGTACGTACCGCGCAGTCCAAAATATATATTGATTACTTACACTAATGTTTTAATTAGTGTAAGGGAACACATTCTGTGTTTCAATATATATATACATATATATATATATATATATATATATGTATATATAAAATCTAACTTAATTTACAAAGCTGAAGATGTTCACAAGATGCATAAACTACGTAAAGTTTAGTCACAAGAACAATATGTTAGTCTTACAGGCCACAGAATATTCTTCTTAATATTTTAATACAAAAAAATCTGAAATTTTTGTGAAGTGTGGAATTAATTATTTAGCTAATCCGAGGAGCTTAAAATATATTTTTCTAACCCAAAGACGCTCATCTGTAGACGGTACCATTGCAGCCGTTGAAGCCTAGAACGGCGTAATAAATTGGGCCACAAAGCTTGAAAGATTGCACTTTCATCCACATTTTGCCCTCATCAAGAACGGGACGTGAGTGAAAAAAAGAAAAAGAGAGGTATTTTTGTAGCAGCATTCTTTACTGTTCGACGAGATGTTCCTTTCACTATAAATAAATGCATTTGTTAACAAATACGTGGACAAATTCATCGTATATATTTATTACAAGTAACAGTCTCCGGGTATACTGAAGAAATAACACAGACACGTAAACAAAAGAGCGCTTGAAAAAAAATAATTTCACTCTTTTAATGTTTTTGCATATTCAATAATTGAAGAAATTTGAGGAAGAAAGATGTCACACCTAATCTTCCGCTATTTGTAATTGTTAGTATCTCTACTTTCGATGAAGTCTTGTTACATAAGCTCTTCATAAATATTAACAGAACATACTTTAATAAGATTAAAGCCACACTTTTTACAAAATCAGATAAAAACATTTCCGAAAACGGAAGTATCACTGTGATTAGTGTGGCTGATCGTGTTACTGCCCCAAGCTTTCCCATTAATATGGAATAGTCGTATGTCTTGTAAAAGAAATAGTTTTCGTTAAAAGCAAAAAATTATCATATTTATATAAGAAGTTATGTTTTGTTTTGAGTTCATTTCTCAGTTAGAAAACACAATGTTCATTTAATATATTTTATAAAATTCTAATATTTTCATTGTCTGTAATAATTTCATTAAGACATGAATTAAGGTAATTAATTAATATTGTTTTGAGTGCAGGATTTGTTATTGTAATGAAGAAAAAGTTGAGAAGAATAAAGATAAAATTTTTTCCTTAATACTTTGTTAATTATCTTCATTATCTTTTCGATAAAGTTTTTACTCTAAGATAATTTCTTAATAAAATTCTCAATTAACTCTCCGTAAATCTTCAGAATGTTTCAGTTATCCGAACGTTAAGTTTTTTACTAGATATTGATCTGAATTTATTACGCAATTACCTGACGTCGATACCCAAAAATTAGGTCATTTTCCCTTTGACATTACATCGTCTATCAAACGCAAACAATACGACATCAGAATATATTTCCCCCCGTCTCGTTATAACACGACTATCCGCAAAACAAGCATCAGAACGTGAGAGAACAGGTGTGCCCAGGTTAAAACACGTCAACGACATTAACGGCGACCCCAGCGCTCATTAATCGCAAACGCTACAGCTCCCGTTCGACATTTCGCCTCTGACGGCCGTTCCTCGCGCTTCGACCGATTTCGCCCTCTCCTTTGTAATTTGCGCGATGGGAAAATTCTGGTATTGGGCCGGCGCCGTAATTCCGAACCGCAGCGCAATCGGGCGGCTGCAGATAGCGTAGTTACGTTCATTACCTGACCCCCAGCGCGAGCGCCAGATTGATACCTGCGTCCGCGCGGCCGCAGCCACTGCGAAGATGGGGCGCCTGCCGCGCACGTTAAAAGCGCTGGCGATGGGGTTCGTGATGATGTTAACTCCTGTGGACGAACGTCCGCTTTAGGGGGAACAGTTTTTTCGCATTTGCGTTTTCGAATTTGCGTTGCGTTCATGAATGCATTTTGCGTTCTTGCTCGTCTGGCGAAGAAGTCTATATAAAAGTTTTGATTGCCACACTGTGTCTTATTGTCCTGTGGCTTTTGCAGCTGTTGTATTTGCAGCACCAAAATTAAAAATTGATAAAATAATTCCCTACCTTTGTGCGATCCTATTGTAAAACGTGACGAAGATTTATGTACACACAGTACAACTAGAGCCTTTCTACTTCTTGATGGATTGACATTATGGGAAAGGACTTTTTCCCCAACCCCCCTAAGGATGAGACAGGGGACAGACTTTGGTAAAAAAGAAATGCCCGCGGTCCACTCCATAGCCCGATTGTTTAATCCGGCTGAGATTAGCTCAGAACCTGCATTGCTGCTGGATTTTGGACACTAAACTAGATAGATTGGCTCAGCCAAACCGATGTCTGGTGGAAAATTCTATCTGCTAGCTGCCCTGACAAGTAGTTTTCCATGGTTCTACAATCAATACCAGGCAAATGGAAGAACGGTATCCTAACAAGTAGACTACGAACCCCACGCGATTTTTCATTCCTCTTCCTAGAATTAACATCTCCCCTTACACATATACTCTTAGATGCACTATACTATCACACATGTCAATTAGCCTGTCGGGAGCTTAGAGCTGTTCCCGGCTGGGGCGTTTCTCCTCAGTGGGAGATACCTGGATGAGAAAGCAAGCCGATGTGTAAGTCGACACAAGTGATGGAAGAACACCGCTACTTCTCGGGATGAAGCATTTCTTACAGTAACGGGAGTAACGAACGTCGGCATATTGTGTTAATAACAAATCGAATTTGACATTTCGCACACATAGATGCGGCCATTCACAATTTTCTTCCATTACTATTTCTGTCTCAGGAGCAAGTTTCTTAATCATTCGTCGTTCTTGCAACATGAGCGCTGCAAAAGTCGCGTTGAGAGAGGTTGGAGGTGACAGAGATTGCAATAGGACTAGTATCGTTATAGGGTTTTTTTGTGGATAAATATCTCTAGGAGTTTCATCGCAATTTATTGTTTTTAATTTGCGTTACGTAATTGTTCTTGCTCCTCCGAAGAGGGATGTAAATTTGATTAGTGCTGTGGATTTTATTACAATAATGATGGAAGTTGAAAATGTTGGCAAATACGTTTTATGATAGCAGATTTTTAAATCCGAGTGCGACAATTGTTTCTTCTTTCTGTTCTCCATTGTCAAGGTTGCATCCTAGTCGGTGAGACAGTTCTTGTAAATCCGGATCCCACCTCTTCCCTTCGTCCCCTGATATGTCTCTCATTTATCCTTCACCTGAGACGGAATTGGTTTGTCATAAACTGCCGAAACTATCATATTTCCTTAGCGTGCGATGTACGTACTTTGTATACAAAGAATTAGAGAACTTTAAAAACATGGTAATTTTTAATTACATTTCCAGGTGAAAACATTACTGGGTACAACAACATTGTATAAAAATGTGTAATAAGCACTAAATAAATGCACAGAACTATTACAATAATGTTCATATGTATTTAAGTAAAAGAGATTTAAAGACGTGGAAAATCCAAAAAAATAGTTGTTTTTTTTATTTTTCATAAACAACCCGGCAGTCGAAACAATTAGAAAAATTCACAATTTGTGTCTTCAGAGAACCTTTTTCAGCTAGTTCCAGTGTAACACAATAAAAGGGTTTTTTTCTTAGATATTTTTTGTCGATTAAAATGATTGAGAGAATATCAAAAAATGATTTTCAAATAGTAGAAATTATTTTCTTATTTTTAATATTGTTGTCGATAAGATATGAGTGTTAACGTGAAGAGAAAAATTAAAATAACACGTTTTAGGCTTTTGAGGGCTGTAGAGGCCTGTGAGTTATGGAGTGGCAGTTGGAAAGGAGCTTGTATCTTTACTTGTATCTACTTTATAAATTTGTATTTCATTTACATTTGGATTATCGACTAAGTAGGGGAAGATCAAAGAGAAACCAAATAGCATGTGCCCAGGCAGCTTCTCTTGACATCAAACGTACATCGGCTACAATTTAATGTATGATGTCTCTGTTTGTCTTGTCTGTTTCTCCAGATCTTCCCAAATGCAATTACCAATGCCCCTTGTATTTAGGCAACCATCCGAACCACTGCACAAACCATGAAGCACTTCTGATTCGATAGAAGCTACACGAAATGTGTGATCACGTCTACTAGGGCTAAGTGGAATGCACAAGACCTTCAGCAAACTCAATTACTGACATATTTTACCAAGAATAATGAAGCTTTGCGAAGAAAATATTCGTATTACACACGTAATTATATTTTGTAGTTTCATTTTTTATACGCTGATTCTACCCTCGAAAGAAATTAGTTAAATCAGTTTTCTAAAAACAGCACTTTTAGGACTATTAATTTTCCTTTGAGTCTTTGTTCAATTAATAACTTCTGTAAACTCTAAGTCATAAAGAGTACGTTAACGTTAAAAACTTTAATTAAATACTAATAATATCTACCAGAACCAAACTAATATTTCTTTCTGGGTATCAATACTTGTATATTCCTTGTAAAAGTAAAATTATTAATTTCATTTATTAAAATCGGAATCAAATATTCACACAAGCTTATATTCATAACGTTTCCAATGTATAGAGACAGTGAACAATCTAGTATCTCGCAATAAACGTTACAAACTTCTTGGGTTTATAAACGAGTCGAAAATTATCCCTCTTTGCCAATGAACATATGGTGAGAAATGAGCCGTATAGCTGTACACACACGGTGTTGCATAAGAATGAGGAGCAACTGATACATGTATATATGTAAATATGAATATGTAAATTTATATATATATATATATATATATATATATATATATATATATATATATATATATATATTGAAACCCAGAATATGTGTTTCATTACACTAATTAAATCATTAGTGTAAGAAACCAATTGCTATTTTGAACTGCGCGGTGCGCGCGCTGAGCGCGGCGCGCCGGGGCCGGCGAGCAACCGCTGCCACCGCCGACGGTGCCTCCGCCGCCGGGAGGCTAGCGTGTGAATTTCGGTTGGAACTGGGCACCGCGCACGTGCAAAAAGTTCGTTACGAGAATCGCGGACGAGAGCCGTTGGCAGAGCGCTGACGAGAGAGACGCTAGCAGAGCGGCGACGAGTGCGGACGTGCGGCGAGAGTTCTCCGCCGGTGTACGGACGCAAATAACATTGCGACGTATTTTACGTGCTGTTAGGAACCGCAAAGTGATTGACGTGTAAATAGAACATTAGAAGTATCAGTATAGTGAAAGATTAGTGTTGGTAGAATAATTGATGTTGTTCTTATTAGTTGGCGCGGTGGAAACATTCTTGAAATTGCGCGGTACAGAACGGTGACCAGTATACAGAGCCGGCGCGGGTTGTGTAATTGAACCCACTGACGGACAGTGATTCGAGGAAGGTGCGAAGCCGAGGTGTCAAGATCCTGATCGGGGAAGAATTGCTGGAGCATCAGCCGTGGGCGATTGCCACGCCACCCGGCGCTGGCGGCCCGCAGCAGTAGCAGAGGTCGACAATCCTGTCGGCACGAGCGGCTCTACGAGCATCATAGGTACTCGATCGGGGCCCCGCAGGTATGAGAAATGCATTTCACTCTTAATCTTGGTACCAAGGCAGAGTGTAAAAACGTTGTCTGATTATGTAAATAACAAACTTGATTTAAAATAAATCGTGTTTATAACTGTATTTCAATTTATGATCAACCACCCCAACGTTGCACCAACTTATCCAGGGACCCATTCACGTAAAAGATACCCTCTCTTAGTGTTGTATTGCAGTGAAAATACCCGGCACCACCAGGTATGTCACAATATATATATATATATATATATATATATATATATATATATATATATATATATATATGTGTGTGTGAAACCCTTATTTAATTCACTTCAATATGACCATTAGCAAAAAGTTGTCATATTTGAACTTTTTTACATATTAAAGTTCGTAACAAATTATATTATTGATTGTGCTTTTCAAAGGATCTTTCAATTTAATAAGATTCATAATAATAATAATAATAATAATAATAATAATAATAATAATAATAATCACGAAATGCTAGGAATACTTGACCGACAAGAAAATTTTGATACAACGTATTTTTTTTCACTGACCAGAACAATATTGTGAGTCACCGTTATCAACATTCATGTCCTTCCAGTGACTTTGATAGTTCAACATCCGTGGATGAGTCCAATACTGACTTCTATTACTGCGAAATCATATTCATAATATCGTTATCTTCTTTTGTAAAATTAATGCTAAAATCTTTTAGTGTTTATTAAAATTGATTACGTTATTTGAAAACCTAATGTGACAATTGACCTGATTGTGATGTGTGGCCACAGTAGATGGTGAATTATTTCGAAATTCCTTTAAGAAACATTAATAGGACGTACATAATTCGCAACTTCTTGTGCTCAGCATTTCAGTAACAGTTTTAATGAAAACTGTATTCTTTGTTCAGTGATGACAAATTAATTATGCGTCAACTATGCTTATTAACTAAGGAGAAAACCATTTTATTTCTGGGTTAAAGGTGTTCACGCAAAAAAAAACTACGCATGGAAGCTTACTGATATTCCTGAAATTATTTCTCTTCTACGTCGAAGCAGATAAGAGAAAGTGAAATTTAGACTGTTTCAATGTAAATATAAGTATTTAAATCTACGGTCTTTATAAAAATGATGTTATCAGCTGAACATAAACAGGAAGGAAAAATAAAAATATAATGAAAGTATAAAAAGAAAGACTTTTTCCGTAAAAGAAGAAAAATATTGATCTTAAACAACATTTTTTTCTAAAAAAGTAACAGTTGGTTTGTTTACAATTTTAAGTAGTAATATTAAATGACTGCATTTAATTATGAAATACTTTTTCATTTTCCTGTAAATAATTCTTGCCTAGTGTATTTCTAATTCTGCAATGATAAAGTACGTCATTTTTTGACAGAAAAACTCATTTTGTGGGATTCTCATTAAAGAAATACGTTAATAGATATGGTTCCTATAGGTAACTAAGATCAAATATGTTTTGTAGTCGGAATTCACGTTTTGGGTCTTTTGTGACCAAAACATTGGTTTATGGCTATGCGCCTATCCGTCCGTCTCTGAAAAACGCTACTGGTTAAACTGTTGGCAGCATTTTCCTCAAAATTGATATTTCTCGATCGATCTATCTTCTGGCGCGATCCCTTTAGTTTGAAAGCAATATTTTGGTTTTGGGGAGTACTTTACATGAAGCCTTAAGAATATTTTCAATATTTTCTCGGAAATGGTTGCAATTTTTTGGTCAGATATAGCAAAGTTATCTTATAAAAATAGCGCCAGTTCAATTATTGTTGATCTCTGTATTTCAAAAATTTCAAAAGATTTCAAACTAGAATAGAGATAATAGAGATTTTTCTTCTTAATCACTGAAATTTATGTTTCAAAATTAATTTTAAAGGTCATGTACACTACTTTTATTCTGAGTGGTTTTAATGTGAACATGAAATAAAATCAATTTTAATAACAAGATCTTTTCAAAATGTCTGGAACTTGTTTCTTTGATAGTACGATATATGTTTACAAGAGTGGTGCAGGTTTGATATTCGTTAAACACCCTGAATTTACTCTCTAAATCGAAAATTGGGAAAACCTACAAATAATACGCAAGACATGTTCTGATGTAGCACCACTAGTTTATTATTTTTTCTGCATTCTAAATGGGAAAAATTATTTTGTATTTAGTAGACCGGCATTGCTTTCCTATTGAAATGTACTACACTTCGCACGGTACTGGTCACGTGATTGTTAAACACATTTTACGCTACGCTCTACAAAATTTTAACAGATGAAAAACTTTCTCAGGAGAGTGGGTGAGCTCCATGTTTTGGTTTGGACATGGTTCTGGTTTGGTTACGTATCCTACAGTTTGAATGTTCTCCCTCAAGTTAATACATGTATTGGGTATGACAGTGTCTTGAAAAAATTTGATTAACTTGTCCAAGGTAACATTCAAGTAACACATCCGGCCGATATTTCATATTCCTAAGGACAAAATATGCAGCGAAAATGCTCTTAATACTTCAGGGTCCGATGGGTTTCGTAGACCTGTTCAGTGGCACTTGAGTTAACATAAACGCATAAAATCAACACGTCTCGATGTGCGACAGACATTCGCACGTTCCCATTGTGCTATGACTCTATTCTTCGTGCAAGTGCCAACAATAAGTTGACAAAGTGTTATTGCAATCGGATGAACGATTCGGTAGCTCATAAAGTACGAACAAACAAATATTTTTTTACATCAGTTTTAAACCTATTTACTTACAGATACACGTCATCTTCGCAAATTTTTCAATCACGTGAACTCATTTCTCGTGGGAGGTGAACTGTCGCCTCCTTGTTGACTTTGCGAATCGGACGGCGGATGAGAGGATCGATCGATCGCTCAAGGCGTCGATGGCGGCGCCGCCTGGCGGCCGCCGAACGAAGCCCCGACGCGTCAGGACGATCTCATTTCCTGGCGGCAGGAAACCCGCGTCTTCCTCTTCCGTCGGAGCCCCCGCCGCGCCGATTCGCGGCTTTCGCCACTCGCCCCGAGGGGGTGGCTCTTGGGGCTGTGAACAGCGCAATCTGCTGATTTTCACTGCGTGGTAATTGCTTTGTTGGGTTTTGATGGCCTGTTAAATGGGCGAAGAATCGTATAATCCCGAAAATATGAGTAATAAATTAGGAATGCCAAAAAAATGCTGTAAAGGTATGAGGGTTCGAAAATAGCTTAGTGGTGCCTCGTGCTATCTGTGCGCAGTTAGAAGTAATTAGTGATTTAGATTTAGATATATTTAATCACAAAAACAGTAAAAAAACTGAGTGTGACGTACGGAGAGAAGATCATCTGCGCACGTTTTCTTGAGCTCCAGAATCCCTTCCTATCATTTTAACGTTTCAGATTAGCAACATTTGAAAACAGGTAAGACATAGGCGTTTCCGATTTATAGAAAACTTATTTGCAACGGCAAACGAACTACAGATTTGATTTTTCAGCAACGCTAACAAAGTAGTAACTCACCCTTACCTCTCCTCTTGCCATTACAAGCAAAAGTAGAGTTCAACAAAACGTGCGTATAGTGAAGCTACATTAACGTCCAGAAGCAAAACAACGGGCCATCTCAGCATTTGCTGAATGTTTCAGGGGAACTGGAAAAAACCTGATCGAGATGAGGGTCATTGACCGGAAGTACATTATTTGTTACAAGCATATTAAGTCTTTTTAAAAACTGTATACAGAGCAAGGCAAGAGAAACGATGTACTAATAAGATATATCGATATATCGAAACGATTACTAATTCTACACTTTTAGTAAAAAATACGCCTTTTGTATATTTCATTAAGTAGGCTGACTGAATTACGAGAAGTGACTCTAAATGTAGTTTCTTCAATAAACGATTTTAATTTTCCCGCATATTACATATCGAATGTATTATTCCTTCGTTTGCATCAATTTGTTTTCAAAGAGAAAACTCTTTATTATCATAAAAAATGCTGTTTCTTTCTCTTTGGTTGCTCTCATTTAAAGATATTCTGTTTTGTGTGATCAACTTTATAAAATATTTTTCCACCAATTTCTTTTAATTGTGTGAGTTGGTATGGAATGCACATTAATGCTCCTATTAGACATTACTATGTGTTTTAATAATGAATATTAAAATCAAAAAAGTGAATGAATGATACAACATATGAAACAACATATGAAACAACTCACTTAATTACGGATATTATATTGGGTGGGCTCATGGTGTAATGGCTAGAGCATACGGTTTTCACCGCTTGCGCCCTTATTAAATCTCTGTTCAATTTACGAAGAAATTGTGGTGAAAAAGCGGAGCGCTCGGCAGATTTTATTGGGGTTACGTTTATCAGAGTATCGTTTATCTTGCCTCACATTTCACAATTCCTTCATCGTTAATTTTATGTTAATCAGTTTTCGATATCAGCCACTCATTAACCACTAATAGACCTCAATGGCATTAGCTGCTGAATACGTTCAGCAGTTCCAAAACGTAAGTAAATAAGTACATAAATAAGTAAATAAGAAACATGGAAAATATATAAATAAGCCAATTAAAACATCATTCGCTGAAAGTTTCAAAAGTGTTATTTCATAATTATCTGACATTTACTACTTTGGAAATACTGCAAATGTGGAAATAAATAACTTAATTAATATTTTTGCTTCCTTCTAAATAATGGTTTACATGACGACGTAACACTGTTCTTCGTCAGAAAAGCCTTTGAGCAAGTTGTTCGACTTGAAAAGCTTCCATTACGCATCGTTGCAAATTCTGTACTCTTGTTATAAGTTAGGTACAACTTCTCTCCTCTCTTTCGTGAATTTCCAGCTACTTCTTAGGCTTTTCCTGTGCACCTTCAAGCTGTCTGTAGCTACATCTTGCAATTAATTGAGCTAGCTAGAAGTAAATGAGTTCGAGTAGTTACACCTGTGTATGATCTTGACTTTGGCACGACTCGACTTTCAAGAAACACAAACGACGAATCGCAGTTGCTTTGTTGAATCAAGAATCAACCTGTTTTCAGTACCCTTCACTGAACCAACAGAGTTTATATTTCCTTTCTGTTCAGATTCACGCTTATGATTCAATGTTTTGCCTGCTTGAAAGTTAAAATTTACTCCCAATTTGCCTAGCCCTTTGTACTTGATTAGGATTTGTATTTGGAATATTGAAAGTAAGTATAATAACTGCCAATACCTTTATATTTTCTTATTTGTTAAAGTTTGCATGGTTTTCTAATTTAAATTATTATAAGAGGTAACTCTGTAGATTGTTCGGCAACAACATGAACTAACTGGATCGGGAATTATAAACGGATTATTCCTATTTTTGTCGCTTTTAAACTAATAATATAAATTATTACGTGAAATATAAGTGTGATAAACATGGCGAATTTCATGATACGTATGAATTTGCTAACAATTCATGATACAATTTTAAGCGTAAATTTTCAATACAACTCACCGCCTTCTAAATACATTCTACTAGACAATTTTCGCGCTCCGAATAAATGCATTCTGCTCGGAACTCCGTTAAAATTTAATAACGGATATTAAAATAACGAAAAAATAAAATAACGGAATATTTCCGTTAAAATTATATAATTGTAGACATTCATGGGAACTGTTCTCCAAAATACTTTCGATGTTATATCTTTGTTTGTGTTTTATCACACGGATTCGAAAAAATGTAATATATATAATTGATCTGAAGTGTCGGCACTTTTTCCTGTTATGTGCCGACAATTTTGAAATATGAAGATTAGTTTATATACTTCCAGAAATAAATAAATTCTAGATCCAAATTGTTTTTTAAATGTTGTGAGTAATAAAAGAGAAAAAAGGCATTAGCAAATGTTCCATTCGACTCTACTTTTTTCAGTCTTGGGAAACATCTGTACTTATTTTCAGTGAAAGTGGCCGTGACTCTAACTGAATGGAGGCGATCGAACAAACTACTAAAACAAACTAAGTCAAACCCACGATCGTCGGAAGGAGCTTGTAGTTTTGCGAGGCATCTTCCCGACGTCTCCGCCTGCACCTGGCGGCAGCCCATTAGCCTGCGACTCCGGCGGCGTCCTCATGTCGCGGCACGTAGCGGAGTAATTGGGTTAAGTTCGAAGCCGGGGGGCGGAGGGCGGCTCGGGTCGTTAGTCGTCGGCCTGGGAGGAGGCGGGAGGGCGGGAGGGTGTGAGGGCGAGGGTTTCCTGCAGTGCCCTGGGATCCGAATCCCCATGCTCTCAAGGTCCTCTGGCACCGCTGATCAATGGCGTTTCTCAGTTCGGTGTTGGGTTTGTGCGAGGGCGATGACTGTGCCAACAAGAAACGCCTTCTTACCTTATTATACAAAATGTGGCGAAATAAATGTAACAAAAAGCGAGTAGAAGAATGAAATATGGTCCTTTTCCCCAGTGAACAGATGTTGAGGAGTTTTATATAGCAATGTTCCACGTGCCGACCTGGGTGGTCGAGGTGACTTCGGTTACAAGGGTGGAGGGTTCGAGTCCCGCCTTGGGTATGGTTGTTTGTACCTTGTCTCTCATGATTGTGTTGTTGCGAAGGGCCTCATGCTCTCCTGACGCCACATCAGAGGAGCCCGCAAGTGTTGTTTCTTTTTGTGTATGGTCGAATATGTGTCGAATCGGGACGTAAAGGGTAACCGGCTGTCGGCTGGATCTAAGCCAAATGGAGAAAAAACGCTACACGTGTGAGTGTAGGATTGGTTAACTTATCATGCGTTGGTGTTTGGTAGGTCACTTTCTGACACAAAGTCATTTTATACACCCGCCTGACACAATTGTAGGGTGGGTTGCATACCATTTAGGGACAAATGTCAGTGTAGGACTTTGGTAGAGGTATTTTATATTACACAAACTGTTCTTTGACAAATGGTGATAATCTTGCAACTCTCTACAATACCTTGAACTTTTCTCCATTCCGCCAGATTCAAAAAATATATTTCAATACGCTTATGGACAGGCCTGTCTGTAAAAGAACGGCCAAGTTTCGACAATGCGACTACGCATGATGACTGGATTTTTTTTTGGAAATAACTGAGAGGCACGGAAAGATAAAAATGCCATTAAGTGTTGATAACATTGTGTGCTTCTCCTCATTCTTATGCGACTGTCAAGTTGAGATATATCAATGTAGAATTATGAAACATATGGGATGCTCCATGCTAAACAATTTGAAAGATTCATATCTTTGAGTTTTAATTTGTATATAGAAGGATTATGGCTAGATAAATCATCCAATATATTAAATGTCGGTAAGTCTGATTTAGAGATGCGCTTTTGTGCAATGCCCCAACCAATAAGCAATTGTGTCTGCAACGCATTTCTGAAAAGAATGTAGAATCTTGTGTTTCGGCACATAGCGGGTGATTCTACTCCAAACCTAAACGCAGCGCTCGTCTGTCTACAGATGCCGCGGACCCGCGCCAGAGCGGCGGCGGTGGCGGCGGCGGCAGCAGCAAAGGGAAGGGCAAGGGCTCGACCTCGGCGCTGCCCACGCCTCGCATCGCCTTCACCGACTTCGGCGGCGGGATCGGCGGGGGCGGCGGCGGCGGCGGCGGGGGCGGCAGCGGCGGCGAGAGCTCGCCCAGCCCCGCGCACCACCGGCACAGCTCGCCCGAGCCGCCCCCGGGGCTGGTGGACGCCGTGCTGTGCCTGCCGGCGGCGGCGGGGGCGGGCGGCGGCGGCGGCGGCGGCGGAGGGGGGAGCACGGCGCTGTACCGCCTGGCGCGCCTGCTCAACCAGCGGGGCTCGACGCCCGGCCCCGCCGCGGCGCACGCGCACGCGCAGCAGCAGCGCGCCACCACGCCCGGGGGCGACAGCGGGGCGCCGCGCCGCCTCAGCTGGGAGAGGTACGTCTGCCGCCGCCTTCTGTCAGCGCAAGCTCACTTTAACACAACGTTCAAAATGGGAGCGAGGCACGCGATCCTTTAGTTTTTTAGCCGTTACAGTTGCTACGACTCTTAGTTCCGTAAGTGTAGAGAAGGTTTATTCGATGGTAGCATAAGATACCTTTACGCTTGACGACATTCCAAATGTGAGTGGCCGTGAGAAGTAGCTCAGGCCATCAACTGATGCCACTGCAGGGCGTCTGACCGGGACGTCCCAGGTTAAATTTCCGACGGTGGCAGGATTTTCGACACAGAGCTACTCCCTCAGAGCGTCTCCCTGCAGCAGCGGTGCCCCGCTGAGAGGAGATACCTGCTTAGCTGGATTTCACCATCCAGCAGAGAAAGATCACCGCCTCCTCCAGAGGAAAACATCTACAATAAACTTATGGTACTAATGACATGTATTTATCAATAATCAATCAATCAATCAATCAATAATCAATCAATCAATCAAAAGTTTAGAGAAATTTTATTCCGGGGTAGCAAGAGCTTTACGCTCGACGAAATTTATAAAGTGATTTAGATATACGGTTGATTGATTGATGTTTCCACTCACGTCAATTGCTGTTTCTTAGTCCCGTAAGTGTAGAGAAAGTTTATTCCGCGGGAAGGCGTTGTTCTTCTCCCGCTGGCTGTTGAGATCCGGCACGCCCTCTACGCCGGCTCTCTGCGTTTTCCCCACCGAAATATCTCCCTCTAGCGGGGCACCGCCCAGACAAGACTTCACCGCCAAGACAAGACCTAATCTCCTGCATGTGTGGAAGTGTAGTGTCTGTAAGTGTGTCTGTACGGAAGGGGTGAGGATCGGACAAACAAGAGGCAGAAAGGAATGCGTTCGGCCCGTGACCCGTTTGTTAAGGTGCTGCCCTAGCATTCGGCTTGTTTTAATCAGAGAAATCAGGGAACGCTATCGATCAGAGTAGCCGGCCGCTAAAATTCCCCTCCAGGCACCAGGTGAATTGGATCTAACTTTTGAGCAGTGTCAAGAGTCCAATCTCAGTCACAATCCGAACCTCCCGCTCAGAGGCAATGCAGCCATATCAGTTGATTCCCTGACACCTTCAGCTGGTCTTAGGCAAGAAAAGAGACTTAGGCATCTTATTTTGATCAGCTTAGAGCCATGATGATTTGTAGATTTCTTCCTCAGTTTGATTGATAGGAAGGTGGGATTAATGATGCGATGATGGCACAATGTAGCGATGCAGGATAACCATGTAGTGGTATGAGAAACTAACCACACCACAACCTCTTAATGAAAAGAACCATCTCCTTCTTCGACACCATGCTCTCCGTCTCTTCTCTTAGAAACACACATTTCCGAGCTCTACGCTACGCGAACCAGGAGCTTAGAGGTTGTTGCCGCTGGGTTGCCGCTCGGGAGCGAGGCAAGCACTCGCAGGTCAACATGCAAGTCGTCACTGGATCTCTTCTTCCAGCGGAGAACACTGTCATCTTCCGGAATACAACATGCACTACACTAATCAAACTATTGTTCATAACATTTGACGCGACATAAATAAACATACACTAAAATATTTTTAACATTTATTTCAATTTGTATCATACTAGTTCGCCAGATCATGTTCACAACTGTATTACATACCAGTGTTGTTTATAGCATTGGCAATTTTACGAAAATGCTTACTTATTGTTTATGATGTGCTTTTAACAAATCATAACGATATAAATTTGAAAAAAGACCCCAAGTAGGGTTGAAACGTCGATTATAATGTAACAATTTCCCTTGTTACAGTATCATGGATCTGGTATACTGCAACTGTTCTTTTTTTTCGTACATCTCCGTCTCCATAATAGTGATTTTTTATGATCATTTTTGTTCACTGTGTTATCGTTTTGGTTTAGTAACTCGATATTAGGTTTATGAACCTATTTTTTCTCGTGATTCCTAAATAAAAAAGGCGAGAAATGCTTCAATAGGTAATACTAAATTTGTATTGATTTTAAAGTAAAGAATATGAACTCACCATTTTACTTTAATTTTGACATTACCGTAGAATTTAAAAAATGAGATATTTCGCGCAGAAATGTTCTAACTTAATATATTACGTTTCTTGAAGCGGAATTTTGCTGAAGCACATCTCCAAGTAAAAGAGGAGAAATCTCTTTTTACGCATTACATCTTCCAAGCAACGTTTGCTAATTCTGTTTGTTTGGCAACCATCTGCTCAATTTTTCTACGAGCACCGATATACATAGGCAAGTAGTAACTAATTATTCTGAATATTCGATTTCGCGATAGTTTTCCTTATACACGGCCAGTGCTCAATTTTCTGCGGCATAAAAAATTGTGCGCTCAAAAGCGTTTTGAAGTTATTTTCTCCCCGTAAGCTCACAGACAAGTGTTTGACGCCTCAGTTTAGAGACTCATTGCAGATATTTGCAAAAACCAGACTCCCTTTGCATTTTTATCCTGTTTGCAATATTATTTACTCATTGTTTGCGATATTCACATACTGAAGTTTAAGGTGACTAAGACGAAATGAACAAAATAACAAGCAACGCATTTTGAAAGATCGAAAATATTTTATGTAAAGTTTATTTTAAAATTTGCTGCTATATGAATTTTTACAACGGGCCATTTTCTCTGACTATGCACATAATTTTCAACGTGTTTCAATCTCTGCTCGTCTTTTCTTTCGTTTTTTCTTTCCTATTCAAGTCGATCATTAACCTTTATAACACTAGAAGTTTTTCGCTCCTCTGATAGACTACTTTAAATTTTGTGGAATATTATAAGAATACTTGATCACGCTTCGGGCCGGTGTAGCGACTATTCGTGCGCTGAAACGTTGGGTTGTTATGATATTTCAAACACTAAAACTTTATTATTAGTACTGTTTATTATACTTTTTGGCATTTCTCTGGTGATTATGATTTATTTTAGCTATAATTCGTTATCACGTTTTAATACCTCGTCCCTAAATGTAGAATATCGGAAAATGAAAGTTGTTTCTAAATAAAAATTCTTAAACAATGTTTTATTTATAATTATCATTCAGAAAATTTAACTAGTGTATTTCACAGTATATAGTCCCCCTTACGTTGTGGCAAGTAGAATGGCCGCTAGCGCTAGTAGTTTTCCTCGTTCTTTACCTTTGGAGACAGATATGGGGAGATGTCTGGGCGTTGTCTAAGCAAATTGTGAAAAGTAGGTAGATAAATACCCGAAATGGTTCGAGGCGTCAATCAATAGACAACATATTTTTTCTTACACAATTTGCTGAAAGCTCTTCTTGAGGATTGTGTCGTCTTCTCCGGACATGAAACAATTGACTTAAACCTAAATTGCTTATATCATGTGACTGGAATATTTATAATACAAAAACGATATCTCTTTTGTTTGCAAAAGAGCTGTGAGGAATGGTGCGTGGTTTGCCAATGCACCCATCTCCCCCTCTCGTCCTCCGCTAACAATGGCAGCGGCCAAATTCGCCCAATGCGCCGGCGGCTGGCGGGCCTCCTCCACGCTTCGATTGGGGCGATTGTTTCGCAAAACGGGTGACAGGGCATTTCACCCTCCATTTGCAAATCCGAAATCGATGAGCGGCCAGCCCGTGCAAATGAGGCGGGCGGGCGGGCGGCTAGACGCTCCGATGGGCGGCGCCCCCCCACACACACACACACACGGCCTGTTCCCTCCCGCCCCCTCCCTAGTAGCTCGAGAAGCCGCCCGCCCGCTTTATTTTTGTCTCTGACGACAGAGGCTAACGACATAGTTCACCGGCTCTTCGTGCTCGGCGCGTTCGCTCGCTCGAAGGTTCACAAAAGAAGCGCGAGGCGTTGCATCGTGCGGCTTATATCCCGCCTTGTTACCTAGGTCAAGTAGCTTCAAAATGGGAATTGCGTTGACTTCGTGTTTAGGTTGTGATGGAAAAAAAAGTTCATTTGTTTGCGAAGGGGGAAATGCCGTTACGTCTAAAGGAGTTTTTATTTTGCTGATAATGCATATTGAGATTTTTGTGTTGACAATAATCTAGAGCGCTTCCTATGAAAGAGGAAACTGAAAATTTGCTCTCGCCTATGTTGCAGTCTTCCATTTCATTTTACAAGAATGTCATCCAAGATCCTAAAGCTTTGAAATAGATTATTTTGTCCCGTGTAGAGCGGTGCTCCCAAATCAAACAAAAAATTGCCAACAATTCAAAGAACAACCCTTCCGTGTATCTTAAAACCGTTTGGGATATCTCCAACAAACAAATTCAAACTCAAATCCCAAATTAAATATTCCATACATGCAAAACTATATTACGAACAATAGTATTATCGTTCTCTAATAAAATACCTGGTTTAGGATTGCCCACGTACTTTCATTTAGGAACCATTCCCAACACAAACAGAACCAAGTCTAAATTACCCAAAGACAACTTTCATTCACTATAAATGCCACCTGTATACGCATACAACAGAATAAATTAAGTGAATTATAACTTCTACCATCATGAGATTTCCTGAAACAGAAAGTAAAATTATTTTTATTCTAATATTTTCATTTATTCTTAAGAGCAATGTCACTTCTAAAGTACTTCGGTGCTGATCTTGTAATAAATATATTTTTTAATGTGTCTCATCATAGCAAACGGCAAAAGGATATTGTGATTTTTATAAATAGATTGTTTTATTACCATAAATTCATTGTACAATGACAGTGCTTAGTTCAGATCTCCCTTTCATGAAAAATTAGAAATTACGCATCTGTTGCTTCACATTCTGGGCCATCTTCTCTCGATGAGTGGTGAATCCACCACAACTAACATCCGAAACGGGTAGCAGTTTTGCCTTGAATGAATCTGTACTTCACACCACTGCTAGAACCTATGAAATTGTGCAGAAATTGTAACCGAGACTACGGCCTTCACACTGCTGTCAACCATCCCTGCACGAGAGAAAAAGCAAATCATCTTTCGCTGAGGCTTCATTTGGGCATTAGTACTGACATCTTTGTAACAGCTGCAGAAAGAACACCACGCCTTTAGTCTGTTTAATGTTATAGAGCCATACAATATCACTACAAATAGTGATGCTAAAACAGCACGCACTTTCACGCCTGTACTTTCAAGCAAAATTACGCAAAAAGTACTGAAATTTTCAAAAATATGTTTATTTCAAAATCAGTTTTTCTGAAACATTTCATTAAGTGCAAAATCTCCATCTTTAATATTTCAGTTGAAGGAAGACACTTGAAAAAGTTTGAAATTTTTTAATGTTCGAAAAATTTGGAATTTTAACGAACATAAGACTAGCACCATCCTCTTAAACGTACTTCACACTATTCAAAAACAAAACTTAATAAAAAACAATGTATTCATTATTTTGAAATTTAGAAAATGTCCTAGGAGCTTCATGCAAAGTACCCCCCAAAATTAAAATATCGATTTCAAATTCAAGGGACCGTGACATCACCCAGGTCGAGGGGGTAATATAAATTTTGGAGAAAATCCGCTGAACGGTTTATCCGCCAGGGTTGTTCACAGACGGACAGACACTGACAGATATTTTGCCGTTATTCGATTTCTCCGTATGAAGTCCCCATAAAAAGGAGTTTGGCTACAACCCACAGTTTTTTTCTAAGTTTTGCAACTGGATTTATCCACTTTTTCATTACCAGGTCCCTACAATAAGATTTTTCTGTCCAAAATTCGCCATATGTTACATCACATGAGAATATATTCATCAGACTTTTGAGACCGCAGAGGCCTTTCTGTTCTAGGACATCCTCGAAGGGCACTAACACGTTTTCAATGCTTTCAATACTGATCAATGATGCACTATTAGCAGCACTAAACACATTCACCTTTTAATGGTATTATGCCCCTGCAAAATGCGCTATTCCAGAAACGGGGGCAGGAGCTGACTAAATTAGGAATTATTCAGAATAATGACAAGCAGAACGAGGATTTATATCAGTACTTTTGCAGTCAAACTTGGTTTTGTATTTGTTATTTATCACCTTTTAATGTATTGAAGCTTTATTTATTCCGGGGATGGCCAATAATCCGATGAGTAGACGACAAGGATTCTGGAATTAATGGGAATATTGCATTGACGAAATGATAGGCAGGGACAAACGGACAGAATCCAGAGAAAACATACCGCGAAGCCAATTTTCCACCAAAACTTGACAAGGTGTGACCAGGATTTTACTTCGATGCTCAGACAGGAAAAGCCACAGCAGTAACAATTAACCCACTTTTTTATTATATTAGAACATGAAGCAAATTTTCCACCTCGCAACACACATCCAAAAGTTATTTCTGGAGATTCATATCTCTTCAGAGTATTCTTAAAGAATTGACACATTACGGCAGAAGATTTTGGAAAAAATATTTGTGTTGGAGATATAACTTTGTGGAAATCTAGAATTCTGAAACTTTCAAATTAACTTAATTTCACACTACATAAGTTTCAAATTTTAGAAAGTCGATTCTTTAAATAATGTTTAAAGTATTAACTTTTTGAACGGTTCCTTAACTCGCACTATTATTCTTTACAAGCATGTTCTTTACAAATATATCCTTTACCTTGCTAATTAATGCATTTTTGAAAGTCGTGAAATCATTAGCCGAAACACATTCTCAACTACTACTGTGTATGCTCGAACTTTCAAGTCAATTTCCATTCATTTTGATCGCCAATAACATACTAGTATTTATTTCATTCACCACTAATGTGTACGTGACTTATGTTTCAATCTTGAGCAAATTATCAAATGTAATTCACTTATAATTAAAAAAAATGTAAACTTGCAAAGTGTGAAAAAATGCAACTTTTACACACTATGTGATATAAATGATATTTTTCAAATATTATCTTACAAAAATACTAAAACCAAAGTAGTTAATGTATTTTAGGAAATAAATAACACAGATATTGAGAATCCAAATACTTCTAAAAATCTTTAAAAATCCAATTATATAATCCAATCATATATAATTTCAAATCTTATATGTAATCTTAACGAGTTATAGAATAAAGTCAGTAGATACTGTAAAAACATTTCGATATGGAATATGTTAGTCCGTTTTACTTTTGGTTTTAATGCGAAGTTATGCGTTTGGTTTTAAGTACGAATTTATTACTGCAATGTATAAAAACTTATTGTTTTTTGAAAAATTGTTTTTTGAAATTTTTGATCAACGACATTTTCGGTACTACCACTTTTGAATTTACGTCTCATAAAATCCCCTATTCTCTGGCCAAATTTCAGTCGTAATATTTTCCTTACCAGCGAGAAATAAAGAAAATGAGTCCAAGAACCCTCGAGGCGATACACAAGCAGCAGGGTGGCGGCGAGGAGGCTTTGCGAGGCCGCGGCCGAGCGCAGCGGCTGACTGGCGGCGGCGAGCTTGTAACGAGCATTGAAGGCGCTCGCGCCACTGCCTGCTGCAGGGAAGCACGGGGGGCTGATTGGACATCACAGCGCCAACGAGGAATGAGCTGTGGAGGCCAAACAAACTTTGAGGACAGGAGAGTTATTCTTACGACTATAGCTCATCGACAGACTTTGAGGATTTTGAGATAAAAGAAAATGGTGCTATGTGGAATAAGAAATAGGGTGATAAGATGAACTTATTTTTAAAAAAAGAAGTATAATGTAATATTTCGAAGTAAATTAATAGATTATTGCGTGTCGTTGGAACATTCCTAACAAAGACGTAGAATGTTAGTATTCCTGGTGGAAAAAATTGTATCTCAATTAGTATTTTTTTTATATATTTTATTATTGATTAAGATGTAATATTGTTGAAATAATGTAAACAGCGTACGTATCAAACACCACATATCAAGGCAACCATTGCCAGATCTCTATCCAATATGGTGATACCACATACTAAATATTAATATCCTACTTGTGCGGGAACTAACGCATGTTCAACTTCTTCCTCTCCTCTATTTTTCCATTTCAGTATTAAGGCGAAAGTTGTTAACGTAACGTGTTTTTTTAACGAATAAAGGTAACTTCCAATGTAGTACTTATAGAAGAACAAATAATAAACTAGTGGTGCTACAGGATGTCACAGACTTTCTCGTACTAGTTAGTTTTCATCATTCTGGGCTAGATTTTTGGTCTTGCCCCATCATCTTGTCAACAGCCATCTATCGCTGCCTAGTACTTCTTTTTTAATTTTCTCAATTTTTCGTTTTTCTAATGGTAGAACCGAAATGTCTTTAATAATATTAAATAAGAGTAAAACATGGACCTAAATGCAATATTCAGTGAAAACAGTGGAGCCGTTTTTAAGAACATGTCTTCAAGCTTTACTGCAGATGCGAAATTTGAAGCCATTTGAGTTTTCAAGAAACTTCATTGGAAGTCATTTGAAGCAGTTCTAGTGGTAAATGTAATAATGTATACAAATTACGAGAAATATGCATATTAATAGTGTGAGATATTTCAAAAAATTACACTTGCATATTTAAAAAAACAAAAGGATACAGCGAAACGACTTTGGTGTCAGCGGAGAAGGAAAAGACACGTTTAAATTCATTAAAATGTACTTCAGAACCTTAGTATTAGAACTATAATCAAGGATGAACTCCCTGAAGAAACAAGAGTTTAAAACAGCCGGACGTTCTACTAGCTTCAAATGCTGTCGCGAGTTGCGGGAGAGAAGGAGAGCCCCAGTAGCTCAGCAGGGGAAAATGAAAGAGAGCATCGCTAATACAGTTTATTGTACTTCCGGGGCGTGACCCCTTCGTCCCGAGGGAGGGCGGCGGCGCGGCGAGCGCCTCTGGCATCCCGGGGGAAACACATCAAGAGAGGGCGACATGTGAAACCCTCGCCATTTTATAACCTCGAACCGCTGGCGCCTGCAAGGGACAACTGGGCCACTCACCGGCGTCAGCGTGTTGCAAGGGCCGGAATGCCATATCGCGACATCAGGGTTGATAAAAATATAAAAAACACCAATAATTGTAAAGACGTTTGCCGACGATAGAACCATTCTAAGTAACGATAATATATCAATTCTCCCAATGACATGATTCCAAATGCTGTAAAAAATACCTATATGGCTGGCCCCAAGAAATGGCTTTTAGTCTTCTACCCAGAAAACGGAATGCCTCAACTTCTCAAAACATAAAGATATAATCTGCTCAACTCTGAAATTAGGGGGTAAACCACTAATATTGTTAAGAAACATCAAGATATTAGTTCTGCATTTTGATTCCTAATTAACATGGAAAACACTTATCAACTATACAACAAATGAATGCAAGAAAAGAATGAGCATCTTGAAATCACTTGCATTCAAAAACTGGGGAGCTGATAAATATGTGCTTCTTGAAAACCACAGAACAAGCAATATTTCAAACAATTGAATACAATTCTAAACCAAGCTTTAAGATCTGTTTCCGGATGTTTCCACACAACCCCAATCGGTTTCACACAAAAGTTTCATTAGCCCAATGAAGAAAATTCCAATCACCTCATATTCTCTCAAATCGTCCACATCAAAAAACCAAATCATGTCAAATGATATTTTCCCTAAATCTCAGAGTGCAAAGGACATAAATTTACAGAGTCTACTTTTGCACAAAAGGATTAAAAACATTGTCGTAGAAATTGATTTTGAAATATCCCAAATGGAAACAGAGTGGGCAGTATTTTGTATATACTAATGACTCTACCCTCAAAGAATATGGAAAAGAAAAATCAACAATCGAATAATGGAACAGATAATTAATTCTTCAAAAACTAATCAAAAGAAATCCAAGAAATCAAAGTTGTTGCAAAGAATATTAATCAGATGTACCCGACCGAAACGATTAAATTTGAAGACATCTGGTAAAACTACAATTACAAATTAAATCTTCATTGGAACACCTTACAGCGCACATATAAACCCAGAAATATCCATCAATCAACAAGCACAATTTACTCATTAAATATCAGTAAGAAAATTGGTCTCAGGGATCCAGCAGCCCTGAATAAGATCTAAGCATTCCAAAACTAAGCTATCTTTACCTATTGCAAAAATCATCTCCCCCGACATGTGAACTTTGCAGTACCAAACTTCGTATTCATCAGATTTTTAAAGTATACATACAATTATCACAGGCAGTTATTTGGATTCAAATACGATATCATTCAACATTCGTCACCAGATCAAGATAAAATAATCAACTTTTATTAAGCCATAAATATATTTTCTGAAATTTACCCCATTGTTTATATCAATTTATTCCACCCAAATATGATTTAATATTGATTAAAATATATTGTTAAATTAAATTGTAATATATTTTTGGTCAAATATCGTGATTTCTGTAATACCCCCAAAATGTAGTACAATACCGGTAACAGTCGATAATAACGAAGTTCTTGCCGCGACTATGAATAAATTTAATTTAATTAATAATATACAATCCAAGCAGTTGTTTTGGAAGGTATATCTCAGTTGTGTTCCCTCACTTAATGCTTACCACAATTATCTCTAGTATTAATGCACAAGTGTATTTTATTCTCTGTAATTCTTTACGAAAAATGATCATTCATAAATAATACATTCTTCAGGAAGATCTTCTTTCATAACCACTTGCTGTGATGGCAGAAATTGTATTGTAAATGAGCGGGACACGAAACTGGAACTGCAACACAACATGCGATCAAAAATAATGATAGGTTGCTCAGAAATGGCAATTTTGAAGACGCAAAACCTGCTTTAAACGCCATAATAGAAAGAAAAAATCAAGAATAATCACTAGGTCCTTTATAATGGTTGCGCAGATAGTTCATTACTCATTAATACTGCAGACTTACAAGGTAGAGAGACGACATACTGTCACGCGAAGATAACATTACACTTATATTCCACTTCCTAGAATTCCATGGCGATTTGCTCAGATGATATTAGAGGAATTGGTATATTCAAAATTACCATAATTTTACGTTTGATTCAATGTTACATGAAGTCATGAAGCTTCCCTTTTTAGCTCGAGAAGTTTAAATAAGAACTGAAAAATACAAGTGTTACTAGTGTCGCATTATTTTATTTTCATTATCAAACCAATATAATATTTGAGAATTGGGTTCAATGTTGCGTGTTCATTATGGCATGTTTTGGGCATTTGTGCATGATATTGCGAGTGGGAAAAGAACGTACAGTGGTGCTACGATTTTATAGTAACTCCTTATAAATTTTCTATATTTTGATTTAAATGTTAAAGCAAATGAGTGATGTACAGTGCTGTACGATTCACATACGACTTTGTCTATTGACTACAGGGCTTAGAGCATGCTTTCACAATCTTTCTTACGACCTATCATTCGTACGTGCTATTCCACGGTTTATTATAGAACATGTAGTAACTTATAGGCAAAACTCTGGTGGACCAAATTAACGCATTGTTTAAAAAGCAAATGTGGCATTGCCTAACTCTTCTGACGACTCTAAATTATAGAGTTATTCATGACAAAATCGACGTAAACGCTTAGATCGTTCAGATCATTGACTGATGTCACGGCAGTACCTCCGACGGGAAGGTTAGAGGGTTCGTGTCCCGGCGATGGCAAGATTTTCGACACTAGCTAAATTGATAGGTTGAATTCAGCCGCTATCTGGAGGAAAATCCAAGCAGTCGACTGCTCTGATCGGAAGTTTTCCTTAGTTTCTCCGATCAGCACCAGGCGAAAGCTGGAGCAGTACCCTAACAAAAGGGTCATGGACCGCGCGTGATCTTTCCTTCCTCATCATTGGTCTGTCTTCAACACTTACACATCTGCTCTTACATGCACTGCACTGTCGCACATCTCGGGAGCTCAGACTTTGCCTCGGCTGGGGCGGTAACCCGATGGAGGGAGATAGCTGGTTGAGGAAACCCCGCTCGCCGACGTGCCCCACCATCCACCGGGATTAGATAACCACTACCTCCCGCGATACGAAAATGCACTTCATTTACAGGATTAATAACTATATCAGTAGACCGTTCAGAAACACGACATAATCAATTGCATGGGTGAGGAGAAATTAGGAGAATACCCATCTAATTGTTTCTGTTTTCATTGAAAAGTCCGTTCCAAACATACCAATATCACTAAACACCTTTTTTCACACTGATTCATCCTTTCTTTGCACAAATACCAGTACTCCAAAAATAATATGGTAGAGTGTATTTCCCAAAACCGGAACGGGAACTTGCCTTACACTGCATAACATAACATAAAAATGTTTGAACAATAAAACAAAACATCACATATTCTGCTTCCAGCAGTGTCAACAAAAATATTTTTGTTTCTAAGAGTGCAAACTATGGGAAAAGTAATAAATGGTATTTTGTTTCAATTTTTGAGAACACTCATCACTTTTAATCATTCATTTGTTTTTCATTCACCTGAGATCATTTTTGATAAATCTTCCCGATTGAGGTAAATTGTAGGCGTCTATTGGTTTTCGAGTTTACCTCACGACCCTTAAGCAATATGTCCTAAGAAGATTTAGCAGAAAGTGGCTTTTTGAATATCTCTTTCTCCCTCTCTCTTTCTCCCTCTCTCTTTCTCCCTCTCCCTCTCTCTTTCTCCCTCTCTCTTTCTCCATCTCCTTTTCTCTTTCTCACTTTCTCTTTCCCTCTCTCTTTTTCCTCTCTCTCTCTCTCTCTCTCTCTCTGAGTATTATAATTATTGTTATTATTAACCACCTACTTTTCTATATCTGCAAAGGGAGAAGGGAAAGGATGAAAAGGATTTTAATTGAAGCCTAGGAGTTTTTATTGAAAATAGAAAGTCAAGAGAGATATAATTGAGGACTTCTCAAAAGTTGTTTGGTGCGGCGGGTTTGTCAGAACCAATTACATGTTAAGAGCAAACTGGCAACCCCAATAACAGGCAGAAGCTTTTGCAGAGAAAGATGGAAGCTTAAACTTTAACAGAGGAGGGCAATGCTCTTTCTTAGACGTAACTATGCGTTTTCGTTTCCGAACACGTGATTGGCAAAAAATATAGATCCATTATTACTTGCCCAAACTATAAAACAACATCTATGGAGATAAATTCAAAAAAAGAGCCAAATTGGTCGATGGCCAAATTGTCATAGACAAACACTATGTTATACACACACTAAACCGTAGATATGAATACAATTTTTTACGGCATACTTTTTATTCTCATCCAATTAAACTCATTAAAATGAAGCTTGTTGGCCAGTATTGTTCTTCTGCAACAGGTTTCGATACCCATGTAACTCCTGGAAAGCTCTGGTAAAGCCAAAGTGACTACAAGTTTGTTTCAGCAGGCCTGGACATGAACTTCAAACTATAAAGCTTTGTCTATTCACGTAGGACTGCTTTCAGAAATGTATGAAACAAAGGCTGTGACAAAGACATTGTTCTCAACGTCAGAAATTATCTTGCCTGGTTGAAACGTCTAGTATAAGTTAGAAGCATCGCACATAGTGGATCATTTACCTCGCGTACTTTAAACCACCTACTGCTTATTATAAGGTGGGAATATCAAAAGAGACAACATGAAGGTTTGCAACTATTTCAGCTTGTATTGGATTAGAAAAAAGTTTTGTACATCTTTCTATATATGATGAAAAATTTAATGCAATTTGGAAACAAAAAGCGCAGTGTTTGAATATACTTACAATGACAGAGATTCTTGTGCTAGTTTTTGTCCAAGTTATCGTATTTCATACATATAAACCATTAAGTGATTTGCACTTTGAGAAAAGAATCAAACGTAATTTTTACGCTTCAGTAGTGCATTTCGGTAATTGTGTCATCCTAAAATCGTTGCTTCTACTTTCTCATGCTTCAGAATAAACTTAAGAATAGACTTAATGCAGAATGAACTTAAGAATAGAAAGTTATGTAACACTGAGCAGAAAACGGCGAATTTTCGGTCGAAATACTTATTAGAAGACTGTGGTAAAAAAAGTGGATAAATTCAGTTGCTAAATGTAGAAAAAAATATCTTTTAAGATGAGGTGTAACCAGAATCCATGTTTTGTGGGTTCTCGATACCGAAAAGTCACTTGGCGCGAAACTTCTGTCCGTCTGTGAATAACGTTAGCGGCTAAACTGTCCGGCCGATTTTCTCTAAATTCATATTTCCAGATCGATCTGGATAATGTCGCGGTCCCTTGAATTTGAAATCGATATTTCAATTTTAGAAGGTATTTTACTTTAACATTTCGGTACATTTTCAAAATTTAGAAAAATGGCGTCAACAATTTTGACGAAATTTTGGTGTTGGATAGACTAAAAGACGTTTGAAAGAATGGCGCAGGTCTAATGTAGGTTAAAAAGGGATTTTTCAAAAATTGAAAAAATCAATTTTTTATTTATCTTCTTATAACTAGAATATTAAAGATAGAGATTTTACCCTTAATAAAACCTGTTCCTTATAGATATATTTTGAAATAAAGTCATGCACAATTTTTCAAAAATTTAAGTGAAAAACTTAGCTGTTTTGCACAAGAATCCGCGTTTCGTGTACGGCGTGTTAAAATGTATTTTTATACCAAAATAAAGATTTTGAAAAATTTATAAATTTCTCACTGGAAAATTAACTGAAATTTATTGATACATACATATTGAAACAATATATTACATCGATATTAAATAAAGTTGAGAACGATATCCACCTCGAATGACTGTCAGTGCCGATGAACTGCTTTTTTATGTAAAGTACATATTTGTGAGAATCAAAACTATTGCTGGATATGCGTCTCTTTACAAACACGTGAAAAAAGTGAGTATTTTTCAAATTTAATAGGTACCAACTTAAAAATTTAACGACACAAATTTTCCGTTTGTCGCGAGAATTTTTCCAACCCCACGGAATTCATGGCAAATCCCCAAACATTAATTCTTCGCCACATTTCCGAGAATCTTCGTTCCGGGGAAGAGCGAGCTTCTGTCAGAGCGAAGTTTGTGAGCGAGAACGCAGGGCCTGGAGAAACTTCCTCCTGGGGCGCGAATGAAATGAGGGCGCGTTAAAAGTTAACCGCGCGGCGCGGCGCGGCGACGCACGCTGGCGACCAATTCCGAAGGCGCCTCCGGGGACGCCCTCCGCCCTCGCACTTGCCCTTTCCCAGGCACGTCACTTGTCCCAGCCCTCCCCTCCCCTTCCCCTCCCGCGTGCAGGCGATTCCGCGCGAGAGTAATCTTATTAACCCGGCGACAAAGGGCGTAGGAGGGCGTGGCTCTCTGAGGGCGTCTAACCACTGGCCCAGATGCAGACCCTATTTGAATGCCCCCTCCTTCCCTGTTTTTGGATGGTCCTTCTGGGAGTCTGAGGAGCTGAAAGTATTTGTTGTTCTGTCCCAAATGTGGTAAAGTAACTCATTGGGTGTGGAGAGCTCCTATCCTTAAATTCAGAAACTTCGATGAATACAATGTATTTTTATATACAAGATACAGTTGAATATACAACAGATAAGGGAAAACAATATATTAATACAGCTTTGCGTAAAACATTCCTTGTAATCTAATAATATAAGAGCATTAGTTATATTTCGCACATGCTTTAAATTCATTTAAAATGTGAATCAACACTATGTGTCCTAAAATCGGAGTGCAATTTTTAGTTTATTTTTTTTCGTTTGCATAAAAAATTTCAATTTTTCAACGCAACACACCTTAAAACTAATGTAATTGGAAGAGGGACTTCTCACAATCCACCGGCTCAAATGCATTGGATTTAAACATCCTCTCTTCCGGTTGGGTCATCTCCTCTTCTTTTGGATAAGGTTTTTCTGTGGGTCTGAGCATTTCCATTAATTTTGTTTTTCTCTTTCAAATGTACCTAATCAGATTGACAATGGAGAATCTCATGGATACAAACATTTTTTGAAAGCAATGTTTCTTTCAATGTTTTCGCTTCAATTAGATTAAATAAAATGTTTACTAGTCCCACATATCTCGAATTTCGGTATTTAGTGTAAGTGCCTCATTTTTTCCATTTTTGTATGAAAATTTAAATGGGAATTCTGGTAAGTAAACTTATTGTAAAGTTACCGTAACATTATCAAAATTGGTGAAGAGGAGCTCTGACATTAACGAACCGAGTCTTACATGCAGCTATGCTACTCCCGCTGTGACTCAACAACCGATTGTACACACTTGTAACAGAAGGAATTTTTTATATTTAAAATCCTTCCTGTAAATTTTGCTAGTGATTAAATTCCACTGTATGCACAGACGTCAATTGCTATTAATGGACACAAATCAACAAAACATGTTCGAGACAGCAAATAAACAAAGCCATTATTGGTATGTGTTTAGAGCTTTGATTAACATAGTACAAATATAGTACACTTCGTTATTTTTATTTAATTCAAGAAGTATGTTTGTATCTGTTAGCAATTTATGTACGTTTTCGGGTTTTCTGAGACCGGTTACTTCCCAATCAAAGCAAGTATTGCGCACAAATATTCAACAAAAGAAATATATGTAATACACAATTATAGATTCTGAAGTTCTTTGATCCAATCAATCTCAATTAACAATTAACCGTATATTGCAAGTATTTGAACTGAATTTTAATTGAACAATTTATTACTTAATTTTAAACAGTATCCTGTTGTAACAAAAAAATATCAATTCATTTGATCTAACTTCGTCTTGAAATATGTATTTTGTTAATAAGTGGTGAGGTTCATATATTATTAAGTTTAATCTCTTTTCAAGCCATAAACTCCATTTGTAAAATAACAAGACCTTAATTTTTTGATGGATGATAAATTCTGAGGACCTAAGAAGTGGAATTTTGTGCCCCTCAACCATAGCTTTTTCTAAATATATTTATAATCCATTTCTGTATTGTGCAATAAAATGTATTAAAATACCGTTCAATATCTGAATCAGTTCGTTTGCACAATGCGTAACGATGATTTTTTAATGATTCAAATACTTCTTAAAATTATTACTTTCTATATTTTTCGTGGAATATAGAATTTAATTGTTCATACAATTAACAATTTTATGCAAAATGCAGCCAAAGAGTTTAAAAGCTTGGCACTATTGCTTTAACAAAATTTCAATATGCATCATGACTTGGCAATGCAATTTATATTATATTACTTCCTTTCTTTACTAATCATACATGCAGAATTACGCCTGGGTCTTTCTTCTCAATCGATTTCACGAATGAGCTGCAATGCATTTGCTACCGAAACATATGTTTTTATCATTAGTTTGGATTTCAAACTTTGACCTGCGTATTTCAAAGTTCTCAAAAGAAGTATTTCCTTCTGATTTCACATTTTGAAAATTACGAGCAAATCGAAAATATTCTGGTAATCTGTAAAATCTAATCTTGTGGTCAAACATACTCTGCAAACATTTCACTTATTACTTTTCTGCCCCGTAGCAACTCAATGTCTCCGGGTTACCTTCCTTCTGACGTAGACATAGGCTGTCAGTGAGGTTTTATTAAAAAATATATATATCTTAAGTATTCCATACGTCAAAACCTACTCTGTTGCTTCATTTGTACGTCGATTTGTTCATCGTAGCGAATTAGATGTTCGGAGCTGTGAAGTAGCTATCATGCCAGCCATTCTTAATGAAAACACCCACACCTTGTTGAGGATTCAAAAATACATCTTCCGTTTATTGGGTACTGATTAAACCGGCTACGCTACTGAGGAAGGACATAATTACTCAAGTTTAAATTGCTAAAGTTCCCTCTGTACAGAAATTCAACAATAAATCAGTCTTTCAGTTGCATATAATCACTATCTCAATAGTGTATTTTATTGTCCACACTCCTCCCTATTTTAGTGCTGGTCATTGAAATAGTGTCTGAAATTAAATCAAAAGCATATTGGTGCGTTAAAATATCCAAAGTTATAAGTCAGTGCAGTTATGATGAAAGGGTTGAGAAAAGTGTAGAGTAGAAATGTGACTAAAATTTGGCAGTTATCGGTAGAGGTGGTGTGTAGTTTTGCAGTTAAGTACGTATGGAGTCAAGTTTATACGCGGTTATATATTAATGTATTGGAGATTGATGTATAAATGGCTGGTAAATCCAACTACATTCCCGAAAGGGGTAAATTGTAAATAAAACAGAAAAATAACGAGTTGTTGCGCACCGCGGACTGGCGCAGAAGTAACAGCAGCTTCAAATAAATGAAAGTGGGCGCGGAAGTAGTTGAGCCTCGCGGCGCCGCGCGTCACTCGATCAGCATTAGGCCACGGCTCTTCTGCATCCCCTCCTCTTCCCCTCCCCCTCCCCCTCTTCGTCCTCCCGAGCAGGGAACCCTTGGCCGCCGCGGCGCCGCCACTGGTGGGCCTCCCCCTCCCCCCCCCCCGGCGCGCGCCCCTGGCGGAGGAACCGCAGAGGTGGAGAGGAGGCGGCTGGATGCGGGGCAAGGAGAGGGAGGGTAGGAATGGGGACGCAATAAAAGTAGAATATGAAAGCAACTTCAATATCTATACCGAGAGAGAGGGCTCAGGGCACTGCAGTCCCTCTGACCGGGATGTCCTAGGTTCGAGTACCGACGGTGGAAGGATTTTCGACACTAGCTTGTCAGCTAGGTCGGATTCAGTCGCTGTCTGGAGGAGAATTCTAGCCGGCGGCCGCTCTGATCGGTAGCTTTCCGTGGTTTCTTCGATCAACACCAGGCGAATCCCGGAGCAGTACCCCAAAAACGGGCAACAGACCGCTAGCGATGTTAACTTCCTCTTCCTTGTCCTATCCTTCCCCTCTTCACACACACACACACACACACACACACACACTAACACGCACTACACTACCACACATGTCGTCAGAGGCCAAGAGCAAGTCCCGGCTGGGACGGTGCCCCTCTGTTGAGAGATACCTGGTTAGGAAAAATCCCGCTAGCCGACGCTAGGTTGGTGCCAGATCTCGCTGTACAGTGGGAAAAGATCACAGCCACCTCCCGAGCAAAAATCATCCATTACACTTACATGACTAATATCCCTGATAGTCGACGTGCCAGGAATCTTTAAAACAATCAATCAATATCTAGCGCGGTTTCTTGACGTCGAGGAATGTCTTTGTTCAAATAATTGTTCTCCACGTTCTCGCGGCAGTAAGCCGATTTCGTCACGAAGAGCACGGTGAAGGATAACAACCAAGAATTTAATTCATAAAACTTTAACAAATAGTTTTTATTACACGGGGCGAATATTTTTACCAATAAAGGATAAGAACCATTCTTGCCGCATGCGCTCGTTACTACTTGCATTAACAATTCAATTTAATATGTTGATGAGTTAGGGTATAGATCCCAGAGCTCAACAAACAATGGTAAGAAGGAATGGTAAGAATTATGCAGATCGAGACTAGATGGAGATGCAGACAGGCAAAACGGGATAAACAAGCAGCAACCCTATTGCAAGGAAGCATGCGCAGAGTACATGCGCACGAAGAAATGTTGAAGGGAAAGGAAAAGTCAGAGACGAGAGACACTGTCGAAGAAGAGCAATACAAAACACTGAAAGATAGAGAATATTTGGAAGCGAAACAAAACCGCAGTTGAGACATACGTAAAACCCTTGGGAGGAGAGTGAAGGTAAAAAGGAACAAAAGAAGAGACGAGAAGAGAAGTTGTTCGAATCACTTCTGCACCAGATCGAGCATTTTACGAGACGGAGAACGGGGAGAGGAAAGTATTTTACCAAGCTCTTTGAAATAAAACGAATCGAGGTGGAATGTGAAGCTATGAGGGTACTACCAAAGTGCACAGCAGGAACAAAACAGAAAGGAGACGGTGAAATAATATGCAGAATACTAGACTGAACAGGGTGATATTGAGAAGTCATATCGAAAAAGAGAGTATATTTTAAAGGACACCAACTAAAATTGTTTCAGTTCGGGCTGAAGTTATGACGACGTTGGAGAAAGTACGAGAGACACTTGTAGTGACCTAAGGCAGTGGAGAACTGAGCGAAACCGTTTGTCAGGGTCGAAGAAGAAGAGGCAGGGGCCCCGAGCGGAGAAGCGGAACAGAGAGGGGGAGAGAGGACGGCGTAGGGTTGCGCGCGAGCGCAGCGGGGAGAGAGCGGGGGCGACTGGGGCTGATTGCATCACAGATGCCTCTCGTGCCGCCAGCACTCACCGTCTGAGTGCAAAATGTTGCCAGCACTGATGCGCGGGAGAGGGCGTCGTTATGGCGAGGGGTTGGCGAAGCTGCGGGCGCGGTGTCCGCCGACGGCCCGCCCCGCCCCGCCCCGCCCCGCCCCGCCCCGCCCCGCCCCGCCTCTCCCCGCCCCGCCCGAGAGGCCACTCGAGGACTGGGGTTGTTGGCCGTGTTTTTTGTAAAAGCCACTGTAACTTATCACCTGACTCTGTCCATCTGGCACTCTGTATACGAGATGCAGCATTACCACTTGCCATGATTAAAAAGGACTCTGAATGGTGTAACACGACGTTGTCGGCTCTTTGAGTGAATTTTTCTTTTTGATAAAATTGTTCTGCGCGGTTAGTTAAGTTTGAAGAGTAAGTAAAAATAATTTATGGAATTCATTAAACTCACTTAGGCAATAAAAATATTAGTTTTCATCCCTTACCCTTCATTAAATCATCATTATTAAGTGCAGTGAAAACAATAGTTATATAAACGTAAAAATAAAACATTGAACTTTGTAAGTTTCAATTAATGTAAAGTCTAATTCATGCCCCATAAATAGACAAAAGAAGAACTTTACGTATAAACGACACAAAAGATACATGACTGATAACAAATTACATAAATTTAAAAAACAGTAAAATAAACCTAAAGGACTGTAATTGAACCAAATAAATTTATATATTGCTTACAGCAAATTTTTAAGCGAAGGTTTTTTCAAAATGCGGAATTCGTATTTTACGTTTCTATTGTCGCGTTGCATAGTACTGCCTTCTGTTGCGACAAGTTACAGTGTGCCGAAGTTACAAAACACTCGCCAATCATCTTGTGAACGACTTCATTCTTGCACTTTCAGCTCACTCTCAGAAAAAGAAGTAATTTTCCTCAATATTACTCGACGACTCCAGAAGAGGTTTTTAGGGACTTAAAGAAACATCGAACCAACCCAAGCGCGTAGAGTTTCGTTTTAACTAACGCTTGCTTAAGTCTTCAATTTTATTAGCATCGTCGGAACTCGCGTAGCAAACTTCACACTCAACTGTGTTCTGATTCAATTTGGTGCATCTTCAGAGAAAGCTACGTTCAACTTGGCAACGACGTCAAGGAAACTGGGTCTTCTTCTTCGCAACCAACAGAAATTCTCGAAGAGGGAATTTCGCCTTTTCACATACCCTATTATTCCTTTTCCAAATTGACAGTTTCTAAAACGTAAAAATGTGAACTGATATCTACATTGACAAATGTAAAGTGAGAATGTGTTTATATCTAAATGCCAATATGAATAGTTATTTTTATTGTATTAGTACTTCCATATGCTCAAAAAAAATTGAGGCAAAACGTGAGATGTTTTATTTATTTATTTAACGTCAAAAAAGTTAAAACTGTGGATGACGTGCCATTGGGAAAAAGTACAATGTACGTACTTTTCGTGATCCCTGGGATATACGCTCTGGCTTTATAATGATTAAGTTATGAATACATGTAGCAACGTGCATTTTAGCCAGATTTGATAATAGAAAAATATTCACAAATATGTCCTAAAAACTATTTGCACCGTCGTTGCACCCTTCTCTATTTGTTCCTATTTGTTGTCAATATATTTCTTCGCTGTGTATTAAATTTTTTTTACGTGAATCAGAAATTAAAGCAAATTTTGAAAAATGACATATTCATCACTATAATGTAACTACATTTACTAATAATTAATTGAAGTAGTATTGTGATTAAATATCTGGGGAGAGGCGATACCTTTAAAACACTTTATTTCTTTTTCTCGTTTCAGTAAAAAATAGTTGTATATTTCTTTTATAAAATATCTGCATGTCTATAACTTCACAAAGATACATTTCACGGCTGTAGGTCAAATAATTCTTAATTTGAATCTACACTTCATTTTAAGAACATACAATCTAAAATGTTTAATGCTAACAACAATCAAGAATAACGTAACTAACGAATACGTTATATCGTTTAGGAAGAGCCCCAAAATAACGCAACTTCTCTCTCATGCACATTACCCCTCTTTCCTTCCTTACGCTTACCATACCTCACAGACTTGTTCTTTGACCATGAGCTTAGACCGAGCGACCTACAGGGGTATACTATTTCAAAGCTTCACACCATAACACCGAAATCCGTGGGCATATGTGTATTTTCTAGTATATCCATTTCAATAAACAAGCCAGAAAACGAACAAAATTTAATATTTTCTGAATTGTGCTTTTTGTAAACTTATTTTTAAGCAGAGCTAATATCTTAACATACAAGTCCTAATTATGTGATTATTTTCAGAAATTCCATAACTTAAATTTTTTGTTCAATCTTGCGATTAAATTATTTCATCAGATCGCCGGAGACACTCCATGTGGAACTAGTGTAAATTATATGAAGATTTCTGTTCAAAATATCATCGACAAGCAACCGACTGATCGATTGACCCACTCTTTAACTTATTATTCGGCTGGCAGTGAATTCGGCCACAAATCACAGGTCTTGCTGATTCACATGCTTCTGCACTTGTTAAGCTTCGCAAGACTCATTTAAAGCATAATGTTATTCTTCAAACATTTATTCATAGCGAAAAACTCGATATATTAAATACAAATTTTGTTCAAAGTAATGAATTTTCACAAATTAAAATTATTAATCAGCTTTGTTATGAAATGTTAGTACAATATTATTTTAGTGGCGTTATCCAAGGAAACGGCTACGTCATGTTCAGCTTGTACTCTCGAACTTGTATACGGTTGATGCTCATCGTAAACTTTTACCAGTTTCGAAAATACGCGTGAAAAAAATTTAAACCCGAATCCCGAAATTGGTGAAAAATTTGGAAAAAAACTTAATATCGTATTTTCTCTCCAAAATCAAGTATGCGAGCACAACTCTCGATAAGAAATTCAATAGTGCAATGCAGACGTCAATCCCACTATTAGTTTCGGAATTACGCGTAAAATCAAATTAAGCCCAGATCCCGAAATTTGGAGAAAAACTTGGAAAAAAACATATTTCGTATTTTTTTCTGATTTCGCTTATGAGACTACAACACGACAAGAAATTCAATGACCAAACAAGACTTCAATCCGACGATTAGTTTCGGAAATACGCCTGAAACAAAAATGAACCCGAATTCCGAAATTGGTGAATAAATTGAAAAAAAAAATTAATATCGTATCTTCTCTCCAAAATCACGTATGCGAGCACAACTCTCGATAAAAAATTAAATAGTGCAATGCAGACGTCAATCCCACTATTAGTTTGAGAATTACGCGTTAAATTATTTAAACCCAAATCCCGAAAATTGAAGAAAAACTTGCAAAAAACATTTTATCGTACTTTCTTTATAAAATCATGTATGTGAGTAGAGCTCACTACGAGAAATTCAAAGGAAATTAGGACAAAAGTCAAATTCGTAGTTGTTTTCTGAACTCACGTCTGCGAGTAGAACATTCGACAAATAATTCAATGGAGCAAACCAGAATTTCAATCCGACTATTAGTTCCGGAGATACGCGTGAAAAAAGTTGTGCCCACATTCAGACATTTAGTGAAAAAATAGAAAAAAATCTAAATTCGTCGCTTCTCTCTTATATCACGTACGTGAGTACATCTCACTACGGGAAATTCAGTAAAGCGAACCACACTTCAATCCGAGTATTAGTTAAGGAGTTACGCGTGAAAAAAGTTGTGCCAAAATTCAGAAATTCAGTGCAAAAATTGGAAAAAAAATGAAATCATCCCTTCTCTCTGAAATCTCGTATGTAAGTACATCTCACTACAGGAAATTCAGTAGAGCAAACCGAGCTTCAATCCGACTATTAGTTTAGGAGATACGCGTGAAACAAGGTTGTGCCGAAATTGAGAAATTTGGTGCAAAAATTAGAAGAAAAAAAACTGAAATCATCCCTTCTCTCTGAAATCCCGTATGTAACTACATCTCACTACAGGAAATTCAGTAGAGGAAACCATATTTCAATCCGACTTAGGTTAGGAGATACGCGTGAAACAAAGTTGTGCCCACAATTCAAAAATTTAGTGCAAAAATAGGGGAAAAAAACTAAAATCATAGCTTCTCTCTGAAATCACGTATGTGAGTACTTCTCACTACGGGAAATTAAATAAAGAAAAACCATACATCGATCCGACTATCTGTTTAGGAGATACGCGTGAAACAAAGTTGAGCCGAAATTCAGAAATTTAGTGCAAAAATAGAAAAAAAAACAAAAATTGTCGCTTCTCTCTGAAATCACGTATGTGAGTACTTCTCACTACGGGAAATTCAGTAAAGCAAACCATACTTCGATCCGACTATTATTTTAAGAGATACGCGTGAAACAAAGTTTTGCCGAAATTCAGAAATTTGTGCAAAAATTGAAAAGAAAAACGAAAATCATTGCTTCTCTCTGACATCACGTATGTGAGTACTTCTCACTACGGGAAATTCAGTAAAGCAAACCATACTTCAATCCGACTATTAGTTTAGGAGATACGCGTGAAACAATGTTGTGCCGAAATTCAGAAATTTAGTGCAAAAATAGGAAAAAAGTAAATCATCGCTTCTCTCTTAAATCACGTACGTGAGTACTTCTCACTACGGGAAATTCAGTAAAGCAAACCATACTTCAATCCGACTATTAGTTTACGAGTTACGCGTGAAACAATATTGTGCCGAAATTCAAAAATTTAGTGAAAAAATAGGAAAAAAACTAAAATCATCGCTTCTCTCTGAAATCACGTATGTGAGTACTTCTTACTACGGGAAATTCAGTAAAGCAAACCATACTTCGATCCGACTATTAGTTTAGGAGATACGCGTGAAACAAAGTTGTGCCGAAATTCAGAAATTTAGTGCAAAAATAGGAAAAAAGTAAATCATCGCTTCTCTCTTAAATCACGTACGTGAGTACTTCTCACTCTGGGAAATTCAGTAAAGCAAACCATACTTCGATCCGACTATTAGTTTAGGAGATACGCGTGAAACAATGTTGTGCCGAAATTCAGAAATTTAGTGCAAAAATAGGAAAAAAGTAAATCATCGCTTCTCTCTTAAATCACGTACGTGAGTACTTCTCACTACGGGAAATTCAGTAAAGCAAACCATACTTCAATCCGACTATTAGTTTAGGAGATACGCGTGAAACAAAGTTGTGCCGAAATTCAGAAATTTAGTGCAAAAATAGGAAAAAAGTAAATCATCGCTTCTCTCTGAAATCACGTATGTATGTACTTTTTACTACGAGAAATTCAGTAAAGCAAACCATACTTCGATCCAACTATTAGTTCAGGAGATACGCGTGAAACAAAGTTGTGCCGAACTTCAGAAATTTAGTGCAAAAATAGGAAAAAAGTAAATCATCGCTTCTCTCTTAAATCACGTACGTGAGTACTTCTCACTACGGGAAATTCAGTAAAGCAAACCATACTTCGATCCGACTATTAGTTTAGGAGATACGCGTGATACAAAGTTGTGCCGAAATTCAGAAATTTAGTGAAAAAATAGGAAAAAAACTTAAATCGTCGAATCTCTCTGAAATCACGTATGTGAGTACAGCTCACTACGAGAAATTCAGTGGAGCAAAGCAGACGTCAATCCGACTATTAATTACGGAATTACGCGTGAAATCAAATTAAGCCCGAATCCTGAAATTTTTGGAGAAACTTGGAAAATACTTCGTTTAGTAGTTTCTTTCTGGATTCATGTTTGTGAGTACAATTTGCGACGAGAAATTCAATGGAGCAAACCAATATTCAATCCGACAATTAGTTTCGGCAAATCGGCAACTATTCGTGAAACAATATTGAACCTGAATTCGGAAATTGGTGAAAAGTTTGGAAAAACTGAATTTTGTAGCTTCCCTCTGAAATCACGAATGTGAGCACAACTTTCGACGAGAAATTCAATGGTGCAAAGCGGATGTCAATCCGACTTTTAGTTTTAGAATTACGCGTGAAATCAAATTAAGCCAAAAATTACTCAAAACACAATGAAAATTTTGCGATGATGCAGGTCATTTACTGAAATATCGCAATTTCAAACCGTCTTAATAATTATACCTTGAATTTTCATAATTTTTCTCTTATGTTTAGACTAATATGTTTAATGTTGATTATTCAGTGGCTCACAAAACCTTCCAAGATATTTATAGGCCTACATGAAAGACTAGAACCAACAACAATGTCCATGTGTCGGCACTCGAACACGCGACCCTTCCAACTCAGGCGCTAAGTTGGAATACGCTCTTTCCACCTCGGCCATCCTAGTCGGCTAAATATATTCAAGTCGAATCCGTGATTTCTAAGAATCCATCTCCTTTAACATGCAATCGGTATTTTCGTTTAGTTTTAACAGTTTACTTCATTCCTAACTTAACGGAGTGGCCTGACGACAGCAATGAAATATCGTCGTAGTTTGAGGACAATTGGAGAGTTCTCAGACGAAGTAGATGCCACATCGACCCAAAAGTTTTTCAAAGTTTCCGCTAATGGAAATTCACTTTTCCTGTTTCATGAGTACTTTACTCGACCACGCAGCATCACTTGTTTTGTTTCTTCGGAAACGTCCGTTATGTGTCACAGCTTCGCGATAACGTAAATTCATTTATGTAAGTTGTTAATGGATGTGTCTAATACACTGCAGGATTTTAATGTCGCGGGGTTGAATATAACGAGGTTGTGTTCATTAAATTTACATTGCTGCCTACAGTTTGGCAAACTCAATTTCTTTTTTTCCCATACTAGGTCTACCAACAACGCATTACCAATAAACCAATATAATATTACTGCATCAATATAATTTTTGAAACATCTAAAACTTTAAAATTATTAACCAAATGTATTTCTATGACATGTAGATTTGGAATCTAAATAATTATTATAGTGAAGTAGTTTTCCGAATTCTAATCTGGATCAACTGAAATTCAGAATATGAACCTTGTTCATCTCTCATCTCACATTCACGTTCTTATTAAATAATTTCCCACGTTGCACTGTGTTTCTCAGAACACAGTAAAGAGACAACGGAATATTTTTTTCTGAAAGACAAATCCAGACTGGCATTTCCTGTTGATGCTGATTCCATGTACTTAATTTGTCACTGTAAATAATTTGTCACTACCTCCAAATTTACGTGTCTTTTAAACAACTTACTGTATTATTGCTAGGTTCTCTTCTCGTCTCTTGGAGTTGTTACACATAATAGGTTTCTACCATCCCAACAACTTATACGTCTTGATTTGAGCTTAATTCCTCCTATTCTGCAACATTGCCTCCTTTATTGGGATATTATCTGCTACCGGCTCAATTGACCCTGTGTTGTTTTCGGCCTGTCCTCTCCGCATTGCCCAAACCCGTGCCGTCTCGTCCTGCAACGCCAGCCAACAATGCAAACACCGCGAAAATCGCGTTTTCAGTAACACGAATTGCGGTGTGTACCCAAGAGGTTACATTTTGAGTGCGCGAAACACCTGTCTTATTTCATCTTCTGAAAAGAGTACATTCTAACTCCCAGAGTACTCGTTCGTGTAGTTTAATACAAATTGATAATAGGAGTGAAAAAGGAAAATTTTTTGTAACGGTTCCGACATGAGACCTTTTTTTTTGGACAGTCTTTTGGATTTCCATTTTATTTTCATTCAAGTATACAAATCACTCAATGATATTATATGCGCACACCTTTTTGTGCCTTCTTTTTGCTCTAAGCGAGAGGAGTGGGGGTTGGTTATTTCGTCATCAAAACTAGAATATCAGATGCATTATTGGTTTTTACATGCAAAATAGTTTATTACACGAGAGCGAAATTTCTGGATATTAGATGTGTGCAGTAACACTCGTTGCTCCCATTTATTCTTAATTTAACTAATTGCTAGTAAAGGAATGGGGATAAATATTTCTGGGCTCAAGAAAACGCGCATATAGTATATAAACGTCGGTTGTATGCTGATGCAGTGATATTATTTTTCTTCGTAGTATTCACAAATCTATATGAAAACTTGAGAATCGTGACACTTTCAGCACTAATACTAACAATTTGGCTTTTGGCACGCTGTGCTTGCTCTGAGAGGACCGCTTTTACTAGAGAATAGTTATAAAGGATTTGTGATAAACGTATACCCGTTCTTCTGTTTTTATATATTAAAATAAATTGCGGTACAGTGAAGGACATTTTACAAGTGTAAATTATATTTTGTATCCTACACAGCCCGCCAGTATTGTGATTAGTTAAGTACCAAGGGAGGCTGACTGCACTTCAGAAACTGTACTTAGAGAAACCACTTAAACATAATTTGAAAGGCATTGTGCCTCCTTTACAGCTACCCTTCGCCTGCGTAACACGACAGCTAGACTGTGTCATCGTTATCCGGCTGTGAATAGGGAAGGCGGCTATTGATCGCGTTGCAAAGGCCGGGGCGGAGGAGCCCCGGAAGCCGCGTGGACTAGCGAGAGCTTTGAGGCGCTCTTGACACCGCCGACTGCAAGACGATCGAGATGCGAAAGGATAAAGGCTCAAACGAATGAGAAGGACCAAACACTACTTCAAGGAAGCAAAGGAAGAACTGGACTTATTCACCAGAATAAATTAATCCATCATATTCTACGAAATGTTTAATTGGCTTCTGCTCTTCTCAACAAAGAAGGGTTTCACCTGTTAAGTTTAACAAAAAGAAGTAATTTAGCGCAGGATATTCCATTATTCTTCTTATCTTCTTCTTATTTTGTTCACGAACGTTTTTTTTAGAAATTCTTGGTTCTGACATTATTTCCATGTAGTGTTTTATGGTTTCTCTATAATGAAAAAAACTTACGTCTGTTGCCTTATATGAAACGAATTAAGGTTATATTTGCATTTTTCCCAACATCTTTAATTTTTTTCAAGTATATTCCGTTTCATTTCCGTCCCTGCTCTTCACATATCTTACTTCTGCAATTATAATTTTGTTTATTAGTTTCTCAATAAACTCCGAATATCATATCCAGTTGTTTTCCTATTAAGTTATTCCTGCCCGTCAACAAGGTAAAAAGTCTCATGAAAAAATACACGGAAATATTAATTGGCTGGTGAAATCGATTGTTTTTGTGTCACCTCTATGGGAATGAATGCCATGTATACTGCTGCTTTTAGTTTTTATTAAGGCTTTATCAATAATATGTATATAATATAACTATTACCACAATTTTTGCCTAAAATTTCTTGACCTAAAGCCTTTCATACCAGGCATCGAACATCGTGACTGTTTTTTGACTAACACTCAACATAAATTAGTTTATTTGTAAATGTTCAGTTGATATTTTATATTTATTCAAATCCGTTTACCTCACAATAGTTTTATTTGTTGATAAAGTATGTACGAAAGCAAATTCGGTCTTTTGATCAATTTCCATCAAACTATTTCAACAAGGTACATCACGTAATGTGTTTCCTTTTTTCGACCATAAATGAAAACTAATGAAGATGAGCAAAATTACTTTATTGGGCAGAAACGGAATTTTTATTTTGTGTGTGTGTGTGTGTGTTTATGAAAAGATGTCTTTCTGTTGTAAAAATTGTAGGATACGTTACCTGCCGACCTATGCATTTTGTACACTTAAAAATGTAAGCGTTACAAAAGCTGTTTAATGCGCATAGTTTAATCTCGCATTATGTCAATTTTCGTCATACTAGGAATATGATCAAAAGTGCCCAGTGTGTGTGCGTGCGTGCGTGTGTGAAAGAGAGGAAGGTGGGAGTATATCTCTGCAAATGTGCTTGAAAAGTATATTTACCTAGCTCTATGCACGCGTGCGCGCGTGTGTTGGCAGGCGGGAGGCGGGCGCCGCGCTGCCGCGCTCCTCCTCCATCGACAGCGTGGTGGAGGCGGTGTGGGGGGCGGGGGCGGGGGCGCCGGCGCCGGCGGCGGGGTCCGGGGCGGGGACCCCCGCGCACACGCCGCTCGCCGCGCCCGCCGCCGCCTCGGGCTGGCCCTACGCGGGGGCGCCGCGGCGCGCGCCGTCGCCGTCGCCGCTGCCGCAGCGGCCCGAGCGGCCCCTGTCGCTCGTCTCGCCGTCCGTGGGGCGGCGCCTCAAGGGACAGCGCGCCGTCGTCGGTGAGTGCGCGCCGAGCCTGCCTCTTGGCTTTTGCCCCTCCACAGCGGTCGCTGCTTCAAGGCTCGGATTCCGATGACCTAAAAATTCTTTGAATATTACCTGTAAAACGACTTTAAAGTATGGGAGAAATGTATAAAACGTCTTAAAATAAGAAAAAAGTCCAAATTTTTAAAAAACTCACAAAATGTGTATGAAAATGTTTATTTATTCAATGAATTTTTACAATTTTTAATAAAATATAATTATATCAAATTAAACTTGATATAAAGTCTTTATTGTAGGAGAAAATGTAATTCCGATCTTCCAACCGCAACGATGTTACCTAATATTCGTGTAATTTTAAAGATTTCAAAAAGGAGACTCTACTGCAGTAGTGCATTTTTTCATGAACTGATGATACAATACAATCTTGGTCATGAACTGCTGAAACTTTAAAAACACGAAAAGAAAACAAAATGTGTAAAAGTGACAGAAATGAAGCACAGGTAAAAAAATTACCTAAAATTGAAAATTTCCAAAGAATTACAAAAAATGACCCAATAACTATACATTTCTATCACATACATAACATATAAACATTCATTTATAAGTTAGCTACGTCCAGAATCTATCAATGAAAATATGTCATGTCATCGGAATCCTCGGTAATGATTATACTGTGTTGATATCGTAAATAGAAACGTTGACCGAAAAATCAGTATTTTTGGTTGGGGTGCCTAGAGGCTTTTTGTCACTCCCATTGTATAATTCTTGTCACTGATGGCTTCAACCCTTTGCATAATGATATTTGTTACGGTCAGATTTTACTATGATACAGCTTCTTGACAAATGGTAGAGAAGTTTACAAACTAAGTGTTGACCATGAATCATTGAGAATCGCTCTAGCACACGTTTCGTTCGAGTGCGTAGACTAAAACTGCATTTAATATTATATTATGCCCGTCAGTTTTAATTTATTTTATTAGTAGTATTTTTATGTGGAATATTATTTAAAATTGGATGCTGATTTCACTTCGATCCTATTTTACTGGCGCAGTAGTAAACCAAGGACACCTGTGGCAACGCATGGTATGGTAGGGAGCCGTCATCTAGGTGGCCTTGGTTGAATTCTGTATGTCAACTGCCGCGAAACGATTTAATGTATAAGTTTAACTTGCAAAAGTTACCAGGTCGTAGATAAAGTACCGTATGAATCTGGATGGAATGAATTTTAATACACGAGTGTGATATAACGATGAGAGTGAGGATCGAGGGAGTATTGTAAACTTCACACGATTGTATTAATATATATATATATCATTACATCGTCGTTTCGTAGTGAACTATCAGACCTGAGTCCCAGAGTTTCGAATGCGATCGATTCATACTGTACACATGTATATAATTATTATGATGTATTTATATTTTGAATAGAAATATCGGGAGTGAACAAACCTTTTCATGACAGACTCAAATCGACGATTCAAGGTTGTTAAACTCATTTTATGTAAAGGTCAGACACACACGTTTGCTGGCTGAGAAAAACTGTTTCACAGCACAGATTTCAAATATCTTTACTTAGTGAGATAAATATCAACGATACTTTGATGTTTATGTACTCTACACATCTCTCCATTGAACTTTGTCGCCGGAATTGAATGTGGAACGAAATATTTCATTTTGTAAGCAGATAATACAATGCATATTTTTTCTATAGCCGGACTTAAACAACGTAATGATATGTAAATTTATAGACTCGCATATGAAATTAATATAATAGTCCTAACATTAGGTACTTGATCTATTGTTTGAAGACGGTCTAATTGACGAAAATACTGTATTGTAAGAAATAAAATATTTATATTATATAAATAGTTGATTCTTTAATCAAATAATTGAATATCCAAGAAAAGAATTCTATCTCCAATCATGTAACGTGTTAGTATGGTACGGAACATAGAAGGGAAAAATATCTCTCAAGAAACTGTGAACATCCAATGACAAACTTAGTTATAATTAATGGCAGAACTAAATAAATCGAAGGTGACGTGATGAATTGGTGTACTTTTAAATCGGAATGACATCGATTCTGAAGAGAACGTATGTGAGAACAAAATTAGACTCCGCTGTGTGGGTGTGAGTACGATATTAGATTTCGTAGTGTATATTTGTTAGGGCGAAGTTTAATTTTGCGAAATACACATCAGAAAACTTTATTTTTCTATCAAAATCATGTAATATTAGTGATAAAATAGTACGTTTGGAAAACACGATGTGCAAGTTATGATTTATGAATGTGCATCTCAGACATTAGTGCGAACATTTGAAAAGTAAAATTGTAAATAGTAGTTATTAATTTATTAAAAGTTTAAATAATTTCGTTGCAGATAAGGATTATAGATATGTGTGTCGTGAACGACAGTAGTTGATAGTTTGTCACTTGGGAAACATTACAAAACGGTTTTGTTTTTAGCGTTCTGAGTTTACTAATAACAGAAATGGTAAGAATTTTATTGTGGGTAAACGCTTTTTAGACACGTTGATATATTTTCAGGAGAGTAGTGTTATTTTCAAATACAATATTATTACACTACCATTTTGTTATAGATACGTAATGCCTAATCAGACCACCTGCGGTCCCCTTGAGTGACGTCTCATTACAACGCCCTGTTCAACATTAGCGACGTTCAATTCTCCGAGCGCTGACTTGCTCAGAAATAGACTTGCAACTTGCACGAGACTCGCAATAGAGAAATTAATATTTTAACGTTTTAATGTAATTTCGAAATCTTGAATATTAACTTTCAGGATAACATTGTAGAGCCAATCAATTTGACACAGGCTCCATTTCAACGACTTTTAAGGAAGATTTAATGGAGAAGATTTTGACTTAGTTATACTGTCGTAAAACTTAGTTATATTGTCGAACAGCGCAAAGCAAACTGAAGTGATAATTTGTAGTTAGTAGCGTAGTAATGTAGAGTTACTTCTGTTATTGTTATTACTGTATTTATTCTTATCATATTATTATTATTACTATTATTATTGTGTTAAACTAATTTAAAATTATATTTTATTAATATTCCTAATTGTAATATGTAAATTGTAGTATTCTGCCACCAGGTTGAATAAACCTATCTGCAGAAATAATAAATCTATCTATCTATCTATCTTCTTTCTGATGTTGAAACTTCCCACAAGCAAAACTAATGATGCCATCGTAAGGCTGGCTAGCCCACAAAACCTTACAATTTACGTACACTAGAAAAATAGCCGTGCAATCGAATAAAACTGCATAAAACTATATTGTTTCTCTGTAGGAACAGAGTAAACTACACCTTCCCATCTGTGACTCACAGACACCTTACGATCCGCAATTCGAGACAACTGAGTAGACATTCCACGCATCTCGGTCTTCTGGGGAAGAACTCATAATTTATTGGCGGGTCCATTCAGAAGACTGTAAGATATGTCTCTAAAAACGTTTGTTTTTCGTTTTAAGCAATTAATACATTTCAAGTGTGAATTACCCTGCACTTACAGGAATGATAATTAGCTGATTCGATTCTACCCGGTAAGACTAATCGATTGATATAATTCTTACTCAGTCACCTCTAGGATTTTGGTGATTTCAATACATCTAAAACTGAATGAAGAAATATTGGCGAAACTCTGAATGACTAGACTCTTTCGGGTATTCACGTTAATATTTCCGACTTGATACATCAGATTGACGATATCACAGCCACACAAAATAGTGTTCATATCTGAGTATAAGACCATGCTTTCTGTATGGTTTGGGGTCGCTAAATCAGCATCCGATGTCCTTTAAACTTCATCACATCAGATATTTCGTATAACCTCAGACATTTTAAAAAAAAAACTGCCTGCTTGGAGAGAAGGCTAGTGATCTGGCGCCAACGACATAGGCAATTTGCGTTGTAAATTGTGCGTTGTAACTGTAACAACGTTATGAGTGTTGGCCCGTCAGGGGCTACCTCCTTTATCGATTATAGTTGTTCTGAATTAGTACTTAGTAATCTCATTATTTTGGTCAATTGTTTAAAGTATTTATCTATAATTAGTTGCTTGCTTAGTGTTATTTTCCATTTTGACATTATTAATGGCTCTATAGACGTAATATTCAATATAACATCTTCCTTTTAATCAATGTACTTCGTCAGTCCATAGCGTAATTGATTGCTGACTTCACAAACAGTTTTGTTCTAAATCTACAAAACTGAAGCAGTGTTGCAAATGTTTTAGTACAGTTTAATACGCGGAGAGTAAAAACTGTGTCACAATTTAATTGGCATCAAACATAGTTCTAGATACGGTAATAAATAAAAACTTTTAAATTAAACTTTGCACTATAATTGCTAGGACCTTCTGCTCTCTTTCTCTTTCTAATTTGTGTTATCTGCTATCCACTGTCTCTCGTTGCGAAAATGTTTACCACCAAACAGCGCCGAAAAAATTACTTCCGAAACGAACCAAGAACCTTTCCCGGAAAGTAAAATTCACAAAGCGCTCACTTTAAGTAGACCGACCAAAAAGAAAAGTTGGGAACTCGTCTCCGCTCAGTTGCCGAGATTCGCATTCGCGGAACGGAGTTGTGTCCAGGCTTACCACCACTGCGAACCAGCTTTCCTGCGCATGGCTTCTCACTTTTGTAATTTGAAGCAGAAACGTGTAGAACTCCAGAAATTCAGGAATGTTGAGATTGTTCAGAAATTTCGAAAATGTTAAGTAATGAATGTGAATAAAACTTTTAGTGTAACTACAACTCACATTATCTACGAAAAAATCTGCCTCGAAGTCCACATTACAGAGGTAGAATATTGTTTTGTGTGACATAATAAAAAGTACATCTCGCATGGTATACTGCATTAAATACATCATTATATACATCTGATATTGTTTACTGCATTAAAACGTCGCACTAATTCTTGAAGAGTCGAAGAAGGGAGTATTCTTCACTTCCGGCAATAGCCTTGTTCGTTTGAAAATGTCTACTATGTTTTCAAGTATAAATGTTATAATCATTTTTTATCTTCACTGTTGTTATCACCAACATTTAGAATCAATTAGTTAAGTTATTGTCTTAACATGTTGCTGTGCGAGTTGATCTCTCAATGGTCTCATAAAATTCCCACTAGTTTCATCAATAATTGTTTATTGTCGTGCGCTAGAACCTTCATGTTGCTTCATACATTTGAAGTCCATAACATTAAGTGTAAATTTCACACATCATCTTACTAAATAGTGCATATATACCGGTATAAAAATGCGATTCAAGTTGATAAATTTTAAAAAAATGTTTACTTACATATAAGTGAAATATACAATTTCAAAACAGACTCTTGCTGCAAAATTCCAATTTAATATCATTTTTTGTTTTGATGATGAGGAATAAACAAAAGTCACACGAATTAGGTCTAATGGACTACCGGAATAACGTTTTCCACCAAAACTTGTTGATGAAGATGTCTGTCAGTGGCGTCATAATGAAGCATTCAAGTTTCCAAAATATCCTACCTGACATGAAGTGAATGATCCTCTGAATGACCTCCTGATCCTCTCTGTGAAATGTTTCATAATTTCTTTTCTGAAAACACGGTTGACTTTCTTGACCTATTGGCATACTTTTTGAATGAATGATTTCCCTACTTCAACCAAAAATAAACGAGCACTGAAACGATTTTGTATTTGCTCACTTTAGCTCTCTTCGGCCAAAATTATATGGTCTTGATAAGAAATATTCATCAAATAACATTACAAGTTTTCGTTAGAAAAATTTGCAAATTCGCCCAGTTTAAAATATACTTTTAGAGCTTACCGTTGAACCAAATTTTGCTGCTTCTTTTGCGTAACACACAACAAAAAATACCACTTCTCAGACTCTCTTCTGTCGTATAGTAACCGCACACAAGTTAAAATTCTTACTGGATGTCTGGAAGTGACTGAAACATACGTTTTACAATGGGGAAGCTTGAGGTGTTGATGCATTGCTTCTAAGGCTGCCAATGTCGTTACTGTAATGCGACGCTTCGTAATACAAAGCATTTTCTAGAATAAACTAATAATTAAGCAACAAGCTTGAAATAATTTTAAAAAGACATCGTAAAGACGGCAAACGACTTAAGAAATAACAGACAATTGACTTTCGTAATGTCACTCATTCATTTTCATTGCAAGAGCAACCGCAAACAATACGTCAAACAGGAAGTTGTAGGGGAAAATTTACTGAGAGGTACTTGCAAGAACTACGTGTGTGTGTATGAGTGAGTGTACGCGCAAAACGCTTGAATTACGTACAGAAGCATTTCTCGAGTGCATCATGTATTCGTATTTCAAAATGAAATTGACGACGACCGCAGTAAGTAATGGGCAAATGAATTCACTTTTCCGTCATTTCCTCTTCGCAACGGAAGTTAACTATGTGGTTCGCCGAGGCAAATGACGCGCTCAAAAGAGAAACTATTACGTTGCGCGGAAAGGTTGCAAGTTGAAATGTGGACTAAGAGCTGAATGTGTTTTCCTATCGATGTCGTTGTAAACGGAAAGGTAAAATGGTATGCGCTTCACTGCGTTGTACAAAGTGCCACTGAGTAATTCATAATCCAGGTAAAGTCAAAGATAAGGTTTCTAGAAATTGCTCGCCTACGAATAAGAAGAATATGGATAAATAGAAAACAGAACAATAAAAGAGAGTCAATTGACGAGGAATAGAAAATATAAAAGATTACGACAAATAAAGAGATGATAATGACGATTTAATAAAGGAACAGAGATTAAGAAGTACTTTAAATCGCGGAGTGGAAAAGAAAAGGAAGAAGAAAAGGTGTTATAACAAGAAATAAAAGGAGAAATTCATTATGATGATTATTATGATAGTGAATATGATGAAAGGACGTAATCCATATATATATATATATATATATATATATATATATATATATATATATAATATGGAATGTGCGTATGTATGTCACGTGTAGACGCAAAAACTAATCAATGGATTTCGCTGAATTTTTGGATTCATTGGATTTTTTTATTCAAAACAAATCAATGGATTTCACACTATGTTATTTTTAGTAATGGAAGTGTTTAAAAAATAGTTTGAATTAAATGAGACATGTAGGGGCGTTGTTGATGATTTATGCGTTTATGACGACTCAAGCGCCCCTAAACTGGACGCAACTCGTCGCACAGTCAAGGACTAAGCGCGTCTTCACTGCATCTAAGTATTCTGATTCTACGTATGTGAAATATCGGCCGTAATTATTACTTGAATCTCGGAAAGTAAACCGTATTCCTCCAAGGTAGTGTCATAGAGAAAGCATGCCCAAATTTCAGGTAGAACGTTTTTACAATAGAATACTTGACAACCATGACCCAATCAGAATATAAAACAAACCTATCCTTGCAAGGTGTATCATTTATTAGAATATTTGCACAGCAAAGCGTAAAACATGTGTCCAGTAGCGTGTAATGAATAATACACTCCATTGGCGGAGCATTGCCGGATACACTAGTTACCGAATAAGACATGTTAGAGCCAAACGTGAAGATAAATTGAAAGAGGAAGTGCTGGCTGAATAAGAAAAAAATAGGAGATAGTAGAGTAGAGGGGATAACCGTTCACCTCCAGCGCCAGAGCGGAGACAAACGATCGATGCCGGCCGGAGACGGTCGCCGGAGGGGAGCCGGAGCAGGGGCCGAGGCTGGACGCGCCCTCGCAGCGAACCCAATCTCCTCCTCATATCCAGAAGAAAGAGCGAGAAAGCAGCCAGCGAGGCGAGCGCAACCCGAGGAGCCGGCGGCGCCCGCTGCGCTGCCCTTGATGGACCGGCGCCCCCCCCCCTCGCCGATGCGGGATGCGCGCCCAGAAATAATATAGCCAGAGTAATACGATTTATCATTGTTATTACTGGCATACAGGACATCCCTGACAGAGCTACGCGATTAACGCGTGTAATATTTTCATGATCAGCTTTTCAGCTGTATCCCTTAGAACGACAAAGTTGTTACTCTTAAAGTATGAATTATGAGGTGATAATAATATGAATTATGAGGTGATAATAATATGAATTATAAGGTTATTATTATTATTATTTAGGTTGCTTTTTAAACTTAGTCATATATCACTCTGTTTTAATTGTAGGGGAACTGTACGGACAACGCGAACACAAACATACATCGCCGAAGCGGAATTCGAACCCTCAACCTTTGGCCTTTCCGCCTTAGCGACCTCGGCTATCCAGGCTGGCAGAATTGGTGTGTGTATGTCCTCGGAAATGGCTATTCTAAATTAAATGAGAGTTTCACTGAAAGAGTATTTTCTCGAAAATAGTAGGCGTATTTTTAGCTCATATGATGTTCGCAACACCAGTTTTTATTTTTTCACAAAGCTTTGTTACCGGGAACTTTTGAGTCCTTATAGCGCCTTTGCTATTCGGAATATCCAAGTAGGGTATTCGACCAAATATGCTTAAAATTGTCTTAAGAGCTTATTTTCCAAATTTCGACTTTTGATCTCCGCCACCCTGTATATAGTTTAAACAACGTAATTATGGGTACTACATGAGAGTATCTGCTTGTTTCCAAACGCGATGGAATAATTAGTTTGCTTACATGATCTAAAAATAAGGAAGATGTGGTGGTACAATTAATAAGTAAATATATTTGCTTTCATAATCTAAAAAATAAAAAATGTTTTTTTCGTGACTCTCGCAAATAGTTGCGTCGTTACTTCCACTCCAAAGATGTAGTACATCCCTCAGGCAGTGAAACGGAGGAGCGAATTCTCGTGTCGAAGGGTTTCATGCGGTATTCCGGACTCGTTCAAGCAGGTAATCGAACTTCGTCGCACCCACTTTTGTGCGCGGGAGACGCTTCCAAGGGCTGAGACGGGGAGGAGCGAGAGAATGCCGTTCGTCATTGCAAAGCAGACAGTCGAAGAGGAGACCTCAGAGGTTGCAAGGAACTATTTCGTTTCTCCGAGAATTTGAAGAATTCAGTGAAAAGCCACGTTGTATCCAATGCGTCTTAACGCTTGCTCTGGATTTCGCTGTTTGAGCTATTTGTGCATTTTGGTGACGCTCCTCGTCTACCCCAATAACCCTTTCATTCCTTTTCTCTTTATTTATTTCTCTCACTCTCTTCTACCTCTTTCTTTCTTTCTTCACCCTTCGTACAGCTCTCATTTACCCTCTATTTCTCTCTTCCTTTTTTCTCTGTCCCTCTATTGTCGTCATCATTTTAGAAATGTAATTTGAAAAGCATTTTATTTGTAAATATTTCGCATAGTTGAATATGCTCAATTCTGAAATGAAATTCCTGTCTACAAAAACGTAGCATTTTCTTCATGAACCAGTACTTCATTTTGCGTCATGAAAAACGAATTTCTCTTTATCTCCTACACACATACACGTTTCCGTTTAACCCATAAGTGAAAGTTAGAAACAGCTATTTTTGCGCTAACAACGTTTCGTCTTTTAGAATTTACAATGTTTCGGGTGAAAATAATGATGTGCAGTGCTTCTTAGTTTCTCTGTATCATAATTTTTATTACTAATTACATACATAATTTTGAAGACTATTACATAATGGAGCAAACGTTTTTATTATATGTCGCTTTTTAAATAACACGAATCTCCAGCGCCTCTATATTCCCCCACCCTACAGAAGGACAATGATTTTGCATCGTAGTAAAAACACTATACCGACTGATTTGAATAGCCGAAGTATTGTTTCTTTACTTCATTGACTCTTTCCAAAGAATGCTCGCGATCTCGGTGCAAAGTCTTGTACCCTCAAATATCTAATTGCAAATGAAACTAACATTTTTTTAATTGCCTCTCTTTGAGAATTGCATTCGGATATGTACCTAAATATAGTTGACCCACCAAATAGACTTCTATAGTTTTATAAATTATTATATTTCCTATTCTTAATCAATCATTTTCATGAATTTTCATTTTCTGCTAATACAATGAACCAATGCCACTGTGTGTGGTGTCTAGGAGTTCAGCGTCTGTGCTTTGATTCCTATTAGCACACCCTCACAGAACCATCAAGGCGCACAAATGGCCGATGAATATTCAAACCCATACTGACGCTCAGAAGCGACTCTGCATTTCCTGAACAAAATAATAGAGAGAGTACAGTTCTCTGCGCGTAGAAACTCATAATTGAGTAGAGAACACAGCACACGAGTTGGGTGATGCTGAATGGAGGTATGTTTTGATTGAAGAACTTTAATAATTAAACTAAAGAGTTAATTTTCTTTTGAAATAACTGCGTAATAAAAACAAGCATTCAAATTCCTTTTGGAGAACCACATAATTTCCAAGCCCTTGAAGTAGAAAAAATATTGTACGAAGAATTGCCTGTCTGAATGACTTTGGGCTCGAGAATTTAATGGTTTTAGATTTAAGTTTTTTTCTATCAATTTTGTTTTTTAGTGTCGGTATATAATCGTTCACTTATCAGTTGCAAATTTTCAATTTATATTGAATCCTACTGTACTTCGCTGATATTTTATAAACCAACATATTATGTAGCTTCTGACATATCAAAGGCGATGGGCTTATAAGCAATGCTTATACTACATTGACTACGCTGTACTATATTGGTCGACTTGTGTTTGCGAGCCATATCGATGAGATGGTTGGGAAGACTCGTAGATAGTATTCTCGTCTTCTGAAATTACGTTAATCTGTTATTTACATTTAGGAATTTTTGTTGAGAGTACAATTAATTCATTTTTACTTTCTCACAATCGCTTACCCAGTATGAAGAAAATATTGTAATGCAACAAAGTTTAGGCAAATTTTCGGCACAAAATCTCTTATTGCCAGACCCTAGTACCCTAAAAGAGAATAAATATTGTCCCCATATAAAGTAAATCACTTCATCTAACACTTTGTGCCACTGTCTGTCTGTCTGTGAACAACACTTACGACAGACCGTATGCAGGATTTTCATCAAAATTGAAATTCCCCAATTAATTTGGCGGATGACACGGCCGTTTAAACTCTAACCGTTATTTTAATTTTGGGGGTATTTTACATGCGGCTCCTGTCACATTTCCAAAATTTAAAAAAATGGCACAAATTTTTGTATTAAATTTTGTAATCGCTTAGCGTAATGAATGCTTAAGAGAAAGGTGAGTCTCATTTCATTAATACATTTCAAGAATAAATAATTTTGATGATTTACATAATTGTCATTGACTGGCGAAAATACTCATTAGTAAAACTCTTCATTAATATAGTGAATACATACAAGATATAGTTATTGTATTGGTATATCTTATTAATTTTTGAAGAGATTTACCATTATAACTTTTATTTCATCAACTGTTGACGATTTAAAAGCAGTGTGAATTACATCGTTTAGAGCTTACCTGGGAGCATTGGTCATGTTTGTTAATACTTAGACTGAAATATCTTAATGATTTGGGTATTCAATTTACTAGTAGTATTCTAAACCTGTACGCGTTAGGTCCACACACACTTTAAGAGAACATTATAATAAAGTAATTTATTGTCTAAGCTAACTCTATTTTCTAGCTGTTAACCACTTTTGTGTACTTAACTGAAGTTTTTTTTCGTTTACCCCATAATACGCACATAACTTCTACATACGTATCGTAACAAAATTACCACTTGAGTATTTCACTGGGTATGTTTATGAAAGGTCATTTTGGTTCATTTGCACTCGTGAATATTTTTTTCTCTTCAAGATGAAAGTAGTATACTTCAATTTGCTTTCATTTGCTTTAATTTCCCAAGTATTTGAAACTTAAATCAATGACTTTCTTCAACAACCATTACTTGATTGTGGTTAGAGTTTCAGTAGTGTGCATCCAGGGAAAAATGCATAATTAAACATCCTCCCAACTTTGATTAACTATCACATTCTTGAAACATTTAGTGTAGTTTTCCTAATGAAACATGTATTTTGAACTGCAACAATTTTACCCTTCAGCAATTTTATGTAATTTGAATCGCATTAATTGTGCACATGAAAACTTTGATGGCCAGCGGTCTTTCCCAAATGAGTTGTCTTTTTCCGTGGCCCAAACGCTGTTCCAAAGCCTCGTCGTTTCGCCGAGCGCAGCGAAGAGCCTCCCGGCGGCGGAAGAGGTCTTTGCGCTGCGCGCGCGCCGTCCACGGACGGAACACTCACCCCTCCTGCACCACGTGATCAAATGCATCCGGACATGTGCAACATGGTGTTACGGCGTGGTCGTGTTTTTCATGGAGGCGGCTTGTTGGTTTGCGTGGCACTATCACGGCACAGGCCTACGTTGGTATTTTAAACGCCTTCTTGCTTCCCACTGTTGAAGAGCGATTCGGGGATGGCGATTGCATCTTTCGAGCAACCTGTTCATACTGCACGGTCGGTGGCGGAGTGGTTACACGACAATAGTATCCCTGTAATGGACTGGCCTGCACAGAGTCCTGACTTGAATCCTATCGAACACCTTTGCGATGTTTTGGAACGCCGACTCACCGACCTACATCGATACCTCTCCTCGGTGCGGCACTCGTGAAAAATGGGCTACCGTTCCCCAAGAAACCTTCTAGCACTTCATTTAAAGTATGCCTGCGAGAGTACAAAACATATTAATGTACTGCCCTCTATACAAAATCAGCAGGCAAAATTACCAATAAGAAGTCAGACACAATAGCATTCTTACTTCTAAAGATTCAATAAAATTATTCATTTTGTTAAGGAAATCAATATTTGCAACTACTATACTACAATATTAAAAACCACTTACTATACTTATGTTGTTTATGTCACTGTTTTTGATAGTGAATATGGTTCTAAATTTTATTTTGTAATTGCAAAATGTATCTATCTATTTAGTGGCTAAAGACTTTGACGTCGATGCAACCATAAATATATTTTTTAAACGTGCAACGCCCCGAGGCCTCCGTTTGCGCCGCTCGCGGAGTGAGAGGGTCTGCCAGTGTCGCAATGTAGATTTCGAATTACTTCTGCAATTAATTGTGGCAATCTAGTAGCAGAATATCTTAACTTTAGGTGCACCAAGCCTCGGTTGACCAACGAAACAACACAAAATAGTGTATGGTTTCATCGCGCAAGCCTTCACAACCCCCAACTTCCCTTAAGCCTACCTCATTGCACTGCACTTAACTGAAGTGTCTTACGTTCACATTCATTTCACTCCACTTCACAACACTACTGCATATAAATTTCGTTATTATTATTTTACACAACACACTATCCATAATGCAGTAATGTAACAGTATGAAATCATCAGTACATTTCATTTATGTAACGCATTTATTTTTCAGTTTACTCAAGTTTTGAGGAAAATCTTCCTTTCTTCTCTGTCATTCGATGCGTCGAAAAACTTGTTATCGATCCGTATTGCCGTACCATTCCCCTCGTTTTCGTTCTGAATCAAGTGATTATACACGCATGTTCTCCTCACGTTCCTTCGGATCCCAAGCGAATTTTACGATGGCCTTGTAGCTTTGCCAAGCTATTTCGTGACCCAATTCCTCCCATCTCGTCCTCTCTTGTATCGTCCTCTCTTGTCTCGTTCTGTCTTGTCTCGTCCTCTCTTGTCTCCTCCTGTCTTATCTCGACCCGTCTCGTTTCATCATGACTCGTTCCACCCCGTCTCGTCCCGACCCGTCTCGTCTCGATCCATCCCCACTCGACGCGACTCGTCCCGCATTACCCCCTTCATCCTTACCATTCTTCCCTCGGACTGAATCAGATCTTCGCTTTACCACCCGCTTCGTTTGCCCGGTCTCTCCTCCTCTTCCCCCGTTGCTTTGCACGCTTCGCGCGGTCCGACGCCAAATGCCGCTCCTTTCCCAGAAATCGCGTCGCCATCCCCGACAAAAAGCTCGCAGGCCACCCCCAGCGCAGCGAAAACAACGCTCGCCCCCCCCCCAAATTAACGCTGGTCCGCTGGGCTCGGCAGCTGGAATAATTAAGAGCAAACATTTGAGTAACTTTCTGCGCGCGCCGGCGCCGGGGCAGTGGGCCGTCGCTCTCGCTGCGGAGTGTGGAATGATTTTGTTTCGTTGGGAATGGAGGCTGAGGCGCAAGTGTCTCAAAACTCTTCTCCCTAAGCGATACATCCACAGCGATCAGTGAAAGTGATGATAGTGATGAATTTTGGTGATGATTGTGGTTATGGAGAATGGAAAGCGCGAGATATTAAGCTTTAGTTCAATATATTTGTGTTGGCATTTTAAAAACCTAGTGCTCGTATAGTACAATATGTTAATGATCATGGTTTTAGTATTCCGTTGAATAAATATGATACAATACAAACCGTCTAAGGTGACCTTCAGAGCATCAGTTGGCATCACTGCAGTTCCTCTGACGCGGTGCTTCTAGGGTTTGAGTCTTGACGGTGACAGGGTTTTCAACACTAGCTAGACAGCTAGGCCGAATTCCTTCCCCTTCCTTGTCTAATCCTCACCCCTTACTTACACACTTAATTACAGGCATTGGGCATAAGTTGGGAGCTTACAGCTTGTCCCTTCTGACGGGAGATATCTAGATAGGATAACCCCGAAAACCGATGTGTAGGTCACCGCCAGATCTCACCACCAGCGGGGGAAGAATACTGCTACCCCCCGTGACAAAACCTGTAACACATTTACGGGTCTAATGACCATCTATTGGCGCGCCCGGATACACAAATTAATTCACAAATCAATCCGTACGTAAAAAATTGTTTACTATAAATTTATAATTGTCATTACTTCAATTTTGAGTTTTGAACTTCTACTGAAGTAATCTATGTTTCTTGGCGTGATGAACGGGTGTGTAAGTCAATTGTTTTATCCTTTTAGTGATTTATATATTACATTATTTAGCGACAAGCTGTGAAAATCATGGGCAAGCAGGTTAATTTTGTGTTTTGAATCGTCATCTATTTGTGAACAAGGTGTTTTTGTTTCCTTCGTAGTATTCAACGATGTCGATCTGCGCGCTTTTTCAGTAACCTCAATCCATCTCCTTTTCTTCATTTTACATCCGCCCACATGAAATCGCGTGACGTCACAATGACGCAGAACCCAGAAATCGTGTACGCATGACGCATACTGAGAGGTTACAGGAAGTACCTGAAATAACAGTCATAGCAGGCAGAAAAAGACTTTTCATGTGGTGGAATTCCAAATGGTGGTTCAGCTTCATGGGAATCTACAAGTTTTTATTGAATAGAAGCTACTAATAGTTTCTTTTCTTTGCAAAACGTGCGCAGGGTCTTTCACCACCATCATATTTGTCTGTTTCTTTCGCTCTCTATTTTCTTTAAGCTGGTGAAATTACATCATCGTTAATTTAAATGTAGGCCAAATTGACTTATGGGCAGCTGCGATGCGGTTATCGGGAGCCTCAATATCAAAAAAATAAGTTGTAACCAATCTCATAATTTGATAGTAGCGCCTCAGAAGATCGTCGTCAATTCGCCTTACAATAAAATTATAGCATAGGAAAGATATTTGAAACCAATCTGACTTGAACGTTGGCTGGCCTGCTTAATATTAAAGTACATACCTAACTATTTTACATCAAATCTTTTTCAATTAACTTTTAAGACATTACTGACAACAGAATGATAGTCTCTTAGGATCATGAGATTTCTACCTTTTAATATATTTATGGTTATTGTATGAGATTGAAGTTTCAGAAAAGGTAAAGTAATATTAACTCGCACCTCTGAGCAATTTATGGTTTTAGAGAACTTTTGAGCAGAAAGGAGACATTGTTTAGTCTGTGAATATCGAAAGAGCTCACAGTGGTCTTCAGTTGACAATTGTTCACGTGTTAATAATACATTTATTAAAAATGGAATGTTAAAATTAATTGCATTATTTATTATACTTCAAATTCTAATATCTGATAGTTTAAAAAAAAATTCGAACACAATTTTTAATAATGACTACTCAACAACATGCAATGTGTTTCAGAGACTTGAATTTCAAGATGGCGGATTTGTACAGTCGACTGACGTTGATAGAATTGCAGGCAGATCGTATATTGACCGCCCTAATGACAGGCAATTAGAACAGACACTAATTAAGCATCTCTATCAGAAGGGTCGTGGGGTCTAATCGAGCTGTGGACATGTTTGTCGTTTGCCTTGCATGTGTGTGCGTCTTGCATAAATGTCACGTGCTGCATGTGTTGTGCCAACTGCATAGACGTGAAGCCCACACGAATGGCGATGGATCCTCAGGCTGATTGATGAACAGAATTTCATTTCATTTTGATATTCACTTTACGTACAATTAGATTCAATAACTCACCACTAGAGGGCGGATTTTAATGAAATGTCGTTTTTTCACTTCCCTTAAGAACAATGCAGTTTAGAATATAAATTAATTTTATCTTATGACAAATGGAAATGATCCATTTTGATGTGTTTGCTTATTTCTTAATTTTTTATTCACTTATTTGGAAATTTTCGTCGATTTCGACTAATAAGCCATTATTTTACCATTTCCTGTCATTTTTAATGCATTTTTGCAAATTAATTAGATTTTAATATAAATTTAACTGTACTTGCTTCAAATAATATTTAAGTGATGCAACAGATATTCTCCACAGAATTCCTGAGAAGCATACTCTATTTCTTTGCTCAGAAATTATAATATCAGCCGTTGTGAGTATGTAATCTATGGCTTCTTAGAGCAATTGTCGGTTCATCCGATTTCGGGAGAACTAAAGACAGATATTTCTTGGTAAAGAACAGTCCCAACCAAAAGTTTGAATGTAGATTTCACTTGAATGAATAGAATCAGCCTCGATTAGCACAGTAAAGTATCCAACATCTTGAGTTGTTCATCCGAACTGATGATCACATTTTTTATTCCATTTTTCTTTGCATTTAGATCATTTTAAAAACATTTTAAGAACATTTTATTAATCATTTTTGGCGATGTTTAGGTCATCAAAATTTCTTACTCATTACCTAACCCTTCGGTGGTTAATTCAGAATATTGTTTACATAGCAGGCCAGGATTGAAGAACCAGAGTTAAAAACAGGTTAAACATCCAAGTATTTATTTTTCCAGTAATTTTAACTCTACATGGCTCCTCATTTCTAAACTCATCTTTTTTAAACTTTGCAACCCCAGAATCAAAACTTGAAAACAGAATAAGCTATTGAACCTAACTTTTCGTAATATAAACAAGGCAAAAATTAGTCATAACTTACATCAATATAACAGATGTTTACCTACCGCAACGTTCATTCTATTTCACCAAAATACAACCGGTTGAACTGATAGAAAAAGGAGTTTTCAAAAAATATCATGAATGACTTTCGTTCTCCGCAAAATGTGTGCTAGTTCGATTCCCGTTTCGCAGCGGAAGTAAAATACGAGGGCGGCCGCCCGTTCGCTTGCTCTCCATGGGGAGAGCTGCCAGAGGCCGCAGAAAACGGCGGGGGAGGGCGGGGCAGGGAACGGTGGACCACGGGGCGAAGGAACGCTGTTGGGCGCTCGTATTTCACGGTGACAATGCGCGCTGTTTTCGTCCTCTCGCCGCTAGAGTGCTCCCAACGTTGGGATATGGCTGCTCTTCGCTATGAGAGCACAAGCCGTCTGCCACGCGCCAAAGCTCCATTCGAGGGAGCTGGCTTAAAACAGGGTCAGAAGTTGCTGTCGGAAGAGATGTGTTTTTAGCTGTTGTTGCTTCAATTTTACCATCGTGTTCACATGTCGGCCGACCTATATAGAGCAGATGGCTACGGCAAAAGTCGAGGATTTATGTACACCTTGATGGCTTTCACATAACGGTCATGGCGCTTATGCAATGACAAATTAAATAAATTATTAATTGGAAAACAATTTATAATAATATTATAGTATTGAATTCCCTTAATTAATCGCCTCTTACGTAATTCCCATAACTTCAACGTGGGCAAGATCGACTACAATATATTTATTTTGGAAAAAATCCTACGAGTAGTTTAGACGCTAGTTATGTTCACAGATGGATAGGGTAGACGGGCAGACGTTTTGAAAGCAACACCTTTTCGGTGTCGAAGACCCACAATTCGTATAATATGACTACATAACGTGTTTCAGAAAGTACTTTACTACATATTGGAGAGGCATTTATCCCTCTGTCTATTAGCAAAGAGGGCAATGTGAAATGAATTGTCTGACTGCTGCCATGCGAGATGAGCTCCTCTCATACAAATATAGCAGTTCTCCGTAGGCGAAGTGCCCTTAAATGTCACAGGGAATTGGTAGGGCCTGTTGGGAGTAATGATGCCTTCCATTCTGGACAGTCGCGAGACAGGCAGGGGAGTTCCTGCGAGGACGCGCAGCAACCTCTGATGAGCGACGCACCTGACGACCGGAGAGCGTGCGGGCCGACGTGGCACGAATGATAATTGGTCATCTGTCTAATGGGGCCTTTAGAACCGATATGGAATGCTTTTGCAGTGATGCGAACTCGTACATGCTATAATGGTTTGGAAAATGAAATCAGTACTGTCATTACAAATATGTTAATAAGATAAGTACTATTTTGATGTATCGTTAAATTTCCACGCACTTAGTTCATACCTTGTTCTGTCTGTGTATTTTTCACACTTACGGCCCGAGCTCGTATTTTCACAAAAAATGACTTATCCCCCAATCCTCGTATGACATCAATGACATACTTAATTGTAATTATTTATTCGTAACTACAATTGAACATAAGAGGCTCTTCCATTTAGAATTAGTTCTAATTGTCATTTGAGTTTGAGTCATTTACGTATCACTGACATTTAATCGTGTTTTATTTCCTTTGTGTCAAGTTCTTGTAAGTCAATAGCTCACTTGGACGTACTGCATCATTCCACAGAGTGGTCCTATATGTAGAGTGAGTAATTTCAGGCATACGGCATTAATAACATGGTTTCACATAAAGCTGTCAATAAATAATTAATTTGTAATTGGTGTTTAGAATCACTTAAACAAACATAAATACGTACACTTTTTTCTAAGTAGTATGTGCCTTGTGAGTAGATTGCACTCAAATAATTGTATAATTATTGCGTTCTTCGTAGAAACGCGAAAAAACTCTTAAAAAGGAATTAAACAATTACTTTTAGGTAATTGTATGTCAGATAGTGAAGGCTGCCGAATTCAAATCTCGAAAGCTTCTCCTGAAGTACTTGAGCCGGCGTCTATTCAAAGCCATGACCTTCTCTCTTTCTAGTCATTGCAAAAGGGATAAATCAGTCACATCTCCAAATATAGAAGAACTGATCGCACTGCACTGCCTCTGACTGGGAGGTCCTATGTTCGATTCCCGACGCTGGCTGCTATCTGGATCTCGGCATACAGCGGGTGTTGGTTGACCACCACCTCCCGAGGAGAAACACACACTGCCTTGGTAGTTGACGCGCCCGGACTCTCTAATCAATCAATCAAATAAAAATCCATTGAGCGGAATGTTTAACTGTGAAGGAAGAACGAGAAGAAGAAAATATTAATAATAGGAAGTGAAAGATTCAAATGGCGACAAACCGCAAATATTTCTCTTCTGAGATCTCTAATAATTTTTCATATTTTTTTACTAAGGAGCCGTATTAAATATTAATACTGTTCTTGTAAAACAATTAATATAATTTGTACTTTAGAAATTATTTATAGCTGAAATATTTTTCAACTTATTTTTAATTTCACCTTAATAGTTTTTAATTAACAATTTTATTCTAAGAGACCTGAAAACTGAAACTGGGGAAAATTCCGTCTTACGAGTTTTGTGCATCACGTGAACTTCTATAAACATTTTAGTTACTTTGTATAAAAAGTTACTTCCAACAAATTATTTTCAAACAAATTTACTGCTCGTATAATGTGTCTATTAACCAATCATTATGTACAAAGATTAATGAAGCCCATAAAGAAAGCTTCACCAACTTTAGAGCTAATAAACTTGGCTTCATTATGAGGAAATTTATGTCTACCCCTCAATTCATTACCAAAACATAACGGGTCGTATGAACCAACTCGTGTGTCTTGTGAAAAATGATGCTCGAAACACAAACGTTGAAAAGGAAATGTTGTAATTATACATTCACGGATTTTATACTGTACAATTTATGTCCCATAGAATTTCATTTCGAATCGTTCAAACTCTTCCTTGAACCCTCACACCCACCTCATGGCGTCAGCTGAGTCAACAGCAGTGACGCCCTGAGTATGTGAATTCTTTGGAACGTGCTTTAGATAATAGACGAAGTTACACAATCATATGTATGCTTATTTCAGTCAAATCTGAAACTGTTTTATTGTTTTTCCATTTTTGTTGCGTTTCTGAGTACCCACCAAAGCTGTAGACACCTTTAATAAAGGCCAGAGACTCTATAGTTCACTTTCAATTACTATTCGCATTGTACGTAAATATGTAATATATATATATATATATATATATATATATATATATATATATATATATATATATATATATATATATATATATATATATTGTAACACTACCGGTTACCTGGGGAACCGGATAGCGGCCCTGACGCTAGCTCAAGTCGGTGATGGAAGGAATTGTTACACGATATGGTGGAAACACAGAATAAACACTTGTTCACTGGTAAAAATTCACATTTATTCCTGGGCAATATGATTAAAATGCCCCAGGGAAGTTACACTCTTAAATTGAATAAAAAGAATAGTGGGAAAATTAGATGAAGAAAGAAAGAAAGAAAAATGAAAAGTTAGTTTTAGGAGTTAAGCTTAAAAAACTAAGAAGAATTATAACTAACAATTACAATGGGTGAAATTATTACTGGTCAATGTGTCAGAGCGTGACACCGCATTACAAAAAAAATTTACACAATAGGGCGGTAGCCCTGAACGATACTGCCTGGAGAAGGGTCTTTGTGCGGCCGGGGGGGCGGCCACAGCGCGGTCGAAAGGGTCGTCTGGCGGCCTCCAAAAAAAAATTGCCTCCGGGAAAAGGCAATGGCCTCTCTCGTCGCCAGCTGGGCAGCCGCCTCGTAACGTCACGAAAAGGCTGCGATGCGTGGCTGCGTAGGCGGTGTCTAGAAGTCTGGTTGAGCTAGCGGTTCTGGAAGTTCTGGTAGAAACTGGCAGTACTAGCTGGACTGGCCGGACGATCTCAGGAACGGAGTGATCAACTATGCGTCTCTCTCTGACTTTTATGATAATTGTCGAACACAACTTCGGACAGTTCAGAATTTGATCGGAGAAACATTCGCCTCTCTTCACGACGAAAACCCACCCCAGAGAAATCTCTCTCTCCACTGCAGTCGGCTCACAGCTCAAAACTCGCAGTAAAATAACATAAGTCCCCACATAGGCATATTCGCCCGAATAATTCCCACCCCCACATAAGTTCCTCTCTCAACTGCCCTCGGTCTAATATTCAAGCTCAAAAAATAATAAGTTTTCCAGAGACACACTGATCTTTCCCCGACGCCTAATACTCTGGCCCCGTCTGATTGATGAAAAATTTATAAGTCCGGCGGAGGCGAAATTTGCCTCTGACCGACGACTAGCTCCCCGAAAGAAACTTCTGCCCCGACTGCTCTGCCTAGAAATCAAATCCCTTCTGAAGTTCTCTCAGTCGAAATTGCATCAAGTTAACTCTTGCCCCCCACCCTAATATTCTCGTATGCTCGAGTTCCTTGTAATAGTCGTGTAGCTATTGGCTAAAAGTAGTGGCGCAGTGAACTATTTTCAGCCAATCGCCACGCGAGAAACCACAGAACTTTCCGCTCTCCGTGCCAGCTGCAAGCATGTAGTGTTATTCCAATTCCTTCTAGAACATCGTTCCATGTTTGCATAAGGGGGCGCGTTGTCCGTAAAGAATTATGGATTTGGGTTTCCCCAAAACGAGCGGGCGATCTCGAAACTTCGTAGCCGGCACAGTGAACACGTGTGCCCAGTGAATCTGTCAATGCCAGCCCTCTAAACGGCTACGTTAATGTGCCGGGGGCGGGAGGGACTGTCGCGATAAGCGGAGTCGCGCACGTGTGACTGTCTGCGTAATCTCTCGGCAGAAATCTGGGTGGTCGAGTCTGTTTGTTTAATTTTTGATCCGGTGAATTTCGTTTACAAAATTATGATGAAATCGGTATCGCTACAATATATATATATATATATATATATATATATATATATATATTAAATTTTGCATTTAAATTCAATAATAATTATAGATGCAAATTAAATTCATTAAGTTCCTATACATTTAATGCCATTCTCAGGCAATATTCTGAACATTTTGTCCAGGCACCTCAACTATTACGATCACTGGCCCCGTTAGTGCAGAGAATGCTTCTCCCCGGGAGGTTACGGAATTCCTGCCGGAACTTCGACGCTAGTTCATCAGATCTGGTGCCAATCTATGCACAGTGTGCAGGGGATTCTTCCTTCAAGTTGTATGTGCTATGCTCATATACGCTACGATAATATTTTAGCGGTTGCATTTCTTGCGCAATCACAAATTATTCTGGCGACTTCCTATTGCCAGAAGCAAAGTTTACTTCAGCTGTCCATAAGCTTTTGCCGACCAACGCCTAATGAATTTTCTCACGCTTCACAGATGAAGTACGAACAAATCACCGCCTATTCACAAAAATGTGATTGTCGTATCCCTTCTTTTCAATAATGTCTAACCCAATACAAATGAATGTATTAGTTCGCAGTTTTTACATGTAATTCTTTCTATTATATTAGCACACCTGTTTATCACGAAATATCTAAATAAACAAACATGTAATATAATTTTCGTTTCTCCAACATCCCATTTTTTTACAGGTCGAAAAATTTTACGTAAGTCATTGAGCAGAGATTATTTCAGTTCCATTTGCTGGAAATATATTTAAATCATGAACGTATTACAAATAATTGTTTACAAATGTTTGTTTGTAATAAATAACATATAGTACATCACAATCAAATGTTGCTCAAATATACACTCATTCATAGGTTAAATCTTTCGATATCACCATTTTATGTTTGCATCGTATGTGTACTATGCTCATTCACAGTGGAAATAATGTATGAATGGAAGAAAGAAAATATCTATTTCTCTCTCTTTCATCCTCTTATATTTCTTCCCACAAGAACAAAAATTTCCCAGCCCATATCCCAACGGTACTGTGACGCTGTGCACTTTATTATATTAACTTCTCCCTTGCTCCCAGTGGAGAGCAGTGACCCGTTTACATAACGTCGACGATATCTTCTTTCGTTTTACAACAACCCAGAAATTGCTAGAGGTTACCTAACCTTACGTTCATTCTAAAATTAGACTCTCCTTAATTACACGTCCATTCATATTCTTGTTTTGTGAAAAGTGAGAGGGTTATATTTTCGTTGCAGATTTACGCATAAAGCTATAACTTATAATAACTTTATTTTCTAGAAGGAACATAAACAGCTAACGGTGATCTAGTGTCTTACACAAAGAGATAAAAAGATAACAATGAGGATACTAACGGGGGTTTTGAGATGTCCTTAGCAATAATGCTTTGTTCCCTTGGTTCGTTGTTCTGTTAAGTTTGATGCGCTTACAACGTCATATGCTGTGAATTTCTAACAAAAAATAGAATGTTCTGTAAATTGTATGTGGATATTTTAAACCATAATTTATTTAGATTGAAATGTTTCTTATATTTACAGTTTTGCCTATTTGATTTAAATTGATTATAAAGCATGTAAGTTGCCTTAGAGGCATTTTCTGGTTAAGCATAACTTGAGAGCGTAGACTTCCGCGGCCGGAGTCAGTATTTACTAGGCTGTCCGGGTGACGCCGCGACCATGGCGAAGGTGCCGACGTTTCGGTCCCCATTCTGCGACCATGGCATTACGCCCTGAGGAAGGTCGCAGAATGGCGACCGAAACGTCGGCACCTTCGCTATGGACGCGGCGTCACCCGAGCAGCCTAGTAAATAAGCATAACTTATATTTCTTAATTTTAAGGTTGTTAAATGCTGTAAGGTTATATTGCAACACAAATTGGTTTTCTGTTGCAAAGTCTAGCACGAAAGGCTTTGGTTCTTATCTCAATTTGAAAGAACTATATTATCGTCAATATCGTTTCTAAGACTCGCTTTTTAATCTCAAAGTTCTAAACTTTTCAGTCGCTAAAAGAAAGCCTTGGGCTTAGGACCAACCCCACAATTTTCAGTGACAAGAATGAACGATTTGCATTTTAAATTAATAAACCAGTAACAAATTCTCTGCATTAATTCCTAAACACTGAGATTAGATTTGGAATTTCGCCACCTAAAAACAAACATTGGGTTCTGGTTTTTGGCAGGTACACCTGATAGGAAGTTATTCTAGTACCTGACCAATAGCATGTGTAAGATGTTTCTTCTACCAATCAAGACACTTGCATTGCTTCTTGTATGAGTTTTTTATCACATGTCTATTCTCCCAGAGATTTTTCGAAGGGTGCCTAAATATATTGTTCACCCTATCTCCAAGTAAATTCTTAATTCTTCAGTTTCGTTTAAATGAAGTCTTCCAACCATAAAAATTCGATGCTTCATCACATTTAATCTCTTCAAAAGGGCATTAAATAGTTACACAAGCCTCTGAAAACAGAAATATAAAACAAAACAAATTACCCTGTATAACCTTTTACCATTAAATACTCAATAACAAGTATGTATTTAAACCACACACAGAAAATGTTCACAAAGTGTCAAATTCGGAAAATGTATCACATGAAGACGTATTATAACAACTGTTGATTTCCAAGTAGCTGTCAATATTGTTATACGCCATGACAAGAGAAATATATTAAAACTGAAGACACATGAAACCAATCTTAGTATTTTCCTTGTTATACTACTCAAGTGCAGTTGCTGGGGAAAGAGTTGTAGCTATTGTATTTGTAAGAGCAGTTGCAGAAAATACACGGTAATAAATATTTAATGGAAATTTTCTGAGCAATTTTGGTTTTTACTTTCTAATGAGCTGGAAATCACGAGTTGGAAACGAGTAATTTTCGATAGAAAATTTTGCCGTGCCCTGGTAACGAAAAATGGGATAAATCTTGTTCTTATATTACAGTAAATTACTTCCTCTAGCAATGTGTAATCTGAATTAATGTCTTGTGTGTCCTTGATACTTAAAAATCGATTGATGGCAAGAAGGGTCTGTGCGTCCATTCTCCTGCCCTTCTGTCAGTTGTCAAAGTCAGCGGTAAACCGTTCAGACGATTTACTTCAAAATTGAAATTCATATATCATTTTAAAGGAACTCAATACTCTCTGGAATTGAAACGAACATTTTGATTTTGGAAGCATTTTACATGAATCCTGAACAACTTTTTCAAAGTTTTCTCAAAAATGGCTCCAATTTTTATTAAACTTTGTTATTGGATAGCGCAAATGCGCAAAATAGCGCATTTTTTTCAATAAAATCTGTTCTTTAGATACATCTCTTCAATGTAATGTACTTCATTCCGAAAATATTATTAGCTTTTCCATAATTTGTCGTGAAATTTAGACAATTGTTATATTGTCTTACACATTTTTCTGGAAAACGGGACCAAATGTTTCTTTTAATCTGCTTATTGAGCGAATACAGAACGGTAATAAACTGATGCAGGTGTCATTTTCGACGAACTCTCTGTATTTTCGAAAGTTGCAAAATTTTTATATTTAAATATCAAAAAAAAATAATATAGAGATTTTTGCCTCATACTATATATTTTCTAATAAAACAAGATCTTTAAAAATCATAGTGGGAACAGTGTTCTAGATTTGCAGAAGATGCAACTTTTTTCATTGTAAATTTTATACTTTGATCACTTTTTACTCTTTACCAGAGTGAATGTAAGTACTGATTTATAATAACAATAAACATTTAAAAATCAATTGAGTTATTTCATCTTGCTAACTTTCTTTCACCAATTTCGTCAAAGTAGGAAATATCAATAATGACTACCTTCCTTTTTCACTATTTCTTTGATTTCGGTTTTGTATGTGAATTTTAATTTGAAACCTGGTATAACATCTGCCACATGTCTATTTTTTAATTCACGCATATGACACAAAACATTCATTTTATTTACCTAACAATTATTTTTGAATATATTGGGCCATGTAATATGCTGCGATTTTTCAGCCCGTCGCTTATATTCTCTTGATCGTAATTGAGAAACACATTGCTTTTGTTCAGCATTAAAATGTTCACGATCATCATCTTATTTTATTTTCATATTGTAAGTAAACTAATGTTTTATCTATGCTAACTTGATTCTCTGCAACAGATTTATATACAATTTGTACTACAGAAAGAAATAGAAGTGCATTGGTCTCCCATCTACGTACGGTCGCACCAAAACTACTAAACAAATGATCACAAAATTCATAGAATCAATTTCATTACATTCTTAATAAAGAGTAATTCAGCTATTTAAATGAAACATAACTTATAAAATTATTCATAAAGAAATTGTCTGAAAATATTTTGTAGTAGACATTAAAATGGACATGAATTTGCTGTTCTAGTACTTAGAAACCTAGTACTATATTCTATGGCTGCGAACGTTCTCAGCTCTGAGTTAATGTACCATGTATTTTGATGGAACAGCACTTCTACCGAGAATTAAAAAATTTGTTACGTATTCGGGAACGCGGAGAGAATTTTCAGGGTTAAAAAAGCGTGACTCACGTTTCCGTGTAAACGGAAGCTCGTTTGCGTGCTGGCTAATAGGTAAAATTAAATCACATGCAACGACGATTCGTTACCCGAATTGAAATATTGAATAAGGACCCATACCAGATATATCATATAGGATCCCATTTGTTAACTGAATCAGGCTTGTTTATACAGCGCTCTGCGAATTAATATCGACGCTGTTTAACACGGACGACACTCCGACAACAAAATGCGCGTCAGTTCTGTAACACAAATATTTAGGAAGACGATAAAGTGATGTATGACGCGTTCATTGTTGCGTAGCATTTTATGGGAATCATAGAGTAAAAAAAAATCCCTGAGAGGAGTTAGAATATCATCACAAGACTACACACTAACATCCATATACCGGAAGTGTATTGACACTTAGGCCTAAAGATCATTCGTCCTATAATGTTGCGCAAACCTTATATCAACGCCCTTGAAAGGTAGAAATGCCGAGCAAGAAGAAATATTTTTTAAGAGCGAGACACTAGATATTACAGTTCTGACGATGGCGATAACTCGAAAACATATCAGGGATTCCTTCATTGGTCCAATTTGATATATTTTTATATTTGACGCATGCTCGTACACTAACATCCTGTCATATACGTCATTGTTTAATACTTCATTAACCAAAATATTTAAATGAAAGATAAAAGGGGCAGTTGTCATCTACAATTCAGAAATGAGCGGTCGGGTTGTTTTGAAAAATCCCCTACTTGAGTATCAAGAACCCCAACTTGAATTTCCGTCAATATCTCGAGATCTATTGTTTGCTGTACTTCCTAACTTCCTTTACATAACACATATGAAATAAAAAGTGGCTCTGACTTAGAGAAAGCAAAAACACTTCACTAAAATTTTATTGAGAAGATTAAGAAAAGATTTCGCAAAAAGCTGCATATAACCGTTATCACTAATAGCTCAGTAGTTTGTTGCGGAATTTCAAAAACAAAATTTATTTAACAGATATTAAAAATATTAATTTCAGGTCAATTACTACCATTAATCGTTGATATATTTAATGATCATTTATCAAACTGCAAATTAGTATGAAATGTTTTTTTTCAATGAAGTACTTCAATCCACATGTTCATAAAAATGAATATTTTTCCAAAAACAAAAGCAGTAATAATAATCATAACGTAATATATGCTCTTGAGTTGGCAATGAAGCAATCATCATTTCCATTTTAATGAGTTCGTATTTCGTCATTGCGTTGCATCTTATCTGACAAACAGGGAGTAAAAACCTTTCCTGAAGTCCGCAGCCTTCAGGAACCTCCCGGTCGTCCTGCGGCAATAAGGCGAGAGCAGACGGTGAAAGAGCAGGCACACCAGGACTGGCCGCCAGGCACTCAAGGTTTCATGATGAATACATTTTGTGTATCGAAGCAAACCAATCGTAGTAAAAATTTTAGTTCACGTTTGTCTTTTCAAATTTATCACCACCAGCAAATAGTTCCTGGAATTTTCTGACTGGACTTCGTGCAAACGTGGCGTGAAGAGAGGAGGTTGTTTTCATTGGCGGTAAAGCTACTGAAAATTGACCAATTTTCCTTTGTAAAATCAAAGCACTCATACCCTTTTGGTAAAAATATGTAGCACATCCCCCCAATTTGTCAGGATCTGCAAGCACCTTGCGCGCATTAGCTTTCCTGCGCCCACGCGGCTTCTGGGAAGTGCACTGACCGCGGAAGGTCAGGGGTGGACCCGTCGGGCCCGTCGATCCCTCGCCCTAATGAACACTGGCACCGCATTACGAAGCCAAACACCGCCCTATGCCCAGTGGGCCGGGCGGTCGCGAGGAGGGCGCGTGTGGGGTGTGGCGGGGGGGGAGGGGCGCGGCGTGATGACGTGGAGCTGCGAGCAACGGAGCGGACAGAGGGGGCCACGAGCTAAGAGGAGCAGGAGGAGGTCACGTGAGGCGGACCGCGACAGGTAGCTCAGGGCATCAACTGATGTCACTGCTGTGCCTCTGGCCGGGAGGACCGATTATGAGTCCCGATGGGGACAGGATTTTTAACAATAGCTTTTCACTTAGGTCGAATTCAGCCACTGTCTGGAGGAGAATTCTAGCGGCCGGCTGCTCTGAGAGGTAGTTTTCCGTGGTTTCTCCGATCAACACCAGGCGAATGCCGGAGCAGTGTCCTAACAAGCGGTCTACGAACCGCGCGCGATTTTTCATTTCAATTCATTGTCCTATCCTCACCCATTACACACACACACACACCTACCATGCACTTGCATGCACTACACAACGACACATATCGGAAGACCGGCAGGGAGCTTAAAGTTAGCTTAAAACAAACTTAAAGCTTGTCCCGGCTGGGGCCGTGCCCCGCTGGTGGGAGGTACGTGGTTTGGGAGAACCCCGTAGGTCGGCGCCGGATCTCGCCCTCCTCCGAGGGAGATAACCGCCATCTCCCGATAAAAAAGCATGCACTACCCTTACGGGACTAATGACTTTAGCAGTTGGCGCGCCCGCAATCTGTAGTAATGAATTAATCAATCAACCAGTCAATCGGAGAGGCGGGTCTGGGAGGGGAGGAGAGGAGAGGGTGTAGAAGGTAGGAAGATCTGAAACCCGCAGGGGCGGGCGCGCCACAGAGAGATTGGACAGCGAGGGAAAAGACGGAGAGGCGAGTCAAGGAGACTACTGCGGAGAAGAACACGTGACATATCTGATGCGCCGCGCAGTGAATGGTTCCAGCCTGTCCCAACCCGCTTCCCCTTTTGGCCTTCTATACGCCAGTATTCCAGATAACTTGCCGAGATTCGATAGTGATGGCATTGCTGGTAGGAAGAATCCATCGGAGGCTTCGAGGAACATTTCAGATAGTTACTTCCAAGTCTTTACTTAGTTGGAAAGACAGATGAACTTTGGTTAACAATAATATAAAAATACTATAACGAAAGATAAATGAAGTACTTTTTTCTCATCCAATTACTTGTGAATCACTCTTTACTTTGTAGCTACAATCACTCTTAGCTTTATTTTATACGTAATGTACTGCATAGTTTGAACTGTTTTAAATTTCCGTGTAATTGAAGTAACAGATTTCTTAGCTGGATTATATGATCAATTGCAATTAACACTTAAAGTAGTAAAGAGTTGCTTTTCGGATTGAAACAAAATACCAACTGCCATTAAGATTAATAGAATAGCTATGTCCTGCGCCAATCTTCAGGGAACGCAAGGATTCCATTTACAATTTGGGCAGAAATTTCAATGTTCACCAAAGCACTCTAAAGTTGGCCTTCACAGAGGAGCTTGACGATTACGCTGAAACTATAACATGAGTTTCCCATTTAGGCTACCTGGTAATTAAAGCTTTTAGTGTACGGACAACTGAGTTGTTTGTTTGCGCCTGTAAAGCTTCATGTCAAGGGCTTTAGAAGATAACCCAAGTAACGTATTAAAAATATCCATTAACTACAATAAAGTTTACTTTTGGCTTAACTAATTTAATGAGTAGGTAAATGTGGTAAATCTTTCCGTTTCTCTTCATTTTATACATTGATGCAGAGAAAGTTAAGAAATTATACAAAAACTGAATTCAATATTTTGATCGTAATTACTATGTTGACGAACACGGATACGGAAAAAAATTTGTTTAGACGTCAGTAAATTCCTGCCTTTCTGCCTATGATCAAGAATAGCGTCTAAATCAGTAACGGATATTTTCTCAATGGCTATGTTCTATAGGCCTGACTTAACTTAAAATTTCGCTTACATGACCAAACTCTTTGAATTTGACGTGTTAATTTTTAGTTGCTGATAATGAAGACAATCTACCAAGTGTCCTGTACTAAGTGTACAAAGCAGCAAAGCTCTACAATTTGCATACATCTTCCAGCAAAACCACGTTCATGGCTTTCCAAGGTCCGTAAGATTCGTAAAATTATTTGAATTAGTAAATATTTTTAGATTTATAGCGTGTGAATTCTCATACCTCGGAGAAGTTGATATTGAAAGAAAAATCGGGATATCAACCTTCTGTGTAGCACCATTAAAAGGATTCTTAGAGGCAAAGTACAAAAAGACACAATCCTAAAATTTTAAAATGTTATTTCAATGCCTTGTGGCTTATATGGAAGTAAACACTGGATTTTAACTTCCAAATCCTACAGCAGAGTACAGTCTGTTGAAACGAAGTTTTTGAGGCCCATCGGAGATGTAATACGAATAGATCGATTAAAAGTGAGACCGTTCGGGAGAACCTTGAAATTTACAAACTAAATGATAAAATCAAATAATATACAAATAAATGGATAGTCCATGTTTTAAGGGTGGAAAAATTATCGTACATCTATGCCACTCCTCCTCTACATACCTCGAGGGAAAAGAAGCATTGGCAGACCCAAAAGAAGATGAAGTGATTGTTAATTTAAATGAAACTCTTATAGCATTTATTTTAAAGTTCTAAATGGTGTTATCAAGAAATTTTTCCGACCTAGTTGCGATGGTATTATAAATTTCCAATGTTTCTTTTTAAATATCTGGATTTTCAGTAATATTATATTCCAAACATAATTGTATTTATGTGCTTTATAAATAATCAAGAACTTAAACATTCTAATCAATCATGAATCTATAACGTACAATATTTTGTGTTATCGTCTTAATTTAAAAGAATGTAATTTCATGCCATATACTTGTAGGCTCGGAAAAATGTTTTTTTTAAATTCTATGAGTAATGTCACTGGTACGAAAGTATTAAAATAATTTGGTACGAAAGTCCACAACTTACCAATTCGATTCACAGACACCCCTTCCGTATGCAACCCTCACAACGTTGGTGCATTGCAGCCCACTTGCGTTGTAGGCGTAATGGATCTTAATTGGATGGCCTGTTTTGAAAGGGGGAAAAAATCCACTTTTTCGTAAAACGAGTTGAGATAAACATTTTCTTTGTTATTCTCCAAACTAGAGATCAATGTAAAAATGAAACTTGTCCAGATGAAATTATGTGTTCCATTCCCAACTAAAAATTCTATAGTCTGGAAAAGATAAAAAAGTTCAGGGCTAGTTTCCGATCCTCACACAGAAGAACTAGTATTATGAGCTGGAAACGTCTAAATACTTCATGTTAACAGAAATTGACACTGAGAACATCATATTCTTCAAAACCTGATGGTCGAACTATTTTAAGAAGAAAACTATATATCTTGCTCGTCCGAGCAATTGTGTGATCCAAAGTAAACAGCAAACGTATGATAAAAAATGTTTTGATTACGTCCAGACACGTGAGTAAATATATTGATGAGCATATCAAGTACTCATTCATGACGTCAAAAGGGTTGGCACGTCCAGATTTGACTTTGAAGAACGTTCATGTCTCAACTCTTCATCCAATCAACGGAAAGGAAATAACCGATGTTCAAAAAATAAAATATACTTCCCTTATGAATAACCCCATTTCTACCAGAGTGTTTTGACATAGCCACGGACTCAAATAGAAATCAATGATGAGTAGATGCTGATATTATCAATTTACTATTTACTTTTCATGTTAGAGTATTTTTCATGTGTCTAATCTTTGATGATGTTTCATAAGTCAAAAATTAAAAAAAGTTTGTTTAATTATTTCATAATTATTTCATAAACAAAGTAAATCCAAAATAAAACATCTACATCATAAACAAATAAAGTTACAGAGTAGCCCAAATAATCAATATTGACTAGTTCTACAACTTTTGTGTTGAACATAAATATTGCAGATGCCATCTATGAATGTTATAAAGTTATTTTCTTGTTATTTCTCTCAGAACTATGAAGTAAGGACTAATTTCCCTTTTTTAAATCAACTGTTAAATTTTCTTCAAATAATTACTGATGATTTTTTCGACTTATGATACAATCATCATGTCATTTAACAACCTAGAATTCCAATTAAAATACTTTTATTTTCAATGAAAATAAAATAAATTGGTAGTCATACGATTGCTATATTGCTATTTCATTTAGTGAAACACTCAATCAGATTAACTACAAATATTAAGGAATATAATCTACTCTGAAGTTAAGAACAACTTTCCAAAATTGCAATTTATTTCTTTAGAATGTAAATCACGCAAATTTTGTGCGGTGCTATACTTTTTTTATACAAATGTTTTAATTAATAATTTCCAAGGATGTTTACGGGACACTTAAATTGTCATGGCATGTGTGAATATAAAATTTGACAAACATAGGTAACAAAATATTGAAAATTACTAAAAAACTGTAGTAACGCTTTAAAGAGAGACACAACATTGCACCGTGAAAAGAGTGTAGAAAGTGGAAATACTATTATCCTTGACAATATTACTTTCTCGTTCCGCTTTGCGTTTGTGGGGGAAAGGGTAGCGGCCTGTTCACGTTTATATTCGTCGGTGTTGAATCGCAGCGCTGTATCTCTGCCCCCCCCCCCCCCAGGGCGTTGCGCCTTATCTCCTTGTTTAGCGCCCAGCGGCTCCTCGACGTCGCGAGGTGCGGGGCCATTCGTTTCATGAAATCCCAGGAGGCGGAGAAAACAGGAGCCGCTCCACGTTGGGTCGAACATTTCTTCTGGTCGTTCAAATAATTGTGTACACAACCTCGGAGGGGGAGTATTTTTCTTACTTACAGCTAAACATTATGGAAAATTTGTAGCCAAATGGAAAATGTATAGAATGCGATATGGATATTCTGGTAGTTGAAAGACGCGTAAGTGCAAAAGATATTTGTCAAAATAGTAACAAATTTGATACATTCGTCTCCATTTACGAAGTTGAATTTCACTGATATTTGATAGTGCAAAAGCCTCGTGGTTAGCTCTTGATCAGCGTGCTCGCTTTTCACGACGCGGCTCCGGGTTCGATTCTCGGTCAGGCGAGGTTATAGTGTGCATTTTCCTAGCAATGTCTCAGTATATGTTGCTGAGGGACGATGATAAAATTCACTTCTCAGCTTGAGAAGACCGGGATACGGCGTGGGGATGTCGACGTGCAACCCACATGTACCCCCTTACCCCATGGCCGGGACGTCACCGGTAGGTCTGAGCCCGTTCATAGGCTGTCGCGCAAAGTACATACATACATTTATAGTGTACAATCGTGAATTTACTACCATCACATTAAACAAATGTAAAATAAAACCAAGTGTTAGACATGGTGAGAACTAAAATGTGTGTGTTTTACCTATTGCGACTGCACTTCCTGTAGAAGTATAGGCGACTTCTCTTCCTTTTTTATATCAGTTTGCTATATTCCTGAAAAAGATGCGGGGTTTTATCATTATCAAATATATTTCAAACTAAGTAAATATACTTTAGGATGGATAAGCAACCTTGATTCCGCTCCGCTCTGCTTCGGTTGCTAAACCATCTCACAAAAAAAAACACTTCATAGCCATGATACATCATATATTTCCCACCCTCGCCTATAAAAACTCTTTGCGCAGAATTACATTCTATTGATATTTTACAGACTCTTTGACGACTTAAGTAGCTACCATAACGTGACTTTAATAGTAGTATACGTAACTTTAGTAGTAGTTACATTTTGAATCACCGCACTTCATATGTGATTCATTTGTCTGCATATATGCGTTTGTTTTTGGCCAAAAAACACTATTTCCTTGATAACAAATAATATTTTCTAAATCCCGTTTCCCAGTCCTCAAAATGGGCCCCAAGACTAGTAATGTGAAACATCAGTGTATTATCCTAATGATGAAAGTGATGTAAGATATAGTTTTAAAAGCAAGAGACAAATTAACTCTAGAGTAACAAATGTGCCTTCTCATAAAGATGTTTCGTCATTAATACTTTCCTATTTGCTCAAATTGAATTAACATTTACGCCTGAACAAAATCTGAAAAAAGTTAAAAGAGGCAAAATCGTCAGAAGGTTGTCAGGAAAATAACAGCCATGTAAAAACTTTAAGTAAAAACTGGTCACAACGATGTTCATGACTTTTATATTGCGTGTTTGCACGTGTGAACTCTGCAATTGCCTCAAAACGAAGATCTAGTGATAAATAATAATGAATCTATATAATTGGCGTCCGTGAAACTTCACCTATGTAGTATCAGAAATCATAATAGTAAGATCAAAACACTCGCTTTAGGAAAATAAATTATTATTCCGAAAAAAATTTACAACCTTCATTTTCGAGATGTACGAGTAGTATCAAATATACAGACTACACACACCCTCATATATGTTCACACTTTTTTGGTAACAGTTGAACCTGGATTAACATGGGTTATATAATTGCACCGCGCATGTTCAAATAATCTTATTAAGTAATACTTAATATAAGGTTTATCATGAAGTCTTTGAAAATACGGGTATTAACTTCACACAAAAATAAATTTGAAATTGAAAACAAACGTTTCTCTTTAGGTTCATTACAGTAATTAATTAATTATTTAATGTATCATGAAAAATAATGTTAACGCACTACAGGGAATAACTTTTGATATTTCTGAAATGTTTTCACTAATTACCTTCTAATGACATTTTGGTTGCATTTCTCACTCAAACAAATGAAAAATTTAAACCAACGACAAATACGAATAAAATTATATTTTCAAGCCTGGTGTATATTTTTTGAATGATAACAGTTTTCTTTTCCGCTGTCTACTTTGGCATGTCCAACTCATGAGTACTTTAATTAAATTTTATAGATGGCTGTAAAATACAGGATTATTATCACGTCATAAAATATTGATGCAAGTAGTACTAACAATTTGTTCGGTATTCGCCAAGTTAGAGCTGCAACGACACACGATATTTCGAAATCATCATACATTTGCTGTAAACGAGTTCATAATAACAGAGATTTGTTCTCAGTCCAAGCTCGCAGAAGCTACGAAATTTGAGTTCCAGGAAAATAGTTGTCCGGGAAGTCTCTTGTTCATACGAACGGTAATGGATTTCACTGGGCTGTAAACATAGCAATTGCGAAACGGGGCACGTTTCGTCAAGCTAATCGCTGGTGTAACTGCCGAGTCGTGAATTTACAACCAGGCAAGATAATTTGCGCTTTACACATTTGCATGCGATTGGTGTGTGATTTCTGAATCGCGATATTCCAACAGAGGTGATGCAAATGCGTAATCGAAGCAGATTTTACAAGCCGTTGTTTTGTAACTATTGTTGTTTTTATTGGCCCTAAAAATTAATTGGTTCATACCAGAGTGGTCTACTCCTCTTTTTAATTATTGAGAGAAGAGTTGATTAAAGGAAGACCGGAAAATCTCACGTCATGCAAAAGGCGAATGTGATCTATTATTGCTTGACAATTAGGGAGAACCATCAATTAATATCGCTCTGGGAGGTCAAGCGCAGAATTTAGGAATTCTTAATTATAGAAACATTTTAAATTACATTAAAACACATTAAAATGTACTAACAACTTCAAATGTCTCTGATTCCATTTCTTTGTTATAATGTTTATTTTCCCATACCATTTACAGATATACTACGAATATGCCATTGCTAAATATACGTGCCATATACTAATTACGTCAACAATACCGAATCTGAATTACCACGAATGTACTAGAGTATGCGCTCACCCTGCATGCAAACAAACGTTCGTAGCCATGTGTTTGAAGGTAAGAAATATTACGTCGTTGTACCTCTTTCGGCCCGGGAGCTGTTGCCAGGCGACTGCCTTTTAGAACAGACCCTTTAAGGAGACGCGAGGGCAGATGCTCCAGCGTCGCCATCAGTTTGTGAAGGAGTTGTGACACCCTAGCGCTGCCCCGCAGCCGCCTGCAGAAGCCAGTGCTGCCAACAGAACTCCGTTGACACGCGCACAGCAGGAACACGAGATGAAGATGGTTTCGTACGAGTACGCCGTCGATGTAGAAGTAAATGTAACGGGGTTACGGGTTATAAGTAAATGTTACGGGAAGTACGGGGTGTTTCTCGCTGCTTGTAGACACCACACGCACGTTCGTGCAGGATGTTATTCTTTGGAAAGAGTTCGCTACAGGCTTTGGCTATACTTTTTTGTCGTAATTGATCAGTTACTTTCAATAGATTTCTTCGTACATTTTTCAGTGGTAATTTCATTAGATCCTTCTCCAGATTTCTTGCTCTCTCCATACTTGATTCTGCATTGTCTCTATCGTAAATCATTCCCGAGAATCTTCAATGCCTCTACCACTGTGGATCCCCATTCCACTCTCCGAAGGCCTAATAACGTATGAGATCCTTCGGTAGCCGGATGGAGACGCGGCTAAGGAAACTGATCGCTTTTCCGCGCGGCGCGGGGGGTGACGCCAAACTGTGAGGCTGTCGCAGTCGCTCGCTTCCTGTCACAAACGTAGACTTTGGCTCACGATGTGTTTTCCAAGCTTCTGCAGTTGGATTTTGTGGTTCTGCGGCGATATGTCCTTTTCCAGGGGGGAATTAATTTCCAGGACCTAAGTTCACTATTTCCTAAGTCAGTATAACCACGTTCACAATATCCACGTTCACTATAACCAGAGTCGACAGAAGTCTTGGCTAATTTATAACGCACTTAGCGAATCTTTAACTATTTCCGGCGAATCTATACCTCTCGATATCTATGTTTAGGTCGACATGTCTGACTATAACTGTCTTCGGCTAATCTGTAAATAAGTTTTCTTCATGTCTTCTCTCAAGAAACCTTCGATTTCGTCGACTTATCAATTAGCTTCCTGATTGGTTGTAGTTGGTCTTGCAGTATGATCATCTACAGCCGTCTCCTAATGTGATGTCCACCGATTGGTTTCAAAGCTCACAATGTCAGGCCGTCATATGCTTTCTGGCTGTGACCGAACCACACTGGCGGTTACAATGCACAGTAGAACACGTGCATTTGCATGAATCTAAATTGCCGGGGCGTTGTTACGTCTTGTACTCCAGAGCTTCGTGTTTACCCTCAGGAGTCGATGCCGTGGACGACGTCCATTATGCTTCCTCAGGGACCTTGCTCACTTTCAGCCTTGTTTACGCTCCGGTGTCCGTAGTTCGGGGTAAAGCGACTCCTTGTATCCCCGGCCCGCTTCTTTCCCGTCCCTATCTTTCAGCGCTCGTCCAACCTCTCTTCGTACCGCTCCTTTGCAAATTTCTCGACCGCCCTCTCTGATGTCACACTGCCGCTGCGCCTTCGCCACGATCCTAGCATCCTTTGCCATCCCATCTCATTGATTAGCCTCATACTCAGTTGACGCCTTTGTATTTGACCTCTCTAATCACACGTCTGCATGTCCTGTTATTTCATTTAATTTCCGTTGCCGCTTTTCTCTTCCCGGTTCTATTTTTTTACATCACACGTCGTCATAAATATTTCTCACAGCTGTTCTTCTTGTTTCATCTCCCTTTCTGTGTCTGCTGCATTTTCTCTTTTCCGTTTCTTGTTTATAAGTCTCTATTTAACATGTTATTTGTGATGTTTTAATCGCTGTCTGTTCTCCTACATCCCAGCTCCCTTTCCTTTATGTGCTTCTGTATTCTCCCCTCGCTTGCCATACCGGTCACGCTCGGTTTGCTTCTCCAGGTTTCCTCCTGAAACATTCAATCTGTGTTACGTACTCCATATAACTTTGTTGCATTCATGGCAAAACTTTTCTTTTAACCATCCCGTCTCTTCCTGCTCAAAATTAAAATTTCCCATCAAGCCATTTTCGTAATATTGTAAGTTCTTTGTAATCTCCAAGTTCTCAAAACTGAATTGGTAAATTTGAGAAAATGTTGATATAGTTTGTTGCTAACATTTTACAAACAAAATTTGTCCGTAATGTCCTTTTCTTCTTCTTTTCGAATTCTTTAATAATGTTTTATGCAATTTCATCCACCACAGAATATGTAATACGTATTTCGATGACAGTGTTTTCTTGTAAGTCTGTTTCATATAAAAATATTGGTATATTAATGACTTACCTTAAAGTACCTCTACAGAACCGAATTTTGGCTTTGCGATATACCAATTCATATTCAAGAAATTATAACTTTTTCATTTCAGTTTGTAGCACTTTTGTCCCTTCCTTTCTGTGCAATCCATATAATCCATTCTCTTTTCCCTTTGTTATGCTCACATTTTTACCTTCCGCCTGATTTTATCTCTCTCTCTAGCATACCGCATTTCTGACGTCCACCACCCTTCAACTATCGGGAACGACATAGCCCGTCTCCTTTTTCATTCTTTCGCCTCTCCAATGTTCTTCGTTCGTCTGTTCTCGTCCGTTTCATCCCGTTTACTTCTCTTCAGCGTTCGCTAAAACAAAGAAAACAAGTTTTTACTAATATTCCTTCTTCCCGATCCCATTTAACTTCACGACATCATTCTTTCCTAGCATTCACAATTGACTCTACAACCCGTCTTATATCAGACTCTTGCCTTCCAGCTCACAACTTTCAGGGTTCCTCTTCGCGTCCCATTTCACCCGCTCTCGTCGTCTGAGCCATCGCAGAGGGAAGGCAAGGCTATTCAAGGGCATCATCGCAGCCTCGAGCCAGCGACCTCCTCCTCTGCGCCCCGCCCCGCCCCGCCCCGCCCCGCCCCGCCCCGCCCCGCCCCGCCCCGCCCGCTCGCCGTCTCCGCCGTCCGCCTAACGAGAGCGCTTGTCCTCCGTCCCCGGCGGTCGGCGGTCGCAGCGTCTGCCTCAACCGCCCGCTGGCTGGCCGTCCGTTTGCCGGCCACTCGCCGCTCCGCCGGAGAATTGTCCGACAAACTTAATTCACGACCCGGCCACCGGGGCAGGGCTGTCGCTTATTCTCACTCCCAGGACAAGCAGACACGTTTGCGGACACACATAAACTAGTGGAGCGCCGTAGTATACTCGGGCGACTTGCAGCCCAGAAGAACTTGGGACGACGAGTTGCGCTAGGCACTTCCCCAAGCTCGTCCTCTGGAGGCGGTTCACTTCCCAACTTGGCGGAGGGAGGACGTGCTTCGACTTTACATTACTCCATTGCTCCAATTTTATCGTCGATGAGATTAAATGAAAATCCGCTAAATATTACGTTATAGACTGTTGTCGATTTTCTGACAAGGAAAAAAGTAGAAAATGACTTTACATCAGGAAAAGTACTCGTTTGTTTTCTTGTTGTGTTTTTTGCGATAATTTTAATTTGCTTCATAGACCCATCATTCAATATTTTTTGTAACAAAACTAGAATAGATAGAATAATAAGATGGAATTATTTTTAAGTTAATATGCAATGAATATAAATATTAATGAGATGATGTGAATATAAATTATTCTTATATTTTCCGCCCTTGTGAAAAAATATAAACTATGCATGTTACAAAACGTCTCTCACAAATAAACTAGAAGAGCAGTCTAGTATTTTCGAGCTACTTCTAGCCTAGAAGGATTTTTTGAGGCCGAGTTACGCTAGGTAAAATGGTACGAGATGAATAAACGAAATATTTAAAAAATCTAATTTTCATCATGTTCAATGTAGTCGATTTGTTGTCGTATTCTTCTGAGGAATTAAAATCACTAAACTGCAAATTTCTTCTTTTAATATTAAATTTAAGAAAGCCCTTTAAAACAGCAATTTCGTTCACTGCATGTTGCTTGAGAAACAAATACATTTTCTGATATAAATCCTACATTTTGTTACATAAAAATAATCATTGCGTCGAGCGGATCGATCCTTCAGTATTTGCATTTCTACTCCTTTCGCAGTCGCGTCACGTGCTGTTCAATACGAGCTGACTGATTCATAGATTACAGCACTTCCTTCCTGGTTCTCCGCCCGAGTTTGCGTCACGTGATCCGTCTTTTTCTCTTCCGCTCCACTTTCCGTCTTTGCCTTCTCTATCATCCAATTGGCTCGACTGCCCTCCATCGCGATTCCCCCGGCTTCGCTAGACTCATCGCAAGCGGACCCATCCCTGAAGCAATTCATTGACGTAGGCGTTCCGCGGGGCTTCAAATTTCCGCATCGATTTTCTCCGGCTTCCGGCGACGCTGACCTCGTCTTGAGCGAAGTTCCAGTCGATCTTTCTCAACTGCCCAAGTGCTTGGGTGATGTGTGCACGTGAAAACAGGGTTGCCTTTGGCTACCCTGTAAATGCCGAATGACCACATTTCTGATAAACAATTGATTGATTATTTGGTGTTCTCGGATGCGTCCTCTTGTATGATGATTTATGTCTCGCATGTGTATTGCATGTTTTTTTATCGCGGGGGACTGCAAGGAATTTCCAGTTATGAATGGTGAGACCCGGCACCGACCTACACGTTAACTTTTCCCAACTAGGTATCTCCCACCAGCAGGGATACCGCCCCAGCCGTAAAAAGCTCTAAGTTTCCGACCGGTCTGCCGGTATGTGTGGTGGTGAAGTGCATGTTAGTGTAAGTGTGTGTAAGAGGTGATGATAGGAAAGGGAAGGAAAGATGGCGTGGCGCATTTGTTAGGGTACTGCTCCGGCATTCGTCTGGCGTTGGTCAGAGAAACCACGGAAATCTACAATCAAAGCAAACGGTCTCTAGAATTCTCAAGAAGAAACAAGAAAATATTTCGTGTTTTTTATCTTAACACATGCAATTATGTATGCATAAACCATACTTTAACATTTTTCAGATTAGTATTTACGCATTAAAGAGTATGGTGCTCTACCCAATCAGTCGAACACGTTCTAAACACTACTTTCAGAGAATGCTTCGTTGTATGTAAGAGGAGATATGTATAGATCCTCTAATGAAAATTTTATGTTTCTCCGAAATGGAACAATTTCATGTTAGTTCGATTCTGAATTCATCTCTAGGAGACAGAATCGACTGTTTCTCTTTATTTTTGTGACATACTACACTTATCAGTGAAGTAAAGAGAACCTGGTTTAGTGCTTCTGAGAGCAATAGGCGTTTCATTTCGGCCTTTATTCTTATCCTGCTCAGCCACATATGTGGTTTTAGTATACTGTTTTTAGATTTTAGCAGTGATGTGCATCATTAAAAATGCTTCTGATCGAAGCACACAAAGTCAGCCTCGATAGTCAAAGTCGCTAATGCCGAAGGGTGAAACTGCCTCAGCTCGAAAGGTCGTGCGTTCAAATCCCACCTCGGTTGTTCCAAGGTGTGTTCGTGTCGACCTACACTGCCATCAGTTGTGTCGTCATCAGTGACGTATTCAGTATGAGAAGTCAGTAGGTACGCACAGTGTGGGAATAGGTGGAATAACATGAAATATTCCATTTTTCAGTCAACATCGAATATATTTGCAGCTATTATACTTGTAGACTCGTGTGAATGCTTGCTGTGCTGAATGGTTTCGTCAAGTTTGTAGGTGTGACCACTAGCATTATTATTGCGATGATATTGACCATCCATTTCCAGACTGTTTGGATTTGAGACTCTATTTGGGTACATACGAATATTTATTTCGATATTGTACTACTCCGCTGGGGCTAATTTCCATCGAGTTCCAATCGCAAGCAGTTCATATGGAACGTGTGTTGGTCAGCGCGAGTTCACAGTATTCCTGGTGTTCATTCGTTTTCACGACTACGCACCATTGATTAATTACCGTTATTCGTTTAATATAAACATCACTCGGACTTATCAGTATACTCTTTCAATCATTCCAGATACGGCTAAAGACTTGTGTACATAATACATCAGTTATTAGAATTTTACCTATGAAAGTATTCACTGCTATTATTATTATTATTATTATTATTATTATTATTATTATTATTATTATTATTATTATTATTATTATTATTATTTATACTTCGCAATTTTTACTGGTCGGTATGTCAACCTCTCTCAGGTATAATGACCAGGTGTGCGGTTGTTTTATTGAAGATTCAAGTGGCTTCTAACAATTCGGCATGTATTCAAAATAACTGCCTTATGCATATTTTGTGTACTCCTATATGAAGACGCTCTAATGCTCGAAATGTCATTTTCGGGACTACTCTTGTAGCTGATGGTATTATTGACACATTTGTCACTTTGCTCAAGGTGTACTGGGCTTCGACTTCATGGGTGAGATCGGTATATTTCTAGATCTTCTCTTGAAGTTTTACCGATATGGGTGTTAATTATTATATTTATTATTGTTATTATTGTTTTTGTTATTGAAATATCACGCAGCCTTCGCGCCGCAGAGTGGAAGGAAAACTCCACGTCCTGCGTCACCTGCGCCGACTGACCCACCAAGAGCGCACGAAATTGGCAACGCAACAAAGCGAAGCAAAACTCTTCGCACGTCGCGACCTTCTCACGCGCGTCACGCGGCCAAGGCGGGCGGCGGCGGCGGCGGCGGCGGCGGCGGCGCGCGCGCGCGTCGGAATTTTCCTGCCGGAGCGAGAGCGGGCGCTGCACGCGCCACCGCCTCCGTCTCCGCACATGTCATCCCAGATCCTCACCCCACACCACCACCGGCACCCACATCTCCGCTCAAGCCCCACGTGCTGTCGTTTCACCGTCACCGCCTCCACCACCACAAACACTACTAGCACTATCACAGTACCACCACCACCATAACACTACAACCGGACAACCACCATCGTACCACCCCACCCTACCACCTCCATCAGCACCATCGCCATCACCACTACCGCTGCCAACGCCATCACTAACATCATCGCAAGCCTACCGTCAACGCCGCTGTCACCGCTATCGTCACCTCCGAGGACGAAACCACAGCTACAGTCACCGCCTCCACCACCCTCTCAACCACGCCCACGCCAATACCCCAGCCCTATCCCACCGCTCTGGCAGCGCCGTGGCTATTGTCATTCCCATTGCTTCCGTCACCACAACCACCCCTCCACCACCTCTGACTCAACTGCACTGTTGCCACCGACACCGCCACCACTGGCGGCACGGCCTTCCCCGTCACCAATGCCGCCGTCGCTGTGCCCCCGCTGACTAGGACGATGTCAGAGGCAGTGGAGGGGCGTGTGGGGGGAAGCGCTCCCGCCCCTCGCAGGGTCGCGTGATGTAACTGCATGCGAAGCGTGCCAACTCACGGCCGTGCGCACTGGACTGCTCTGCGCCGCCCCGCCGGCGCCCCCACAACCACCCCGCACTCCCCGCGCCTCGTCCGTTCCCCGCTCCGCACCACACGCCCCGCTCCGTCCCGCCACGCTCCGCCCCATACTGCCCCGCCCTGCTCCACGCCGCCGCGTACCGCCTCGGCTCGTTCGCCGCACACCGCACAGCAATCCACGAAGGAAGAAGAGAAGCACCATTCAACAACACGGTCATGAACAGTAGAGCAAAGAGAATTTTTAGATCGAAACACGAAGGAATTGCTCTTCCTGGCTTTTCCCTCTCGCCTTACTCACACGCACTTACACTCGCATGCACAACGCTATTTCGTACAGCTTGTCCCCGCAAAGCGACGTATAGGGTGGTGCCATCTCTCACCATAAAAAGTTCACTACCCTAACGGCACTAATGATCATAGTAGTTTCCGTGACGGAATGATCAACCAATCAGTCGGAAATTCCTATTAATCAATGTACACATGACATAATTTCTATATGGTAATAGCAATTTCAGCGTTAGTTAATTAGATATCTGTTAAACTAAAATAATTCAAGCCTGCCAGCTTAGTGTTTTAGTGACTCATAGTCATAAATAATTTAATAGTGTTTCGTGATCATGAGATTATACTATTTCAAAACATATTCGTCAGACTCAGGGAACTGTCATTTTACATTTCAGTACCTCTGCTGACTTCTACCTCTACTTATGTTATTTTGTTTAAGGCCATTTCAGTGAGTATTCGTGTGTATTGGGGTTCATAATTCTATGTAACCGTAAAATAATTTTCTTATTATCTTCAAAATGAGTTTTGGAGAAGGAACTGACTTTTAAAAATAAAATGATGTTTTTTTTGTCTTATCTACTGAAGAATAACTTTAATAATCCAACTTGCCTTATCGGAAATTAGTAGTTATAATAACACGATCGAAAATAGAATGTCTCTGATATTGAGTACAACTTATTACTACGATTGGGTTACAATTTAGCTTACAAAGGGTACAATTCAACGTTCAAAGCAGGAACTATTTCATAGATTTGTACTAATAGACTATTTCAACATAGATATTTCTCCGACAGCAAATACGGAACGCAAAAAATGTAAACTGTGTTGATAACAGATGTCAATTAACACTTTTTCATAAAATCTGTGAGAGAGAGCTTGGCAATTGTGTTAACGAATAACTCGTGGAGGTTGGGAATTTCAGGGAAATGCGGAAATAAAAAGTGCGTCTCAGTCGCCTTTAAATCTCACTTGCGAGGAATGTGCATCTGTCGCCGGCCAACTGAGAACTACGCGAGGCTCATTAACTTTAACAATCTGTTCGTTAGGTACTTGTTTTCGTGAAAATAAATAAAAACACAGGAAAACCAGTGAGTGCTCGTGCACGAACACATCGCGTAAGGCGAAATCGGCTTTGCTTTGCTATTGAAACTTCCGCAGTCCGTTCGTTCCGCACTTGAATTGCTGAGGGTTAGTGATATATATTTTGCAAAGGAGAACATTTTAACGAACGTAAAAACGCTCGTTACGTTAGGTTCGTTTTTTTATAAGCAACTGTTTATTTACAATTTGTTCTTGAGATGAACATTCGGTGTATTATTTATGAATAGAATTAACGTGATTGAAGAGTTGTCCTTTTTAGTTGTTGCAGTTGTGTTTGCTGTTGCATTAATTGCTCTTGTTGTTTCTGAATGATGATTTGCTGCTTCTTTTCAATAGATATTTCACTATTTGATTCTGAAGTCGATTCTTCCATTGTGGACACCGTGGCCTGGCATAAACGATCAAACTTGCTTATTTCACTGTTTATTACACGCTGTTTTAATAATAGTTTAAAATGAAGTCAGAATTTAGATATTCCCAGTGTTTAGAAGAGCGATGAGCACTGATTAGATGCCGGCACGAGACTGTTAGGTACACGTAATACTGGAAATGTTCATATACTAAGTTCTTATACACAGAAGTACACTATTGAAGAAAATTATTGATTTTCGTCTTGCACAATTATTTAGGGCAGAATAGTACATTGAAGGGAGAAAATAAGCAAAATAAATAGAACTATATCAGAACACATCCAATCCCATGCATGGCCTTCTGACGTTCGTTTGAACGTAAAACCGTAACAACATTAAACAGCTAACGTGGCCAAAACCTTTCTATCTTAATACTTACATTTATTTTACTGTGTCCTTCTATGTGACCGATTCCTATCCGTCTTTCAATCATAATGACCATAGATAGCTTTTACAAACATTTAACATTTCAATAATATTTTAACTAAGAGAAGAACTGTGGCACTGTAATTTTGTTGATCTTCAAGTAAAAAGTTCCAGTTTTTTCTCTAAAATCTATTATCTTTTCATTCTACAATACATTTTAGTTTTAATTTAGTAGAAATGTTCTAAGTAGTCTTCCGTACCGTCTATTACAACTTCCTTCTGAAAACACACATGCATTGAAGTCGTGAGCTTCCGCGGCTAGTCATGCAAATGACTTGGCTGTCCGGGAGACGCCGCGTCGAATGCTGTGGTACCTTCGAAGAGGCGTCACCCAGACATCCAAGATCATTTGCACGTATACATTTGAATCTTGTCCTCTAAACAGACTTCAATATTTTTGCTTTCGCTGTATTCCAGAAAACACTACATCACAATTCTTTTCGTGATTGCATTTTTCTTCTCTTCGAATATCTAGCTTTAAAACTTTTACAGTAAAACGTTCGGCACCTCGATTAAGCAGTCAACTTACTTAACGGCCATTTTTCGTGGAATGGATTGATGTTTATAATACAAATCTAAATGTTACCTTTTCACCGGGCACCTGGGTAAGCAACTAATACCCAAGCACACTTCCCAAATGGTTCTGTATTAAGCGGATACCTCAAGCGATTTTGTACTGTTAGCTAAACAGGATAAGCTGAACAGGAGTGGAGATTACTGTTCATTTAATCTCTTCCAGCGACGAAGCCCCTCAGTGACATTAGTTCATGCCTTCAGCCACCTTAATTGCTGAGAACCATTTATGTCCACGTAAATGAGTTTTCGCTGCAATTTTTTCATCTAAACATTGCTTTCAATGTTGATCCTCTTTCTAAAAAGAGGATCCAATACACATTTCTTTCATTTCTTCTGACATGTATCTTCTTTTTCAATTTTTTCTTCATTCGTTGGTCTTTATAACATACAGTCCCTGGCCATATTATTAGACGCACCCTAAATTTTCAATAAAAATCACGTTTTTGTGACGAAAAATGTATTTTTTTATTTCTAACGAAATACATAAGTAATAATTAAATACTTACGATACAAACAAGATATCATATGCAAAATTATGACTGTCAGTATAATACATAAACTAATTTTCATAAAAAATCTCCATGCACATGTATATCTTTAATTATTTGTCAGGCCACCTTTGGCGGCTATTAGAGCTTTAATTCTTTTTAGCATGCTATTAATGCATGCCTGGACTGTTTCTTGGAACTTTGGATGATGGTACCAGACTAGAATTATTTTCTCAAGGAGGCGAATTTTTGTTGTTATTATTTCTTCCTTTGCGATTTCCCTCTTCATGAGCTCCCAAACATTTTCTATTGGGTTCATATCTGGTGAATGTCCTGGCCATGGTAACACAGGAACATTTTTCTCCAACAAAAATGATCGAACTGTTCAAGCAGTATGACATGGAGCCCCATCTTCCATAAAAACAAATGATTCATTTGTGAACCATTCCTGTAGTTGAGGCAGCAGTCGTTTCTCCAATACTTGCTTCTACTGGTCTTGTTTCATGATGCCCTTAACCAAGTACAGACTTGAATGCCACTGATCACTGACCAAATCTGTGCCTTTGCCACTGATCACTGACCAAATCATTGCCTTGACTGGATGTTTCGCAGTCTGGATGACACAATCTGAATGATACTTTTCACCAGGGCGCCTTCTCACAAATTAATGTTTGCTAGAATTTCGAAAGTGCATTCGTCGCTAAAACAAACCTGAAATACAAGTAAATGTCATTAAAATTAATTTTGGTAGTCATTTATAATTATAAAAAAAGCACTAGAGTAAATTTTTACCGATTTCCAGAAGACCAAATCTTTATTCTTGAGGTTCTTAGCTCATGCAAGACATTTTCTTTCATACCAGCTGTTAATCTGGGTTTGTGGGCTGGTCTACAAGCTTTAAAATTGATTTGTAGTAGTGTACGCCTTACTGTCCTTTCAGATACACAGATTCCACTACTTTCCAATTTAATTTGTTTAGTAGTAGCAAACCGGTTTTCATGGCAAATCTTCCTCAAACATCTCTCAGATCTTGGTGAAAATATTCTCTTCCGTCCACATGTGTTCTTCCTTCGTGGGGATAATTCTTCACCAAGGACAATTCTTTTCTTAATTTGCCGAATAGATGTCTCGGGTACGTTCAATCTTCGAGATATCTCACGATTTGAATAATTTTCTGTGACAAAAGCTTTCACTGCTGCGATCTTCCGAGGAGACAAATCACTTGCTTTTCCCATTATTTTTATTCAAAACTATCAGTTTTTCGTATACAACAATTCACAATTTTTAAATAAACACGGCTATAACTATTTCACAAACTAATAAATGGAAAATAAACTAACTTCATGCAACAACACACTACTCATGTCTCCTCTTGCTCTGCTCAACTCTTGTAATTTGTTCGTTTAAGCAACAATGAGATCTCACAACAATGATACATAAAAACAAATAATGTGTTAATTATTAGAAAAAGGAGCTTTGTTTTTATTGATTGATTCGCAACGATGCCAGATGTAATGTACTGCAGTGAGAGACTTCAAAACTTAATGTTTTGTTAAAAACTTGGAGTGCGTCTAATAATATGGCCAGGGATTGTATTTTACTCGCGTTTCTTCAGTAAATCGGTGCGCGCATCCTTGTTATCTTGCACAACGCGGTGCAAGATAACAAGTATCTTGCATCAGAGCGGGTTCAACCCGAACTGGATTGCGTGGAATTTCCAAAATCCTTGGGGTCATGTCGCGTTGGCGCCGCGAAAAATATCTCTGGCTGCCATATTTAACCCTTTGACAATTCCCATTTAATTAAGATTTCGAATTTGCAATGACTGGAAAATTTAGTGAAATCGTCGGAGCTCGCAGGTGACGTCTGGGAAACAAAATTTGCCGGCATTTTTGTGAGACTATGGGGTGCCAACTAAATAAATTCTCAGCAATTTCAGCCTACGACGGAATGTCTCATTTGGTCAAACTGCAAGTATCTTGGCATTACGAACAAAAAAACGTATTTTAAATTTTTGATTGTCTTACACATATTTTAGAACACACGGCTCAGAGTTAGTGAGGGCTATCTTACACTTTTATTAAGTTTATCTGTAACTATATACTATTACCATTTATATATATTCTTACTAGTGAAAATTTATTATTAAATTATTTTTACAAAAAAGTTCAGTGTTAAAATAATAAAGATTATTTTGCTTTCTTAGTATTAAAAATCCAAAATAAAAGAAAACTATGCATCATTAATAATGTATTCATGCATATGTACGTTCACTCTCCTTTTGGTCTCCCTGATTATTCATGGTCACCATCATCATCAATGTAATAAAGGCAAAAACTGGCTTGCCGCTGACGCCACAACATTCTGTCCTCTGCTGTCCTTTTCAACTCTGTATAGTTTCTGAAGATTAGTTTGTTTTGAAATTTTAAAATTTTCGTTCTAAGTCTCTCTCTTCTTTTTCCAACTACTTTGCAGTCCGAAATTGTACTTCAGGATTGGTTATGTCTGAATGTTATGCTTTGTTCATTATGCAATGCTTTAGTTGGGATGATTTCTAATTCACTTGTTCTAAAATTAAATTATTAGAAGTTTTCTGCCCCGGAAAACTTCTGTTCCGAAAAAAGAATTAACCGAAAAATTAAAAAAGCAGTCAAAATGTGTAAATTGGGTGTTTTTTTTATTTTTGTGTGTTATTTTTTTCTTTCTGAAGAAATATATTGTTTTATTACAGAACTAATAAACAATTTACGTGTTTCTGGAGCGATTCTATGCTTCTGCAATGCATATTTGTGCTTAGAAAGCATTGTTTCAAGTGATTACAGTGGCTCAACTATTTGGAATATCCCAGTAGTTTCTTAGACATACATGCATAAAATGGTTTTAAGAGCTTATTTTCGAAGTTCCGATATTTCTGCCCCGGAGACCCTCTGTATCATCAACAGATCTTAAACAGTTTGTTACTAAACCGTTATATTTTACGCCCTTTCCATTTGCTTTAAAATTTTTCGATCCATATCTGCTGTTATTGCACCAGTTCTTCTGTTTGTCTGGGCCTCGATTTCTTCCGCGCCTTCCCGCCGTCGCTTGGCGGAGCGCGCGCTCGGGCGACAGGAGGGCGCATGTGGCCGCTTAGCGGCGGCGGCGGCGGCCGCGTGGGACGAGCGCCCTCGCCGCGGGGCGCCAGGGCGGGGCCGTCATTAGCTGATGGCCACCTATTGATTGCGCGGGCGGGTGGATTCCCGCCCCGCCCCGCCCCCGCTACGCCACACGGCGCCCTTGGGATGGAACTGCTGTGGGAGCGAGGACGAAGGCGGAAACGGGGCAGTTCAAAAAGAGAGAAAGGAGGTGGAGGACGTTGTGGTATTGGGGGCAGGGAAAACGAAAGATGGAAAGACGAGGGTGGATGTGGGGCTGGAGTCGCTGGCGGAGACGGCAGCAGGGTCAGCAGTCGAGGCTGTGGCGAAGGTGGTGGTGGGGAGGAGGTCGGTACGATCGGAAGCTGGGGGTGAAAAGGAAGGCGAGGATGGAGCAATTGAGAGAGAAAGCGGAGTAACAGTGGGAGACAGTGGTGGCGTTGGGAGTGGGCGTAGGGCAAGAAAGAGCCGGTCTATGCTCGATCGTTTCTCTGAGGAGCGGGTCAAACGGAAAGAGAGAGGCGAGCGGGGATGTGGCGCTGGGTGAATGTCGGACACGAGTCCTTGGGGCGTCTTCACACGTCGCCACAGCGGCGGCCTTCCAATAAGCGATGGCACTCTTCCCACGCCGCCACCGCTGCGCGCCACCGTCGCACCGCCGCCCGCCGTAGAAGGGAAGTAGAGACCCATTCACAGTGCAAACAAACATAAGCATGGCATTAACATAAAATTTAGGACTCCGTCCATATGCGGACTCATTCACTATGTGTTTGCACAAGCATTACACGTAAGACGTTTACTTGCAAGCTTGCAAGCTTCAAGCTTCAAGCTTCTGTGCTTATGCTTAAGTAAGACATAAGAAATGAATCAATCACAGAACGTTACCTGAAAATCAAAAATCGAAATAGGAGCGAAGTCGATAAACGAACTGACGCCATAGATACAGTTGATCCCTCGAAATCGATTCTCACATCCAATCAATAGTAAACTAGAATGTCTCACAGGCAATAGAAACTCTTATTTAGCTTAGTTTCACGTTCGACATTGTGAATACTTCAGTCTATCACTTGCGTTAATGTTTATGTCTATGCGTTATGCTTATGTTTACGTTTGCATTGTGAAAGGGCCTTAGGTTTCGCCGCCCCTTCGGCGACGACGTCAAAGGGGTCGCAGAGGGTAAAATGCCGCGAGCGGCGGCGCAGTGAGAAAACCATCATTTAAAACTGCGTCTGCTAGCGGTGACGCGTACGCCCTCTTGCGCTTCTCGTGGCGAGAGTCCCGCCGCACGTAGGACGACGTCCCTTCGAACCAGTGCTCTGCTTCGAGCCGCGGCGGCGACGTGTGGAGGGAGGCGGCGGAAGGGCCATCGTTGGTGACAGCGGCGAAAGAGCTGAACGGTAGGGTCGGAAGCGGGGCGAGAACTCAAGCTAGGAACTCAAGCTAAGAACGCCAGCTCAAAGAGGAACGAAAAGGGGCTAGAAGCGGGTGCGATTAGAGGTTGGGTGAGCTCTGTTGTCGGCAGCAGTGCCTCACGACTCGCGTGCTGTGAGTGAGAGGGGGAGAGAAGAGAGAAAATGCTGCTACGAACGCATTGTCGCTCACCTACTACAGAGGGCGAAGCGCACACGATATTCTGTTGAATATAAAACCTGCAGTGGCGAGAACAATGTTCAAACCACAAGATCTGTAAAATTGTATGTTACCGTCTTCCTAAAGCTTTTTATTTTTATTTCGGAGGAAACGACTACTGTTTTCAAGTGTATAATTTTCCTATCCAAACATTTTGAAATAATTCCCTTTAAGGTGCTTACTACTTAAATATACAATAAAAAATGCTGACAAGGCTCACCAAGTTGAGCCTTACTATTTCCTAAAACAAATTCAAATATAATCAGTAATAAAAATATCAAGTATATGTGATAAAATTGAAAGCTCTGAACGTACCTCCAAAGAAAATGTATTCAGATAAATGACCATTAAGAATATCTACATTCCTTTTTTAAAACTGTAATGCATTAGCCATTGCTGTAATGTGTTTCTCATATTAATTTCATGCCCAGTAATACTCCTAAATATTGAACAGAAATATTATTCATCGTCTAAAAAAACGGTCTCATTAATTTTAAAACAGGGGGATCAGTTAGCTTGTAATTGCTCCAGATTCACCTTAACACTCCAGTTGTTTATTAAAAAAATGTCAACTTATAGACTGACGAATACTAAGCGAATTTTGAAGCATCAGAAGTAAATAAAGCTGCATCATCTGCAAACAAAAAAAATGTTGGAAACTATTGTCTTAGAAGTTCGATTTTTACGTTTCCAAAATGTTTGGAGAGGGAATGGAACCTTGAGAGAAGGGACTCCAGCGGTTATGACACATGATGGTGAAAATTAATTAATGGTTAAAATTATCATTTTAACTTTGAATACTGTCGATACAAAACTAATTATTGTGATTCGCAGATATTAAAGTAAATGTGTTTTAATTAGTTTTTATTAGTCTTTCATCGACTTTATCACTGGGTTCATTGAAGTTTACACTTTTAATCTCCATCAGTTACTTATTTATTTATTCCTTTCTTGTCGCGAAAGTAAAATACTATCTCCATTCAGAAGGAAACATACCTGAACATCCAATTATTAGACATGATTTATCTTATCAGAACATGACACGCCCATCCTTTTAACAACTAATTTTCTTTATCGTCAAAAGTGACCTCAGAATAGCCTTCTGCAAAGTATTTGACGTATGCGCTCTTCAATAAGTCGATTATAATGTCTATGGCTTTTGTGTGAAAGTGTGTAAAATGCCGTCAAAATGTAACAACACTAACACATTAAAGACACGGTGAAAATGTTTCATGCAACTACCATTCTATCTCGCGTATAATTAGATTTTAATTTCAGTTGTCTCGTTGTAACGGTTAATGTGCACAGACAACCCACGAATAGCAAAAAATGGAATGTGTCAACAGTTTGTTAGCCTTTAAGGTAAGATTTTACATGGTTTGTGTAATGAAATTGAAGGTTTTATAAAAACAACCTTAGTCAAAAATGTGAGATTTTGATACTCTAAAACTATTGCAACAGCTTTATAACCGCCATTTGTTGACCGTGTTGTGAACGAAAGCCGCCCTTGTCCGCATTAATAAGCTCCGAATTTATGAGTGATTTTGATCAAAGAACCATAGTCCAGAGTATTGTTTGGTAAAAGAAGCATAGTACTTTAAATGTAAGTTTTCTCCATAGCTTCTCAACTTCACAGCTTATCTCAATCTGCGACGGGTGATAAAGTGTTCTTTGTGAATGTGTTTATTCAGAATAATAAGTATTTTTGCCTTAGATATTCGGTGACCTGTTCTTGTTGCATATACGTCCTTTCTGTTGAGAATATGAGAAAGCAAGGGAGAAAGAAGCAGCTGAAAAATGGATTCTACGTGATATGTAGAACGAACAGAGTGGAAGTGACGTAAAACAAAGAAAGGGAGGAAAGACGGAAAAAAATATTATTTTTGCTCTTACTTCATCACATTACCTACAGCATATTTTAATCACAAAGAAATGTTCAGACGTTGTCTAAATATTTAGTCACTTGCTAACAAAGATTTGTATCTTAATTTTCATCAGTGACAGATGCTAAAGGAAATCACCTATAATGCTGATAGCAGCAGAGGCAAGGAACAATAATTTGGTCAATAACATTCCAAATTGATTAACGTCATTAACTTCTTGCATTATTCCTTCAAATATTGTAATATTACTGCCCCAATTAAATAATTTTGATAAACAAATTTATCAATTTTTTTTTTAAACTCTACAGTCTATGCTCACCCAACTTTATGCCATAATTCTACAATACTGTTCAAGCTTAAATTACATTTAAGCAATCATCAGTAGTTACAATAGCTTGAGAAAGTGCACACCAATTATTATGCCTCAAATGTCTACCAATTTCCCCCTGCAAAATTTTTCGTTCTCCAGAAAAATTGTGTTTTGAACTGTGGTTGTTTTAAAAAAAGCCTTCAATTGTAAATATGTAGCACTATTTTTTTCTGTCTTATTGTGGCGCCTCCAGTGGGTATTTTCATATTAAAAATTTTTATTTAGGCTTTGCAAATGCAAAATACAAATTCTTTAAAAACATATTGCAGTTGCCCCGTTCGACCATTTTGGGGCATAAAAGGGTACATAAAAAAGTTTCGATAATACTTTTTCAATTTTTGTTTAATAAAAGTCGGTTACATTATTGCCAATCTGATGAATCAAATCGTAATGATTCATGAGAAAGTGTTGTAATTCATAGCGTTTCACCAGTGCTCTCGTAGGTACATTGAAACCATAAAAACACGAGATTTTTAAAAATATTCTTCTAGAATATTTTAGTGTGAACCATCTAAGAATTGTGCCAATCAATTTGTTTTGTCGAGGGGATTTGAATGGGTTATTGGGTATAAATATAAAGGACCTTTACCCATTGGGTAAAGTATAAATATTTTTGACGCCTCATATTTCGCAAGGCAGCAATTTGACAATAATCTCTCTTGAATAGTGAAGAAAATTCAATTACATTGCACAAATAAATATATTTCCAAAACTTTAATGAACCGCATATTTAAATATTACTGTCATCTGTCGCACATACGAGGTAGTACTAAAGAATTCGCCAAGTATACAGTGTAAGTATTCAGCATTTTGACGTGTTTTGCAATTTGCCGCCTACGCGAGCAGTCGAGGAAATAGTATATCTGCTTTGACAACATTGCATGAGGTTCAGTATCACTTCATCTAATATAGAATGTTTCTTGTTCTGAGAAGACATGAACTCAATGATTGAGTGACATTTTGTTTGCTTCTTGTTCGTAACACAAGTGTATAGCGTTTTCATTTTATTTTGGTTTGTGACTTTTGGTGGATCGGTATGGCTTCTGTTCGTAGTAAAGGCCAAACAATACACAGTTAAGCTAGGGAAAATATACGTCTCGTTATTAAGAAATGTGACAGAAAAGAATTTGGGCGTTCTTCAACACACGCTGCATAACAGCAATTTTCGGGTAGTAAACTATACTGAAGTATCTGTTCAAACTGTGACATCAATTAAAAAAGAAGGATTTGAAGCCTGTGGGGCAGCCTTCAGTACTCCCGGTAAGAAAAGGCCATGTTGTGAAGATACAAAATTACACATTAATGACATCCACTTATTGCTTATTTGTTTTCCTTATTCTCGTATGATGTTTTAATTCTTGCCTATGGATTCTTGGCGTAATATATTTGGGACAGCTAGTAGTTGCAGATTAGGCGGGGGCAGCTTTCAAGAACATTAAGCGCATTCCTCAGCCTCGCAATCGAGTCAGCTCCCAACAATAAGAATGAGGTGGCTCGCGGGTGAACAGACGTAGTAGACACGTGGACATGGAGCAGGAAGTGTAAAGCGGAGAAAAACACCGAGTAAGCGAGCCCATCAGTGAACTTGGTGTGAGCATTCTCCACGTTGTCTATTTGCGAACCACTGTCCCAGTACCATATTGGACTTGGAAATCCCGGGGTCCTCTCCCCCACGGCCACTTTACGCGAGTCCAGGCTCGTTCGTGCGCTAGTCCCTGCTCTATCCCTTTGCGGCAGGTGGCGATGAAAGACCAACTGCCCGATGCATTTGGAGCAACAATCTGCTCAATAGTTTTCACAATCGACAGACTGAATCAGACCTTCAGAGAAAATTCAAGATTTTCTCCGTGAAATATAAAGAAGTTTCACAAAATCTTGGAAACAGACAACAAAGTGAAAATTCAATGGATTATATAGTACGATATAAGCAATACTATAGTGTACATACTTTGTTTTTTTCCCAAACGCGTGACTATTATTATTATTATTATTATTATTATTATTATTATTATTATTATTAATAATAATAATAATATTAATATCATTAATAATAATATGTACAACGGAGTCCTTATATTTATTTCTTTTCAAACATTATATTTCTCTGCAAAGAAAGCAAATGACCAGACGAAAGTCAGAAAACTCTACGGAGATTCCAGCCCAGACCAAGACAAGATAAAGAAAAGTTTATTCAAGAAGAAAGCGAAGAAGTGGAAGAACATAACAACAAATGGAGATCGTAAGAAAATTTCAAGATCATCCGAAATATGACCACGGACTGTAAACCAACAATGGCGAATGTTAAGAACGAGAACGACAAAATAAATACAACAAAAGAAGGGATCGCGAAAAGATGGGAAGAATACGAAGAAGTTATATGATAAGGGCTTACAAATAGAGTAGTGGTAGATGATTACGAATAAGAACCTGAGATCGAAGAAATTAATTGGGCGGCAAAACAACTGAAAAATGGGAAGTCCCCGGCTGTAAATAATATTCCAATCGAACTATTGATAGATAGATAGATAGATAGATAGATAGATAGATAGATAGATAGATAGATAGATAGATAGATAGATAGATAGATAGATAGATAGATAGATAGATAGATAGATAGATAGATAGATTTATGAAAGTTCGCTTTGAGCTAATGCTCGGTGGCAAACATGATAACAATTAAAATTAGAATTACTAAACATTTTGAACATTTACAATTGGGTTTACTATTATACAAGGTGGTTCAAATATGACCGGGACTGATTTTTTTTACGACATACTTTATTAGCAAAAATTTATTTGTACATGTCATTCTTCAAAGTACTCCCCTCCAGATTCTATACATTTTTTCCAACGTCCTGGGAGCATCCTAATGCCCTTTTCATAAAAGTCTTTTGGTTGTCGGCATATCCACTCCCGAACACTGTGGATGACTGCGTCATTATCCGCAAAGCGCATGCCTTGCAAATGTGATTTAAGCTGTCCAAAAAGGTAAAAATCACTTGGGGCCAAATCTGGACTGTACGGCGGATGTGGTAGAAGGTCCCACTTCAACTTGCTGATGGTTGCCATGGGTGTTTTAGCAGTATGAGGCCGTGCATTGTCTTGAAGGAATGCTACCCGTTTCCCACCTCTTTTCCGTTTGGATCGGATCTTTTCTTTGATTTCTGTTTCCAAAAGTGCTGAATAATAAGCTGCATTGATGGTGTTAGCTTCTGTAAGAAAGTCTACATGGATAACACCCATCCAGTCCCAAAAGAATGTTGCCATCACTTTTCCCGCCGAACGGATCTTCCGCGCTCTCTTGGGTTTTGGAGAAGAGGCGTGTCGCCATTCACGTGATGCCTGCTGGGACTCAGGAATAAAATAGTGAACCCACGTTTCATCAGTGGTTACAATGGACTTCAAAAATGCATCTCCTTCATTTTCAAACCGCATTAGAAGAACACTGGCAGCTTGCATGCGCATCAATTTGTTCTCGTCCGTCAAAGTGCGTGGAACCCACCTAGCATTCACTTTTCTATATTTTAGGTGTTTTTTTTATCATGTCTTGTACACTACCCACACTGATGCCAATTACTGATGCAACTTCTTTGATAGTGATGCGCCTGTTCTCACAAATAACCGCATTAACACGATCAATGTTTGTTGGGGTTATGGATGTTCGCGGCCGACGATTATGAGGTTCATTCTCAACGCGCTCTCGTTCCTCTCTGAAACACACCATTCAAACACACGGGTCCGTGAGAGGCACTCTTCCCTGTACTGTTTTTTGAGTCTCTGCAAAATTTCCGACGGTTGAACGTTTTCTCCAACGAGAAATTTGATGAGAATGCGTTGTTCCACGCACCGCGGCACCTTTTGTTCACTCATCGTTCTAGCAAGACCCAGACGCGACTGAACAGGTTCTAACCTTCAAAGGAGGGAGGTGGGGGGGTGTGGCTAGATTCTCTCCAGGCGGCGCAGTTAATGCGTATGTCGGGGTATTTGAAAAAAAATCAGTCCCGGTCATATTTGAACCACCTTGTAATTAGGGGGTCGATATAATAGTTCCAATTTATTTCTAGCTAACTCTAAATTCACTTCTAGTTTACATAACACTTCACTACACTACAGTACACTGCACTCCCCTTCACTACACTACACTCCCTTCCCCCCCACTACACTACACTTCACATCACTTCACTGTATAAGGGCCATGACGATAATAATTATGACAATAATAATAAAAGTAATAATAATATTACTAATAATAATAATAATAATAATAATAATAATAAAGATAAATGTCTCAGTATTATTCGAGATAATCTAGATGGAATGAAGCATATTTTTAAATTTGGCTACATTAGAAGGAAGAGCCTCTAGTGCTTCAAAGATACAGGGGAAGAAATCTTGGCGAATCTAACACAATTATGCAATGGTATCTGGAAATAAAACAGTGAACAACAGATTTGCAAGGCACTATAATTATTCCATTATCAAAGAAAAGAGACAGCCGAGATTGTGCAAATAACAACACAATTGCATGAATACCGTGTGATTCAGTCAATCGGCAAAAGTCATCCCTCGGAAAAATAAAAATAAAAGGTTTTTAAAAATGTTGTCACTGTAAGCATATACTTTAAAATTTTCAAAAATAATACACATTGAAAGAAACCTCATTTTCTATCTACTCTGGAATGTCGTGTAGATTGCATTACTTCGCGTAAGCGTTAGAGTAAAGCATATCCTAAGATCATACTCACAGAAAAAGATTTCCTTCGTTTTTAAACTCGTTTGAATGTTCCATATTATATATCATTGTGTCCGATATGTCACGAAAGAGTCACGTCTAACTGGTTTTGCATGATGCAATTTCTACAGATAACTTTTTTAGAAAATCCACTTTTTATAAAACAAAGAAAATGGAAGGGAAAACACGCTCCAAATGCAAGCAAACATCTAGGAGTTATCCAATTGCATCATTACCCTTTATTCATTTACGTAGTCTGTATGAAATTACTCACCAGGAATTATTTATTCCCTTCAAAATTATACAAATATAACAAATTTATTTTATATCAAAATAACTTACCAAGTACGCTGGGATAAGTCATGATTCATACTATCTTATTTCGATGATTGTTACGGCGTTGGAGTCAGGATACAGCTCGCCAGACCGCTATTTTACCACTTTTTTAAAAATTTGAAGTCGTAGGCGTCCTCGAGAAGAGTCATGTGCATGATCTTGGCTGTCCGGGTGACGGCGCGTCGAAGATTGTTGCCGACGTTTCGACAATCTTGTCGTGGTCTTACCATGTCCATACCATCAGATGTATGGGCATAGCAGCCCTGAAGAAGACCACGACAAAATGGTCGAAACGTCGGCAAAACAGCCTTCGACGCGACGTCACCCGGACAGCCAAGATATTGCATTTTTTTTAAATTTGTCCGAAAGTACGAAAACATTTTTAAAATTAGCTTCGACTATTTTACTTGTTAAAAGAGATTCACCAGATGAACTCTTTAAAGCAGATAAACGTCGTTTTGAGATCAAAAATCGAGTTGTAGGATAAAAGAACTCGTGCGTATACTCCGCTCATTTTTTACGGTATTTGACAACGGAAGATCTTAGACCAAGGTGGAGTGACAACAGAAGACCTTAGAAGTAAAATATTTCTAAAATAAGATTTGAGGAGATGGAATAATGCGGATATTTACACAATTAGTTCCTTTTTTTAAAAAATAGTTAAAAATCGGAATCAATATTTTGAGTAATGCATCAAAAAATTTTAAAATGGTATTCGAAGGAAGACGGAAATATGTGAAAAAGATAGTTATGTATTACTATTACAGACCGTTTACCTCGGTCTGTAATAGTAGTATAGAATCTCTAGTTTGATATCCGTGGAAAAATAGATTGAGATGCAAAGTGACGAATGCATAAACCGAGTGTGTGGCTTGCGTGTCCCGCAAGTACCGCCTCCTCCGTCCGTCCGGGCTGGCCGCACGACGCCGGGCCTGGCCGTGCCACCCCGCTGACAGAGGGCCCACAACGGGCGGGTGGGTGACGCAACAGCGCAGAAGGGTTGGGGGGGCGAGGTGTTTTCGTAAATTTCACTTTACGACACTCCTATTTGTCCGATTTTTATGTTTGTCACGGAGATGGATTCAGGAAGCATGTCGCCATCGCGCTATAAGGCCACATTTTTAAATTTGTTCTCGGAAGTTTGAGAACTAATTTCAAATTCGCGTTTTTGCTAGATTTTTGGAAAAAGGCCATCGTAGCGTAAATTCTATTTTAAAAAGGCGTAAAATGCCGTTTACCAATCCAAAATCGGACCATTGTTTCAGACGTTATCAGTAAATTCCCCTCTGATAGTGCTGCGATCTATTGAATTTTCCTACAAGTATTTTTCGGTGCATTTAGCCTTAAAGCGTATTTGAGCCCTTCCCTCACACACACGCACACACACACGCGCGCACGCAGTGCACTACTACATATCGAGAGGTTTGTAGTTAGCTTAGTGCTTGCCCGGACTTGGTCGGTGCTCTGTTTGGGGGAAATTCTTGAAGAGGGAAATCCTCCAAGTCGGCGTGTAGGTGTCGGCTTTCTTTCCAGCGGGTGAGGAATCACTGCCACCCCACGAAATAAACATTCACTACCCTACGTGGACCTAGGACCTCCAAAAATTCCGTGGTAGACGGGAAGTGATAGAGATGAAAGACCAACTTCTGTTCCCAGACGACAGCGAACTCGTGGCTCAGAGTGACAGTCACTGACAAGGAGGTGCAGGTTCTAGGCCAACCTCGTTAAAGTGTCCTAAAATACCTCACCACTGTCCTACTTCCTTCCCAATTGAAAAAAAGACTAGTATTCAACTGCTTTGAATATCCTCTTAGGATTACATGCGATCTATGCGTAACTACTTCTATTCTCAGAAGACGATACCGGGAGAGATGGCTCAGTGCATGTGCTGATGTCACTGCGGTGTCTCTGACTGGGTCCTAGGTTCGAGTCGCGACAGTGGCAGATTTTTCACACTATCTTGTCAACTAGGTCGAATTCAATCGCTGTCAGCAAGAAAATTCTAGCGGCCGTCTGCTCTGATCAGTAGTTTTCCGGGGTTTCTCCGATCATAAACCAGGAGAATGCCGGAGCAGCACCCTAACAAATGTCCCACGGAACGCGCGCGAGCTTTCCTGCCCTTTCCACATTCTTACACACATGCACTTCACTACCACACATGCCGGGGGAGCTTGGAGCTTGTCCTGGCTGGGGCGGCGCCCCACTGGTGGGAGATACGTGGGTGGAGAAAACCCGCTAGCCGACGGATCTCGTCGTCCAGCGGGGGAAGATCACTGCCACCTCCTGAGGGAAGAAGCATGCCCTATACTTACGGGACAAATGACCTTAGTAGTGGACACGCCCGGAATGACTAACAACCCACACAGAGGGCGGAATAAATCCGCGCGCCCTCTACCGCACGAGTTTCCCGAGAACCAACAGGAATCCACGCGGCATAAACCGCAGAAAACAGAGTTGAAATGAGCCGCCAGCCCTCTTCAGCGCTAACGCGCTTGCAGCGAGTGCAGCCCAGAGCGCGGGGCCTGAGGCGCCCGCGCGGCCTCTGCTCCATCGCAGTCGTGCTCTGCATGTGAATGATGGATCGCCCGGCGCACGGCCGGAGGGCGGCAGAATGCAATTTTCCACTTGACACGCGCAGGCGCGCCGGCGGGCCCCATGGGCCTCGCTGGGCATTCCCGGTCGAGAGCTTGCGATTAGTTCTGGGCAATGAGGTGCGCGAGACTCGCTCAAACGCGTGCTCGAGTTAGGAATTGGATATGCGTGTGAAATTTGGAGGCGAGGGGGGCACGGTCCTGGCGTGTTTTTTTTCTTTTTTTTTTTTTTTTGTAATACTATTGAAAAGTATTTCAACATAAAGTTTCATTTCAGGTGTAAACATTGGAAGTTTGAATACAGACTTTCTTCCTACTGAACATTCAATCTATGAGTAGAATAGTCTTTTAAATTTGTTGCACTATAGAAAAAGTGTCGTGTGAAGTGGCTCAGGACGTAGCGCGTTAACTTTCCATTGGGGGATCCGGGTTAAATCCCCGTGTCGCCCACCCTGATCGGCGTTTTCGTGGATTCACTCAGTCATCCAGGTGAATGCTGGGATGGTCCTACTGAGAGGCCGTGACCGCGAAACCGGCCTCTGTAGCCGAATTCGTTAAATGCGAGAAGCCACGAAGGTTAGGTGAATTCGAGATATCGCAGGTTCCTGGTTGGGTGACCGATTAGAAACCTTTGGATCTAAAGGCGCCGAGGTAAATTTCCCTTTACAGTACATTAATGGCTAAATACAAATACAAAAAAAAAAGAATTCTCATAGGTTTCTTCTAGCATAACTATGGTTTTCTTGGCGCAATTTCAGTAAAATTTTTCTTGAATATTTTTGAGCCAGAAGAAACATACAGAATTGTTACCCCGAATTATATTTTCTAACGAAATCTGTTTCAAGGCATCCCCACGATGCATTTCAGGTATTGCGTTTTGGTGGTGCAGGTAGGGCATGACTGGACCGGGATCGGATGAAGCAAGGTTTGGCCGAGAAGGGCGGGGTGGACGAGGAGGGATGAGGAGAAAGGCTGGATTGGGTGGAGCAGCCAGGGTGGAACTTGACTGTAAAGCTACATGGCCGCATGTAAATTGGGGACCAAATAATCCCTTTATCTTTTCTCGCAAAAACTACTTTCTAATTCTACATGTAAATTGGGGACCCAACCAACCCAGACAAGGAAAAGGACTGATAGAGCAGGTGAGCCCGTTAAGGGATCCGCTGCCTGCACACTGCTATCTAGGTTTTCCTTGTGGCTTATTGAAAATCTTCCAGACTCCTTCTAAATGTAAAGCAAACACTAGAACAGCACCCAAATTTTATTGTCAGCGTTGTAGAATATTATTCGAAAAACATATAGAATGTAAAAATACCATGATAAGAATTCATTCAATCAACAAATGATTCCATTGAATGAAAACCAACTTAAACCAACCGATTTCTTGAAAGAAAAATGCCAATTCTAAATCTGAAAAATTGGGTAAGGACTTGTGTTTTTATAAAATGACTATGAAAATATTCGTCGAAATTAATGTCACCATCCACATTTCCCTTGAAGACAATGAGACAGCTCTACCCAATGTACGTATGTATGCTCTGCTCTCGATCGGTTCCCTATATGTGTGTTACTCTTATTTCCCTTCTGGTCCCCAATTTACATATGGGTTAAACTCTTATTTTCCTCCTGGTCCCCAACTTACATTCGGGGAGCTACGCTCTCACTGGGTGGGTGCGGCGCGGATGGACGGCACAGGATGGCGGCAGCTTTTGTGTGGGTGGCGCGCACTAGGCCGGCACGGCACGGCACGGCACGGAACGGCACAAAACGGACACCTCGGACAGTTTCTGCGCCAGGTTGCCTCCTCGCTTCTTGTGTTGTACTGTGCGTGACGGCTTCATAATTTAAGTGAAGCAAACACTTTGTTGGTTTTTAATAGCGGAAGAAGAAAATGAGTTGAGAAAAGGTGTCGAAGAAAGCTCAAATTCTCTTCTAAAGAGAACATGAATGACAAAGGGGAATTTCACATTTCATATCCCGTCCTCGTGGAAGATGAAAAATTATTTCAGTACTTTAGGACGTATCACGATACATTTGAAGCTAAAGTGGTATATTTTATACTATACAAGTATATATTTTGGCAAATATTGTAATTGTATACAATTAAATTGAACTAAGGGACAGAATCAAAATTGCATTACTTTATTTAAAACCTCAAGAAAATAATCGGCTCAAATAAGACAATACTGTACGCAAAACAAACACAAAAATTATTTGCATTAATTAATAAATCAATGTATCATTCCAAAATATGGCATAATTTCTTCACTGTGAACAAATATACCAAGTTTTACTGATACTACACAGTTTCTTATAAATATCTAGTAATTTATATGTAGTAAATATTACTCCCTGATTCAGATAGTTTAACTAACCAACTAAATTACACGTCTTAACAAAGTAATACATTAAATAAAACTTAATATCGCATTGTATAATTCAGGATAGTTCTGAAGTAATACAACTAAATTGGACGCCTTCATGATCCTTCGAGCTTCACATAACCTCACAACTGAAGCGGCCCAATGGCCGTGCTGATGACGTCACGTGTCTTTTCTCGCAAAAACTACTTTGTCGGGCCGGCCCGCCCCAGTGCGCGCGTCGCTGAGTGCGAAAGGGGGCAGAGGACGCGGAAGGGAGTGGATTTGACAGGTGGACGGGGCGCGGCGGAGAAGAACGCGGTAGGGCCGGAGGGTGGGCAAATAAAATTACTCCATTTTTGCACTATGTATAGAACCATTCCTCCTCCTTTCTAATGGAGGATTCTGATTAAGAAATACGTTGCAACGCCGGGTAGTGCGGCTTCTATGGTATGAGTACACAGGTAGCATTAAAGATGAGGTAGTTCAACACAATTATTTAATAAATTAATCGACATCTTTATATTTTAGCATTTCGATTGACTGTAGCAAGTCTCATAAATTGTTTAATGCAAATACAAGGTAAAACACAAACATCAGCGTACCGAGACATAGATATTAGAAGTGATTTTCGCCACACAGTAAATTAAGTTTTAATTTAATATTTTGATGGTTTATTCTTAGCTATTTGAGAACAGTCAAAAAAGTTAACAGAATTACGGTGGAAATGAGTCATTTGGGAACAGCATTACCTGAACAGTAACTAACGATATGGGAGCGAGCAATAAAATATAAATAAGTGACCAAAATAGGAAGTGCCTGGCATTATTACAAGAAGAAGTAGCTGCACACGTTTTATTGGAACACGCAAGTAATTTCTATGCTTAAGGGAAAAGGCAGATTACTAAAATAAAACAATGTATTAAGTGTACTGAGGGACATCCAATGGGGATAAGCGGTTTGCATGATAAATGAACATAATACGCAGAAGTTGGCAAAGAAAGACGAAATTCGCGAACTATCAGTTAGGAGTGGTAGCGCAGTTTGTCATGCGAATAATTCGTGGTTGAGTTGTTTAATTAGCGAATACAGTAACTGAAGGTGTACAGAGGCGGACTAACAATAATTAATTAATATAGATTTTTAAAAAAGGTAGTTGAGAAACATTAGACTTAAATTATAACTTGGAAGATGACATGCAGGTTATGGACCTGGAACGGAACTTAACAAATATTTCACTGACCAAGAGTGCAGTGGGCAACCAAAGAAAAGAGCATAGACATTAATTAGTTCATGTAGGAAGACGAAAGTGTGTCAAATTTAAATGTAAGAAAATTTCATAAACGGGAGAACCGCATGTAGCATGGCCATGTAAGAGAGCAAGAGACACCGGGCGAATAATAAATTGGGTGAATGTGTTGCAAATAGAGAATGAAAGTCATGGTTACAATGCATTTTTATAGTTATTTGTTTTTTTTTCGTAACGTCAACAGTGAGCTGCAATATGAATATAATGCATAGTTGTAAAAGCAAATAAATTTCTGAACTATTAGTGTGATTTTGTTTTTGTACACATTTGATGAGAAAAAAAACATATGTATATTTCGCAACTAGAAATCCGGGAAGGGCAAGTTTCTCAACTTACGTATTACAATTTTCTCTTTGACCATTGAGCGATTTCTATTCTGAATCTTAAAGGCAACAATGATAAAATATTAAATAGTGACTGACTACTGAGTTAAGGCCGAGGCCGGCAAAAAAAGTAAAATTAGGAGGTAGAGGGAAATGGCAGGTCAGAAAGTTTTACGGGGTACTAAAGTGTTATTGTTGTTGTTTTTTTCAAGAAAGTTTCCTTGTAGAAAAGAATGACAATCACCCACCGACTTACACATACATTTCCTTGGAGTTCTGCATCGTTCAGTTGTTTCTTCTTTTCAAAAGGGGACTGCAATGCAGTGACTTGAAAGACTTCCGAGCTACGACGTGCATGGTGATCTCTTTGCTCGTTCCTTTAGGCTTTTGCTTCCTTCAGCGTTCAATCCAACACTTGACGCGTGTTTCATCCTCTTCCATACTCACTTCTCTTTCTTTAGGTCCTTCTACTGAGACCCTCAGTTTTATTTTCATAATTTCTATCCCTATTTATTTTTACTTCTTTCCCTTTCTCGAGACTTTATTCCTCGTTTTAATAACCTTACATTTGTCTTTCTTACATTTGTCTTTCTTACATTTGTCTTTCTTGCTTTTTTCTTTCTTACTTTTTTCGTTCTTACTTTTACGTTTTTCTGATTTTTCTTTTTTTCTTATTTAACTTCTTCCTCCACTTAGACTTTTAAATTTTTAAATCTTCATCGTTTTCTACACTCACTTCTCTTTCTTTAGGTCCTTCTGAGGTCCTCAGTTTTATTTTCATCATTTCTATTCCAATTTCTTTTTACTCTTTTACCTTTATCTCGAGACTTTATTCCTTGTTTTCATAACCTTACATTTGTTGTTCTTATACTTTCAAATGTTTTTCTTTTCTATTTATCTTTTACGTCTTTCTGATGATTCTTCTTTTTTTCTTTTTTAACTTCTACTTCACTTAGACCTTTTAAATCTGGTCTAACAAAATGCTTGCATCTTGTGTGAGTGCCAAACGTGTCACAAAACTATAGAAGGAAGTTTATAACTCCTACTTCACACTCATTTTTTCCTACAAATCTACTGCTTGTTTACTTACGCTTGTTTAGGACTGTACTTCTGAGTTTTCTGAGTTTGACACAACCCGCGTGGAAGAACCAACTGACTGTCTTCTTCACTCTTTATTTGCGGAGTGTTCGCAGAAACAGGAGAGAACAGACGTGGGTTCCCTTTCTGAAAAGCAGTAAGATGTCACGAGTAGCGGTAAAAAACGTTCTTAATATGTCTACTTTTCGCACCTCTCTTTCTATATTGAGATTCTTCCCATGTTTGAAATTCATGGCAAGGAAGAACATACAATGTGAGTCAACATTTTGTAGACTTCTTCAGAAAAAGAATAGCGTCTCAGTGAAAAGGAGGAGGTGCAAAATATTGACTGACGGAGGACGTATAGTCGTCTCACATCGCCGTTGAGAACATAGCAAACAATGAAGCAATTGGATTTATCTGCCGTGTCTGACTTGTAACATCCCATTTACATTTTGTTTTTGAAAAATCAATTTCCCTACTATTTTGCACAACAGTAGTAAGAAACATAAAACTGCAGATATAATGCGTCATTTGAATTTTGCATTCTCATTAACTTTACCCAATTATGTTAATCTTTGGCCAAAAATTGCACATATATGGTTTGGGAAAAGTCATTGTTAACGAGTATTCTTTCATATATGAAGTTAATTGCATTTTTTAGCTGTTCGTAATGATTCAATAATGAACTAACGCAATTCTCATTTTAAAACTTACTGAATTTTGGATCTTTTTATTCAACACAGACACACGGACTTCTGCTTTTTGCGTGCTCGGCGCACAAGCCGGCGCGGGGCTTGCGAGTTGAGTTAGAAAGTTTTATGCATTCATGCATCCATTAGTTTGAGTTTATAGAAAAACTAGTAGATCTAGAAACTTCTTGAAAACACTTTATTTACGCAGATAATTGATTAAAAATAAAAAAATTAACAATGTTTGAATTCAGGACGAAGTATTCGAATGAGTGTTGAGATAATGAGATTCGAATAGTTGCTGAAAGACTCGTTCTAACGTAGGTACTCTTGAACTGCATTCAAACAACACTCGCATTAAGATAAATTATTCCGAAATTAGTTCACAAAATAGTGTTATTTTGATACTATCACCAGGCGTTTATGTGTAGGTTATCTACAATGTTCTGAACCAAAAAGAAAAAGTAATTCTATCAAGAATGTCAGAAATAGAATATACTACATAAGTAATTTTATGATCTAATGTTTGCATAACCTTTTGTCAATGATAGACATAATTAAATTACCTGAAATGACTGTTCCAACCTGAACAATTACTTAAAATTTATTTTTTATTAATAATACTCTTTGAAATTCTGCTCTTACGTATAGTATTTAAGGATTCCAAATCTATTTATGACTTTTATGAGGGATTTAATGAAATAATTTATCATTACAATGTTCACGAATTGTGTATATGACAATAAACCAACAGAAAGTTCAGCCAATGAAATTTAAACTCTTTTTACAATACGTTTTCGCAGATGACACCTAGCTACTTTTTTTGTCTTGTTCAGTCCCCTTATTCTTAGACAGAAACACTTCTTAGTGGAATTATGTCCATCAAGCCTTCTGCACTTTGTACGCTCTTTTGAACAACCGCGAATAATTTGTACCATTTTTCTAAACATTTTTCTCTGAGTGATTTAATGTTGTCACTACTGCCAACAACCAACTGCAGCTAGAACTAGAACTACCAACAAATTAAGATGGGTCTTCAAATAATGGTAGTTTACTGTGTACCCTCGAACGTTGCTGATTACACCTCGGGTGCGCCATCCAGGCATCAACGGATGATGCGGTCCCGCTCTACACAGCAGCATCTTCGGAGGATACCATAAAGTCGTCAGCCTCACGTACTAATGGATGCAAACACCCAATTTCCAATCCAATAACTTTATAAAAAATTTGAAGTACAACAGAACCTCCCTAATCTGAGTTCTCAAATCCGAAATTTCTGATTAATCCGAACAAAATTCAGGAAGGAGCAAAAATAAACAAAATAAATAAAATGTTTATTTGTAGTGTAAAGAAATGATTTTATATTTACTATAGAACTGAACAATTAATTATTTAATCACAAGTTGTCGAAAGGAAACGCCTATTGCACTGGTAACTACGGTGTATATCACATGTTTATGAAGCGTTAATTTTCACTTACAGAAATTTGCAAAGTTCGTAACGTGCTGCTGCCGAAAGAAAGTGAACGTGCTTGATGATGCGATGACGCAATCGCTACGCCACTTCGCCATTTTCTGACATCGCACACTACGTTGCATTGTCTGGTAATGCTATAATCTTATTTGTAAATGGACGTTAATTTTTTTTCGGATAATCCGAACATTTTCGAATCCGTCCAGATTGCATCCCCAATTAGTTCGGATTACCGGGGTTCTACTGTAAATGTATATTCTTATGCTTATGCTGATGGTTATGCCATTTCACTCTACTCTACTCTACTCACTTCTATCAGAGCGATATATCGAAAACTGGTGGTGCTACATCACTACATACTTTCTCGCATTATTTCTAACTGCTCCACTACATTATATTGCTAAATAAATCAGCAAACATGTTTTCAACCAACAAAACTATTTTCTGTTCCATGACCCAAACTTGACCCTGAGAATTAACTTGCCGACACTCACCCCACTACGCCACTGCGCGCCACGGAACACGGGCAGACGCATAATAACGTAAATGCTTCCTTCATGTAAAAAATCTAAAAATCAAAATATTTGTTCGAAACACCCAAAGCCTCGAGTTCGTTCAGAATGAGAGGGGAATATCGATTTTGGAGAATATTGGCGGAACGGTTGAACGGCGCTCGCGTTGACCACAGACGGACAAACAGACACACGTTTCTCCATCAATCACTTTTTCGGAATCAAGGTCCCACGAAACATAAATTCTGGCTACACCACGTCTTAGAGAGTTGTATATTTAGCAACTGGATTTATCCACTTTGCCGTTACCAGAGCCCGGCAGATTCGTCGTTTTCCGGCACACGATTGCGATCTTCTACAAAGTCCCATCTTAAGGGCGAGAAAGCAAAAAAGCTTTTTCTATTCAGTTGTTCTCACCATTTCTCTCTTAGAGTCTACAATTATCTCCGATGGACTAGTCTTATGAGGTGCAGTGCTCTGAAAGCGTGATTATCATCAATGTAATTAATATACGGCCCATTGTGAATCTGTTGGATATAATTTCATTCGTGGACTAGTTATTAAATACCTCTCTTATATTGCACATTTTCAATACTCCCGTGCCTGCGATAATTATACAAGGCAAATGCAAGGCTAATAGTTATGGAAATAATTATCCAGTGCTGATATTGTTACACAGATAATTAAGGCTATAATGAATGATAGCCCGCATCTTATGGTTACCTCATACTATTTCAACTCTATTTTTTTACAAATATATTTCAAAGTTTACAATACTTAATAACTATCAAAATATAAGTTCATACTTTATTATAAAACAATAAAAATCATTGTCATCACTCAATTTTTTTGATATAACATCTTGTGACCTCATTGGTTAGTCCAGTTTTCGGGTTACGTCGTTAAAAGTCGTCCCCCGCTCTGCCTGCTATTTGGCACGTTTTTTTCTATGAATCTTCATTTCATGTGACGCCGGGTAACTTCATTGAAGGTTCTTTGAATTATTTGAGGGCTATAATTATTTTACTGAGTAATTGTGTAGCTACAACCCCTATTTATTATATGTATTATGTGATGTGTGTCATCGAATGGAAACCAAGTTTTAATTAAACGCAGTATTCAAGTAGTTTGCACAACGTACAGCACTATCATCTTTCAGCGTAACAAATTACTGAATATTCTTGCAAGCAGAGAATGTTTTAATCAATAGCAAATGCTATCTGGTCGTTAATTTTTAAGTGCGAAGTTAAAATTGGGTATTGGAACCAAAACTGCTGCGAACAGACTTCAAGCTCTGTATGTTTCCACAGACATATAAAAAATGTTATGTTCCGCAAATGTTACAAAAAAAGAGGGACAAAGATCCGCCAATTCAGAGTGAGAATGATTGGAATTATTAAAAATTATATCCGATTTATATTAAAATACAAAAAGTATTCACTGTACAAGTGAATAGTGAGGACAATAAGGTCTTAGAGGAATTATATGCTCTAATTATGGAATATTAGTGAAATTATTATTATTATTATTATAGAATGAAATCTAGAATAACACTTTAGGTAGCTAAATATTGTGAATGATATTTCAAGGTAATTGCCAACGTAAATACTACGGCTGAAACACAAATCCCCTTTTCACAACATCCAAACTCTGTGATATTTAAATTTATTAGGGAGTATGTTAACATACGATTGCAGTTTAATTAATTACTTTGAGCGTTTTTCATTCAAAGATATAGACCGATTTACTGAAACTTCACGGCCTCCCATCTATAAATAAATAACTAACAATAGCAAATTACACACTGAAAGAAGTATCCATGATTAATAAACGAAAGAAACTCGTACGAAATCGTACATCGACTTAGTAATCAGCAATCATCAATCAGTTAATAATCGAAAATCAATTAGAAAATTATACGTTAATAATTACTGTATAAAATAAATAAATAATATAAAAATTATAACTCTATAATATTCTTTTTAATTTCGATCTGGGAAACTACGATGGTTTTTATCCTTCTATAAAGGATTATTTTTACGATCAACCGGAAGGATTTCTTATGAATAAGCATTCACAATTTCCTTCACTTGGCGGTTTTCGAAACTTCATTGCACTTCCTATTTGGAAAGCGGCCGGAACATTGCGGTGAAAACTCCGACCATTTATCACTAAAGGCTTTTTGCACACTGAGAGAGCTATGGCGCAAATACATGACAGCGATAACGCAGGTGCGTCGTTCAGGGAATGCAGCAAAAAGTCGTGACCTCTCGGAGGTGTTGATCCGGGAAATCGGAGAGAAGCAAAACTCGAAAACTTGAACTGGATCGACGACAAGATAGATAATTAACCGATATTTACTACCATCCGACCACCAGGAAGTGCTTGTAGTTATTAGTTTGCTTGTGGTTGAAAAGTCGACGACAACAAGAACAAAAAGGCTAATTGCTTCGGGCTTCAGTCGGCACATCCCTCTTCCGCTCTCAACGCGGAGAATTTAAGAGAGAAACACATCGTCATTTGTTTCTTTTGTGTATTTTGAATTGATTGGAAGGGAACATCTAAACAATATCTCATTATTATTTGCATATGACACCAATTACATTTAAATGTTTCAAGTTCATTTCAAACTCCTAGGCATATTTATCTTTTCAAACTCATTTTCTTTATTTGTTAACGAACACTTTTTTTTCATGTAATCTTCTCCTAAACAATCTTGGCGAATGCAGCAAGGAAATCGGGTAGATTTTAATGATCTCGTGTACACTGCTCAAAGATCACTCAAACCAAGCTGTATTAATATCACAACTACTTTAGACAAGAAAGCTCATTAATCGTTTATCATAGTAAAGAAACGGTGAAAATGGTACACTCTGTTGGGGCTAATAAAGTGACAATGCTGCAGTCATTTGATGTAAATTACAAGCATTTTGAAAAACCTCTATTATCATACCACGTAAACCTAGAAATATCTTTCTTATTTTATTCTACCTTCCCACTAAACAAAAACGTATTCGAGATATAACAATGATAATAGTAATAATAGTAATAAAATGAATTGTAATAATAATTCCTGCTCCTCCACTTGTCATGTCAACACAAACAATTTACTTTATTGAGTTTTTAGTAAGAATTGGGGGAACGAAGCAAAACAAAGGGCCTTTCTGCCATACGCCTTCAAGCAAATATGTAAAGCCAGATAAAGTCTAGTGTGGATGGCGGCTTAAGTTCGAATAATAACAAAGAGAAAATAATATAAATATTAAGACTATATATAATCATTATTAATTATTCTCATTATCTCATTATTACTAATATAATTAATATGTTAGTAGTAATGAGAACAAACATTGTAAAAAACACTTAAATCCGTGCAGAAAACGTCTGCTCGAACCGTTTTGTATCTAAACGCCGTACAAATCACGCGGCGGGAAGACTCTAGTGGAAAAGCGACAAATGATCGGCATCGGGGCGTTTTGTGGCCGAGGGGGCCGCGCCTCCCACAGCCGCGGGCGGGACAGCCCTGGCCGGCGCGGTGACCTCTGGGCAGCCAGCCGGGCGGTGACGACGACGCGCCGAGGCGGAGGCGGGGACGGGCACGGCGATGGTGACGAATGACGGTCGGCCGGCGCTGAAACCTCTGCCTCCCCGCTCCGACACGCCCCGGGTATTCCCACCGCCACCGCCACCCCCGGCGCCGCCGCCGACTCCCACATCCCACCGCCACGGACATCTATCACCACCGCAGTCACTCACGCAGCCCCCTGTCCGCCCCCGATCGTCACCGTGCCACCTTCCCCACCGCCCCCATCGCCACCGCCTCCGCCTCCGCCTCCGCGAGCACCTGAGGAGCACCTAAACAAACCATTGCGTCGTAACCTCCCCCCGGGCCCTGCGCGCGGCCGCGCGCGCGCCGCGCAGCGCCCATGAAACTTTCATAAGTTTATTAGCATGCGCCCCGCGCGAGGCTAGGCGGGAATTCTTCGGCCGGTTAGCAGGTAGGCGTCGGAACCGGTCCCCGCGCCGCGCCGCGGACGCCGCCTGCGGTGGAGGCGGCGGCTGTGGAGATGGTCGCGCCGGACACGTCGCACTCGCCGAGAAACGATCCCTGCACCTCCGACTCCAAGATCCTTTCTATTTCTGCCGTTTGGTACTTCAATAAATATGTTTACGTCAGTTATCTTGTTTAATTTTTTGCAATGGATTTTTTTACCTTAATACAACAGACTCTGTAGTATTTTTTAGCAATTGTTTCTTTTTTGTATGTTTTATTAAGGTTAAAAAACCTTTGCAATTTATTATTTCACATTGCTAATCGTCTTTTGTGCGGGTTACCCAGCGAAGCGGAATCTAAAAAGCTGCATGTAAACCCATAAGTCTGAATGTTAACAATTTTGCAAACGAACTTTTTAGAATGAAGTCATTAAACGAAGATATGCAGTTTTGTATCTACAACATATTTTTGTTGTTAATTTTTTAATATGAATATATGCGTAAGCTGTGCAAGTAAATATTGTTGCATCGATGACAAGCGTTTCTCACATTTTGTTCGGTATTTTTGGAGAGGGTTTCTTTGAACCTAGTAATATTGTAGCTGGAACTTATGTCCATTTTGAATATCGGTTTCTTTTCCATTTTCATAATTTCAAGACACGTTTCCACTTCCAAATAAATGAGAATCTGAGTTACACATTAGTCAAAATACGTCCATTTTCTTCTTCCTTATTTTTCCTTTAGAATTAAAAAAAGTATTGTTTTAAGTCTACGTTATCTCCTGGATGTATAGGAAAATATATCTTCCTTATTTTCACTATAAATTAATAAACATTTGAGATAAAATCTATTTTGTTCCAGATGTCAAAAAAATTTATTAGAATACAATTCTAATAAAACTATTCACTCGATATAAAAATAAAGTATCCTACTCTCACGTGCCCAAGAAATGTATCGTTTAGTTTATTATTAGCACTACACGAAGTTCGACGACAACCATTTGTGACGTTACGCCAAGTCTGTGGTGGCGTAGCAGCTCCATCACCTTTGTTTACGTCTGCAAGGTAATGCAGACATTGCACTCTCGCCTTCCATATTCATGTGCTCAACAACTGGTCCGGTCTGTGGTTGGCACCAAGTCACACTATCATCTGCAGTGAGGCACGCTCTTTAAATTTCTCTACTGGTATTTCGATGTGTTTCTTTCCTCTTGTAAGAAATTTTATGACGTCGTTCCGTAAACGTGGAGTCTTGCGAGAGCATTCCTCTCGTTATTTTACGCTCTACTGTTTTTCTCGACATTTCAAAGCTTGTTTTTCCACGGATATGAGTCTGTTGCCTTCCTCTCTGGTGTGTCATATTTTTTGCTGGTGTAATTGGCTTAAATAAAATGATGCTTGATAAAATAAACAAGAACTAGAAATAACAACGTGAATGATTTTTTCGTAAGTGTATGACAATAAATGTAATGTTCTGTTATTAGTATAAAAATGAGACTCTGTGTTGGAAAGGTTTGTCCGCGTGTGCCTTACCATCAATTGCATAGTAGAAATGCGTACACTGTTTTACTTTACAAGAAGAAAATACTTCCGTCAGATATGTAAAACTCAGTAAATGCGATTTGAATTCCATTGTCTGTACTGCACTGTACAGCTTGTAATGGCAAGTGATACATCACAGCTGAGATATATCATGTAATACTTCATTTCAGGCGTGACGACAAATCTTCCTGCACACACGAAAGTTTACGATCCCAGAAAACGTTTAGGGGTCTTGTAGTCACTTTCAGTAGGTATACAGCGCACACCGACGTGTTAGTATTTGACGTTTTATTGCTTAGAAGAGACGCGAAAGCTTGTTTTCAATATACGACAAGTACCCATCATTACTACAACCCGTCATTATCTCGTCCATTACAGACGAGGTTGTATCTCGTAACACATATTGCTCACCAACGTCAATTGTCTCACTCGTGTTCAGACACATTGCATAACACTGCGTGTCACAAGTTTCGTGCCTTTTTTCACTTTAATTCGTTTGTTTTCAGCTCCCGTTTTATGCCCTGCGTTTTAAGCAAATTTTGAACTCACTGCTTATTTAAACCTTGTTTATTGAATGAAATAAGTAGATTAAATTCTGAAACCCATTGTTTTGTCTATTACTTCTAAACCGTGATGCACCCAAAGAGGAAGAGCTCACTGGGTTTCTCCACCCCCCCCTATTTCCAAAAACTAATAACACACGTTACACACAAATTCACAAGTGTAGTTTTTACTTATTTTTAGCAATAACTAGGGCGACCAGACGACATCTTTCATCCGGACGTCTTCTCTTTTGTGCTTTTCGCCGGTGTCCGGACGGATTTTTTAAACTCATGATGTCGCCCTCTTGAAACTTGGTCGTCTGAGAACATGATATTTTGAAATGACATCCACACCCACATCCAAAACGTCCATAAAAATACAGTGTAACTTGTACATACTAGGTGTCACATATTATTTTGATATTTAAAATTTAATTGTCTTCTTTTTTCACCAGATTTCCTCCCTTTTTAAGCCATTGTCCTTCTTTTCATCGATGAGGATCTGACCACCTAGTAATAACAAAGTCATGCTGCCTAATTTGAATATAAATTTTTAATTTAGCATAAATGAAAATATATTTAAAGGAAAATATCAAGATGGCTATTGTGACATACATTCTGATAACATTCAATTATTTTCAAATAAGGCGAGCTACTTATTAATCAGTATACATCAGAAGTAAAAGTGTGCATTGGCCTCTACATCTCATCTCGTGAATATTCATAGCAAGGAGGTAGAAAGTGTAAACATTATTATTCTAAGGCCGTGTTAATATATTCGTTGCGTTGCCAAATCGTACAGTTGCTTTTGCTTGCATATGGTGCTCACTTTTACATCGCCTTAATTTCGTTTCTTATATGGCACCTTCTCAGTGGCCGTTCACACCTTCTCAGGCAAAAAGTGTTCCGGAATGACAAAAGTATCTCTACTCTACCTCCGCACAAACCGTGTCCTTTCCCTTCATTGGCTACTAACAGAATTAGACTCTCCTGTAGGTAGAAAAAAACGAAACGGAGTTGTCTAACTTGTCGGCTCCGCCATAAAGTTGCAGTTGCCTTATCTCTTTGCACTCAAGAGTTGCCGCTTGTTTAGTTACTTGCTTCACGATCGGGAAGCAGTCTAGAGTGCATTCAACGCCTAAATGTCAAAGTGCTTCGCTACGTTGGCTGAGCAAGAAACAATTGTTAGTGCTAACCAAAGGAAGGAGTACATATAATCGTAAGTAATATTTTTCAGCTTCAATGAGGCTCTGAGTGCTGAAAAATGTACCAGCCACAACGACCACTGCTAAGGACTTTTTCCTTCAATAAAATATATCACATCCAGTCTGCGACTTTCACCATTACGTGATTTTATGATACTTCAATAACTGTACATATAACGTCATTTAGGGTTTGTCAAGTTCCGTATAAGAAACGTCATATAAACGTCGGCTATTTCTGCGTCTTTAGTAATAGCGTTCGCTTCAACAGCTGTAATTATGTTGTTACGGGGCGACTTGTTCTCTAGCGGTCGGGCTAGCCGACTTCTCTGGAGCCGGGTTCGATCTCGACCATTCAAGTGGAGTTTGTGGAGGGCAAGAGAGCTTTCCGCGGCTTTTCTCGTGATTTTTCCGTTCCGTGTCTCTCACTCCACTTGGGCCCCGTCATCACTTATTCCCGTTATCAGGTCATCTCGTCCATGAGCCTGAGCTCAGCAATGGCTGCCGACATGTCCACGTAGTACATCCACTATCCATTATTTGTGTGTAGCATAAACTACAATATTATTCTGCACACGTTTCCTTGAACTCATTTCATGCTGGAAGCAATGGGAGTGGGAAGTTTGATTAATTTCTCTGCATAATATCAGTGCAAATCAGCAGCACTTTAGTAACAGTTTCTGCTGATGTAAACAATTTCTACTACGTAGAAACCAAAATTTGTTGTTGAATTGTGAATGTAAGTTGTAATGTTGTCCTGTAAATTATAAGAGGGAGTTGGCATCCCGCTCAAAAAGCGTGCGTAGTACATCAGTATACATGAAGAATTGGGATCTGACGTGATTTAAACTCATTTTCTAGCAACAATCTAGCAACAAAATCGATTTTGACTTTTTATAATTAACTGATGCAGACTTCTGTTTTCTAATTATTTGCCTCGACAAACTATATCTACAGTTTTCATTATCTTTTATTTTCTAGCCAAAGCCCACGTTTTTTATTCCAGAGTGAAAGCAAAGAAAAAACTCATTCATCACGTGACTCTTTCATGTTAATTGTTTCAATATTCTAATTAATTGTCATTGAGAATTGTAAAACCTTTTGTTGTTTTTGCATATATTCATCTACAGTTCACATACACACACATTTTCACATTTTTAGTACTTCATGTTTCACTCTGGTAAAAATGGATATGGAAAGATTTCAGCAATTTAAAATTACCAAAGGTCTATTGAAAGGATATTTCTTGCCCCAACTTTATTTAAAACGTACTTACAGGTGCTCCAGAAATTTGGAAGAAAAATTGTAAATATATCGGTACAGAAATGAACAAAATTTGATTTCTCACACTTTTGTTGGCCGTTGATCATGTTGTAGTTGCAAAAGATGACCATTTTAGATATACGATGGGAAAATTGATTGAGGAATAATGCGGTTTAGAAATCAATATAAGGAAGATGCAATCCCTCCCAATAGTGAAAGAGGGTATAGTTTTGGAATCACCCAGTGCTGTAATGAAAAATGTAAAAAAATACACATACCTTGGAAGTATTATCAATCAAGAAGAATCATGGGTAGATGACATTCGTCATCATATAAATGTGGTTGGATCTACTATACAAGTAGTAAATAAGTTGCGTGGGTCATCAAATATTGCGTGGAAAACAACAACAAACGTATACAAGACCACCGTTGAAGCTGTTAAAACGTACGGAACGAACAGAATGATGGAGTATCACGAAGAAAAACCGTAGCGAACCAAAAAGATACATCGTTCGAAAGGTGTTTTTGATTTTCTTTTATTTGTTGACAAAAACAGTAAAAATTCTATATAATTCTATGTACGGGGTAAGTATATTTTGCGCACGTTTTCTTAACAAAGGTAAATACCAAAAAATACGAGATCATCACCTGTTAGTAATTTTATATGAACCGTTTTGACTTTACCCCAATAAAACAGCGCCCATGGCCATCACCCAGCGAGTAAGGGTATCACGATCGAAACCATCGGTTACTATGTTTCTTCTGAACAAAGACTTTGGATGACACTCCTGAAACGCATAAATCTCTACTGGACATTTATACTCTCTCGCTACGGAGTAGAGAGAAAGTTATGTGATGCTGCGTGAAAACACGAAAACCTTCTTTCAGGACCCTGGTAACACAAAAGTGGATAAATCCATATGCTAATTTTTGTAAAAAGAAGGCCTCTAACACGTGGTGTAACCTGAATTCATGTTATGAGGGTCTTTGACATTGAAAATTCGAATGATGGCAAAACTGTCCGTCCAACCGTATCGTCCGCTCGTCGGCTCATCCGCTCGTCCGTTCGTTCGTAGTCTGTCCGTTCGTAAACAAAGCTAGCGGCTAAACCGTTCGACTGATTTTCTGAAAAATTGATATTGCCTATTGATCTGACTGATGTTGCACCCCTTTGATTTTGAAATCGATATTTTAATTTTGAGGGGTACTTTATATGAAGCCCCTGAGTTGTTTTCGAAACTTTCAAGAAATAGATCCATCATTTTTTTATTAAATTCAGTTGTTGGATAGTGTGAGGGACATTGAAGAGAAGGGTGCAGGTCCCATGTTCGTAGGAAACCCTAAGTTTTGGAAAATTGCGAAAGATCATTTTTTTTCGTAGTCTTCATACAATTAAAATATTAAAGATCGAGATTTTTCTCTTAATGAAATTTGCTTCTTAAAGATAGATTTTGATATAAGGTCATGTATAATTCAAATTTGACACCAAGCGAATGGTGGAGCAGTATCCTACCCAACGAGCCACGGAACGCCCGCGATCATTCCTACCTCTTCCTTGTCCCATCCTCTTCTCTTGCATACACCTTTACTCTAACAGGCACTACACAAGCACATTTCGGGAGCTTAGAGCTTGTCCCAGCTGGGGGGGTGACCCACTAGTGGGAGATACTTGGTTAGGGAAAACCCCGCTAGGCGACGGTAGCTCGGCGCCGGATCTCACCTTACAGCGGGGGAAAGATCACTACCTTCCAAGCAAAAATGCGCAACAATTACGAGACTAATGACCCTGGCAATTGACATGCCCGGAATCAGTAAGACAATCAATCAATCGAACATTTGAGTTCTTTTCGCGTAATTTTGCGTGAAAATAGGGTGATAGAGTTCGCGCTGGTGTAGCACCACTAGTTTTAAAACTGCGAAAGTGAAGGCTACTCCATTAAGCACGACGCGCAGGAAACCCGCACGAGTAAAACCGCGTGTCCGATGTGTGTGTGTATGTGGGGGTGGGCGTTACTGACTGATCGCTCACGCAGTACGGACTTTGGGATGCAACTGGCACGTTTAGGTGTAGTCACGTGCCCCCTATTTTGCTAATACCGGACCAGAACATACAGAATATAAGTGCCCGCGGGGTGTCCCCTGTGATGGAACGGGAGAACCCGTTAGGTGCAACAGGTCCGACTGATTGATTATTTCGTATTTCGGGTGCGTCAACTGCTATGGGCATTAGTCCAATGAATGTAGTGCGAGCTTTTTACTGAAGGTGGCGGTGGTCTAAGGAGAGATCTGTCGCCGTCCAACGCATCGGATTGCGGGCTTTTCCCCAATCAGGTATCTCCCACCAGCGGAGCGCCCCCAGGTCGGATACGCTCTAAGCTCCCGACCGGTCTCCCAGAATGTGTGGTAGTGTACTGCATGTTAGTGGAAGAGTGTGTGAAGGGTAAAGACAGGGCAAAGAAGAGGAAGGAAAAATCGTGCGCCGACCGCGCCTCATTAGGGTTCTGCTCTGGCATTCGCCTGCTATTGATTGGATAAAAATACCTATCAGAGCAGCTGTCCGCTAGAATTCTCCTCCAGATAACGGTTGAATTCGAGCCTGCTATCTAGCTAGTGTCGAAAATTCTGCCACACCGTCGAACCCTAGGCCCTCCTGGTTCGAGGTTCTGCAATTACATCAGTTGATGCAATGAGCAACCTAAGTCGATACCTGGAGAACGAGCCGGGTTCAGCTGATGAAGATACCATTATAAATTACCACGTTAGTAATGGTTCCTTCTAGACATCGAGAGTGTAAGAAGTAAATAAATACATTCTGGACGTCTGCGAGTCTTCTGATTCGGTAGGTGATAGTGTTTCATATCCCGGGCCTAAACGTCCCTTTAGCGTGGCTTCAACGTAATTAGTTTCCGAGTGCAGCGAGAGGTCTTGCCCATTCAGGCGCGTGCCCAGTGGCCTTCGTACGCAGCGCTGCACCAAACAAAACAAGGTGACGGCGGCAAAACACGACGCAAGGGCGCGGTCGCCGCTTCGTTTGTGCCATTCCGACCACTTCCTCTTCTTTGTCCGGGAGGGCGGGCGGGCAAGTGATTGGCCGCGGCCCCCTGCAACCCGAGACACTGCTTCATGCGGCTCCCAAGTGATAAAACGTCTTCAATAAAGAAAGTGGGCAGTAGACCTCCATTAACCTATTGTATTTTATAATGTAATTACTCTCCTTTTTCTTTACTTTTGTTACAGTTACATTTTGTTACAGAATGAATACATCATAATGGGGGTTATATTTTTGTTTGTTCCGTAGAACTCGCTAATTCGAAACCCGCAAGGCCGAAATTTCGGATAATCCGAAAAAAATTCGAGATGGAGGGAAAATAAACAAAGCAAATAAATTGCTTATTTGTAGTGTAGAGAAACGATTTTATAATTACTGTAGAACTGAAGAACTAATTATTGAAACACAAGTTGTCGAAATGAAACGGTTATTGCACTGGTAACTACGGTGTATATCACGTAGTTATGTTCATATAGCAGTCATTTTCATTTAGAGCAACTTAGCGATCGCTATGCTACGTTGCCATTTTCTCACATCGCACGCCACGCTGCATTGTCTGGTAATTCTATAGATGTATTGTGTTTATGTACGGTACATTGTTACGGATAATCCGAACATTTCCAGATCCGAACAGACCGCGCCTCCAATTACTTCGGATTACCGGGGTTCTATTGTAAATTGTTTATTGACATGCCTTTGATATAAGATGATTAACAATAAAAGCTTATTGTAATCTCTAATACAAAAATATCACTTTAGATTAGCAAAGAATAATAAATCTTATTATTTGAAAATGAATTAGTTTTGGCCATCCAGTCGTAGGGAGTTTTTGCCAGATTTTACGAAATATTTTATTGCCTCCGTTTTACCCAGTCTCACGGTAACAACAACATCACGGCATCAGATATATATGTATTTATTTTGTAAAAGATGCTAAGGGTATTTGCCATCATACCTAGTACCCATTAAAATACATCATAATGTAAAAAATAGCGTGATAATCCTATCACAAAATCCTACCCTGCTTTCCTGATATTTGATGTCAGAGAACAATAGTTTCAATTGTTTTTTATACTTGCGACAAATGAGATTTTTGTTTCTTAGTACCGCAGCTCCGTTCGTCAATTGAACATCTCAGAATGCAAACTATGAGCCGGACATGTCATCTTCACAGTGAGGAACAGCACCCATACTGCTCCTCAAACTGAAATAATCAGTGCAATCGATAATCAGTGCAAACGATAATAAATTAATCATGCGCCGTCATATACTTTTAACAGCATTATAAAAAGACATTAAAATTAATTATACAAAAAATTAATTCGTTAGTCTCTTTAATCCTCGTAAACGAACAGGGTTTGGAGAAAGACATGAGCATGTAGTTATGCTCTCAGGGATCAATAAACAAGGAGACAACATAATAAGAATGTATTAAATTTTACTACATTTATTGACCTTTTAGGCCGAATAGCAGAATTATAACGTGTGTTGACTCACTATTTTTTATCGATATTAATATTTTTTGTATGTCAGAGATTCATGTGTTTTGATAGTTGTGGTCTTTTGAGTGATATATGACGTTGAAGATGTTTATTTACTTGACTCTTAAAGTCCGAGAGGTATAGGTGTGCAGAATTCGCTCTGTGCATACTCAATGTAAATTAATTATTGTTAAAAATTCCTTATAAAATTGACAAATTACTTGTTCTTTGAAAAATATCCCATCAGTTATTAATAGCAGTCGTATAATACTAATAGACTCTCAGAACCACGATGACAATTCTACCAATTGTTGCTAACTCTGAACATTATTTCCCATTCTGATGTAACGTAGAGAGACGAACAAAATAAAACGTTTCCTTAATCGTCGCTTTACCAATGGCAGGGGCGGATCAGAAGCCCTCCGCTCTCATTGTCTTTCGTGAGTTTCAATTTTTTTAGGAATCTGAGAATCAATGATATTGCTTCTTATGCGCTTTCTCTTCAAAATATGACGTGAAATCACCCTCACGTTTGAAACTTTCGAATTCTTTAAGTGGTGACCACTGGAACAAAATCGGAGTTTCGCAAATAAAACAAATTTAAAATCATTTTACGCAAAGGTTCTATTCAGAAAGTGGTAGTATGTTATGTCATTTTGAGTTTCACGTAACCAATTGAGTGCTGTAGTCCATGAATTTGGAGAGAACTACGAAAAGATTAATAGTGGATAATAGTGGTGATTTTGACAGTAGTTTAGTTTTGTAGTATTATTCTAGTTTGGCAGTGACACGATACTGGAGCGAGTCTGTGGACTATGAAAAGCAGTTGCGACCCTGCTTATAAAGTGCTCTCAAAGGTGGATTTAATGCATTAGCAGACTTCGCATATGATTAGGTTCCCTGTAGGATAGGGATCCCTCACATTTTTAACACTAATGTATACTAATTAATACGAAAAATATTTCAATACTCCATTTTTAATTCGTTGAGATTACATTCACTTTTCATATTAATTTGGATTTCAACTGTTAAACACTTCAATTCTGCTAGGGGCTCAATATTTTTCTCCTCTTATGTTATTAATCCTGCAATTCCTGCTCTTCCCAAAGAACACAATTCTCCGATTTAATTATAGAGTCTTCCAGCGTTTGATTAGCTGGAATGCGGTTGTCCGTGCGGCAGCTTGAGTACAAAAATATCAGTCGTAACGAAGCTGTCGATTGCATAACCGCCAGCTGACAGAAAGCTGACAAAACAGCTGACAAAACACCAGAAGTCACTGTTATTAAATCGAACAATATTTACTCATCGTTGCGATTTATTGCCAAATGAGCATGGGGTTCCACAGGGTACGATCTCAGGTCCTATTTTTATTCGTCTCTTCGTAAAAGACGCGACATCGTCCACTAGCAACGAAAGACCAGTTTCATCCGTGCTCAAGAATACGAACATTCTTCGCAAAAAAGTAACAGTGAGCCGTACGATTTCAGATGTTTCAAATTTCTTTCGTAGTAACAAATTAACAGTAAACGAAGGAAAAACACCTTTTTCAGTGCAGTTTAGAATTTCAAACAAATAATTGCTGCACCATTGAAAATCAGCAACGATTAATTGACCGGCGTTAAAGTAATACCAGACAACGCCTAAAGCACTGGCGGATTCAAGAGGAGGCATGGTGGTCATGCCCCCCCCCCTCATGACCTAGACTTTTCGTTTAGCTTCCTTTTTTTGGCAAAATTGATTGAAATATTCGTTTATGTTCGAATTGTGTAATTGTTTCACCAACAATATTGTATAGTATCATATATACAGTACATAATGTACAACATAATAACAAACGTGTTTGTTCTTTAACAAAAACATATGATGCCCCCCACCCAATGTTTGGCTGGAGCCGCCGCTGGGCTAAGAGGCTGTTGCGCAGCATCCTTTCTGCCGTTCTGCCACAAGCGTCCTCGGCGAAGAAGCCCTCCGGGTGGCGTGGAGTGACTCCGCTCCGATCCGCCACGGCGTCGGGGGCGGGGGAGGGGGCAGGCGGCGGGCGGCCGCAGGCAGGCAGCCGAGCGGAGTGGGAGGCGGCGGCGGCGTCAGCGGGAAAGAGGGACAATGCTGCGCGCCAGCCAGCCAGCCAGCCAGCAGCAACACGAGCGGCGGCGGCGGCGGCCACGCGGAGGCAGCGAGCGCGGCGGCGGCCAGTCGAGGAAGCGTCTGCGCAGCAGGCTGGCGGGCGGCGCTGCCTTCCGGACGCGAGTGCGTGCGCGTGACAGCGCGTGTGCGTGCGTGCGGCCGCGGGAATGCGACGGCGCTGCGTTGCCGCCGCGTGTGCGACTGAGGCGGCGCGGCCGTGACTCGGTGAGCGGCTCCCCGCCTGCGCGTGTGTGAGTGTGTGTGTCTCAGCTGTGCAGTGGTGGACCATGGGGTAGCGATCCAAGGAAGTGTGTGTGTGAGTGATTAAGGGTAGGCTGCACCGCTAGTGAGTCACGACAGTCTAGCCGTAGACGGCCTGAACTGGAGGTGACGGGGCTGGTGGCCCGGGTTCGACTCACCCGCGAAGCGTTCTCGGTGGTTTGCGACGGTCTGTTCCCTCGGTGGACCATGGGTTAGCTCTGCGGAAGTCGGGAATCGAGCCAAAGAAGTAGCGGACACGGCTCATGACGTGGAGGAGGATGATTTGACGGCGAGTTATTGAGGTAAGTACTCACGATCTAATGGAGATAAGTAATATTGTAGTGACGGACTGACAGGGACCAGTTGTGTTGCCCTTACCTTTTGTTTTCACAATTTGATATGTTCATAAGAAATTATGTTTGGTTATGGACCACTATTCACTAGCTGTTTAAATATACTTTCTAAGGATGTGATATTTAATTCCTTTATACAAATCGCCCAATAACTATTTTTCAGTATACATTAATCGACCTTAGTCCAAGTGAAAGAGAAAATGATTTTCTTAAGTCAGATTTGGGTAACGGTGTCATGCCTTATCAATTTTTATTGTGGGGGCGTACTCCTTGCAGTAGTAGCAGGAAACCCGGGCGTGGGCTCTGGTGCTTCCAGAACTTGCGTTAAGGAGCACGGTGCAGTTCCTTTCATATGACGCGATTCCTGCAAACACACGTATGAGTTGATGTGACTCGTGTGATGTTATTTCGTGCATCTGAGAATTTTGAGAAAATTCGGGCATAAAAAAAATGGATTTCAAGATATAAAATGCAAGCTACATTTTGAACATTATCATTTTTTTTTTCATTTCAAAGCTGTTTGCAAATATCGTCAATCAATAAAACACATGAAGGATGGGCATCTATTTCCATAACAGTGTGTCCGATGTCTAGAAAAAATATAATCTAATTCCAAGAACGGTATTTACCACATCAGCGGCGTCCAAACCAGGAGCGATGGTGTCCCCTCAGCTGCGCCTCAAAACTCTTGGTGGAAGCGAGATCAAATCGCTCTGCCAGTTCCATGGCCGTACGGACGAGGGAGTCGTCAACCCGTTCGCGACGTTTCCTGAACCTGTGGTTCAAAGATAAACTAGTTTGTAGGGTCTTGAAGTTTCCCATCGCTCCTGTCGTAAAAGAATTCGCGGATCGCCGTCGCCAATGAGAGCCCTCGGATGCCCCGTGCGAGCGCGCGCCGCTCTGTGTGTGTGGGGGGGGGGCGGAGGGGTGCGGGAGGGTCGCGGTGGCGCTGAACCCGGGCGCGGGCGGAGCCTTCTCCGAACGGTGTTGTCTTTGTCTGGCGGAGGAGGCTGCCGTCTGCGGCTGGCTGGCCTCGGCTGCGGGAGCAGCTACGCGCGCACACACCCGCTACGCCCGGCACCGCCGCCCCGCCTCTCACAAAGCGCTTTCGCGACGCTGCAGCTCGTACCGGTAGAGGCGCTCGTGCAGGTAGTCGTTCGAGTTGATAGGGACGCTCGTACTGCTAGAGACGCTCACACCGGTATAGCGGCTGGTATTAATAGAGGGGCTCGAACCGATAGCGGCGCTCGTACTGATAGCGACACTCGTACCAATAGCGACACTCGTGCCGATAGCGACACTCGCACCGGTAGCGACGCTCGTACCGATAGCTACGCTCGTACCGATAGCGACGCTCGTACCGATAGCGACGCTCGTACCGATAGCGACGCTCGTACCGATAGCGACGCTCGTACCGATAGCGACGCTCGTACCGATAGCGACGCTCGTACCGGTAGAGCGGCTTGCACTCATAGTGGCGCTTGTATTCGTAGAGACGAACATACCGGTAGAGAGACTCGAATCTGCAGAAACTCTTCATAAGAGGTGAAGAATCGGGCTGGGTGCTCAAGAGATTAATGATAAGTCGGATATGACTCCCAGTTACGTCGCTAGTAGGTATGTACTGATGCCGGGGCGCTCCAGAACATCACTCATCTACAGCTTTTTGGGGAGTCTGTTGTATTTCGGAAATACAAGGGGCAGTGCTCGCCTGAATGTCTGCGCATATACTCGAACAAACCAATCTGAAAGATGGTTTTGTCTATGAAAATTTAAAACCTCAAAGGCATCATCAAATGTAATCTCGGATTGGTTCAAGGGAACTTGGTGTGTTTGCATTGATCTTCCAAACTGAAATTGTAAGAACGAAGACGACGCCACAATAATTCCGAATGGTTGTTACTTGGCGATAGGTTACATTTACGTGATATTATTTTTATATTTAAAAACTAAGTGTAAATTGAAAGGCCACTATGTAACAATGTCTCCTATTACTTAAATTCCGCAAACTGAAATATAATAAGTGTTTACGTCAACTGTTTGCCTTATTTCGTCAACTTGAACAACTGCGTTTTACATGTTTGTGTTAGGTGAGTGAGTATAAATATGTGATATGTGTCATGTACCGTTACCAAATACCATTATCGACAGCGGAAGCTTGCGCGTGCTTTTTTTCTGTTCCGGGATATCCTGTAGTTATAGTTCTTGGCTTAGCGGGAACGTTCCAGGTTGTTCCTCAAACTCAGAACAAAAGTAGACTTTTCACATTCGATTGATTGATTATTTCGTGATGCCGGGCGCGTCAGTTGCTGTGATTATTAGTCTCGTTTGTATAGTGCCTGTTTTTTACCACGGGAGATTGCGTTCCTCCCCCGCTGGACGACGATGTCCGGCACCGACCTTCTCGGCTTGCGAGGTTTCCCCCCCTAAAGTGTGTCTCTGGAGCAAACGCGGCTTTGCTCCAGAAGGGGCGTGCTCCACGCTCCCGATTGGCATCCGGAGGTAGTGTGGTGCGTGCAAGTATGAATGTGTGTGTAAGGGGTGAGAACAGGCCAAGGAAGCTAGACCAAAGATAAACCACGCGCGGTCCGCGGACCGTTTCTGTGGGGGTGCTGCTCCCGCGTTCGCCTGATGTCGATCGGAGATATCACGACAGATCAGAGCAGGCAACCACTAGAATTCTCTTGCAGACAGCGTCTGAAGTCCACCTGCAATAGTGTCGAAAATGCTGCCCCAGGGATCTCGACCGACCCTAGGACCTCCTGGTGAGGGTGGCTGTAGTGAGATCAGCTGACGCCCTGAGCCCCCACCCGGCCCACATCCGTGAGTGCTCCGCTTCCCACCGCCGAATCCGGCGCGCTGCGTTGCTCGGGCTTTGTTTACTACGCGCCCATGTGAGCCGCCCCACAGTCGCCGCAGCCGCCGCCGGCGCGCCGAGGCAGCCGGCCCAAACGCGGCGGGCAGGAGGGCGGGCGGGCCGCCGAGGCACCTGACGCCGCCCGGGGGCGGGGGCGGGGGCAGGCCATCGCCCTCGACGCAAGGCGGGCTCTACGTGGGGGCGGGGGCAGCGGCGTCTGGTGTCGGCGGGTCGTGTCTCCGAGCGGTCGTCTCGGCCGAGTTTTTGTTGAGTGGAGTGATGTTTCGGGGCAGCGTGCTCTGTGTAGACGTCATACGTTCAGGGATGAATTAGGCGTCCATGGTTGATTTTCGTCAGATCCGGAATCAGTTGGCACTTTTTATCACGAAAATGTTTTTCGTGATAAAATTCGATGGTGTTGCATACGTACTTTCAGTTTATCAACTACAGCAAAACTTGGGATGGTCAGGAATTTTGGCAGGACGATTATTGCTAGAGATTGGGGAAACTTTCTGGAATAGGGAACTCTCACAATGAAGGGAAGTAACAATGTTTGTATAACTATATAAGTAAATCTACTGATTTTTGTTTTCAATCAAATTCAAATATAGAATTAGTAAGCAAAATGTTTCATAGATATATTTTGTATGTTGTTTAATTTTTTGTATGCACCAATTTTTTGGAGAGGGGCTAAGGACAACTACCGATTACGCAAATACGTGCACTATTCTAGCACAACACATGATGCTGTGTAAACATTTGTGAGTGCTTATCGTATTCCTGTATTTATCTTTACTGAATACAATTCTAATGATTTCGTGAATGTTCCCTCGTTCACTTCATGGATGAAAATCATACAAGACTATCATTTTAAATTTCTCCACAAAAGGGTGTAATTACATTTACATGATCGCGCAGCAAGATTAGTCACATAATAAATTACTTTATAGCACCAGGTCATTCTGATCGCGACGTCGTTCGATGAAACGTAAACAAACCACCACTCGCAACATGGCGGACGCGCCTTTACTTTCGAGGTCACAGCTCCGATTCCACGGCCACGCCTCGGAAGCATTGAGCAACGGCGCGCTCCCGCCGGCGCCTTCCCCGCCGCCTCCGCGCTCCAGTTGTCCGTTTCTCTGCGGCGTTACCTCCTCAGTTCGCTAGGCTTGCTCCTCTCATTACTAGACTATCAGTCACTTCTTGAATTGCTTTTTTTTCGCGTATAAGCCAACTCGGACACGCGTGCTTCCTACTTTAGCAGGGGCAAGTACCTTTCTTGGGGAGATCAGCTTTTTAGGTAAATCCCGATTTTTATCCCCCAAGGTGGTTAGCCCTGCGGGTATGGACGATGAGATGATGATGATAAGGATGGTGAGGGATGAAAGGGCGGCACACGCAAATAGATACACCTATGCCCGAGGCGGGACTCGAACCTCTTCTAGTCCGAGATCGCTACGGCACTAATGCCCAAACGATCTGGACCATTTCTTGATGTCAACGCATATTTTGTACTACTCACCAGTTCTAAAATAGTCTAAATAGACAATAAAATAAAGTGAAAACTACCGCTTCGTCAGTTCTTTGAATCTCTCTGACAATCATGTATATGACGTGGCTTCGCACAAACAAATTTATTACATGTTCATGTACTAAACGTTTCCTAAACAAAGTCAATATCTTTCAATGCACTCTAAATGTATCGTACTGGACTGCTGAAGGCCTTCGGGCGAAGCAGAAATAAAAGTTGTGAAAAGTTCTAAAATAGATGCACCTCGTTGAAACAGTTGACAGTTTCAGACCTACGAACCCTCTGATTCGAAATCTACGATGCTCATCCAGAATGTTTTCCTAGTTCGTCAACATTTGTATTCCTGTGTAGTTCAATTGTGCAGCCTGGAATTGGTACCCGTGTGTGGCAAGTACCTTCAACTCTGCGTCACAGTGATACCCGACTAATGTCACTAATGATAACCGGGCAAGAGTTTCTTGAAGTGTAAGAATAGATCTCTGGAAGCGTGATCGGCCACCCACTGATCCATTCACAAGACATTAGGCGCAGCAGTTTCATTGGGATATGTTACTCTCAAAATAAGTTAACAATATCTTAAAAATAAAACCTTGCATAACGAACCGGGGTTTAACAAAGTTATTCATTCAGAAGAATAAATATTTCCCCTCTAACGCAAAAGGAACATGATATTTCCTTTTCTTTTTAATGAAAAACTCCAATTAAAAATCCCTCGTTACATAATAAATTCGAATTTGCAAGAGGAAATAGACGTTTATATTGTCAAACAGAATATAATACACGACAGTGCACGAACTAGAAATTAAAAAATTACTTTGAATCTTAAAATTAGAGAAATTGCTATTAAACTTCCTGTAACTGATGTGCCACATACAAAGTAGTACTTTTAAACCTATTTATTTGTTTTAACTTTCTCGAATACATAGTATACAGAAGATACGTTCCACAGGTCCCTCATACGAAAAAATTATATTTTTCAAAAACGTGTGTCTGGCCGTCTGTCTGTCGGCGTGTCTAACTGTCCGTCTGTCAGTCTCACCCTCTGTCGATCCGTCTGTCTGTCTATCCCTCTGCCTGTCCATCCGTCTGTTTGTCCATCCGTCTCTTTGTCTATATGTTTGTCATCCATCTGTTTGTCATCCATCTGTCTGTCCGACTGTCCGTCTGTCCATCCGTCTGTCTGTCCATCCGTCTGTCTGTCCATCCGTCTGTCTGTCCATCCGTCTGTCTGTCCATCCGTCTGTCTGTCCATCCGTCTGTCTGTCCATCCGTCTGTCTGTCCATCCGTCTGTCTGTACATCCGTCTGTCTGTACATCCGTCTGCCTGTCCATCCGTCCGTCTATCCATTCGCCCACCTGTCCACCCATCTTCAGTGCATCCATCCGTTCATGCATCCGTCCGTTAGTCCGTCCGTCCGTCCGTCCGTCTGTCTGTCCGTCCATCTGTCCGTCCATCCGTCCGTCCGTCCGTCCAATTATGGACAACCCTATCGCCTAAACTGTTCACAGGATTTTCTGCAACATAGATATCCCCTGATACACCTGGCCGCACTTGCGAATTTGTAAGAGTCCTTATATTATTTGTTTAAACCATTCAGCATACTGCCAAACCATAGAGAGTATATTCCTTTTCTCCAAACTGGCTCCAAATGTTTCGCGTCAGCGTCAAAACCGCGCGGTCATTCGCTCTTCGCCGGTGGGGCGGGGGCGGGGTGGGGGGCGGCGGGGGCGTGGACGTTGGCTCCGTGGCAGTGGGCGACGGCCGGCCGGCCTCTAGCCGCGCTACTCGCCGCGTCGACCGGGCGCTTGGTTCGTAACGGTCCGCCTGGCCAGGTGCGTAGCCCGCCCGCCCCCGCCCCGCCCCCGCCGCCCCCTGCTCCCGTTGTGTAATTGCTGCTCAGGGGCGCGTGAAACGCACAAAAAACAGGTCGGAACTGCGGCGGCGGCGGCGGCGGCGGCGGCGCGCCGCGTGTTTCGCTCGCCAGTGACAGTGGCGGTGCCCGAAGAGGCGAGTGGACGCTGAGAAAAGCGACGCGTTGCCAGCCGTCATTCAAGTTCGCCGAGGAGCCGGTGGTTGTCAGTGCTTTGGGAAGTGCGGCGCTGAAAGCGAGAGGAAATGTATGTGTCGAGGCGAAGTTATAAAGTGAGTTCCTGGGACTTCATGGGAGTATCATGGTCGTACGTAATCGGTAAGTGAAAGACTGCGAGAGTGAAAGTCTATGCAGTTGTAGACGTGATACAAATCTTATTCACTCGTATGAAATTGTGTAAGCGTAATGTCACTGTAAGAAGCACACGATGTGTTTGCGCGAGTACATGTGTCTGTGTGTGAGGGTTTTGAGTTGTTGATCGAAGTTTATTAATGTGTGCCATTGTCGTACGAGTATATAAAGCATTTCCAGAATGAACATTAACTAAACTTAATTCCTAGTTTTCTTTCAAAGGTCCACATGTATGTTTTTAGTACTACATCATTATTTATTAACTTCATTAGTCCTCAAGAGCCCACGTTATGTACATGCATTTTACACGGTACACCTGCATGGCATTTAATCCCCGATCGTACATATTCGATTCAATATTTCTTTACACTATCGTAAACAATGCCCCGTGCAACGTGTTTAACGTGTGCATCCAGTTAATTAGGAAGCAAATATCACTTTGTGGATATATTTCGTCGGTAATTATAGAGGGTATAATAGTAAATTAATTGGTAAGGGACGCGCAAAACGGAGACCTATTTACAACGTCTGCTTCTTTTTTGTGGTCACTCCTCAATTACTTGTTCCCGTTACAGAGAGGTTGGTGACACTGAAAATTAACGACGTAATTATCTCGCCTTCCCATGCCATCAGCACGTATCAGGCTGTGTATCAGCGCGCTTCTCGCTTGTTCAGGCAGCGCTGGCGGGACCCGGTGCATCTGCCGCCGTCCCTTTAGTACTCTTGTAATTCACTGCGTGGCAATTATGGAACTCTTCCGACCTCACTCTTCTAACGTCAGAATAAATTACTACTTCTCTCGCTGAATCAGGTTTGATGAGAATTTTTGCGGAAAGCTCGTGTTCGTTCGTAAAACACATGACATTAGAATACCTGTAATCTACATTAATTCAACAGAAAAATTAGCTTCCACTGAGTTTAAAATGAGACATTGTATATTTTTACTAGAATTTTGAAGTTAAATGGCGTATTTTGCATTTAAAATGTCAGCATAAACTTCAGTATTATTAAAAATAAATTTCTACCAAATATATTTAGGCAATGCAAATCATTTAATCGTTGACATAAATTTCTTCTTTATTCTGCTTTTAGGTTGTCTGTATGAACATGTTAATTTGTCTGTTTATTGTGCTAGATTTAACCATTCTTAAACTACATCGGGTTTTTGCAAATAAAACTGGAATCTCAAATGCTTTTATCGATCAAACTAATTGTTGATCACTTATAAACATTCCGTCAGAAAAATTAAAGCGAAATTTTGACACTAAAATTGATTAAGTAGAGTGAAAGGAAACATTAATAGTAGGCGTGGCGTTTCTAAGTATCTAAATGATTAGTCATTGGCTCATGAGCAGAAACAATGGCTTGTCAATAGTTCATGCCTCACTGTCATGACATGCCTTGAAGCATATTGAATAGTAATCCTTTTAAAAGCAGTGAATCATTGCCGAAAGCAGGAGTTAATTCCTTATTGTGAATCGTATATTGTTCAACGTTTAGATCATTGCCATTTCCGGGCCTTCATTAACATTATTACCTTGAAACTGCACCGAGAAATTATTTTTCAGCACCATATTGAATTACCTTTCACTTACGTAAAAAGCCGCCGAAAAAACATCCGAGCCCCTCTTCGAAGGTGGATGTGCGTTCGTACAAAATGCCGTTGAGCCTGCTTCCAAAGGGAAGTGATAGCCTTTGATTCCAATGCGTTAATATACGAAGTTAGAGTTAGTTAATATGCTTAACTTTTCATTTCCATAGATTTTATTAACAAAAACGAAATAAATACTCACGACTTACTGTACATATTTCAACACACTACATATTTCTAAATCTATTATATTAAACTCTAAAATCTAGCAGTGACACAATGATGATACGCAATGAAATATGTTTTTAATAAAAAGGATCACATAATTTAAACAATCCGAGACTAACATTACCTCAAGAAGGTTAACTACAAGATCGTTACTAATTCATTTTCTACCTCTTTGTGGCTGAGCCAGCATGTTTCACAAATAAACAATGAAAGAAGAAACGAAAACGAAACCCAACAAAACTACTACTACTACTACTACTACTACTACTACGTGTGCAATGCTTTCGAGCATTATTATTCTCGCGTTCAGCCACCTTTGTGAAAACACGCGCTCGCCCTTTATCGCCTCCCGGCGCAAGCAAAAAGCGCGCGCGGGCGGGCGTGTCGTCGCCATGCTGCGCCACCGTTCCGCGCCGCGCCGCCCCGCGCCGCCCCCCGACGCCGCTCAGAACGTTCCGCGCAGATTCCGCGCTGTGCGCGCCGTGGCCCGCGGTGAGGGCGCTGCCGCTGGGCGAAGAAGCGCCGCCGCCGCCCTCGCGCTCATTATCACGAGGCGCATTGCGATGATCGAAAACACTGACAAAATGGTCCATAAAATGTTTTTAAAAGGACTTAAAAGCGAAGAAAAATTATGTATTTTTTTTTTTATCAAAACCAGTTCGGAGGAACACTTGAAGCTGTTAGATATGATACTGGAGTAATCGAGGCTTTTCTATTCGTTTAAGTGCACTCAGCTTGCAAGCTTACGGTCTGAACTGTTTTTACCAGGAAATCTGTAACTTGAGTTATCCCAAAATCGGTGGAAACGACAATGGTGCTGACAGGCGCCACACACAGTCAGATTACATATAACGGCTGACATTACAATTTCTCAGCCAAAAAATCGAATACCCATGAATTCTGTGAAGAATATTTCTTTCATCTCATAAATATTATTTCGTACAAGTACCATTAATATAATATTTAAATAGATGAAATCAGCAAAAAAATGCATTAAAATGACCGGAAAAGTAAACAATGACTCAGTTCAAGTCGATAAAAAATGCAGGAAGAAGTCATTTAAAAATGGGCCTATTTCTTTCGTCATAACATAAAATTTATTTCTATACTAAACGAAATTGTTCTAAAATGAAAATAAAATAATGACGTTTCATTAAAATCCGCCCCCTAGTCATTATCGTCGTTAAAAACGACGTCGCCGTCTTAGACGTTCTCGTTTTCGTCGCCTTCGTCGTCCCCAATCTGATTGTCGTCGTAGTCGTTCGCATTGGGGTCCTCGATATCGTCTTCGACGTCGTTGTAGCTCTATCAGGCATCTTTCTCGTTTTCTCCGTTATCATTGTGGTTGTCCTCGCCGCCATTTCTCCTCGTTCTCGTTGCCATTCACGAAGTCTCTGTCATCCTTGACGTTCACGTAGTCGTTTTCTTAATTAACGGCGTTGCATCTGAATACTTCCATTCAACTGCGGTTTTCAATTAAATAAAACCGGAGCAGTTCGGGAATGACCCCACGATTAGAAAAAAACATTACGGAGTGGCAAACATTTAGATATAGGAACATTGTGGTGGGCGTGAAAGTTAAGTTGATAGTCCAGTAGTAATGATTGCCGATTTGATAATAATGTTAAGAATGCAAAGAGAGAGTTATATTTTCAAAAGAATTCCTTTTTTACTTTCCAAGAGTGAATAAGACTTTGCGATTAAACTAAAACATTTTAAACTGCACTTCGTACAATTCTCAGTTACTGTTACATGTACGTTCCTTAACAACAAAGTTATCTTAGCTCCCAATCTTATAGAACGCTCCCAAGCTTACTTTATCCTCTGGACAGTAGCTTCAAGGTATTCAAGGCAGCAATTGTGAAGCTTTTTCACAAGGATCTCAAATGGAACCTCTGGGAATTATGTGACCCTTTTTTTATTATTTACATAGACCATTCTATAGAGTTCATCTTCACAACCACTTGTGGCTCTGGATGGCAAGGAACTTTCTCAAAACTTTTGACATTTTCTCCAAATTTATCTACGATGTGGGATCTTATATTTTCTGGTTCTATTTTATTTCATTCGTTTTCGTCGATGAGACATATCTTTGAGCTATCTAAGAGTTAATGAATTAGGTAATAAATATGTGATAGTATATTTTATCGAAATGGGAGCGTTCACGCCGCAACGACAAGACGAAACCGCCCTTTCACACCACGTGGTATCGTGTCAGCTGAGTCGGCCCCCAAGGCGTCACGCTTCAAATTCCTGAGGGATTTGTGGTGAACGCAGCTCGTTCACTGAAATTTTTCTTGGGGTTCCCCGTTTCCGTTGACTCTTTATTTCATCTCCTGCTTTATACTTTGTTTGTTATTCATCACATCCTCCATCATATTATCTTCATCAATATGTCACCACGCTCTACTGAGGAGATTTGCCGAAATCCGGAGATTACTTATTTACTTATTCGCTTATTCACTCATTCACCTATTCACTTATTTCCTTACTTACTCATCACTTATTGACTCATTCACTCACACATTCACGTATTCGCACATTCACTTATTTACTTATTTCCTTCGTTCTTTCTTTCCGGTCAATTATTTGCGTTCCCTTTCGGAAGTGAATGTGTTGTCCTCCGCGAGCGGGGGCTGGCGTTCCCCAAGGCGGCAGGTCGCGCCCTCACGCGGCGTCGCTTCGCTTCCCGCGCCCGAATTTGGATGCGGTCGGGGTTTTGCCTGGGCGCCGCGCCGCCTCCCGGGCTTTCTATTAGCTTTCGACATCTTCTCCCCGCCACGCCCCGCCACACCACGCCGCGCCACGCCGCCGACGGCGTCGGGAGATCTCTTGGCCAACGCCGCCGTCGGGGCCAGTCGATTTCGCAGACTCCGCTTGGCTTTTTGTGGGTATTCTTCCGCAATTGGGTTCCGCAGGTAGACGCGAACACGCTTGACGTGGCTGAGAGATGGGCTATTTCGATCCCAGTGTACTGACCACTGATCGTTCGTTCAGATGGTCCTTTGCATTGCTGCTGGGGACTAAATCCATTCTCGAAACTCACAATTACAATACGCACAATCCCGTTTATTTTCCTTTTAACAAATGTTTTAGAATTCGTCTACTGACAATTGTAGAGTGTAAATGAGCCCGGGCTAAGTGCCAAAATGTGAAATTTGCATTTTGTGCTGAAAAGTATGGTAAGTGTTAAGCGTAATGCGGTGTAAAATGGGCTCTCTGAAATTCTCATTCTTAGGGGTTCTAATTGTCGCCACTATATTGATCATCAGTCAAGTCCTGCAAGCTTTTGAAACAATTTTAGTTAATTTTCTCGGAATTCCATTGTTGACACTTAGTGCGGTTTTCACTTACTGTTTACAATTCTGTACTATATATTATAATTAAAACCATATCACTTCATATCCACTCCTTAAGGTGTGGTCCTATAATGTTTCAAGTTGAGTGTGTAGTTTCAAATGATACACAAATTTAAGACCCCTAAAGCACCTATGTATCAAATAAGATCATTGAATGCTGGATGCGCAGGTAGCTATCTATGAATTGCATCACTCATTGTTATTTTTTAAAGCAAATGTACCTTCGACCATTCACGATACTAAGTTAAGAAAACATTTCGATATGTCAGACATCAAATTTTTAAGAGAATCATCGTGTAAACAGTATTGAAGACCAAAATCTCCTGTCTTAGCCGCTACTCTCGCTGTGTTTCAAACGGATGATATTTTACGTCACTTTTATAATGCACATAGTAACACGAGAGTCTTCAAATTCTTCTCCTTCCATAAATTTCGCTCCTCCTTCGTGGCCTTTCACGAGACATAATTTGTCTCTTTTCCATGTGCGGACAGAGTGCATCTGTCTCCGGGCCGTAGACCTTACTGAAGGTCACCACGGCGTACCAGCACAGGTTCTCGCCCACACACGAATAGGGCGGGCGATTGTGAAGGCCAAGTCGCGAAGATTAAGATGCGGAGAAGCCTGCCTGTCTTTCCATTGCACATCCTGGTGCGACCGGTTTTGATTAATGCTGCAGCTAGCGTGTCCTTTACACACTCACCTGCTCATATTAATCTAAGAATTTTCTATTCATTTTTAAATAGTACATTTAAGTTCTACAATTGTGATATGTTATTATTATATACGAGATTATTCAAGTATGTTCAAAGTAGGTAATGTTATTTTACTTAATTTACTCACGTAGCTCAAACAAAAATAATGTGTAACTATAGAACTACGTGTTGAAGATACCAATGAAGAAAAACTTAGCAAGCTAAAGAGCATGTGAATGTGGTGGATATTTTCACTTTCTGTTGACGCGAATGTTTGAATCTTTCATCTTTATCGAATAGGAATAGAACTTAATAAAGAATCATTGTGACAGGGGCAAGAAGTTCTGTCGTCGAAAAATCTTTAAAAAAATCCTTGTGAACGTACCACATGGTATGAAAGAAAAAATTGTAAAAAAAAAATGCGAAACGAGTTTGTACTAAAATATTGGTAATAAACGTAAGAAAGAACTAGTGGTGTACATGCATTTTCAAAAATCAAGTTACTTATGGTGTGCGCTTGTGCAAACGTTCTTGTGAGAGGAAATATTAACAATACGTGTTTTCACAAATGTCGCGAATACGACTTTTGGGAGCTTTTCCATGCTACTCCGCAAATACAGTCATTTGCACTTCAACATTTTGACATTTACAGCAATTGTACTGGCTGAACGTCAACATCATTTAGTGAGAGGTACGGTTCCACGCAGCGAGCTAATAGGCTTCACTATTTCGGATCGCAACGCAGTCTGTAAGGCAGCGGTCACAGTGAAGCCGATTTTGGCCCCAAATGTCGGTCGGCCGACGTCAAAAGTTCTTGTCAGATGTGCCGGATTCGTCCAACCACGTGTTGGTAAACTGAAAAGGCCTGACTGAACACGAACGGCTTGTCACGACGGCGTCTGATAACATGGACTCCACTGTGATGACCGCCTAAGAAATTTTGGACCAACAAAGTAGATTCAAGACACGTTTTCTCGAGATTCCCTCTGCATATTAACCTACCATGACACGAGCATCATTCCTTCGAAACATTCTAACAATTAACATCTATTTATAATATTTGATTAAATTGTGTTATCATGACCAATATTTTTCTTACTCAATGAGCTATGACTTACTATCATTAAATGTGCTGTCTGCAAGCTTAAAATTCGACTACACGTATGCCCACATTTTTATACATCAATAAGAGCAGTCAGATTAGGTAATAGAGGTTATATTTTCAATTTCAAACAAAAATATTATTCCATGAAAATAAAAAATATTCCTTTCTAGTAACAGAAATATTAAATATAAAATTTAATCAATATATGAACACAGTGGTTAAAAGTAGTTCATTTACAAATCTATATGATCAGCTTTCATGTAAAATCAAATAGTTTCATCGTAGCCCTTTATATTCGTTTATTTCTTTTTTACATGTCCTGTTTCATGAAGCCAAGGTTACAACAAAAAGGTTACAAAAAAGTAAGATACGTTTTGATTTTTTCCTTCGTGCAAATATTATATGTAATTGATATAAATATTATATTAAATGATTTGGAGAAAATTGTTATTCTAAAACGACAATAAAAATAATACTTATAAATAGAATAATATACAATTAGGACAATTGCCCACTCAGGATCACAAGGGTAGGCTCTTTTTCGGAGGACTGCCTGCCGTCGTATCCGGCTTTCAGTCTGAAGGAGGCACTGTGCATCTCGAAAGGGTTGCGGCTTATAACCATAAGGCCCAGATGCCCAACCTGCAGCTTGCTTCCTGCAACAGTAACAGAAGTGTAACCTGGCAACCGGGCGCAACGCAAGATCAATGAAGGCAACCAAAATAATATTACAGCTACCACAGACACAGCTACCAAATATCCGGGATGCGCCGCGTCGCAGTCGATCGAGCTGACGTTGCGGCCATCGTGTTGCGGCCTTCTTTGGTGCTATATACCGCTTTGCTATAGTATACCCGATGGCCGAAACTTCAGCCCGATCGACTGAGACGCGGGTCATCCTGGAAGCCAAGTACCCAATGACGGCGGCCGCACAAGCCTACGAACACACCAAATGTGTTTGCGTATTTTGTGTTTGCCCCTCGTGTCCTCCAGAAAGCCCGCGATGGCGCTCGAGGGCGGAGCGGGCCGCGGCGGGCGTCTGTTCCCCGCGTCGCTCCTCGCGTGGGCGGAGGGCGGAGGGCGGAGGGCGCGCGGGGCGCCGCGCTCTCGCGGCCTCCTTTGTCTCGCCGCGCGGCGCGTCACGCCCCCAGCCACTCGTGAGGGCGCCCCGGCCAGGAGCGGGGGAGGTGAAGGATGGTATGGCGAGGTGCAGGGCAGTACAGATAGGGCCGGGACGGGAAGGGGAGGTGCGGGACGGTAAGGGAATGTATAGATTTCCCCTACTTATTATTGCGCCAACTCTGCATTCAACATAAAGCTCTTCTGGGAAAACCATCCAAAATTTAACAAAAATATAACTTCGTCAGGAACTGTTGCTCACATCATTATATTATCGAAAGGCCTCACTGCTCTACAGAAGAATAACATAGAAGATTTATGTTAATGAAATCGAGTTTAAATTATGGTTTTTAGAGAATTATCAAGTGAATTTTTACCCATTTAATGTAGGTGGAATATTTGTATCTGTATCTTCCAGCCTCCTGGAAGGTTTGTATATGTAATCTCTATTTTCATTTGTTTTCTCTAAACTTGTATTCAAACATTGTACCGTAGTTTTGTCGTGAATACTGCTCGTGATGTCAGGGCACTGTGTTAACTTTCTACATTCACTGTTTGTTACTAATTTCTTGAGTCAACCTTCCTATATGACGTTCTTTCTATGTGTATTTCCCACATTGAGATATTTTGATGCAGATGATATATGTTAAGTAGGCAATATGACAGATGTGATATTACCATTTCATTTCAAATTAAGCGTAGGATTGCTTGAAAACAAAACAAAATTGTGTTGTTTTCTGCTTTGAGTTTGGTTACTTTTGGAGTGTAACTCATGTTGTCAATTTTATTTAACACTCTCATGACGCGAATTATGTCGACCATTCAGTCACCATGACGTAAAAGCCTGCAAAACATTGTGAAATTCTAAATAACACCTACGTGTAATATTGCTCTTCCAACAAAAATCAAATTCCTCCTTGTCTCACCGCTCTATTAGTGCAGTGTATTGTCGCATACTGTGATTTTATATCAGTGCAAAATATATTAACCCTGTGAGTATTGCTAAGAAGTATTAGTCCTTTCTAACTGATGCAACTGATCATAAAAATCTGAAACCCGCTGGGTCGTCGAAATGAATATTGATCTCGGAATAAATATGACTATTTGAGTGGGTAAAAACCAGAACGTTATAAGTGATATTTTATAAACTTTGATAAATCTGTTTAATTAAGTCAATATCACTGTAAAGTCGTGGTGCTTTGTTTCATCATGAAAACAACAGCATTTCAATTATTCATTAAAATCACGAAAACTGAGTGACATAGAGCCTACAATAAACACATTTGTGTCAGTATTCATAGAATGTCACTTATACCATTGTGATTTTCACCCATTTATTTGATATTAATTTAATCTACGTGATAATACAAATTTATTTAGGTTCACGAGTAATTAAACCCGGAAATTGTTCATTCATTTTGATGTTTGTTTTTATGTTAACATATAAAAACATGATTTGGTGATGGACCTCTCAACAAAACTTTATATGGTGTTTTTTTATCTCAGTTCCAAAGTTTTTAGTATAAACACAATCGCACATGCACCTGACAAGCAATGCGGCAAAGGCACTGAGGATGGAGGTGTTGCGATGAGGTGCGTCTGCCAAAGCGTCCTGGGTGGTAGCACGTGCCCATCGGGATTAATTCGGTCATTGAAGTCTAGGCGTGGCAGCGATGAGGCGATGAGTTGGCTGTGTGTATGACAGTTGAGTCAGCTTAATGCTGAGTGCCATTAGCAGCACCTACGCTGCTCCCTGTGCAGAGAGGTCATTCTACGCACATTTTCACCATTCTATTCCTTCCATTGCTCTCAACTTGGTGCACAATCAGACGTAAACTAGCAGTAAATGTGTAAAGATGTTAGTTGGTATTTTCTTTGTCTTAAAAGTCGTGAGAAATTAAAGAGAGTCAGGCGCAATCGTTCATTTGAATCTCAATGTCTTCGTTACAATAAATTTAGGACATTTATTTTTTTATCTGATTGGAATGTATTTGATTGGAAAGTTGATATTATTATCGACACTATTTTTCAAAGTAATAATACAGTTCTGTAAAATGTAGACTACGATTCTAAAGCATACTATTGTTTTATTGTTTAAACGAAAAGTATTTTAAATTCCATTGTTTATTGCTTCAATGGAGAAAGCAGCATGCGATAACTTCGTGCTTTTACTACACGTCGGTCATTACAGCTTATGCGGTGAAGGCACTGTTCGAGGGTTTTTCTTCATGCATGCGGATTTTTTTATCACAGTTTGTATTAAGCAAATTTTCGAATCATCGACATTTCGTCCTTTCGAAAAAATGTATTCAGAAACATACTAATTCCAGCTTATAGATTATTTCTCATCAAAAAGGTAATTGTTATCTGCATTCTTTTTTTAAATTGAATTTAATTCAAATCCTCATAAATATCTTTGTAGTGTGTAGTACTATCTTATTCGTTGTGTGTTTGCGAGTTCATATCTAATTAATTTTTAGGATTCATTAGTGCATTATCATTTTTTATCGCTTGACCGCATTCATTTATGGCAATGTAGTCATTGGGCAGGATATGTATCATTGCGATAGGTCTTGATAGGCTTTTAGAAATCAGCTGAAAGAATAGTTTACGTATTTCGTTACGTTAATTCTTATGTTGCTTATTATCTTATCATGTTCAAGTCAAGTTATCAAGACTTTGATTAAAAGAATTTTGAACAAGATTCTCGGCATGTTTGGAAACTGTCTCTTTAATTCCAAAGTATCTTTATTTTTATGTAAAGTTATCCAACTTGCATAACTGCTAAGAACTTTCGCATTTAGTACCTACCTCAGGCTTCTTAAATCTGCGTAAGAATGTTCATGTTGTTTTGTTGTTGTTTTTTTTTTTGTTAATTAAAATAGCACGCATTCTTTGCCTACAATCTTACTGGGCGCGTTTTTTAAATGCTAATTCGGTACTTCACATTTTCGTCCCGTCAAATTCCCGGACCGGTTCCCCGCAGACCCGTTCCTGAGTCACGTCTGCCTCGTAGATCGTCACTTCCTGCTGTGTCGTTTCCCACGATCGACGACGACCAGTCAGATTCTACTTTATCGATGTTGTAAGAATATTTTCTTCCGAGTCGGTTAAGACGCATGTTGGACTATTTATCACCGTTGGAACTTGAATTTGCAAGTCCAATCTTCAAGTTTGTAAGTTCACAAGCATTTAAAATGGTAATAAGAAATTGAGTTCAGGGCAATAGAAAAAGTGTAAGAATTTTTCTTAGTAAAATCTAAATGAATTTGGAAATTACCAAATACGATAAATGTTTTGAAGAAATGCGAGTGTAATTTTGGGAGGAGAGGAAAAGCATTTTGAGGAAGAAACACAGCATGTGCGTTCATCATTGAATATAGAATTGAGATATTTTTTTTATGTAACTATAGATCAGTGAACTATCCTCTTTACATTTTCTTTTATGGATATTTCACCAAGTAGTTTTATCATCCGAATCGACCGACTCGTATTAAACCAGCAACTTTCAATTCATGAAGTTTGTTCGGTTCCGCTACATCATTGTGACAACGTACTTGTAAATGACAACTACTAGTAAATTTATGGCTTGTTTAAATGTACTTTCACATACTTCGTTGCTTCGTGATTAAAGTTTGATTTTGTACGAGATTGTGAGCAGAAGTGTGTTGATGAAATGTTATAAGCGGATTCGAGAATGTGGTTGCCAAAAGTTATCCCTCTGAAGAAGCAGAGGCTAGACAAACTGACGCGTAGGAACTCCTTGAAGTTGTTAGTGGAATATTGTTGCTCAGTTTCAAACCCACAGTGAAGTGACTTCAGGAGCGAAGTCAACTTTAGTGCAAAGAGGCTCCATTCACACTTTACAGACAGCGAGAAATTGAAATCTGTTTTCGACTGATCACTAAAAGAAACTTTATCCAATATTTGTTTCACTGAGTCTAAATGGTACAGCATTAATTAGTAACCTAAATTTTCCATTAAATATTATTTATAAATATTGCTTAAGCATTTTATAAGAAAGACCCTAAGGGACGATCCAAATAGACACTATTTAGTATATTTTATTTTTACAGGCAGAGTAAGTAGATTTTTCGAGATTGTACTTATTTTTACTAAACAGACTTTCTTGAATTCTATGAACGAATCGACTTAACAATAAAGAACAGCCATGTTGTTTACCTCTTTAGACAGGAAGTATTTTCTTAATCGACGGACTTTAGGGTTGTCATTTAGACAGCACGCTATTAGACCTGCCAACCTTCTTAAAAAATATTCCTTGCGAATTTCTCGCAAAGTACTCAATACTTTTAAAATATTTCAGAATAATATTCTTCAATATTTATTAAGTTTCTTATTTTAGAAATAATGTAGTTAATCACATTTTGCTTATTTTTTGTTTCTCTTAATTAATGCTAATGATTTTAATTGAAAATAAAGTTAAATACATTTCTGGGATTATTCTTAGATTAGAAATCGAAATAGTCAGTGAACGCCAAATAGCCAGTAAACGCACAATGCAATTTAATTAATTGCTGCACTGACGAGCTGTTTCTCCTTTCATCGAACTGTGGGCGTGATTTTAGCGGATCATGTGGGACCTTCGGTTCAAATGTTAACATATCCGTCAACGTACTTAAACACATAATGAAACTACCTTTCTATTACTGTTAATTGCTGCAAAAACCATCCTTTACTCTAATCTACAAGGCCAGACATCGAAACTTTGCTTGATTTGTTAAACATCTGCGAGTTTCTGTCGTTTGCTGGGATAGAATTCGTCGGTGGAAACTCTGATCGGAGATTTCGAAGTTCGGTAGTACCTGATCATTTCCCTGTGAAGCTCGTCGCGCCGGCAGCCTAAGAGCCCCTTCCCACGTGCAGCGGGTGGCGCGCCACGCAGCAGCGGGCCGCGTAGCAGAGCATTGGTTTGAATGGAGGCCTTCCCACGTGCAGCGGGTGGCGGCTGCTGCGGCAGCAGACGCCGAACTCCGGCCACCAGAAGCGCACGAGGGGCCGCGCGCCACCGCTAGCAGAACACAGCTTTAAATGGGAGCCTTCTCACTGTGCCGCCGGTCGCGGCGTTCTACCTGCTCGGGTCCCTTTGTTCGTCGTCGCCGGAGGGTCGGCGAAACCTACCCCTCCAGACCCCACCCCCTTCCACGGCGGGCGGCGGTGCGGCCGTGACTCCGGCGGTGGCTCCGGCGGTGGCTGCGTCGGAAGAGCTATGCTCCTTGAACGAAGCGCGCGGCGGCCGCGCCGTGTGAAGCGGGCCTAAGAGTAAAGGGGCATGGATTAACGGGGCATTATGTGATATTGGGTTTGTTATTGTATTCATATTTAAACTGAATAATGTTTTTTTGTTATTTATGAACTAGGGGGCATTTGTGCAATCAGAGGAATTTATTTTAAATGATTTGGAGTTTATTGTTTTTTTTATGGGGGTTGTGATTGTTCATATTTGACATGCGTAGAGCGTTAACGTCCTTACTATATACTAAGATTTGTACAAGTTATAGTATACAGTAAGGACACTAACTAGGTACAGTGACGTCACTATAGTGACATTCAAGCTCTCGATTGGATGAAACCGTCAACAGCTGATACCCGACAGGGGCAGAGGTGGAATAATCTTAGTATACTTATGTATATGGTTATAGAGTTTGTATAAGAGTGGAAATTGTGTTTACTGTCGAGTGGCCGGGGCTGAATTTGTGCCTTGCTCGTTGATATGGGTCTTCCAGGCTAGCCGTGCGTGCGTGTGGGGTCCTGAGTATGTCGTGTGGTGCGTTGCCCCCGCCCGCCAGCGGGGCCGCGCAGGTGAAGGGAACGGAAGCACTTGGAGCGCGCAATGGCCCTCGCAGCGAGAGAACGAACTGCGATGCTTACACATTAATCTCCGGTCGATGTGTCTTCTGGAGTTGGAATCCGCCGGGATTGGGCCATGCAACTAGGGTAATTGGGTGTGCTTATGGAACGTAAAGTTGCTTGAATGATATTTTTAAATGTGTCGCTGGATTTTTCTCTCCCGAAGCTCGCGTTCTCATTTCAGGTGGGATACAATGGATGGGATGTGAGATCTGAACACAACTGGTGTTGATTACGGAGTTTCTCGTATTTTACGAAGGCAAAGAAATGAACTCTGAGAAGTAAATCCTAATGAATGGACTTCTCTTCACATTGCTAACGTAATCGCAATTATTTTCTGTTCCTACTTGCAAACAACGATAGTAATGATATCTTTTACCTATGCTCTGTCTTAAAAAGTGTAATAAAAATAATAATTTGTGTTATTGGAATATATTAAGACATAATAGCCCCTTATAAATCTCATCTGGTTGTCGTAGTGATCAAATAGAAGTAAAAAATAGAAAAGATATATTAAAAGAGAACTGTTTCTAACAAAAATAAGTAAAATGAGACGCTGCAGCGAAATGTGGACATCTCCCCACGTGTAATGCCTTTCGCTGCAGGTGTAGTGCTGCTAGCAGCGATTGCAGGCAATTACAATTGCTTCCAGTACAGGATGCAATAAAAATTGGGTTCGCAGGGAAGCTAAGTTCCCTGGAGGAGCGTGATGGTCAGCGAGGTTTCAATTAGAGACCAAGTCCGATGAAGTATGAAATTTTAATAGAGCTGCAGAGCAGCGTGATGTGTACACAGCAAAGTCTTTAGGCGGTCTCTCCTGTCTTCTCAACGCTACACGATCCTTATATGGGAAACAGAGAGTTTAACGAGGCTATTACGCCGCCTCCCCCGCCAGAACTCGGCGCGCCCTCGACGCCATAAACTGACATAACTGTCAGAGGACTTTTGCCCTTCTTGAAAACTAACAAGTTCCCAAACATTCCTGTTTCGTCTGGATCGTGTCAGCGTGACAGCGGTTCGGGTAGTTTAATCACCCGTGACCGCAGCCGGAGCGCCCGCTCCCGGCGCGACCCCAATTCAACCATGAAGGGTAATATTTCTTTCATGCACAAGCCGAAAGAAATATTCATTGCTCCTCTCATGCAATGCGCACTTCACATGTACGCAGGTGCATTTGCCATTACACCTCCCCCCCTTAGAAAAAGTTTTGATCAACAGATGAAAACTTTTCTAACGGAAAGCTTTACTTGAGCTCCTCGTACGTGTGGATATGGATAGATGTTTCTCGCCATCAACTTCAGTTATACTGATAAATTTTGATGAGTGAGCAGGAGATAATGTGGAATTTATTTCTGCAGTGGAAGACTGCTCGTCACGAGTACCAGTTGCTTTATAACACAATTCTCCCTGCTCCTGAATAATTACTAAGAATCTTTCTCTTGTTTCTTTCCATTAATTCTTTGGCGAACATCTGTCCCATAACCAATAAGTACAATTTCTACCTATTTTAACACATCAAAACATAAAACAACATGAAAATATTACAATTAATATGCCAAAAACTGAACTACATGTTATTACATGAGCGTACCACCAGGAATAATTATTTCTTTCTTGTTGTTCAATTAATTTCTCTACCTCATCAACTTTAACACTTCTTGACATACATAGATTCTTCCTTACATATATAGTTTCTTTCTTACGTATATAGTTTCTTCCTTATGTATATAGTTTCGTCCTTACATATATAGTTTCTTTCTTACATACATAGTTTCTTTCTTACATACATAGTTTCTTTCTTACATACATAGTTTCTTTCTTACATACATAGTTTCTTTCTTACATACATAGTTCTTTCTTATATCATAGTTTCTTTCTTACATCATAGTTTCTTTCTTACATACATAGTTTCTTTCTTACATCATAGTTCTTTCTTATATCATAGTTTCTTTCTTACATCATAGATTCTTTCTTACATACATAGTTTAACATACTAGTTTGAAAACATTTTGACAACTCATCATTTGACATTTTACCATAATGTTGCCTCATGGAATCACTAAAAATAAACTCTTTGCTTGAGCTTAAAAATACATATGTGTTAGTTCCTTTGGACACGGGAAAAGGTAGGATCTTATAGAGATGATAGATATTGGGGGAGAGAAGAGGAATTTCTAATACATACACCAAATATTGCTTTAAAGCGTACACATGGGGAATCATTATCTTTTGGAGTTCAGGAAGGGGAAAAGGAGGATAATCCAAACCATTTGGCAGTGCCTGGCTCTCCATTACCTTTTTGATCTTAGCGGTAGTAATGAGTTGTGGCTGCAGCGTTCCCTGCTCTGCATGGACAAAAGCATCTAGCAAAATTTCAAACGAATGCTGACATTCCTCGATACCTCTTTGCAATATTCTTATTTGCTCATTGATCTGACTGATGTTTTCTATCTCCACTTCTAATGCATTAACTTTGTTATCAGTATAATTAGCTAATTTATTCAAATTTTGTTTTAATGTTTTCTCATTTTGATTCACTCTTTGAATTGTTAAGTTAACAGAACTTAATGTCGATTTTATTACCGTCATTTGATCTTTGGAAATGTGTAAAAATTCGCTTTGCTCTTTTTCTAATTCTGAAATATGTTTATTATATTCCTCTGCATCCGATTGTGTTAGAGTTCCAAAAAGTACCTTTGCTATTTCTCCCACCAAATTTAATACTCCTCTCTTTGTTCTTACCGCTCTTTTATTGAAAGATTCGACATTTTCTGAATCTACCATATATTCGCTTACTAAATCTCTCAAATTATCAATATAATACGTTTTAGATCTCATGTATTGCTGAAAAGCTCCACAGTCTGTCAGATGATACCAATTTGCTTCCGATACTTTATTACAATATTCGGCTACCTTTCTGTGATGTTCTTTCGTACTCTTCCAAAGCTCCTTAATTGGTTCTAAATTTATATAGCTTACTACTTTCCATCGCATTGGGTAAAAAGAGATAGTTCCAGCTTCATCAAAATAAATCCCGATTTACAATTGTAGCTGCTTCACTTCCTGTCCATTTGCCATTTCCCACCACCATATTAACGCCGTTAATATTACCCAAATCCTAAGTGCCCTCATGCTTCGTTTCGTTCCCTGAAACGGAAGAAAAGTATGGTTTCAGTCTGTTAGTATGTACTTCCTGATGCTTACGTTTGCCCACCTCTTGAATAATTGCATTAGGTTCCTTCATCATCTTTACTTCATAAGGACCTTTCCATAATGGTTCTAACTTATGCCTAGCTTCAATTCTTAATAATACTAAATCATTTACCTTAAACTTTACAGGATTGGCTTTTGTTTTCTCTCTTTGATTTTCCTTGAATTGTATCAATCTTTCCTTAGCAATTTTATGACAATTCTGCATTTTAAATTTAACATTCTGTATTATGTCATCATAGTTGTACAAAGGTTGCGGAGTACTTTGTAAAATCCCTGGAATATTACATCTCCTACCGTATAATATCTCATAAGGTGTGAACTTAGTGATACTATGCGGAGTAGTATTGTAAGAAAAACATGCAAACGGTAACCACGTATTCCAATTAAAAGACTTTGGATCACAAAAACAACGTAAGTACGTTACAAGCGTTTTATGAGTCCGTTCTAATGCTCCATTACTCTCCGGATGATACGCTGCGGTATTGATTTTTTCAATCTTAAACAACTTGCATATTCTTTTGAATACGTCAGACATAAAATTACTCCCTTGATCAGTGACTATAGAGTTTGGAATACCGTATATTAATATCACCTTGTTCACAAACGCATCTGTTATTTCTTCCACAGTTTGATTCTTAATAGGAATAGCGATAACATATTTACTTAAATTGTCTTGGCAAGTTAAAATATATCTAAAATTGTCTTCCGTAACTGGAAGGGGACCTACCACATCGAGATAAAGTTTACAAAACGGTTCGTCCTGAGTATCAGTGACTTCTAATTGCTGTTTTATTTTGTGATGGGGGTCTTTATTCATTTGACACACCTTGCAATTCCTAATATAATCGGCTACGTCCTTCTCCATTCCCATCCAACTTGTATATAATTTTAACCTTTCTGTAGTTCTTTGAATTCCCTGGTGACCACCTACCGGGCAATTATGCATTTCTTTAATAATTGCTATTTTCCTCTCATTGCTTATTTGCTCTACATTAAATTGCATACATTCTACAGGATATCTACTTAAACAATCAGCATTACAATTTTTAATCCCTGCTCTGTATTCAATTTCATAATCGTATTCTTCTAGCAATAATGTCCATCTCAATAATCTTGAACTCGGATCTTTCACATTAAAGATCCATATTAATCCTTTGTGATCCGTAACGACTGTAAATTTTCTACCTAGTAAATAAGGTCGAAAGTGTTTACAAGCCCAGACGATTGACAAACACTCTTTTTCCACCGTACTGTAATTAATTTCTGCCTTGTTCAGGGTTCTACTGGCGTAAGCTATTGGCTTATCCTCACCTAATTTTCCTTGTGAAAGTATTGCTCCAATTGCATATCCACTAGCGTCAGTCGTCAATATGAAAGGCTTGGTAAAGTCGGGATATTGTAAAAGGGGTGCTTCAGTTAACTTTTGTCTCAGTAAATCAAAACTGTTCTGTTCCTTTTCTGTCCACTGCCACTCGACATCCTTCTTTAATAACTCTGTCAAAGGTCTTGCTATTGTACTAAACCCATCGATAAACTTTCTGTAATAACCTGCTAAACCTAAAAATGACTTTATGTCCTTCGGGTTTCCTGGTCTGGGAAATTCTGTTACTGATTGAACTTTTCGCGGATCAGGTTTTACTCCTTTTGTTGTCACCACATGTCCTAAGTAGTTTAATTCTACCTTCAAAAATTCACATTTGTCGGGTTCAATTTTGATATTATGTTTCCTGAGTTGCCCGAGTACTTCCCTTAGCTTTTTGTTATGCTCGGCTAATGTTTCTCCCATTATCAGCACATCGTCCATGTAGCAAAAGCATCTGTCACCAATTGACTCGTGCAGAATAGAGTTCATCATGCGTTGAAACGTAGCAGGAGCTGATTTTAGACCAAAAGGCATACGCGTGTATTCATAATGGCCGCTAGCCGTACTAAATGCAGTTTTACATTGATCCTTTGGTTCGATTGGCACTTGTAAATACCCACTGGCACAATCGAGAGCAGAAAAGTAACGCGATCTTCCTATTTTATCCAAAATATCCTGAATATTTGGAAGAGGATAGCTATCTCCTACTGTTACGTCATTAAGTCGTCTAAAATCCACGCAAATTCGCCACTTCTTTTTGCCAGTCGCATCGACCTTTTTCGGAACTACAAGCAAAGGAAAATTCCATTCGCTCTTACTATGAGTAATTATTCCGTCATTTAGCATTTGTTCTACTTGCCTCTGAATTTCCTCCTGATGAGCCTGAGGTAACCTATAATTCTTTAAAGTAATTGGTCTACCTTTAGGAATAGAGGGTGTGGGAATATAATGTTTTGCCGCTGTCGTACTAGTCAGTTTGTCTCCCGGTAATTTGAAAACATCTACAAATTCACTACATATGTCTCTAATATCTTTAGCTCCTTCCTCTATATGATGCAATCTCAAGTTATCATATAATAATTCTATTCTCCGCTTCGTGAACGCGTCTTCATTCGTCCTATCAGTAGCATTATTTAACTGAGTCGGAGGTTTCTTTAATATTGGTGTTTCTCGTACTATTAACGTTTCGGGCGTGACATTTACAATAAGACACGGAAACGTTTTATCACAATTCGTTAAAGTTGCCGCACAGACTATTCCTGGCTGCAATAATTGTTGCTCTACATATCTCACTCCTTTTTCTGTGGTCGGGAATTGAACTACTGACTCACTGAAAGGTGGTATTGCAATATTTTTAGTAAACACATAATTATTCCTTAAAAGCCAATCTTGTCCTAATATAACATCAATATTTCTAGGCAATTTATTTACAACATAATATTTGGATTCTATTGACTCACTGCAATTATTCAGAGTTAAATTTACCATACCTTTTACCTTGATATTTTTTCCACTAATACCTTGAATCTCAATTACATCATCGCTTTGGGCAATATTTTTGACTAATGAGGATTCCCTTACCAATGATACCTGGGCCCCTGTATCAATTAAGGCTATTCCTAAGCCTCCCTTAATTTCCGGACACAATACATATACCTCGTATGGTCCCAAATCATTTTTCATGTAACTGGTTTTATCAAAGGCGTCCCCTTGTTTTACGCAGTTAACCTCCCGCGACTCCTTGCCGCATCCAGGGTTCATCACAGTAACTATATCACGTGAATCTCTATCACAAGAGCTATTCCTTACAGTATCTTTATCACGCGAATCTCTTTCACGGCTGTGATTTCCCTCAGTTTCCATATCACCTACGCAGCCATTTTGTAGAGTTACTTGCGGCTGCTCAAGCAACTCTACTGCCTGTTTCCCTGTTTGCAATTCCTAGTTTCATGATTTCGCCTACCACATTTGGCGCATTTCGGTTCATTATTGCAAACCCTAGATATATGACCCAGTTCCTGACATCTATAACATTTCACAGTATTTACAGCAGTAACATTAACTTCACTTTTAATATGCGTACTTTGTTGCCTCCTAGAATCATATCGCGTATTCTCGTATCGCGAATTCCATTGCCCCTGATTACTCTTATACCTTTGCGATTTCACTTCGCTTTCTTCTTGTAAAGCGGTTTCAACTATTTGTGCTAAAGATTCCTCTTCTCCTTTAGCTTTAACAATATACCTTATCCTTTCATCTTTCAGTCCCGCAATAAACGTTCCCTTTAAGAATTCTCCTATTAACTGCAGACCTCCTTCTACGTAACGCGCATTATCTTTCTGTTCTATTTTTTCCAACCTGCCTTTTACTTCTCTTCTCAGATCTATAGCCATACTATCTACTCGCGAACCCCATTGTGCTACTGTTTCATTTGATCCCTGCTTCGACGTGAATAATACGCCCGCGTAATATTCTAACGTACGCCGTACAGAGAAGTTTTCCTCTAATATCGCTCTAACCTGTTCCCAAGTTTCGCGTTCTGTTCGTGCTAATAACCTATCTTTAGCATTGCCAGTAATTTTTGATTCAATGAATTTCAAAAGCAATGATCGTTTATTGGGGTGTACTACTTCCGTTGCTGCCTCAACTCCTTCTATAAATTCTCTAAGATGTCGGGGATTTCCATCAAAGTTACGCGATATTAATTTTACTGCCTGTATAACTGATATATAATTTTCCTCATTATCGCCAATATCATTGTCTGCCATGGCTGGATTAACCTCTTACCAGGAAAAAGATGTAGGGTGGCTTGAAGATGCGCAGTTCGGGCCTCCAGTGATGGCTTCGCAGCTCCCCTCAGGGTAGAGGACCCTCTCGCGGCGCAGGCTGCCAACGGCTAATCACCGAAGACGTCCCTCGGGCTCGTCAGCGGCTGCTGGTGCTGGCCTCCAAACCACGGACTCGGCTTCTGCAGGCGGTGAACGGGTACCACGGCGCCTTGTGGATTCCTCTGGAGCGTTGTTCCCTCGAGAAAGGCTCCGGCCCACCTCGGTACAGGCGCGAAGTCTCTCCAGCCCGGCCGTCAGCAGAAAGTAATTGAATTCGCTGTGCTCCTCAATCCAAGCCGCTGCCACCATGTAATGCCTTTCGCTGCAGGTGTAGTGCTGCTAGCAGCGATTGCAGGCAATTACAATTGCTTCCAGTACAGGATGCAATAAAAATTGGGTTCGCAGGGAAGCTAAGTTCCCTGGAGGAGCGTGATGGTCAGCGAGGTTTCAATTAGAGACCAAGTCCGATGAAGTATGAAATTTTAATAGAGCTGCAGAGCAGCGTGATGTGTACACAGCAAAGTCTTTAGGCGGTCTCTCCTGTCTTCTCAACGCTACACGATCCTTATATGGGAAACAGAGAGTTTAACGAGGCTATTACGCCGCCTCCCCCGCCAGAACTCGGCGCGCCCTCGACGCCATAAACTGACATAACTGTCAGAGGACTTTTGCCCTTCTTGAAAACTAACAAGTTCCCAAACATTCCTGTTTCGTCTGGATCGTGTCAGCGTGACAGCGGTTCGGGTAGTTTAATCACCCGTGACCGCAGCCGGAGCGCCCGCTCCCGGCGCGACCCCAATTCAACCATGAAGGGTAATATTTCTTTCATGCACAAGCCGAAAGAAATATTCATTGCTCCTCTCATGCAATGCGCACTTCACATGTACGCAGGTGCATTTGCCATTACACACGTTTTTTCCAAATGCTCAATTGCACTGCTTACAAATACACAAATGAATTGCTGGTACAGCGAAGGGTGGATCTTCTCGTTGTGAAGAAAGGAATATAAGAAAAATGCCAGTATGAGCGGCGATTAGCCATTCAGCCAACCGACGTCAATTTTATCTCGTCAATAATCCTGTAGTCACGGGGTAAAAGTTCTGAAGTCAAAAATCTTCGTTTGGGGAAAACGAAGGTTAGATTATTGAGCCGCTATTGATGAGTGCTATGAAGCTGTATTTCGCAACGCATTTTTGGCGAGAAGGTGGAAACTTTGAATTTGGTCGTTTTTCCTAAATAAAATATAGATAATTAACATGCAGTCTCAGTACTTAATCCAATTTCGCCAAAACTTGACTTAAGAACATTTACCTCGTGACCACAGAGTCATAGTCGTGTACTTGCAATTTGAAAAGGTATCGTGGTGGTTGGAAGAGAAGTTCGCAGGTAGCAAAGCACCTGCGCACCAGCACCTTTCTTTCCACACAGGGCGAGTTGTAAGGGTGGCGGTTGAACGGGAGTTGGGGGAGAAGTCGCAGGCGGAGGTGAGGTCGGTGGGCGTGGGGGCGGCGACGGAGGGGGTAACAAAGGCGGAGGTCGAGAAGGGTGGGGGTGGGGAGCAGGTGGCGGGAACGGGGGCAAAGCCGGAGTCAGTGGTCGTAAAGGCGGAGGCGGTGGGGAAGGCAGTGGTCGCAGGTGCCAGCGACGGAGTTGGAGGCGCTGGCAATGGCAAAGGAAGCCCAGTAGGTGGTCGAAGGGTGGGATTGATCCATTGATTAGTGCTTCACCTTCTAAGGCCATTAGTCCCGTAGCTGTGGTGCATGTTTTCTGAAGGGGAGTTGGCAGCGATCTTCCCCCACACATCAGGCTTTTCCTCAGCCAAGTATCTTCAATCAGCCCGGAACAGCCTCTAAGCTTCCGACCGATATCCCGACGTGCGTAGTAATATGACGCACGCGAGTGGTAAGTGTGTAAATGAGGGGCGAGGATAGAACAAGCAAGAGGAAGAGAAGGTCGCACGTGGTCAGTGGCCAGTGTGTTAGGCTCCGGCAGTCGCCTAGTGTCGATCGGAAAATGACCGACCAGAGCGGCCAACCGCTCGAATTTTCCCGCGTGGGCGGGAGCGCCAGCTGAGACGAGGAAGGTAGGCCCGCTTCACACGGCGCGGCCGCCGCGCGCTTCGTTCAAGGAGCATAGCTCTTCCGACGCAGCCACCGCCGGAGTCACGGCCGCACCGCCGCCCGCCGTGGAAGGGGGTGGGGTCTGGAGGGGTAGGTTTCGCCGACCCTCCGGCGACGACGAACAAAGGGACCCGAGCAGGTAGAACGCCGCGACCGGCGGCACAGTGAGAAGGCTCCCATTTAAAGCTGTGTTCTGCTAGCGGTGGCGCGCGGCCCCTCGTGCGCTTCTGGTGGCCGGAGTTCGGCGTCTGCTGCAGCAGCCGCCACCCGCTGCACGTGGGAAGGCCTCCATTCAAACCAATGCTCTGCTACGCGGCCCGCTGCTGCGTGGCGCGCCACCCGCTTCACGTGGGAAGGGGCCCGCAGTCGTGGCGGCGGCTGGGTCATGAGAGGGGGGCTTGGGGTGGGGGGCCGCCGTCCGGGCACCGTACCTCTCCTTTGTGCGTCCGGCAGTTAAAGGTCTCACGGAGCCCTAAAGACCCCGCCCCCTCCCGCTCGCCACGCCCACCTGCGCGCGGCAAAAGACGGCGCAAGTGCCGCTTGCCTCCTTTCGGCGGCGGGCGGGGCGGGCCTCCGTGCAGACCGGGGCGAGCCCATCCTCGACGACTCCGATTCTTCTGATACGCAATGTTACCCTACACTGCACTTGCGTTCCACAATTTACTAACGGTTTTGCCAAATAACGCTATCTAATTGTACATCTTGCCGAGTGGTTATTGAAATGAGGCATCTTTTAGTAATATTAGGAAGGTTTACCTCGCGGATTCTCAGGAGTGACATTCAATAGGTTAGAAGGATTCACTGTCCGAAGACAACGTAACTTACTGTTTATAAATAATATCAAAATACATTAAATACACAATGTAAATTTTAAGATAAAACAAGATATGCTTGAGGTGAATTGTATGAAATGCAGAAATTATTCATTTCTCCATGTGAAAATAGTGAATTATAACACCCTTGATAATACTATCTGGAAAATTAAAATAGAAATAATACGCAGGAAATGGTTTGACTGTGCAATAAGAGTAAATATACTCAAATTACAACTTAATACAGAATGTGAGATAAATAAAATATTACACTAAAAAAACGAGTTTCTGCTAATTTTTCCTCAAATATCGATTTCAAACAGTTCTACTACCACCGAGAATTGAAAGAACCAAACCTGTAGACAGTATTATGACACTGTACATGACATTGTACTGCTTTAAACTGCCACCTCTAACGAAGACCATACACGATGGCGTCTTGTCAGCGAAAGCGGAGTTCGACAGCGAAGTGCGCGCGTGTTCGCTCTAGCCCGTCGTCCGGGGGCCAATTTTTGTAGAGCAGCCGTTGCCCGCAACTGCCCGTCGGTCACGGCTCTGCGCGCGACTCTCTCCAGACAGGACTTTCCCTTGTTTCCGTCGACGCGAGAAATGTTTGAGCCTCACTCGCCCACTCGAGAGATCCGCGTGTGTAATTCCAGTTTGTTGTTGCTGCAGTAGTACGCTTCCCTTCCGCTAACGGCCACTTTCCGCTGGGCGGGACGGTCGCCCTGCTCTCCTCTTTTTGCCTTTCGGTGCCGCTTAATTGGAAATCTGGCCGGAGAAGCGTGTGAGTTTTCAAACTTAATGGTATTATTTTGCAGCAAACAGCACTTTCGACCATTTTGATTGCTATTTGAGGTTTTTGTGATTGCGGCTTTCGTATATCTTCTTAAATTTTTTCGTCCTTTGTTGCCCACCTTCAGTTGATACCCAAAACATTTTTCCAATGACACGACACAACTGTTTTTACAGTGTACTTGTAAGTAAATAGCATTGTGCTTGCAGATAGCGCTCAATATCGTATCTTCTCCATGAACGCTTGTAAACACAAGATAATAGTAAAAAATGCTATGCAAAAATCGGGAATGGTAGTAAAAATCATGGTCGATGTAATTGAATTAGTGACAGCGTATGTAAGTCTATTTTTGAAGAGATGTGAGTCAGAAGATAAAATCAACTTGAAGTGAATATCACCATTTGTGTAACTGTAACTCGATTGTATGTTGAAACATTTTTTGCACCACTTCACCCTGGGTTGGCAAAAGGAAATGTTCAATAGAATATTCCTAATAAAACATATAAGCATTCTGCTCTAAAATTCTCATAGAAAAATTGGTGACAAAAGTTTAATAACTAAAATATTTTAAGAACCTTGGAGCATAATAGCTTAGGGTCAGACGAGAAACAGTATTAATAACATTTTCATTTCAGCTCCGGAATAAAGATTATCTTTTAAATGTTAATATTTTGACTGTATTTTGCGTGCACATTGCATTTTGCATGCATGTTCTGACATGTTTTCCTTCATGATTTTCTACATTTACCTACTGCAATGAGTTGTATTTTATAGTATTTAAATGCTTTCTGTAATACCTTCCAGCTTTAAAATACTACCTGTAGTTAGCCAATTATAACCGAGTGAAAAAAATTGTTACTATTTATATAACAATAATCACACTTAATCCGTGTTACATTGTCGAGAAAGTAGATGATAACTATGTACGCAGATCACGGCCTCTCAAATCGGTCTCTTTAGTTAACAGTTAACTGCTTGAAACGTAACTTTAGCCAACCACCTTTTACAATCTTAATGGAAAATATATGTTCACAAACTAACACTATCGTATTAAAAGTAAAATTGTGGACCATATTTGAAATGTTTGAATTTTCAATAATTCTTCAATAATTTTCTGAATATATTAAGTTTAAATAGGAACTATTTCTTGAACTGACATTCTCCTTCTGTTTCCTACTTTGTATGTGCAGGTGATTGGTCGAAAAGTCAAAGGCATTATCTCCTGGACTGATAAACAGTGATGGTTTTGTTTAGAGCGTGGCGAGTAAAGAAATAAAACGTAATGAAACGGCCGAGGACTTTTCGGAGTATAAAGATCTGAAAAGAGACCACTTAAATGGGCGTTAATTAGGCGAGTAGTAATGCTGCTGAATTGTAAATTAAATTATTAAAGACTAAACGAAAATTCAATTGTTTGCCAATGCAAAACGGATTGAGTGCGAGGTAATATTTCAGGCTTGATGTTCACGGTTTTCTTCCATTCGTAAAACGCTTATCGGGAAAATGGAAGACATTACGTTATCATATATTAAGCAGACATGTTTGAACTTCCCCCATCTGGCAGACAAAATTATGGGACTTTCCCATGCCAAAATATGAATGCGCCTGGAGCGTGCTGTATTTGTGCAACAGAAAAAACGGCAGATTATACGTAGCACTGAAGGTAACACCGGAGTTGCAATCTCGATAATTTCTCGTGACTGTCTGGTGGAAAAAGCTGTTTCGTGACAGTTTTCTATATAGTTCTCACGTTTTCCCCACCTCACATCCCTCCAACTATTCATCTCCCTACTCATTTCTCGTCACAATACGTATCACCGGATTCAGTGTCAAATCCAAAGAGTCTTGCCCTAACTGGGAAAATTCTTATGATGACCACAATGAGATGGTCTGGATGTGGAACGACCATTGCGTTGCTTCCACACAAGTCGAACGAAGAAAAAAGTAGGCCCAGCGATCTGCTGGTCGCGCAGGCGGAGCTAGGCCTTTCAACTCCCTCAGAAAGTGGTGGAAACCATTAGAAAGGCGCGCTCTCCTGCCGCACCTTCTCACAGAAACTAACATTCGAACCGCAACCGCACGTTTCGTATTTCTTACAAATTAGCAAATATTTATGGTCAAATGTTGGTGAGCCTAACCTGCAGATGCTCCCGGCGACACTTGCGCCTCATATAGTGGCACCTTCCAACTTCGTCCCCGATTTTGAAGGAGAGCTCAAAGGCCCAAGGTGCAGCAATCCCCCGAGCGCCTCCGATTTTTGGCTGGCGACGCCGGGCCGCTCTGCCGCAACCGGAGCGGCGGCGCGCCGTCACGCGGTGTACCGCTCTCGTGACTCGACGAAGCCTCGCCTCGCCTCGCGCGTTTCTCGAGAGGCGCGAGATCGAGTAACAACGCGTCGATCGCGCAACGGGGCAGGAGGCCACGGTTTCGCTTTCCACTTGTTTTTTTAATGCAATCCCGAAGGCTGTTTCCAGAACATAACAGAGTGCAAACGAACTGCAACTAGTGATGCAACATCGATGTGGAAGTTTTCAAAACACCCATGTTTTTATGCAATCGTCGATGTATTTAGACCGATGTTTTTTAATATCAATGTTTTGTGTTCTTACATGGTCGTTATTTTTTAAATGAAGAAAAGTCATAATATTTTTTTATAATAATTTTCATGTATCTATAAATTGAATATTCTTCATATCAAAGTGACTAGAGGTTGAAAAAATAACTTAAATTTTCGTCAATACCTGAAGTCTGCATTAATTGTAAATTATTAAGTCGGATAATAATAATAATAATAATAATAATAATAATAATAATAATAATAATAATAATATGCCTTTATTAATATGGCGAGGATAACCCACGTTTTATTAATTGTCATGAATATTTTTGACTTTTCGTCATTTAAATCTCAATTAAAAATAAATTAACGAGACCACTTTACATTTAACCCCCCCCCCCGCGTGAACTTCAATAGTTACTAATCCAGTTTTGAAAATATCGATGTTTAATAATTTTGATGTTTTATTAACATCTATGTTTCAATTTTGATGGTTGTTTAGAAACATAGATATCTTGTTGCTGATGTCCCTTTCCTAAATGCGATACGTCGTCAGGCAACTGTCACTTCCATCGGCAGTCGCAATTTTAAATTAAGATTTGTGATTACGACATTCTTCATTTCAAGACTTTTTGTGCACAATTATACCATGAAATATATTCGAACAGATGCAGAATGTGTTCATTCAATCAATGAATTCAATTACAATCAAAAATCTCTATGTTCTAGTTTTATTTAAAGTTTTTAAACTTGCAAATTCTGCGGCAACCTCCCTGTCGGTTGCACTTTTGTCTCCAATACTTGAATAAAACCCGACATGGTCTCGTTTGCTTCTGGACAGTAGTGCCTCCATGTCGTTCAAATAATTTCTTGCCTTACTTGTGCACAGTCTCCATTGATTGGAGTCTCCGGTCACTAGTGCCGTTAGTGTAGTTGATGTTGAATCGCTGGAGGGGCGGTGTTTCTCCCTCCGCAGAATGGCGAGATGTGGCGCCGATCTTCACGACGACCTCGTCCTCAAGGTATCTCCTCCAGATGGAGAAGCTCTAAACTCCCGTCACGCGTGACAATGTAGTGCACATACGTGTATGTGTGTGTAAGGGGGGAGGATACGACAAGGAAGGAGAAGAAAAGATTGTGCGCAATTCGTGACGTGTTTATTAGAGCGCTTGCTCCAGTAATCTCCTGGTATTGATCGGAGAAAGCACATAAATCTAGAATTCGCCTGCAGACAACGGCTGAATTTGGCCTAGCTATCGATGCAGGTGGTTTAGAAAATCTGCGCTAGTGGGGCCTCGCACCCGAGGACCTTCCCTTCCGGGTCGCTGCAGAGGCGGCGGTGTTGGCTCAGAGGGAAACTCAGCTGATACTCCCTGTGTTCATCAAATATTATGTACAAATTTTAAATCACCTTTTAGTATATTGGCTTTTTGGTCCTTTACGACCTTCTTGCAAAATATCCGTTTCAAAATAAGAGTATATATTGATGCTGATGCATTGTATTGAAAAACTGTAAATATAATTTAATTGAAATTGGACTCAAGTATACCACAAACTAGTACAGTAGTCAAGGATTATCAAGTACGATAATCTTTTCCATTCCTAGGAATAAAAAAGGGATCCATTATAGAGAGCTGTAATCGAAGAGTTTAATACAAATTGAGAGGGATTTAATAATTTATAAAATGTATAGTTCGAGTAACTTCATCAAACTGACGTACTCGCCTGCGAACCGCGTGACAGCTGCGTGCAGCGATCGGGGCCATTGTTTGGGAGGAACGAATCACTTAAGAGAGGCGCGAGTTGACTCGCTCGGGGCTCCGAAGTGGCATTGCATCGCTGGCTGCGCTCCGGTCACAAGGTTAAGTGCTCGTTAGCCCCGCGACGCGCTCGGCAGACGGCGGCGGCGGCGGCGGCGGCGGCGGCGGCGGCGGCGGTGGGGGCGGTGCTGGCGGAGGGGTAGATTGATTGAGTGATTGTTGGTGATTCCGGGCGCGGTGGTGAGGCGCGATGGAGACGGTGGTGAGGCGGGGTGGAGGTGGCGTGGATGGAGTCGGGGTGGAGACGGTGGTGAGGCGAGTGTGGTTATATCATGGGTAGAGATGATGGTGAAGAGGGGTGGAGAGAGTGGTGAGGCGGCGTTGGAGACGGTGGTGAGGCGGGGTGGAGGTGGCGTGGATGGAGTCGGGGTGGAGACGGTGGTGAGGCGAGTGTGGTTATATCATGGGTAGAGATGATGGTGAAGAGGGGTGGAGAGAGTGGTGAGGCGCGATGGAGACGGTGGTGAGGCGGGGTGGAGGTGGCGTGGATGGAGTCGGGGTGGAGACGGTGGTGAGGCGAGTGTGGTTATATCATGGGTAGAGATGATGGTGAAGAGGGGTGGAGAGAGTGGTGAGGCGGCGTTGGAGATGGTGGTGAGGCGGGGTGGAGGTGGCGTGGATGGAGTCGGGGTGGAGACGGTGGTGAGGCGAGTGTGGTTATATCATGGGTAGAGATGATGGTGAAGAGGGGTGGAGAGAGTGGTGAGGCGGCGTTGGAGATGGTGGTGAGGCGGGGTGGAGGTGGCGTGGATGGAGTCGGGGTGGAGACGGTGGTGAGGCGAGTGTGGTTATATCATGGGTAGAGATGATGGTGAAGAGGGGTGGAGAGAGTGGTGAGGCGGCGTTGGAGACGGTGGTGAGGCGGGGTGGAGGTGGCGTGGATGGAGTCGGGGTGGAGACGGTGGTGAGGCGAGTGTGGTTATATCATGGGTAGAGATGATGGTGAAGAGGGGTGGAGAGAGTGGTGAGGCGGCGTTGGAGATGGTGGTGAGGCGGGGTGGAGGTGGCGTGGATGGAGTCGGGGTGGAGACGGTGGTGAGGCGAGTGTGGTTATATCATGGGTAGAGATGATGGTGAAGAGGGGTGGAGAGAGTGGTGAGGCGGCGTTGGAGATGGTGGTGAGGCGGGGTGGAGGTGGCGTGGATGGAGTCGGGGTGGAGACGGTGGTGAGGCGAGTGTGGTTATATCATGGGTAGAGATGATGGTGAAGAGGGGTGGAGAGAGTGGTGAGGCGGCGTTGGAGACGGTGGTGAGGCGGGGTGGAGGTGGCGTGGATGGAGTCGGGGTGGAGACGGTGGTGAGGCGAGTGTGGTTATATCATGGGTAGAGATGATGGTGAAGAGGGGTGGAGAGAGTGGTGAGGCGGCGTTGGAGATGGTGGTGAGGCGGGGTGGAGGTGGCGTGGATGGAGTCGGGGTGGAGACGGTGGTGAGGCGAGTGTGGTTATATCATGGGTAGAGATGATGGTGAAGAGGGGTGGAGAGAGTGGTGAGGCGGCGTTGGAGATGGTGGTGAGGCGGGGTGGAGGTGGCGTGGATGGAGTCGGGGTGGAGACGGTGGTGAGGCGAGTGTGGTTATATCATGGGTAGAGATGATGGTGAAGAGGGGTGGAGAGAGTGGTGAGGCGGCGTTGGAGATGGTGGTGAGGCGGGGTGGAGGTGGCGTGGATGGAGTCGGGGTGGAGACGGTGGTGAGGCGAGTGTGGTTATATCATGGGTAGAGATGATGGTGAAGAGGGGTGGAGAGAGTGGTGAGGCGGCGTTGGAGATGGTGGTGAGGCGGGGTGGAGGTGGCGTGGATGGAGTCGGGGTGGAGACGGTGGTGAGGCGAGTGTGGTTATATCATGGGTAGAGATGATGGTGAAGAGGGGTGGAGAGAGTGGTGAGGCGGTGTTGGAGATGGTGGTGAGGCGGGGTGGAGGTGGCGTGGATGGAGTCGGGGTGGAGACGGTGGTGAGGCGAGTGAGGTTATATCGTGGGTAGAGATGATGGTGAAGAGGGGTGGAGAAAGTGGTGAGGCGGCGTTGGAGATGGTGGTGACGCAGGGTGGAGGGGTGGAGACGGTGGTGAGGTGCGGACGAAAGAGGGAAGGCGGTGGAGGCAGGGCGGTGACGATGACAATGTGACGTCCGAATGCAACTAAATGTTGCGCTCCGAGAAGCAAAACGACTCGACCGCCTTTGTGTCGACTGGCGCCCTTGACACGCCGCTTCGCCCCGCGAGGTCAAAACGGCTACGTGACGTCGCAATGAGATAGCACGTGGATGAGCGGTCTCCCAGGAATCCCAGCTGCGCTATGAAGGGTGAGGCGTCATCTCTGAGGCATGTTCTTAGAGAATGTTCCGGTACATGTACAGATCCGCCAAAAAACGTCTTCCAAAATTATATTTCCCAACACGCACTGTACACCACGTGTTCTCAATAAGTTATCTTCATTGTATGAAGAAAGGATGTATTATCTAAGTACAGACTACTTGAGACACCGCCACGAAGAAACTAACAAGTAAAACTTGTCATTTAAATGAATACTGACCCAAACCTAACCGCAATGTTCCAAAGTGCTGTGGTTTCCTGTTTCACAATACTATTTGGAGTACAAGGCAATGCTTTGCATTTCTCGTGCGCATGAGTCATAAGACAAGAAGCTCAGATCATATTACATCAGAATGAACTAGACGAACTAACTGGCATGGATATTTTTACCTTCTAATTCTTTCCAAGTGAATTTGATTTTTAGTTATACAGTGAACAGTTTGTGGGAATTTACAATTACTCGTGTATCGAAGAGGAAATGAAACAATTTGAGATTTCAGAAATGCGTATGTACATATTGATTTGTGTTTTTCATCGTACGTATTGTTCGTAAACAAACTTAGATTTCTGACTTTTTTTACGGCCCCTTTCTGTATACGATTGAGATTTTCGTTATTATGAGACAGATATTGCAGGAATCCACGCCATCCACGCCTCAAAAAAGTCTCTAATATGTATGAAATTAAACTGCAACGCTTCCAGAGATGCAGGCCTTCCCGTGCGCAGAGCGGTTTGCCCGCGGTCGCGGATGCAAGCGCAGGAGGGCGGCGCCGTGTCGTGCGCGGGCGCCCGAGGTCGTTCCGCCAGGCGCCAATGTGCGTCAGAGGCCGCTGCACCAGGGCGACAGAGCGCGCCGCGGAGTGGGCCCGTTTCCTATGAAGTTTATAAGAATTAACACGCGTTTATGGCTGATGATAACCCATTTTCATGCAGACGTTAGAACTGACAGTGATAATTTACCAGATGATCTCAATATCCTTGTTACTCGATGTAAAAACGTGCAAATTAAGATCTGTAGTCAAAAATGACAAGTTAAAATATTTTCTTTAAAACGAATATATCCTACTTATGCTCTTATTTTCAACAGTAAAGCAATCCCTTGGATTCCTATTAATACTCAAATTATCTCTCTTGGATTACAACTAGATATTAAATTAACATGCATATCACATATTTTATCTATAATAAATAAAACTAAAGACAAGCTTTTAACATTATACCCATTTGTAAATAAAAAATCGTACCTCTCTTTAAATTCAGATTTGTCTGTATTTATATATTCTATTCGCCTTTCGTTAACGTATTCATGTCCCGTTTGAGGTGATGCAAAGTCTCGTATTCACAAACTGGAAGTTATACAAAATAAATATTCAAGGAAAGTATTCAATGCACCTTCGCTTATTAGAAAAGATCAAATACGATTACACTCCTATTTCACGAACTTGGTATTCTTCCTCCAAAACTTTGGATTCTTCAACTCTCATATAACATTTATGCTTCTCTTTCAGCATACTTTTTTTCAACTTGAAATAACAGTTAATGTTTTTCCGCGAATTAAATTATGTTACTCGAAAGATCTCTTACATCCTCCACAGTTATCTTTTCTCTCTGCGCATATGTTATTTGTTGTAGAAATTTTCATGTATTATTTTATTTATAACCCTTGTTTACTTTTAAGATCATTATTTTTATCTAAAATCAAACTAAAATAACACTTACACATGTCAGTAGCATGTTGAGAGGTTAATTTTTAAATTTATTCTTATATGCCATTTCAAGTTAATGTAATTATTCATACCCTTCATTCCAAACCATACCATATGAAACATTCAAAATAAAATCTATACCTATAAGAATTATTTCACGTCTCTATTCAGGTTCCTCTTTCTAAATTTTAAAATATATTGTTTTCACCTTTGGGCTGAGAGTATACTCTATTAGTATTATACGATTGATTAAACAATTCTCTAAATGAATAATTTACCTAAGTGTATACCGCAGTCAATATCCTAATCATCCCGTTTTGTTAAAACGTAAGGTTATTAACTACTATAAAGTGTCAGTAATACCAAATATTGACGCAAATCGTCTTGATATCTCTCAATTGCATCACGACGCACCAAATCTGTGAGGCGGTTGAGCGTCACGCTCACAAAAAGAGCGAACTCTTTCTGCGCTAGGAGTATCAGTTACATGCTAGCAGCGCCATCCGTCTCGCGTCCCTCTGCCGTTTTTGCGCCCTGCGCCATCGAGCGGCAATAAAAAGGCAGGCGCGGAGGGGATCGCGCCGATTTGTCGGAACACGTGTCACGTCATAGTTCGGCAGAGCGCCGTCGTAGCAGGACGAGGCGCGAGGTGGGGGAATTACGAGGTGGAGATGGCGAGGCGGGACGGGGAGGAATATGGCGGTGTGTCATGGAGCGCGGCGGGGCGTTGTGGGCCGGCGGTGTGTGGGGTGGAGTGTGGTTGGGAGGGTTGGGGTGGGGGAGTATGTGGTGGGTGGGAAGCGGGGATTTCGAGCGGGCGGTGTGCGGTTGGGCGGGGAGAGCTGTGGCTATGTGGCGAGGAAAAGGGCGAGGCAAGCGGATGCGGTGAGGTAGGCGTGGCGGGGTGGTGGGGCGGGGTAGTGCGGGGATGATGAGGGGACGGGGACGGAGGGGGAGTGTGGTGAGGGCGAGGCGGGGAGAGCTGTGGCTATGTGGCGCGGAGTAGGGCGAGGCAAGCGGATGCTGTGAGGTAGGCGTGGCGGGGGTGGTAGTGCGGGGATGATGAGGGGACGGGGACGGAGGGGGAGTGTGGTGAGGGCGAGGCGGGGAGTAGGGCGTGGCAAGTGGGCGTGGTGGGAGGTGGGAAGGAGAGGGGCGCTTTTTGCTCGCAGCGAGGCTTATCCGCCTGAGACGGCATCCGCCAGCCCCCGGGGACGACGCGGAACGCGGATGCTGGGCCACGCGCTGTTCGTCGAGGAATCCGGCATCCTCGAGGGGCGGAACGGAAGTCCTCGTCGCGAGAGAGAAATTCAAGCGCACGAATAGGACGTTCCGGTTAGTGGGACCTCACAAAACCTTATTAACGTTTACCAGATCTACTCAGACTGTATGAAACGAAGCTTGAAAAATATTTATCGGGGGAGGAGTTTAAAAATTTCAAGAAAATTATTTTTAGTTGAATTTATTTACGGTAATAACGATTTAAATCTATTCAGTGCTTTCGAATTGTGTATTTTTATTTATAAACAACTTGAAAATAAAACATCTGGACGATAACTTATAATATTCTACTATCTTCGTTTTATTTTTTCAGTAAAACTCACCCTTTGAATCGTACTGTAATTTGCATACAAAATACAAGGCATAAGAAATTTGCATCCGTTTAAAGAGCAATAAAATGTGAGGGATATATATCGTATAGAAGAATTAATGGTAGAAAATGGTGTGGTTTTTACATTGGCATCATTATATAAATAAATACCAGGTGATGTTTTGTTGTATTTGAAGCAATGAACGCTCAGCACAAAATAACGCCTCATATTTATTTCCATATAAAAGTATTATTGTAAAAATGTAAAAAAAAATCAATTTCCCTACCTAAGTTACGAGCATGAAACACATTTATTATTCTATACTTACGTACTTGTAAGGAAACATAATGTCATCCTCCGAAGACTTCTTCACAGCGCCTGGGCCACGCTATTTCTTATGCCGCACGCTGATGAAAGATTTCTGGGCTGCACATCCGTGGCGATCTCGCTGCAACGCAGGGTTGGATGGGTGGGGCGGAGGGCGAGGAAATGAAATATCGGTGGACAAGAGGGGAAGCCAAGACAAGAGGAAGAAGAAGTAGCGCAAAAAAGAAGAGAAATGCTGAGGGGAGCTTCTAAGATAGAGCAGCCAAGAGGCGAAACGGCAGTAAGATAATTGCGATTTTATCTTTCAATCCCTGATCAGACTTTAAGGAAATTAATGTTCCTTTCTTTTTAGGAGTCGGTTTGCGCGTTGATTGAGTTGTGACCTATTTTCCCTCTATCTCACTTTATCTCAACATTTATTACTTTCCTCGTGTACTTGGAGCTGGGTGTTCTTGCAAGTTTATTGTATATAGAGAATACGATCGTCAAGTATTACATGCAAGATATCCTTGGCAGGAATACAAAGCATACTTGAAACTGGTCTGCAAGTTTGTTTCTCCTTCTCGTGTAGGCCCTATATTTTTAGAAAACCACATTTGTTCCAAAATTTTTCTTTAGGCGTAGACTATAATAAGTTTTATTTGCAATTCTGTCACTTTGGAATAACACAACGCCATCCTTAAAATCAAACGGGTTTTTTTAAATATAGTTAGAGGTAGTTAACAATTTGAATCGAAATTCAGAAGTACCTGCACTAGTCATTCTCTGATCTTTGAAATCCTCAGGCTCTGTTCAAATACAACTCGATACACAAATTAGAGAGATTCTCGTCGAGATATTTACTCGCATACGTGAATTCGCAGAGAAGCTACGAAAATTAGGGTTTTTCCAAATTTTTCAGCAAATTTCGGAATTTGGGTTCTATTTTGTTTCTGTATTTCCAAAACTAATCGTCGGATTGAAGTCTGGTTTGCTCCATTTAATTTCCCGTCGAGTGTTGTACCCACACACGTGATTTCAAAGAGAAGCGACGAGTTTAATTTTTTCCCTTTTCTTTAAATTGAATTTCTGAATTCTGGCACTTTATTTCACGCGTATTTCCTAAACCAATAGTCGTTATGAAGTATAGTTTGCTCCATTGAATTTCACGTCGAGAGCTCTACGTACATACGTGATTTAAGAAAGAAGCGACGAATTTATATTTTTTCCTATTTTTTCACTAAATTTCTGAATTCGGGCACAATTTTATTTCACGCGTATTTCCTAAATTAATAGACATATTGAAGTCTAGTTTGCTCCATTGAATTTCTCGTCGAGGGTTGTACCCACATACGTGATTTCAGAGAGAAACGACAACTTTCATTTTTTTCATAATTTTTCACTAAATTTCTGAATTCGGGCACAATTTTATTTCACGCGTATTTCCTAAACTAATAGACGGATTGAAGTTTAGTTTGCTCCAGTGAATTTCTCGTCGAGAGATGTACCCACTTACGTGATTTAAACGAAAAGCGACGAGTTTAATTTTTTTCCTTTTTTTTGTACTAAATTTCTGAAATCGGGCACATTTTTTTCACACGTATTTCCCAAAATAAAAGTCTGATTGAAGTCTAGTTTGCTCCATTGAATTTGTCGCCGAGAGCTGTACCCACAGACGTTATTTCAGAGAGAAGCGACGACTTTCATTTTTTCCCTATTTTTTTCACGAAATTTCTGAATTTGGGCACAATATTATTTCACGCGTATTTCCTAAACTAAGAGTCGGATTGAAGTTTAGTTTGCTCCATTGAATTTCTCGTCGATAGATGTAACCACTTATGTGATTTCAAAGAGAAGCGACGAGTTTATTTTTTTTTCCTTTTTTTGTACTAAATTTCTGAATTCGGGCACATTCCTATTCCACACGTATTTCCCAATCTAATAGTGGGATTGAAGTACAGTTAGCTCCATTTAATTTCTTGCTGAGAACTCTATCCACATACGTGATTTAAGAAATAAGCGACGAATTTAATTTTTTTCCTATTTTTTCACTAAATTTCTGAATTCAGGAACAAGTTATTTCACACGTATTTTTCAAAATAATAGTCGAATTGAATTTGTCGCCGAGAGCTGCACCCACACACGTTATTTTAGAGAAAAGCAACGACTTTCCTTTTATTCCTTTTTTTTGTGTGTGTGCTAAATTTCTGAATTTGGGCACATGTTTATTTCACACATATTTCCCAAACTAATAGTCGGATTGAAGTCTAGTTTGCTTCATTGAATTTCTCGTCGAGGGTTGTACCCACATACGTGATTTCAGAGAGAAGCGACGAATTTCATTTTTTTTCCTATTTTTCACGAAATTTCTGAATTCGGGCACAATTTTATTTCACGCGTATTTCCTAAACTAACTGTCGGATTGAAGTCCAGTTTGCTCCATTGTATTTGTCGTAGTGAGCTGTACTTACAAACGTGATTTCAAAGAGAAGTGGCGAATTTACTTTTTCCCCTATTTTTTCACTAATTTCCTAATTCGGGCACACTTTTATTTCACACATATTTCCCAAACTGATAGTCGGATTGAAGTCTAGTTTGCTCCATTGAATTTGTCGTCGAGAGCTGTAGCCCCGCACCTTATTTCAGAGAAAAGCGACGACTTTCATTTTTTTCCTATTTTTTCACTAAATTTCTGAATTTGGACACAATTTTATTTTCCGCGTATTTCCTAAACTAATAGGCGGATTGAAGTTTAGTTTGCTCCATTGAATTTCTCGTCGAGAGATGTACCCACAACGTGATTTCAACGAGAAGCGACGAGTTTAATTTTTTTGTACTAAATTTCTGAAATCGGGCACATTTTTATTTCACACGTATTTCCCAACTTAATAGTCGGATTGAAGTCTAGTTTGCTCCATTGAATTTCTCGTCGAGAGATGTACCCACTTATGTGATTTCAAAGAAAAGCGACGAGTTTATTTTTTTTCCTTTTTTTGCACTAAATTTCTGAAATCGGGCACATTTTTATTTCACACGTATTTCCTAAACTAATAGTGGGATTGAAGTCTAGTTAGCTCCATTTAATTTCTCGCCGAGAACTCTACCCACATACGTGATTTAAGAGAGAAGCGACGACTTTCATTTTTTTCCTATTTTTTCACTCAATTTCTAAATTCGGGCACAATTTTATTTCACGCGTAATTCCTAAACTAAGAGTCGCATTGAAGTCCAGTTTGCTCTATTGAATATCTTGTAGTAGGCTGTACTTACTAAGGTGATTTCAAAGAGAAGCGACGAATTTAATTTTTTTCCAATTTTTTCACTAAATTTCCTAATTCGGGCACAAGTTTATTTCACACGTTTTTATCCAAATTAATAGTCGGATTGAAGTCTAATTTGCTCCATTAAATTTGTCGTCGAGAGATGTACCCACTAACGTGATTTCAACGAGAAGCGACGAGTTTAATTTTTTTTCCTTTTTTTTTTGTACTAAATTTTTGAAATCTGGCATATTTTTATTTAAAACATATTTCCCAAAATAATAGTGGGATTGAAGTCTAGTTAGCTCCATTTAATTTCTCGCCGAGAACTCTGCCCACATACGTGATTTAAGAGAGAACCGACGAATTTATTTTTTTTTACTATTTTTTCACTAAATTTCTGAATTCGGGCACATTTTTATTTCACACGTATTTCCCAAAATAATAGTCGGACTGAAGTCTAGTTTGCATCATGGAATTTGTTGCCGAGATCTGTACCAACACACGTGATTTCAAAGAGAAGCGACGAATTTAATTTTTTCCCTATTTTTTCGCTAAATTTCTGAATTCGGGCACAATTTGATTTCACACGTTTTTTTTTCAAACTAATAGTGGGATTGAAGTCTAATTAGCTTCATTTAATTTCTCGTCGAGAGCTGTACTTACATACGTTATTTCAGAGAGAAGCGACGAATTACATTTTTTTCCTTTTTTTCACAATATATCTGTAGTCGGCCACATTTTTATTTCACGAGTATTTCCTAAACTAATCGTCGGTTTGAAGTCTAGTTTGCTGAATTGAATTTCTCGTCGAGAGCTGCACCCACATACGTGATTTCAGAGAGAAGCGACGACTTTCATTTTTTTCCTATTTTTTCACTAAATGTCTGAATTCGTGCACATTTTTATTTCCCGCGTATTTCCTAAACTAATAGTCGGGTTAAAGTCTAGTTTGCTCCTTTGATTTTCTCGTAGATGTCGTCGATGAGAATGTTGCGCAAATAGAGATGAAATTACCATGCATCGTCATGTACTTGCATTCTAATAAGCTGCTCTGTCATTTGCTTGGATGTGATCGGAGAAAAAACGGATCGGATCAGTCGACTTACGAATTCGAATCTGACAGGCCCCACAAACTGACCTTTGTCACACACCTGAAGTAAATATCATGCTCCTCTTTTGTATCGAGCCAGACTTCTCAGTCACCGGTATGATTTATGCGCAAGGTGTTTAGTACGCTTGTCGCTAAGAAGTTTGGGGCGATCATAATGATATTTTTATTATTTTTTTTTTGCAACCATAGCCCGATGTGCTCACTCTAGAGCCGCCTCTGTTTCCCCAGACTGTCCAGAATAACGCACATTGTCAGACAGTCCCACTCATGGCCCTGCAGCGTAGGGCGCGCTGTCAGGTGGCGGTGAACGGTGGCCCTGACGTTCTACCGGCAGCGAATCCCGCTCCTCACCAATAGCGTCCCCCAACGCGCGGACTTTCCGGAGACAAATTGTCAACGCGTCGCAATTAACTCGGCGTTCGCTTGCGTGCAGACGGTTCAGCCGCACTCACAGCGACAGCGTTGCCACGTCGAGGTTTTCATCGCTGTTGTTTAAGGGAAAGTTTATTGTGTCTGTTTTAGGCGGTTTATTTAAAAAGTTGATTATAATTATTTGTTAAACAGTAAATGTAATATGATATTTTTAATTTCATATTTAATTTTAATTTCGGACAATTTCATATGTGTATATATATAATATGAATAATAAAGAAACAATGTTTTCAATTTTATAAGGAATATTTGTTACGATTTATGCAAATGTAATGCAGACTTTCATATTACGTAACATTTTTTTCTAAAAACGTATTGGCGGAACCAGTGTGTCAATGTAGATGAACAGAACAATAAATGATTACAACGGTAGTGCGCTGTCCACAAGATGGAGTATCTAATACTATACTTCATAAATTAATTTTATCTAATTCCACTTTAGGTATTGATTTTTTTAAATCAAATAAATGATAATAAGAATTTCACAAAATCTCATACTTTATTTCAATTGAGTCATTAAGAATAAATATGTTCGTGTGTTATATGCGACACATATTTAAGGGTTAAATATGAACATCTTTACGCTATTTTATTTTAAAAACACAAAATTATCGAAACTTATTATTCATAGGTAGGTTATACTGTGCAGTTGAACTATTTGCACCAAAGTCACGAATATTACAATCACAATATAATAATTCTTTGTGGTAACCACATTTATTAAAAAACAATCAAAATAGTACTTAATGTGAGTGGTGTTTGCCGAAAAACAATTATTTAAAAGCATCAGACCGCGCAGACCTGAGCATTGTCTCTATTAAGAGTATATCCGGTCGTTGCAAGTGACAGACTGTCGAACACGGAAGAGTGACAATATCATTTTGGGCTCGTTTGAATTAGGCGGTTCATGTTTTTTACTTGTATGCAAATCCGAATAAAAATTAATTCTGTTTCTTGCTTTAAAAAAATCGGACGTCCATGCAGGGCTGGTGAAAGGGAATAAAATGCCTTCATTGAAGGATCCAGTGAGACTGATCTTCGACCATCCTGCACTAGGAAACTGCAAAAACGCTTATAGTTTGGATTTATATTTAAAAACAGAACATTGCTTTGAATGTACAATTTTTGGACACATAACCTAACCTAAAAATAACATAAATATTTTCCTTCCCTACGAGCGGAGGGCTTAACGGTGCATTTCTCAACAGCGTTCACCAATGCAACAGGCGCCGCCTCAGCCGCCCAGTGGGGAGTAGTCTCCAAAACGCCACGTGAACCTTCTTGCGCTTTCAAAATAGAGTGTTTTTCTTGAGTTTTGTAAATATACTATCTATTAATAAGAACTAAAATAGTAAAATAGAATGAAATTAATACAGCTTCTTTTAAGGGAAAATTTGGAAAGGTTTCTGTTTTCTTTGCACATTTTTTATTCATTGTGAAAGATGAACGAATGTTAGTTGTAAAATAATTTCTGTTAAGTTTATTTTTTACTGGCATGATTGCCTTCGATACTTATGTATATTCTATATACACTGCATAACTTAGTTGGATCGAAAGGATCGTGGTTACGAGTGAAATACGAAAACTTGGGTGGTACCACATATTCCCTTACGGACGGAATTATGAGGGGAACTATAGGAGGGAAATATGAAATGACAAACCGAGTCAATTTAGCAATTAGTTAATTAGTAAATAAGTCAATCTGAATCAATAAAATCACTTAAAAAATAAAATCCTGTACGTGCAAAAGGCGTTAACCGGTTCTAATGATCTCCGGGCCAAGGGCCCTTGGGCTTTTTGTCGGCGCTCGATCATTTAACCTTACAAGCCCACTAGTGCAAAAATAGCTGCTCGCCACATAAATAAACCACTCGACCATTAAACCGCTTATAACGCCTTTGGTGCATAAATAACTACTATTTTTTGTTGCCATTTTCCTGCGCATCGCTTCCTCGCTTCGGCCCATTGTAACCGCGGCCCCACCGACGCGCGGCCGCTATCTAGTTCCGCAGCCGTTGGTCCCGACCACGCCGCGCCCGCCGGCAGGCCCCATTTCGCCCCTCCCCGCCCTACTCTACCCCGCCCCGCCCCGCCCCGCCCCGCCCGCCCACGCCTCGGGGTCAAGGGCCGCGGCGGCGCACGCGGGTACCGGCGCCGGCGCCACCTGGTGGAGCCGCGTGCTTTCGCCGCCTCCCGGCGCAGCGTTCCGCAACGGCGCCCCCCCGCCGCCCCCACCGCCCACGACGCCCACTTTCCTTTCCCCGGGACTGCGCACGGCGGCCCGGATATACATGGATAGATAGATCGGCTATTTGAAGCATACATTTACGAACAATGTTTACATCTGTAGGCAGACTATTTAACTATTAACGGAGAGGACCAGTGGCCCGCTGAGCGGCTTTTACAGCGACATCACAAGACAGCTCAATTAGGCTCGCATGCATAGAAGTTGTCTTGCAGATTGGACGTATTGAAAACGTGCAATCCAGACTATAATTTCTGGAGGAAACGTTTTGAGTAGGTTCATAGTTTTTCATGTAGAAAGCTTTCAAGTAACTCTAGCAATAAATTCGTTCACTAATGGTTTAAATGTGATAACTACTTCTTTCCCTAATCCTGCCTTCGTATTTTTCTTCTTGATGCTTCTCGTAGTTAATTAATACTTTATAAAGTTTCCGGAAGAGATGGCTCTGACGGGGGAGTCCTAGATTCGAGTCCCGACGGTGACAGGATTTTCGACACTACCTTGTCAGCGAGGTCGAATTCAGCCTCTGCCTGGAGCAGAGTTCTAGTAGCCGGCTGCTCTGATTGGTAGTTTTCCGTGCTTTCTCCAAACGACACCAGGCGAATGCTGGGGGAGTCTTTGAACACGTTTAGTCTCAATCGTATTAAGCCTTACTACAGTGAATAATATCGGCATTAAATTTTAATCTATAAAAATACTGTTAAGTCTTACTAGATGCTTTTCGTTTTAATTTATTTTAATTAATTCTGAGATCCGATCATTGAAAACCTCTCGAATTTTAAGAACTGGCTGAACCCCTGACGAAACTACCCCCTTGACACACGCGTACAGCTGATTGCCTGCCGCTCTGGAGACGCGATCGTTTCTCTCAGATTACACAGACTTCGGGAACCGGCGAGGCTGCATCATAACCAGTGCGCCGTAGACTCAAACATTTTGATTTTAAAAATGTTTATCAATAGCGAACGCTCTCTCTCGTTCATTCTCTCACGTTATTCACAGACGTGAGTATTCGTAGGTCACCGTTACTACATAATACTAAGCCACCTGCCTCAAACCAAAAGCATGTAATATTATACTAATGTTCATAAATTCCAAAATATGATGAAATATAGATGTTATTGATTGCATTTTTAAAAAATGATGTGAATTGTTTGTAAATATACTTCCCACACATCTCATTTTTAGCGTTCATCCTCGCTTCTGGAAATTTTAAGATACTAACTTTCCACCCCATTTCTTGATAATATTGATTCTTGTGGCTTTGGATGTTTTCATTGTAGATCTTTAAATGTCAGGCACTGTTTCAAATCTGTGTAACTGTTAAGTAACAACACTAAGAAGTGTAAAACATTCCGTAATCCGCGCGTTCCCACTAGTCTCTGCAGCTGTCGCACTTCGCTCGCCGCCTGCATGGCGACGAGCGCCAGCACCGATGCCAAAGTGAAAAATCGGTCGCGACCCGCATTGTTTGTTCCTGCCTTGCCTGCTCCTACCCGCACCATTTTATGAACGATAACCATTTTCTGCAACATTGCTTACACACATTTAATTTATTATTTACATGTTAGTTGCCTGGGATAGTGAAGTGGTTACAAATCTTCCATGATTCGTTTGGTCGACGCATTGAATAGTAGTCTACAGATCAACTTTTGAGGTTTTGTAGTAAAATACTAAATATTAATAATAATAATAATAATAATAATAATAAGTTATATAATAAGTAATTATATAATACACACTTATTTGCCGTCATTTGTTCATTACGTCATTTTCAAGTTTAAATACAATGCAATTGTAGTTAGTGTAATGAGTTGCAATCAAAAGCAATCGATATTTCGTAATGCGTGCAATAATGAAAGTATATATAATACAACGATATCTTTGCATCAATATTCTGGTATCATGCTATAGTTGGTGAAGAAATAATAGTTGGAAGACTGACTTATTTTAAATAGAAGGATTAGTGAGTGGATATGAAACTAATCTTCAGCAACCGGCTCGTGCATGTGTCCGTTTACAAAAAGTAGTGTTTAGCAATAGTATAGTATAGTATAGTATAGTATAGTATAGTATAGTATAGTATAGTATAGTATAGTATATAACTCGCATTACAATTTTTAACTTAATGCTGATAATGGGATATTCTACTAAAGTCCATTACAACATAGTACAGATCTTTGTAAATAAAACAATTCAGTTTTACTTTCAGAAAAGTATTTAACTCTGTGTACACAATGAAAAGTAATTGTATCCATCAATTCTTCGTACACCTCCACATTTAATTAGTTTTGCAGAATAATTTCTGACATAACATATTTGATTTTCGAATTTCTGTGTAGTGCATATGTTGAATTGTTCTGTTATACCATCTCTACTGCTCTTCCTTTTGTGGAATGTTAAATGAAACAGTTCAAGAAGGTGCGTTAATATTTCAACGAAAAATGGCGGATATACTTATTCTTACACCGCTGTTAGCAATCTTTTATTTTGATTTTCAATTTAAGACGGTAAGTGACGCTGAGAAAAGGCGGGAAAGACATAGATTTTGGTTCCTATATTTGCAGATTTAATTGGATGTCGCTGGAAAAACTTGAATGGTCGCTAAGACAAACATTAAATGAGGTGTGCTCACACATTTGAAACATTCTCAGTAATTACAAAAAATAAGTACATATATTTCAACAAGTATCTCAAATTTATTTTGTTGGGGTTTCAATTTGTTATTAGTAGTTTTCTTAATTATCAATTTATGAATAAATAAGAATTGAAACTGGATAGAGAAAGGTAGAACAAGAAGAGAAAGTTACCTCAAACGATGATAATATGAATCGTTTTACTTGAACATGAGATTATCTCATTATCTGATGATCAGATGTTCACTTTAATTACAATACGTAATCTCGCGTGAGGCTTGTATCGTATTTACTTTCTTCTCTACCCTACTAAAATTATGAAAAGTATTCTCTTGTTCTAGAAAAAACTTAATATCAATATGGTGGAAATGTGGAAATCTCATTGGGAAAAATTACAAGAACTGAAATTGACAGTATAGATTATTCAGAAAAAATTAACGCACTAGTTTTGGGGGCATTAATATTTCCTACTTCTTTTGGAACTTTGGTTTTAGTATGTATATTTTTGTGTCGAAATAATGGGAATATTAAGTAATTTTTTATGAATTGTAATTAAAACAACATACATAATAAGAAAATGAGATAAACTCAAATTAAAAATAATGACTTATGCAATATATTTACTTTATGAATGACAGCATATACTGTAATACTATACAGTAATACATACATACATATACTATACTATACTATACTATACTGTAATCCATACTGTAAATAATGAAGTATTTTTGAAAAATATTCATACCTATGAGTCTTTCAAAAAATGTTTTATTAATTTACGTACTATTTCAAACAAGTAGCTGGTACATATATTGCTTAAAACACTTTAAGAAAATGAACATATTGAAATTTATTCCAAACTATTCTTGTATTATTATGAAGTGAGCCCTGTTTAATTCAACATCTCCCTGAAATTTAATGTTTTGATTTATCTCTTCTCCCTACTAGTTTTGCTACAACCATAAAACGCAGAGATTTATGATCAAGTGAAATATCAAGCAATTCTTCAGCGTGTGCACTCATATGTCCAAAAGCGTTGTTCGGAGTCAGGGGTGAGGGGAAAATGAATGAATGAGCCCACCATTCTTCTTATGAGACCCATTTTTTACGTGACACCATGGACACGAACGAATTTGCTCCGTGCGCAACGAAATCACTGTTATTTGTAGTTTTATTATTTTTTTTTTGTTTTGGAGCGAAATGAGAACATAATAGCGTTAATGTGCAGAAAATAATTTTGATGACTAATCCATTACGTTTTATTTTGGCAACGACAGAGCACAAACATCGTATATCCCTATGATGAGGTAGTCTTTGATTGATGAGGTTTACAGTCATAAAAGTTGAATATCACTGGAAAAATGAATTTGCTTTCACTAGCTTTAATATTTTTTGCGATAAAAGACTCCATGAAAACTACTGCATTAGTATTTTGAACGCTATTTGCGAACGACCGTTCCACTTGCAGTCCATTCTTTAGAAGTAAAATATAGAAAGAAAATGGAGTAGGCTTATGTACTATGTATATGGGGAAATATTACGAATGCTCAATAAAGAATCTACACTCCAAACTATGGACCAGAGTGTGAACATTCTCTTCCATGTGAGGGTGTTATTTCTATTTCTACTGTTCACTAAATTCATCAGAAGCAGTACAGGATGAAACATTTAAAAAAATTAACAGTCTATTAGTAAACAACACAAATATAATATCCGTCAACTGTTGTAGGTCTATATTCTATTTTTTATTTTTTTAAATCTAGATTATTCTCATTATAAAGTGTCCTTTTAGAGAACAGTATCGAATTAGTGTACTTTGCCTGAGTAACTGGAAAACGACAAGAACATGACAATCTATTTATTGACAGACTATATATTTTAAGACAGCAAATCAACCTCATGCTTTAGAGAGCTGAGCTTCTTTAACTTTTTCGCCAGTGTTTATTGTTCTAGTATTTATTCCTATTCTTTTCTTTTCATCTATTGTTTCTCCATTTTGTTTAATGGCGACATACTCAAAGATCGATCTGGGTGGTAAAAACTCAAGCTACGCCACTGACCCTCCTGTAGGTATCGACGAAGAATAAACAAGCAAGGCGGTTCTGCGGGCACGCTTTCATCGCTCTTGCTGCACAGACAAACAAACAGCTGGAGGCGTAATAATTAGTGCGTCATCTAGTGGTGCGTCACCGAAGGAGCGTCGCCGTGAGAACCGAGTGGGTTGGGCTGGCCCACGGAAATCAGCTTCTTGTGCGGTTGTGAATACACTTGCGATGTGAAGAATTTACCAAATGTGTCGATTGTAATAATTTCATTGGTGATGTGTTTGATAAATACATTAATTCACCAAGGTTATTTATTACACGTATAAGCATGATATTAATATATTATATGATTTTATTTACTAATTGCTTACAATTACATCACTTTAAATGGTTTCTTTTTAGTTCAATTGCATTAATATTTATATGTGATCGTTAAAAAACACGGAAACAGCTATTCCTAAAGTTAACCAAACGTTACTTCAGAAATACGTGGTACATATAATGATACATTTTATTGTAACAGGTCACGACACAAAACATCCCGAGAATTCCTTTTCTCAAAAAGGATGTTGTGTTTATAATATTATAATTTTGATTTCCTTTTTTCACTACTTCTAAATCAATGTATCTTTAAGATCGCACAATGATCCAGGTATCTGTCGAAAATCACAGAATTTCGGATTGGTTTTGTGGTAGCAATTAAGTTTGCTCTGTTGTGTACTACGAGTACGACATCAATGCTGAAGCTTTCAAAATATCGATGTTTAGATTACTATATCAATGTTTTAACGATCGTTGTTTGGAACCAATGTCTTTTTAAAATATGTTTTTGTGCTGGATGTTTTTACGTTTTGAAATTTTGTCTATGGATGAAAATCTCCCTTAATCACAATTGTGTAAAACGTAAAATATGAAATAATAACTGCCAGTGTTACTGTCTGTTTACGGTTCGACCAATCGAACGCGGTTTGCACTTCCTTCATCCAGCCCTCGTTTGAGATGATCCTGATGCCCTGGTATTTCATTCGACCCCAATCGTTTTAGCACATATAGAGGCATTTTTAATGGTTTTTAGTTAAATTTTAATTATCAATTAATATACTCAACCACTGTCATATTAAATTTTTAAAAATATCGATGGTCTTTGGTCGATGTATAATAACATCGATATTTTAATTTTGAACATCGATGTTTCGTAACATCGGTGTTTTGTTACCGATGCCGCGTCCCTACTGTGTACGGTGGTGGCCCGACGCGTGTATTGTTCGTACGGCGGCGGCTCCAACGTGCGTGCTTGGCTCTTTGGTTATAGAAATAGAAATAGAAATATTTATATTAAGAGAAAATTGCAATAAATTATACTGACAGTCAACAACAAATATAGCTTAGATTTTAATTCTTTAATTTATTATACCAATAGGTTTTTTGCTTACTGCACACTGTATTGATATGTTTTATCTGTTAGTGACATTTACACTTTTTTCTGCTTCATCCTGATTTCGTGTTTGCGGATGGGTGCAAGTTTTGAACCACAAAATGCCAACTGTTATTGATGCACAGATCAATACATCACGTGAAATTTTCATCTCTCTTCAGATCGCAGTAGCTTGAAAGCAGTTCTGGCAGAACTATATTTCTTGTGTTAGTTGTAGACGAGAACAGCCTTTGGTTTGGGTGTTAGCTGATTTCCATCTCGAAGTCGTGGCAAGTCGAGAATGTGTCGGTTGTGTTTCCACTTCAAGAGAGTTGTATTTTCTTTCTGACGTTCAACTACTTTGCTCTTTTTGGGACCAATCTTTATCAGTTTTGAGTCTTAAGTGCAGTAGCTGATGAAATATCTGCTCCGTTAAGGTGCAAAGTGCCGTACAAAAATGTCCTTACTGTTTGCTCAAGAAGATAGTTCGTATGTAGCTGATGCAAGGCACTGTGAAAATTGTGGTACACATAATCAGTGTTGCTTCTAGAAAATCACTATACAAAATTACTACACATTCAGGTTTATCCAAAGCTTGTGAAGGTAGAACGCACGACCTACGTAGATAATAGTCCCACGCATACCTATCATGTGTGCAGACTTTATATTTTTTGAAATCAGTATCTGAGTTTTGAGCAGTTATTTTGGCGGGGAGATATTCCACCACAGAAATCATCATTGACTTGTGAATAGTTGATCATTCGTCGAATTGTTGCGTCAACATTAGGACAACAATTACATCAATCCAACCATTTTTCTTCGTCACTTCTTGGCTGGCCGGGCGACGCCGCGTCGTTGGCTGAGAGGCCGACGTTTCCCTTCTTCAGGGTAGTGACGAAGTCACATAGTGACGAAATCGAACGACGCGGCGAAATTTTATATGAAGAAAATTCTATTAAAATCGATTAAATAATCAAAACAAAAGTTTATAAATTACCAGAAAAGTTAAAATATGACTTATTAGTCAAATTGACAAAAATGCAAAAAAATGCGACATTTCGTTTTGTCATAACATAAAATTAATATCTGTACTAAAAGGCATTGTTCTTAAAAGGAAAGGAAAGAAATGTCATTTCATTAAAGCCTAAACCCTATTTATGATCCTCTTCAGACTTGACAGCGAGCGCAGCTTATTCGTGATTTCAATAGCTTAATTCATGTTTCCGGACGCATCGACTGCTGTAGACATTTGTCCCGTTAGCGTAGTGGCAAACCAGACCAGGGGGTGATATCTCAAGGTTCATGAACTTGAGATTTTTGCTGTGTTGAGGATCAAAACATTCGTCAATCATGTGAAATCTGATCTCCTGACCTATTGAACAAAACGTAACTGAAGCTGTTGGCAAACAAATTTTCCAAAGCACTTTCGGTGCTGCGGGTGTTGCTGTAGCTTTCAAAACACAAAGACCGCGAGTCTCCTCGAGAGGCCCCTCAAAGCCATGCGCTGCCAGCGGAGAGGCCAGTGGCGCGCGGCGGGGTCGTGGATCGAGACGTGGGCGGAAGGGCGGGGCGCGCGTGAGCGCACGCGTGCCCTTCCGGCCTGCCCTCCTGCTCTGCTCGCACGCAGCGGCACGCGTGGCCCGCGCCTCCCAGCCAGCCAGATGACCGCGTCCCCCGTTACTCCCGCGGCTGCCTTCCTCGTTGTGCGCGACAGAAGCGGACGCGGAATCGCTACTGCTCGCCCGCGTGCGTAAGGAGACGAGTGCCCTTCGGCGAAGCCTGATAACCTCTGAGTAGTCCCGTTAGGTTTATTGCGCCATAATCGTAATATGGTAGATGTAATCCCAGCACATATTCCATTGTAATATTCTGAGAGTAAACACATTAAAACACTTTTATACCTTTATGGTTACGATGTAGTGCAGATGCACGAAAATTAAATTTGGCAACGTTCTAATTTCAGAGTTCATGCGGGCAAATAAACTCTGCCTTCTATCTTTTGAAAATCTAAATAAGCCCGTAAGTTCAATCCAATTATTGTAGTGAAAATTAGGCAATTGATGACCTAGGAATATAAACAGTTGAAAACAATATTGATTGTTTTCTCATTCCTTCTTTCTTTCCTTTTTCTTTCTTTCTTCCTTTCTTCTTTCTTTCTTTCTTTCTTTCCCTTTCTCTTTCCTCCTTTTTTCCAATTTATCTTTTTCTTTTTCTCTTCGTTGTTTCTCTACTTCTTTTTCCCTTCGTTTTTGCTTTCTTTCTCTTTGCTTTTTTTCTGTCCTTTCTTTCTTCCTCTCTCTGAGTTCCCAGTATTCTTCTTACTATTTTGTCTTCATTTTCAATCCTAACTTGCATTTCTTTTCTCATCTCTCATTTCTTTCCCTATAATTTATTCAACTTTTTGTATCAGGTCTTTCTATTGCGTTGACGCAAAATGAGTAAGTTTTGCTTGAATTTGTAACAAACAATTGCATCCATTATTTCGTTCCGAATGCCAAGAAATACCAATTTGGCATTACAGATCACAATGTGTCAGTGCAAGACTAAATTTTTCCTATTTTTATATCGCCTTTAAGCTCCGTCTCACCCAAAAATAAATGAAAGAGTTGTCAAGTTTTGCCCAGCTGTAAACACTACCGTCCGGTCCTTTTTTTTTGTGTGTGCGTAAGTAAAGCTCATCTTAATAAAACGTGCTCTTGAGACGCCATTCTCAAATGAAGAAGGGCAACGAAGGTGGAAAGCGAAGAATATGAAGATTCTCGTGAAGAAATGTGAAGAGGGGAAGTTCTTGTTCTAGTTCTTGAAATGTAGACACAGGCATGAAGTTTCTTTTCGTCTCACCTGAAAGGAAACATTACCACGCCTTTTTCTGAAAGTTATCTTAGATACCGTCGTACTTCATTTTTCTTTTTTTAATTTATAATTGCAGATGCCTCATTCTATTTATTTCAAATATTATGGGGATAGCGTACAGGGAAATGCCATTTGCCTCAAATTCAAAAGATTGATTTCACTTTTCAACGATGCATTCACCGTAAGATCATTTTTTACTATCTGTTATGCGGTGTTTAAAAATATCTTAATGGTGGAAACATCTATACATTTCCTCTTCCACTTCTAGAAATGGAAGGTGATTCAGAAAATATAGAAGATTGCACGAAGGTATTCAGCGTCACATTTTCATGTAATTGTTCCAACATTCTCGAGTGCAGGAATATTCATCATAACGTTAAAATAAATAAAATTAAAATTATCTACCTTGTTTATTTGAATCTAAATTTTTAAACAATGCTATCTACATCTCAATTTAGAAAAACTTGACGGAATGATCTTTTTTCACCAGCGTTGATCTTTTTTACTAGCATTCACAACCGGGTTGGACACATATCATAACATCGCCCAGAGAACAAAAAACCGGTAGGAAGAAAATGTATTATCCACTCTCTCTTTTCCGGACTCGTCGCAGAGCACTCTCGCTATCTGAGGCACACCTATCTCGAGGCAGCATCGTTCGCGGTTAGCGCCGAACCTCGCACATTCCCAGGGACATAATGAGCCGCGGTGTGAACCCATAATCGACACGACATTGCACACGAGCGCGCCTACCTCCCTCCAGCACTGCCATATCCAGATGAGAGAATGAGCGAGCCAGCGATATTTCATCCAAGGTTCGTTTTCAACAAATCACCGTCATTAGGAACGAATCAGACACAGAACGTGTCGCTTGCTAATTAGCATCTTTAGGGTTTCGTTTGATGGTGGAGCAACTACCGTTATGACCCTACCTGTGATGACGAATTTGGGCGGAAAACGTGATTAAAACGTCTCAGAAGAGAGAGGATCGCCTGGTACAACAGCACGTAAAGACGATTTATAACACCAAAATCGCAAGCATACTACCCACGCGTCTTCATTTGATATCGCTGCTTAGAGGAAATATGACATTACTCAATCACGCATGTATTAACGAAAGTTTCTTCTGTAAGGAGGGTACATATAGTTATTGTAATATAATATGGCATCCCTCTAACAACCGGAACCTACAACGCAGTCATAGCAGTCACAGTGATAATGTATGTGTGTGTGTGTGAGAGAGAGAGCGATAGTACTTTTAGAATGTAATACCCCGTGTAGCTGTAACAAGTTTAGCATGTAAGGTTTTCTTCGCATGAGTGGATGTAAATTGTATATTTAGTTACGAAATGTTTGTAGCGTAACACCCACACATGGTCGTTAGCACACACAAGGCTTTTCACCTGCCTTACTGAGGATAATTCCCCGAAACAAAACATGCCAATTTTATGTTTCCAAATTGTTATATCAAACAGGTAAACATTACACTTCAATCCTTATACAATATGAAAATATTTTTTATAATTCTAGATATTTTCGAAAATTCACTATACAAACTTTTCAACAAGGTATGTGAGATGGACTAAACGGATGCGAATAAAATTGTTCTTAATGTTGGAGTCTGCATTTAGTCAAATTTTCGAAGAGAACTTAAGTTAAATATGGAAACTCATTGTAAGATTTCAAGTGATACTATTTAATGTTTCTTTGAAGCTCATAAGAACACACGACTAAATTTAGAGATAAAAATCAATAAAACCGTGGAGAAGAACCTTTTTGTGCACATGGTTATTTTTATTGTATTAATGTATTACGTTCAATTATAAGTTGTTTGTTTTGTTCTTTATTCAGTTGTTCCGAAACTTCGTTACGTTATTTTAATCAGACTAAATATTGAGACGTTTTGCATAGATAGACAAATATTTCTGTTAAAATCAGAGGAAAGACATTTCACGGGATTACACAATTATATGTGTATACTGTAAGGAAAAAATACGTATAAAAAATACAATGAAAATATTTTCGTAGTGGACAGTCGGATACACCCGGCAGCTTGAGTGCCTTGAAGCATGTCTATAGCCTATTTTACACGGTCATTTTTGCATCCCTTTTTCATCATTTTTCTGTACAGAAAGTGGATGGAAAAGGACGTTCGTTTCTACGCAGTGTGTTTCAGGCCGAAACTGTATGACAGTGATTCCAGCGTTTTACATGGTCATTTCTGTCTTTGTACGTAGAAGAAAATACTTCTTCCGATCGCTGCAAATAGCACTGAAGTTCAAACATTTGAATATCACGTTTATGGTAACAAATTGAGTTAGGTTGTATTAGGACTAAGCACGTATGCGACAACATTAGAATGTAGTACATAACTTATTTCTCACTAATCACTTCACATTACAATTCAACACGTCAGAACGCTCCCGAAACTACAAAACGAACAAATCGCTTCACACGCGTAACAAACCAGAGAAAGTTACGGAAAGTGCCGCCAGGAGCCTGGTAGTCAAACTGGATGAAATCCATACCAAAAAATTAAGCATGCGTCATTTTTCGCACAAATTACTTCCAGACTGGTCTGTATGTTTTCTGTACCGGCGAAAAATGATGAAAAAATGATGGTGTAAAAGAGGCTTCTGTTGGGAGAAGACACCGAGGCATTCTGGGAAGCAGGCGCCGCTCGCGGCCACTTCCACAACGGCGCGGCTTTCGCTCGCAGGGGGAGGGGTTTTCTTTTGTGCTGATAAAACCCTTCACTCGGCGGCCTCCAAGTGGAGTCGGGGAGATTTCCGGGGCAAATTTCTGGGAAGCTTTTTCGAACTCTTTCGCGAAACTGCGTGATGTTTCGGAGAAGTGTCAGGCGTTTCCACAATCAATTAACCAAAGTACCTGGATGAAGCTCAACCCAAGATGGGGATTTGAAACAGATATTTCATTTCGAAAGCATTCTCGTATTTGATAAACCTGATATCTCCCGTTCTACGAATATTCTGCGAATTCATGAATAATTTACTCCTCAGTGGCACTCCCCTACCCTAAAGATACAATTTTGCAAATTTCTGTTGAAAAGGGCTTTTTCCACTTTTTGTTTTTGAGAAATAAATTCATGTTTATTTCTGAATGACCTAATCTAAAGCAATTGTAAATATGATGAAATATTTAGTTTTTAGATGAGTTTTAAACGAGTTTTAATGAATTACAATAAGTTTTAATGCAATTCACCGATAAACTATAGAGAAAGTGCGTTACTGTGACACGTGGCAGTAATTTTGGGTAATCACTCATTTACTTTCTGACATTTTGCGTATTATCATGGTAAACAGAACGTATTGTAATGCTGTAGTAGAAAGAGGCGATTTTTCGTCAAAGAAAATCGTATTGTGGAGCCATGATATCCAAAATAAGAATAAATGTTGTCCCTATGTATTGTAAGTTTTTTCTTCTAACACATTGTATGGTCAGAATCCATATTTGTGGATACTTAATACCGAAAAATTGGTTGAAGGAAAACCTCAGTCCGACAGTTCGTGTGTGGTCAATGCTAGCGCCTACGCCGTTTAATAGATTTTTCTCCAAAACTGATATTCCCCAATCGACCTGGCCAACTCGAAGTCCTGCGAATTTGAAATGGACATTTAGATTTGGGGGCGGGGGCGAATTCACAAGAAGTCTTAACATCATTTTAATTTTTTTCTCAAAGTTGTTCCAATTTTTTTGGAGTTGAGCAAAGAATGCCCTAATAATGACACAGGCCTCATTTTCGTAGGACTCATAATTTTTGAAAATTGCAAAAAAGTTCCACATGTTTAGATAGTCTTCCTAGAATATTGAATATATACATTATTTTATGAAATCTGTTCAAAAAATTAGACACTCAAATAAAGTCGTGTACGTTTTTTCAGAATATGAATAAGTGGCACGTACTGAAAGCTTAAAGTAAAGGACATTTACACAATTCTCCAAAATGGGATTATTTTAAAAAATATATAGTTTTGGTTAAAGAAATGAACACGTACTACGCAAGTACATTTTTTCGTTGACCTCTATGTGAACGAAATGTTTATTTCTCGAAAATTACAAATTTTACAAACAAAAGCGAGAACGAATGTGTTTTAAATCACCCCTAGTTTACTGAGGAGTACCTATAGAACTCACAATATATTATTGGGACGTAAATAAGATCTTGCTACAAATTATCCAGGACATGTTAAAAAGTCGCCCAAATATTACTATAGGACATGTTGTTCTAATGATCACAACTTCGACAACTTCCCTTGACCTCGCCAGGGCGAAATAACATTCCACTCCTCTGACTCAGAACTAATCAGCAAACGAACTTGCTCCATCATCAATCATACTGCATTGGATACAACGCGGACGGAGGCTTATAGCTTGGCGCTCTGCGTGTGGGCTAGCGGTACCTTGTGGCCCCACAGTGGGCTTGCTACGTGAAAAAACTGACACTTCGGGCTGATTCACAAGAAGTTGAGTATTGTTGAGGAATGCCTTGTCGCAAAAAATCGCCCCGCCCACCAGTTGAAATAGAGGCAATTCATTGGTGTGTGACATACTTAAAATTGTTAGTAGTTATAGAGATGACGATATTTTTGTCTCAAAAATCTGAGAATTTCTTAAGCGTTTTGTTGTCGTTATTTGGAAATTTTAACAAATCTTTTTCGATGTTCATTATTGTATTGGTTCAATAAAATAATGGCAGAGGAAGTATTATAAAACGTTTCCAATTTTTGTTCTGAAATCACTTTTTCACCAAAAACGAATAAAATATAACGAAAATGTAAAGGTACACTCTTTTTGTTTTCTAAGCAAGGATTTATTTCATATATTTACGCCTAATCCGGAAATTATGTCACCATTTTTTCGCACCTTGTATAGTTTGCAATATGAGAATATATGTATTATTACTCTGAATCGACATCACAATTAACACTTAATAGTAAACTTTATTTTTTAAACAATATTTTCTGAATTTTCATCGTAGAATTTCATTATTTTCTTCATAAACGAGCAAATTAATAGTAATAATGTCAAACAAAAGGAAATTTAGTGTGTGTTAATCGCAGAGATGTCCGTTTTTATTTGCAGGCTTGATTCTAGATGTGATAACTCTTTTTGAACTTTTGGAGAAAAACTGGTTTCAGATTACAGACGCTAACTAATTTAATCTCAGTGTCATCAAAATTTAACTTCATTTATATATTATATGTAAACGTCGTAAACTATTTATTAAAGAGTGTCTTCCTAACCTGTGGAAACCTTAAAAGCCATCTTTTTGTTTGGATGCATTTTTGAATACATTTAATTGGTGCATTGTAATACTATACAGGTTTTTTGGTGTTCAACATTTCAGAATGTTAGACTAATATTATCACCACAGACAACAGTACATTAGCTTTTCAGCCAAGGTGAAGGGTTGTGAAGGGTAATTGGATAAACACGATACTTCTTTGGCTGCCGACAATTTAAGAAGTTTTTATTGCACAGATATGAGATATGACTAGATAATTTATTATCTTCACAGCAGAACAACAGTTGATAGATGCATGCCATAGGTCATTACATCAAATGTGACGTTGATAAATTCTGTGGATAGACGTCTGTACTTCACATTGTTACGAGGAAAACATTAATTACTGCACTGTTAATAAATTGACTCTCAAGTATTCCTTTAATATTACATCACTAAATGTTACAAATAGTTTATATTATAAATAACTCACACAAACCTTAGCATTGAAGAAAAAATGCCCCAACTTCAATTGACTGGACATAATTTCAAGGATTACGTCAGTAATGTTGAAATCGGTAATAAAACTTACTCTTTGTGTCTTACATACTGTGTATTGTTTAAAATATTGGTTGTCTAGAAAAACTATATCGCGAAATGTTCTCTTATTCAACCGATACGAAGAAATAGGTTCTAAAATGGAGATTGCGATGGTTCTGTTGCCTCTGCATCGTCGTTGACCCGGGGTCCTAGGGTTCGAGTCTCGATGGTGGCGGGTTTGCGGGTAGACACATAGAATTCGACTCCTGACTGGAGAGTTAATGATTCCGAGCACGTCAACTGCTAAGGTCATTAGTCCCGAGATGCATTGCATGATTTTTTTCTCGAGAGGTGGCCGTGATCTTTCTTCGCTATATGGTGAGATCCAACGCCGACCTACCAACGGATAGTAGGGTTTTCCCTAATTAGGTATCTCCCACCAGCGGCACTCCGCCATAGCAGGGACAAGATGTAAGCTCCCGACCGGTCTCCTGGCTTGTGCGGTAGTGTATGTTAGTGTGAATGTGTATGTAAGTGGTGAGGATAGGGCAAGGAAGAGGAAGGAAATATCGCTTGCGGCCATTTTGTTAGGGTACTACTTCAGCTTACGCCTGGAGCCATACGGCAGACGCCCCCTCCCGACTGTGGAAAATAATTCTAGCGCCGAACCGCTCTGATCTATACCAAGCGAATGTCACAGCACTGTCCCAACAAAATGATCGTGGACGGCGTGAGAAACTTCCTTCCTCTGCCGCTCTTGTCCCATTACCCAAACACACGTACATGCCTTACAACGCCGTAAATGCCGGGTGTCCAGTCCGGAACGTACAGCATGTCCAGGCTGGGGCGATGCTTCGCTTCGGGTAATACCTGGGAGGGTGGGGTGCCCCGTGCCGCAGAGGCAAGCCGAGCGCGCGCCGAGGGCCGGGGCCCGCCGCCCGGCGACGGCACCCGCTCCTGCGCTGCCCCTTTCATTTATCAGCGCCCGGAATGCGGCGCGACCGCTTTTTCCCCGTGGCCAGTCGCCGCCCGCCGCAGCCTCCGCTGATTTTATTAGGACCCGGACAAAGCAGAGCGCTGCAGCGCCGGAGGGGGCCAATGGTGATGGTGGTGTTGGCGATGAAGGTGATGGCTGTGATGCCGCCAACAGAGTGGTGGTGGTGTGATGGTGATGGTTGGTAGTATTGGTGGTTGGTGTTGGTCGGATGGGAGAGTGGTATGGCGTGGGTGATGTGGACAGGTGGTGGTGTTAGTGGCAGCTCTTTTGGCGGTGATGGAAGCGGTAGTCTGAAGGAAGATTTGGCAGACGGTGGCTGCGGTGACGGATGAGATTCTCAACTGCATTTCGACGCCGCGGTCATCGACCAAAAGATGTGTTCGGAAATCGTGGTGCAAGGAGAGTTGATGTTTTCCAAAATTAACGTTAGAATTTTTAGCGAATTGGGGCAGGGGGTTCGAGGAAAAAATTAGTTTGATGAAAGTAGTTTGTACATAAGATTGAAGAGAAACAATTGATGAAAGAGTATTGAAGACAAGGGAAAAGAAGATGAAAGAGATAAAGGAATGGCAATAAATGATTTCAGGTGGTAGTTCACCAGTTGATTCGAAGAAAATTTGTGGGTAATATTCTACATGTAACATAATATGAAGTTTCTGATACATAATTACTTCAATGTCAGTGCAGTACGTCATCGAGTATATTTAGAGGATTGACTAGTGTAATTACATCTCGGCAACAATGAATAAAAATACGTATAGACAAAGTGAATTGAGGATCTTTATAACCACGAAAAAAACGACAGTGATGCAGGAGGTTCTGGCAGAGGCAGCGCTGAAGGCTTTGGAGTTCTCGGTAACCGAAAGCAGCGAGACAGAGTTGTCCTTCCCACGATCTCGTGTTGTTTCAGATATACCGCTATGTCTACCAGCCAGAGGCGATCTTGTCACAAAACCACAAACTTATCGGTTGAGAGCTAATATTGACATTCACTTAGAACTTTTTCACAGGCAATACAATTAAGTGCACATTAAATTTCCATCTTCAGTAAGTGCTAGTATCCGACATTAATGTCTTTAACCAAATTATTTGTATCCAGCAACAATACTTCAAACCAAACGCATTTGGTTTTATCTGCCATTCTACAACATTACTTTCGAAGGAGCGCTCGAGCTCATGGAGGAACTTGCAATCAATCTCGAAAACACTTCGGGGGAGAATGTGACTAAATTAATTTATTTTCCACTTCGACTTCACCTTTCTTTGAGATGCAATACAATTTTACAAGAGAGGCAAAAAAACACATATATAATATTTTTTTAGTAAATCACAATAAAACAGCAGTGTTAATGGGACTTTGTAATTCATCTTTTTTTCATCTTCTTCTTCCTTTTTTTCTTCTTCTTCTTCCTATTATTATTATTATTGTTATTATTATATTTATTTGCAATTATTAAACACTTATTTAATAACAATAGGCAGGAGTATTGTAATCTGTTTCGAACACACGAATTTTCTAAATTGTTCTGCTTAGCCGCTAAAATTGTTGAAATCTTATGTGGTATTTAAAGAAAATTACGGTAAGTCGTGTTTTCATAAAAAGACCCTTCATTCCGATGTTCGGTGCGTCACTCGGCCGAAAGTTAGGGGTTGGCGGGGAGACAGCATTTACACGTTTCTATTGCGACGGCCGCGGTGGGCCAATGGGATAAGAGTTATCACATCCTCAGTCGAGCTTGGAACCCGATGGTATGTAAACATCTCCACGTGCGCAACAGAAGGCGCGATTGAGTTCGGATGTAGGCTAGGGCATGGGTGGTCATTCTCAGTGACTCGGACTTGAATGAAGCATGATTGGTACTTTGAGCAGAACGTAGCGTACGTCAATCAATAGCAATACCTCGGCCAATAGCAGTTGTCCGAGTTGACGCAGACGTTTAGTCCCCTTTGGAAGAAGCTCCAAACTGAGGCGATAGAATGCTAAATTCCCTTAATGCCACATTCTCTTAATTCGCATTTGTGCGATTAAATCTGCCCATCAACCACTGATGTGTGTTTACATTATCATATAATTATTGTAAAAATAAAAGTATCTAATACAATGTAAGATAATTGTATACAGATTAATGCCACCAATATAAAGTTTCATCGCTATAATAACAAGTCAGCAGCCCTCTCTGCCACCAGAGTTGGGAACAAATTCGGTGAAGCATGATCGAGTGTTCGACTAGCACACTATAGAACTTTCCCGCCAAATCCTGCGAATTAGCGGACTGTGCTTACGTTTGAAACTCGACTCCTAGTAGGCGCTTGCGCAGAGGCCCTGAAACGCCCTAATATACCGTAAACGATATCAAAGGTTCCCGACGACGGCATCTCATCGAGGCTATGCGGGACCGCGTGCGCTTGGCAACACCGCGCCATGTGCTCGCGAGATGAGGTGCCAGCAGCGAAGAAACATCTCCCGACGGGGGAGGGAGAGGGAGAGGACGTCGGCCGCGTTCGCGGTTGGCCGCGCGCGTACTCCCGGGCGCCGGATGGAGATGCCGCCGGAGATACGCCCCTCACCTACATACGCGGCCGCCAAATAGCCTCGCCGCATAGGTCGTTTAACAACGGCGCACGCCGAAGAAGTTGCGCTGCAAGAACGGCGCGGAACCGAGTTATAAATAGCTGCGCTTGCGTAACGGGCGAACGCCCGCTGGAATTCCCTCGACGCGGATGCGGCGGCCGCGACATTTGCTCGCGCGTCTTTCGCCGCGAATTTGCGGCCGTCGAAGAAAATTGATGACCCGTGTTTTGGCGAAAAAGGAATACTTTGTGACGATAAATGTTTTTAGCTCGGTTCTGCGACTCGCTGTCGTCCGTCAATTGTGTTATTAGGCAACCCACTTGTCGTTTAAGCGTCACTCTTTCGTGTCACTTGAACTCCTTTAATTGTTTTACCACGTTAATATTACCTGAAACATCAAGAGGAAAAAAGATCAGTTTAATAAAAGAGAAGAATGAACAAAGAAAATGACAAAAATGTAGGCATATTGACTGCGATGTAGGCAACCCTTTCGACATCCAAGTATACATGACAACTTTTAAATTTTCTTTAGAATAGTCCTGAATAATAATTGTTACAATGAAAAGTATTATTATTATTATTATTATTATTATTAATTATTAAAACCATCCTTATTTTCTGATTTTGCGAATTATTGTTCGGGTTGAGCGCGTAGAACACGCGATAAAAATACACCAATGACTGAAAAAAATAAAGCAGTTGGTACGTAATAAAACGAGACAAAAACTTGTTTAGGAACATGCTGGTTAAATTTCCTAGTATCTGGTCTCAATGAGGACATGCCAATCTTCGAGTTCTAAGAAGAACATTTGTATGAAAGAGCGGTTTGCGGGACGTAGAGAGAATAGACTCTGGAAGATGGCGCACATGTCAGATGACGTAGTCGCCTGTGGAAAACTTGTTCTCTCACCTTGAACTTTCGCTCAAATTGACAAGACCGCGGCAATGGTAGAGGACGCTCAGGCGGTGGCAGCAGCAAGCGCTGAAGGGGTGTTGGATTTTCACTGCGCACCACCGTATGATGTAAAAGATGATGTAGATATTTATCCTACTACGTAGGATAACACTAAGTCGAATAAACCGTTGTACAAAATTGTTTGGGAGTATTTCAAAATATTAGTTTTATTCAGTACAATTCTGCATTAATAATATCCTTTTTTAGAAAAGAGATTGAATTTTGAGCTGTTTAACCAGTTTTGCCAACTTTATGCATTGTTATTTTGGAATTAACAACAAATTTTATTTAACAACTCTATTGTTGTCTCCTGTTCTGCGTTCACTAAATATGTCAAGATATGTGTAATCCTAGAACATTAGTATTGATCTATTATAACTTATCACCTTTAGTGTTTTTAATGTAACCATGGTATAAAGTGCTTGTCTCTAAGAGTATTTGGCTCGTTACTGAAGGTAGCAATGACGTAAAATTCTGTTTATAATTCGTAAAATTTCCTGCAAAAACAAACAAAAATCATTCCCCTGGCTATTCAATACCTTTCAAAGCTATTGTTGTCGTTGAACGGAGACATGCATATTACTTTCAAATGTTATAGTTTGATGATATGATTTCCATAATACGAGATAATTTCCTACTTCTCAATTCTAATCCATAAATATCAGTGTCTTTAGTTTTTACAAATTCGAGTATTAGTGCCTTTCATGTCTTAAGATCTTTCAGCAACGTGAAAACTGACAAATAACCATTGCTTATCGTGTGCGAAAATAGCTTCATTTTCGAAATATTAAATTACAAAAGAATACTAAAGACATTAAAAAGATGGAACACCACTAATTTTCTAAAGTATAATTTATAAAAACAAAGAAAGTACATAATTAAAATTTGAATAGTTAAATATATGTTTTAAATTATACATATTATTTCGTTCCTGAACTGCTCTATACATTTTGCTGAAGAAATCAGTGCAAAATAAACCACTATTCTGTATTGTTATTCTCTAAAGTTGCTAGTGCTACATTAGGAAAGTTGATGCCCTTATGTTGTCGTATGTTTAAAGTGTAGTCTAGAACAATAATAATCGGAAAAACCTAATGGAATTTTGAACTCTATAATAGTTTTAATAAAAATACCCTGCTCTGTATTTTGCTGAAATGACATTACATGTATGTATGTGGTCTCCAGGTTCGGTATTTCCATTTTTAACAAGTTTTCCTACAAAATTCTGACATTCCTTCAATTTCTAAGTGCATTTCCGCGCCCCCGTCTTTGCAACATCCTCCGGGAACCGCGATAATATTCAATGCCACAATTTCCTGCAAACGAGGCTAAATTAGAATTAAGATGCTGTTTCCTTCACGTGCAGATTAAAGTCGGTTCCGGCTGTAGAGGTCGTCACGTTGAAACCCACCCGCGCCATTCAATCTGGTGGCCAGGTCAGTGCTCGCCGTCGCTCCGCTCTCATTTGCAGGGTCTCCTTTTATCCTCTTCACCATCCGTGAGGACGCCAGCTTCTCCGCCCCCGTGAAGCTCTCCCCGCTAAGCCGTCCTCGCTTCACCGTCCCCTCCATGCTGTTGCCGCCATCTCCTCCACGTCACGTCTCTCCCTGCTTCCCAGCGTTCTCGCGAATCCCGCCACGTCTACCCCGCCTCAAACGCCCGATCCACGCTGCTCATGTCATCGCCCCTACTAAGCTCCTTCCCTTGCTCCAAAACTCCCACTAGCCTCGCTTCGCGCCCACCGTGGTCGTCTGTGACCTGTGACTATGCCTTCCACCTCCACAGCCCCCTGATGTATTGGCGCACCGCTTCCTCCCTGTCACATCAATACTTTCAGCGCGGCCGCAAAGCACGTGCTCCGTCATGACCATTTCTGTTGCTATGTAATCTTCTGACGTCAAACTCATTTTAGGCAAGGGGCATTTTTCTAACATCCAATTCATAACACTTGCTTGATTTAAATTTACGATTCCAATTATTTTTCCTTTAAATTTTACTTTATTTATTACATATATGTAAAGAATGAGTAATAAAAATAGAAAGTATTAACATTAAATTTTGAATGTATAATTATTAATGACGCTTTTCTACGTCTGACTAGTTTGTTTACCCGACTGGGAGAGATGGCTCAGGGCATCAACTGAGGTCACTACAGTCCCTCTGAACGTGAGGTTCTAGGTTCGAGTCGTTGGCAGGATTTTCGACCCTACCTTGTTAGCTAGGTGGAATTCAGTTGCTGTCTGGAGGAGAATTTTAACGCCCGGCTACTCAGTAGCTTTCCGTGGTTTCTTTGATCAACACTAAGCAAATGCCGGAGTAGTACCCTAACAATCGGGCCAAGGACCGCGATCTCATCTTCCTCTTCCTCGTCCTATCCTCACCCCTTACACACAGCCTCTAACCTGCACTTCACTACCACACACGCCGAGAGACCGGTCAGAAGCTCAGAGCTTGTCCCGGCTGCGGTGGGGCGTCGCTGGAGGGAGATTCCTAGTTGAGGAAAACCCCGCTCGCCGATGTCACCACCAGTACGTCGGCGCCAGATGTCGCCAAACACGGACTGCGCGCGCGTTTAGTCCGGAATCACTAAACAATCAATCACAATCTGCGGCCAGAGAAGTGACAACGACGAGAATTCGACTGGAGCGCGCGGAGAGCCGACGTACTTCTCTCCGGGCGCCCCCCCCCCCCCCCGCCGGTTCCTCTGCCGGCGCAGCAGCGCCTTCCGCCTGAGCTTCGTTTCCGCCGCCGCCGCCGCCGCCGCCGCCGCCCCTCGAGCCGCTCTCGACCCGCGCGCGGCCAGCGGCGCGCGCTCTCTCCGACGACCCAAGCGCCAGAGGCCACTCGGGGAAGCCCCGCCGACGCGCCGGATGCGTAGTCAGGTGCTTCCCCTCTCAAGTGCTTCCCCTTTCACGTGTTTCCCCTTTCAGGTGGTTTCCCTTTCAGGTGCTTCTTTTTAAAAGCGGGATTCGTGGGAGGCAGTTTATTATTTTGCGTTTCAAAAATCTATTTCGTTTAAATGTTTTGAACGCATGTATCAGTGATGTAAAATTTAAATACACCAGCGGCAGTCAGTGGTATGGGTAGCACGACGAAATCACTCCTCCACGCAGTTGATCACTAGCTAAATTAAGCGCTAGGTAGTTAAAGTCGTTCTAAACGCATTTACTGTTCGCAGATGCAATACAATTGGACAGAATTTAGATAAATAAATTAAAGAAAGTTTTTTATTTATATTTTTACTTTTATTTTTCTGTGCATATCCTCGTTTGTCCATGCAATTACACCACGTTGGAAAACAGCCGAGTTATTACTGATAGTTTCCTTTCTTGACGCTAGTTGCGCTGAGAAACACGTAGCAAGCTACGGTGCCATGAAGTGGGGCTGTGCCAGCAGTAGACCTTGACATTACTGGAATATATGTTCTTGATATATGATTTCACTGAAGTAGAATGTGTCGAATTATCAATAACATTAAATTATGATATAATGTATCATCGAAAGCTACATTAGCTTCACAGTCGTCATGATATCAACTAGTGGCGCATAGGATCAAAAGCTGCTCCACCATCGAGTGACATTTTGAACATTTGAAGTGACAATGAGGTTAGTGAAATGTAATGGAAAGGAATGGCCTGCGGCCTGTTCCTTGCTGTCACATGACGACAGGTGTGCTGTAAGCAGAGACAGAAAGAATGAGAATTCATTTAAAATACGCAGTATGCGAATATGGCAGTAACACAATCAAATCTTTCCATTATTCACCAAAATCTAAACTCTTTCATTGGTTTTTGGCGTTCCTGGGTATCGAACAAAACCATAAATGCCTCTCATACGGAGTGAGACTCCATAGCTATTTTTTTCAATATCTGTTCACATTAGTCATTTGAATCGTGATATAGATATCGCATTTTCTACATGCACAAAAATGGGAATATTCGCACTCGATTGCTAGATCCGAAGGGGAGGGGAGTTTTAAGTACTACCAACGTTTCTTAATATAGCAGTGGTAGTAACTCTAAAATTCCGTTGAGTACTTATCTGTAATTAGAAATCATGATGTCTTCTAAAGTTTATCATGCAGAATGAAATATATGTGTCTTGTACGCAGCGAGGTAAAAGGAAGCAATACAAAATAGATACCGAAATTGTTCTCTGTTTAATTCATATGGGTTTGAAAGAAGATAGTTTATTATCTTTTTCATTGGGATTGTGATGTAAAAATAATGTTAAGGTAGTTTCAATAATGTCAACATCTTACGTCTTAAATACTCTGGTCAAAATGATGCAATCATACTCATAAACTACCCGTACTTACTTGAGTAGTTTTGTTGACTTTCTACTCTCTCAAGACTATTGTCGTCAAGGTGACTAGCTTCAACGGCGCACCTGTCGCAACAGCTTTGTGCTTTCGCAAACGATGTTAACTTCCTTGTGATTTTCCTGACATTTCACTATCATCATACTTAATTTAATTAATTATTCAATCAAGGATCTTTCCAAGAGGTCTTGATGTGTGGAGCTTTAGTAATGAAATATTTACGTTAAAAATAAAAAAAATAATAGGGTTACTCATTCGTCGAATAAGTCTCTCATTTATAAAATCCCTCTTTTTGGACGTTTTCAGGCACCCCACTTAAAAATACATTAAGATATCGATTATCAGAACCACTTATTAGAACAAACCCACCCACTATTCCAAACTACCTACACCATTACGAGAAGGGAATTTTTCGAAAAAAATGCGATTTTATTACTTTTATCGTAATTACAGTACGATTGGTGGAGCGGTTCAACAACTACTTTTATGGGCTGGATGATGAACGCGGGACTCCTACTGTGAAGCCCTCACAGCGTTCCATGCTGTGCACCCAAGGACGGCGGGCGCATAAGGATAAATGGAAGAACTGTGGAATGCGCGTACTTAAGTAGAAATACTTTAGTAGTATGAGTGTTACACGCCCTTTCTGCATGAGGAAGGAGTCAACCTGCCCTTTGAAGGAACTCGCCGCTTCGCGCCCTGCGTCATTGCGCTTGCTCCTCGTTGCAAAGCAATCCTTGCGCGGGGGCGGCAGCGAAGCGCTCGGGCAGCCCGGGGCAAATTTTAGCCAACCATCGAAACATCCATAATTCACCAAAATGTTTTCAATGTCGATGGAAACATCGACAAAAACATACGATAAAACATTTCGAAGTAAAATGTCATGTTTCTAATGTGATACATAACATGTAGTTCAAAGTATATCTTCCTTAAATATGTCTGTCATATTTATTTTCTACTCATGTTTTATATAATCAAGGTTAAAATTGCAGTTTATCGATAACGCGTAGTACAAAATAATCAATAATATAATGAAAGGCTGCGAATACCAAACTGTTTCGTTCCTCCTGGGGATCGATAACGGCGACAGTTGTCAATGGGTGTTGATTGCCAGCAATCCACAAATAAAATAGATACGGGAAATTGTATCTACATGATCAGCTTTTTATCGGTTTCTGGACAAATATATCGATCTGAAGAAAACATCGAAAACAAAACATCATAATATCGATGTTACTTTTCGAAAAACATCGAAGTCTTTTTGCCATCCGCGGACGCGTCGTGTGGCGCGTGGGTGGCGGACACGGCGAAGGCCGCCGCCGCCGCCGCCGCCGCCGCCGCCGCCGCCGCCGCCGCCGCCGCCGCCGCCGCCGCCGCCGCCGCCGCCCGCCGTCACGTGGCCACTGAAATTGCTTGGCGGCGGGGAAGCGGAGCGCTCCTGGCCTCGCCGTTTGGCCGCAACGCGCTTCACGAGACTTCGCCCTCCGCGTGCAGACGCGCTTTTTGTGCCCGCCCGCTCCCTCCCTCGCTGCGACTGCCTGCCTGCTAACTGCGCAAATGAGACTTGCGAGACCTTACGGAGCGAGTGTGGATGTAATGTACAAAATTTAGTTTCTTTTCTTTTTCTAGAGACTAAAACATTTGCAGTATACATATTAGTTATATCAACACTTTTACATTCCTATTGACAATATACTTTAATCCCGGTTTTTCTAAATAATCACCAGGCGTATTCGTGCGCAAAAAAGTAACTTATTGAGTAATCAGAATTATACAAGTGGATAAAATATTTTAAAACTCAAACAAAGGTCAATACTTTCTATTTGTTATAATATTTATATTTTAACACAGGTTCAAACGTTATTAGTATTGGAATGACAAAGTTGAGGAAATATTGTGCAAATCTTCTTTATAATTTATTCCATTTCCTCTCTTTTTCAGTGTGCATTGATCACTTGATATTAATTATGTGTAATGTTATTTTATTCATTATTTATTATTCGGTATTCTCTACATTCAACAGAGTGAAATCTCAAGAGAACTGAAGTTACATTTGCAGTCGATAAAAACAACAAAAATAAATACCACTTTCTGCAAGCATTTTGCAATTTTGAGCATTTGTTGAGATACTACTGGAACTTATTATACTAGAATAAGTATGATGAAGAAAGTAAAGTACCATGAATATGTCTTTCTTAAAATTTGCATACAAATGCAATACAAAATTCTAAATAAAAATCCAATGTAACAAAAATACCGTAGTGTTCTGGTTAGACAGAATTTGAGAGAAGTCTGCGCAAGGGTAGGTTTGCATCTCAGTTACTTCACTTATATGTTGTTTAAGCTGTTTACTTCACTTATATGTTCCCAGGCGACCTGCTCATGGAGGACTTGATTGTTCGAATGGTCTACAGTAGCCATGCGCGCCAATGTAGGCGTTTGATCAGTCCATTAGACAGGACAGCCATTTATTTCTGTATCCGCTGCCATCCTAATTGCCAAACCAAAGGTCGAAAATCCGAGAATCAAAAGTGAGAATTGGCCAATCGAAGATCAAGAAATATGTAATAAATTCTTAACATAACTGGTTTTTTACGGCAGTTTTCCGACATTTGCCTCGTGTTGAACGGAGAAACTACGGAAAACTACCGATCACAGCAGCCGGCCGCTGGAATTGTCCTCCAGATGGCGACTGAATTCGACTTCCGTGGTGTCGAAAGCCCTGCCACCAGCGCGGCACCAATCGTAGGGTCCTCGTTCAGATGTTCTGCAGTGACATCAATTGAAGCCCTGAGCGACCTAAGCCTGGGAAATCAATATAAAATATAGGGATAATTTAGTTACTTGTATTTGAGAATATGCGTCTCTTCCTTTCTCCTTGAATCGACGTACGATTTTTTTGTTGCAAGTGTCATTTACATTTATTCCGCATTAAGCCGTGCAACGTGGCAAGAGGTTGATGACTTCCCGAATACATGCCTTTGTAATTAAGTTACGTGTTACGTGCACACGTTATCGGAATAAATGCGTGCAGGGAACAATGGCAAACATACGCGGGGTTGGCACAAATGTGATACACTGGATAGAACAGTTGATAAAGAGTTGGGTACGCAACGGAAGATACATTGACGTGCTGCGCGCGGTGTGGTGGATATGAACCCATTAATTTTGATTATCCGACTTTGAAATACCTCGCGTTCTGCCTATAAATAGCGCTTGAATGACGAGTTAACTAATCCGCAAAGACCGGCGGATGCGTTTGATGATTCATTTCCTCTCTGAATAGGCTCATTCTAACTAGCTATCTTTAGTTAATTAGTATTAGCTTATTATTTACAATGTATCTGGAAAAATAGTTAAGTAAAATAGTGTAACGTGGATCAGAAAATTCGAGAAATTCACTAAAATAAAGGTCTTATTTTAAATTAATGTTGATGTTCGATAATTATGAAACACTTAACAGATGATAAAACATTTATTTCCAAGTCCTTTTAGTTTCTATCCCATACTACGTAGAGATTCTTTTTGCACGAGAAAAAATTATGAAGAAGGGACTTTTCGTTAATTTTCATTTTTTAGAAAAGAACAACTAAAAAAGTATTGAAAATTAATCTACTTCTTCAATAACATCGGGTCCTTACAGTAGTAACATACGTATTCAAAATGAAAAAAAGGGTTTTCAAAACCAGATATTTTCTTCTGTATAATTTTAAACTGTAGCAATTTTTTGCAATGTATGAGAAAGTAAATTGCGCTTGAATATATCCAATAATTAAATTATGAATCTCCAAAATATTAAATTATTTTGTTCATAATCATTATATCTGTGAATGTTATTGGGTACAAATATTATTGAGAATAGTTGCTTACAGCACTTCATATTATGGATCCTTCCTTCTGGTGGACGCATTGTCATGCAAGCGCTATTCAAATCAAGACTATTTAAAATATGCGATGATATTTGCTTCTGAACAAATCGCACAAGAATCAAAGCGTGCGCTTCCGCGGCCAGAGTCAATACATACTTGGCTGTCCGCGAGACACTACATCCTAGGCATTGTTGCCAAAGTTTCGGACGTCATACCATCGCCCGACCAACCGCTGTCGTGTGGAGTGGAGTCTCACTCCTTATAAACCCGTGCACAGTCCAGTTGTATTCTATCCTGGAGAGATCAACGTGTGGAATTATGGTGATCAGCCTTTCGGCTGCAAACCTCGGTTGACAAGGTTGCTAGGCTTGAATATCAATTAGGGGAGATAGGATGATATTATTATTATTATTATTATTATTATTATTATTATTATTATTATTATTATTATTATTATTATTATTGTTGTTGTTGTAATTATTACAGTTTGATAAATGCACCCTCTTACTTGCATTCAAAAAATGTGCATCGTTATTTGAAAGATTAAATATCAGCAAAAAAGTTACCATCTTTCCTTTTCCTAGGATTCTCTCCTGAAATTGACATTGAGCCAATGAACTTGGCGGGGCAATTGGAATATAACAAGGTCCAGGTGAAACTTCCTGAAACCTTCATTACCACCCCGCGGGTAAGAATGAGAAATTGAAGGGAAGTCTGATAATGATCGCTTATATCCGGAAACTAATTACATTTTATCGCAATTAATCGTTACATGACTTCAGAACTGAATAATAAACTTTGCAACTTGGAAATTATTTCCACGAGTTTACAGAATTTTCTGATATAAATTCGAATTAAATGGAATTCCACTCTAAAGCTTAATTGAAAATGGTTTTCTGGGAATTCTCGTATTATCTCTAAATGATACATTTCTGTAGACCAGTCAACCTCTAATTGATTGATGTTTATTATAAATTGGTTCTAAAGAAAAAATAGTCTAGTTTCGTCATCGATGTTTATCATATTTCATCATATTTCTTGAGTGGAGCAATGAACTTTTTCTAACAGGAAGGCACGTATCGAATGACTTCCCTACATAGGTACTTAATTATATTTACTGCTACTCTTTTTTAAAAATCTTTTTAAAGTGTCCCTTTCAAAGTTATCCAGAACAAAAGAATAACACGTGATAAATTCGTGAAACTAGCCAATGGCCGCAACAGTAACATTGTTTTTCTGTTCAAACAATTAAGCCACGTTGAAACAGCAACAATATGAATATCTCAAACATGAGGAACTCATATTCCTAAAAAGTCTGCCATTTTTACATCAGCTTCACATTTGCAAAATCTGTATTACTACAAAGAGAATATGCTTATCACCGCGTAAAGAATCGCAGTGTTGGAAGCATTTCCTGCGTTGAAACAAGTTGATTCTTTCAAAGTTGCCTTACTGTAGTTTGTGTCAACCTGTCCGGTTTCTCTTTGATAAAAATAGCAGTAGGTGTACAAAATCAATGAAATATGATTAAATGTTCATCTTCAAAAGTAAAGTTTTTGTTGTTTTTCATCTTGGGGGCTTCTCTCCCAACTGGTCTTGTACATTGTACAATGCCTCTTGAATTCCAAATAAGCGCCGACACGTTCTACATATTGGTTTTGATTTGATTAATTGGTTATTGATTTCGTGCGCGTCAACTACTAAGGTCATTAACCCTATAAGTGTAGTGTAACTTTTGCTCGAGAGGTGCTGCTGGTGGTGGTGGTGGTAATCTGCCACCGCTGGATGGCGAGAGTTCCCGACCGATCTCCTGCATGAGTGGTAGTGTAGTGCATGTTAATGTGTGTGTATATACAAGGGGTGAGGATATGACGGGGAAGAGGAAGGAAAGATCGCACGCGGTCCTTGGCCCATTTGATAGGGTACTGCTCCGGCATTCGCGTGATGTTGATCGGAAAATCCACGGAAAACTACCGATCAGAGCGGCCGCCCTCTGGAATCCTCCTCCAGACAGCGACTGAACTCGACCCGTCTGTGCAGCTTGCGTCAAAAACCCTGCGACGGTCGTGAGTGGAAGCCTACACCTCCCCGTCAGAGGCACTGTAGTGGCATCGGTTGTCGCCCTCAGCCCCCTCTCCTGGTATGCATCTAGATGTATTAATTTAAATATTTACATCTTAACTGAAAAATAATTCGCACGATGTGTGTGCATACAGGTGCCTCAACAAGCGATCTGTGCTGGGAGCTCCCAACCCCGATCACTCGCGCGCAGCTGGCCATTCGCACGCGAGGGCGCGCAGGGGCAGGCGCAGGGGCAGCGCTGACAAGACAAGCGCGGATCGGCGCGCGTGGTCGATGGCGCGTGGCGATAGACGCGCGGGCGCAGGATGTCCCCGAGGCCGCCGCGTGCGCCGCGTAGAGAGAGCCCGAGCCCCGGCGGCTCTTCGTGGCATTCGCACCACTGCGCCTCCCGCGACCTGAATCGCCGCCCCAAGTGCTGAGGCCCGTTGCGTGGACAATGCGCGAGGACCTGCGTTTGCTTTGCTTCAGTCAAACGGCTCTGTGTTGGGCACTTTCCAATCATTGGCAATGAGCCATGGCTGTCGACGGATTCATGTTAACGGGTGGGGAGATAAAGGATTAGACAAATGCACAATATGCTGGTGTGATAAATTGTTTATGAACTGAGGGGTTTGGATGATTTTGGATGAGAAGCGGTTAAATGATAATCAATTTTTTTTATTCTTAGGATCTGATGACTCTATAATGCACACTTTTAAAAGGTATTTCACAAAGATTACCAGTCAATATATCTAAGTAACAAGGTGAGGAACACATTAGATCTGTGCCTTCCTTGTAGCCAAAGTTGATTGCTTCTCTCAAGAAATATATCAGGAGAACATTGGTGATGAAAGGTTGCTAGAAAAGTCTTCTTCATAACCAGGTTATAATAAACATGAATCATGAAGAGGTATTACATCTATTCATTGGCATGTCAAAAGAAATTTATCATCTAGACATAATACGAGAACCCCAGGAAAACCACTTTCAATTTACCTTTGGAGTGGTATCCCATTTAGTTGTAATTGATTTCAGACAATTCTTCAATCCCTTGGTAATAATTTGCAAGTCCCAAAGTTTATTACTCAGTTCTGATGTCCTGTAACGATTAATTATAAAATGTAATTAGTTCTGGACATCATGCGGAAATATATTATATATTTTCCGTATACATTTTCCCATCTGAGAGGTTTGGATAAGTATCAGAAGGGGAATACGAAGCCGATTTGGAAGCCGCGATGTCTTCATCGCGAACAGACTCAGCTCCTCGGTCCGAAGTCTCGCAGGGCAAATCGTGCGTTGTGCGTGGATGTTCGTCTCGTGCCTTTCGAGCGTGTGTCGCCTCGGGGAATTTTGTCTTCTTACGTCCCCAGATAAAAAGAGCCCGACAACATTGATCTAGTGTCTACTGCGTGCTTTTTTTGTTCAATTCACACGAGAAGTGGCCTTGTGCCCAACAAGCGAGATAGACTATTTCAAACATCGACTTGAATATTAACCCAGAGGAGATAATCTCTTTAAAGAATAAGTCAAATTTATGTTCAACAACGTGAATAAGCAAACAAGTTTTAAGACAACAATTAGGAAAGTTAATGAATGTATACCATTTATTTCATTACTCTCATTCTGACGGTAACGCCTACGTTCAAGAAAATTGAGAAGCATAGTAGCATGTTTTGAGGCAAAACATTTTTGGTTAAAATTCTGTCTGGAATGGGTGCACGTGTTCGTACATAAACCTTAAAAAGTTCACTGCTCTAAGAATAATTTATTCTAAAGATCAAGGCCATCTCCCAAGAAAATGAGAGGCGAGTTTTGGCTTCAAATTTGCTGAGTCACCTTGTGCGCAATACGTAATTTGTCTGGCATAAAACGAATGGAAAGAACAGGTGTAATAGTTTCATCCTTTGTCATTTTATACTCGTAATCCTTCCACTTTCTTGTAGATTAACGCTTTGCTCCTTCCCCCTCCTTCCAAGAAATATATATGGAAGTAGAGTTTAAGTCCTAAAATGTAAAGAGAATACTTTAATTTTGACGGCAAAGCTTTCAGGTTAAATTCAATTTTTCTGAACAGCTTCACGTAAAATATTACTCACTTAAAATTTGTGTCTCTAATAGGAAATGACATGATATTAGAATTGCAAAGTAATTAAATTAAGTAAAGAAAAGTTTTATGTTGGTACATTTCTCATTGACGTGTATTACGCCAGCCTCATTTTGCTGACTCCGTTCGCTTCAGTTCTTCCCGAGCGAAGGCTCGCCTTGCGCGCGCGCCAACACGGCTTTATTCCGCGGCGCGTTTCCCCCCTCCTCGAACGGGGACCGGCGCGTCTCGCGTCTTTCGGAAGGCGCCTCTTTCGCAAGGCACGTGCGCCGCGCGGGTAGGGCACAAGATGAAGTTGCTGAATGAACAAATCGTCGGCGGCGTCAGCCGATATTGTTGTTTTCCCCAGTGCACTGAAAAGACAGTTGAGGGTGGTGACCAGGTACTTGTTATATGATATGCACGGAATCCGATAATTTGCGAAGTACATGAACCGTAGTACTTGTTGAAAGATATCTCGACGTGTGTTATTCGTTAAAACTGAAGAAGATTCGGCCAGGCCTGCACGGGCGCGCTCTTCCGTGAAAACGCTCGCAGCGGCGCCTCCCCGGAGCCTCCCCGGAGGAATTCCCCTTCATTGACCCAGCGCCCGGGCGGAGGGGCGGCGGTGGTGCGGCGGCGGCGCGGCGGTGGGGGCGGTGGTGGAGGTGGAGAAAAAGAAGGTAAAGATGGAGGAGATGGGGGTGCATATGATGCTGGTGGAGGAGGAGATGGAGATGGACAAGGAGGAGGTGTACAGGGAGAGGTATACGAGGAGAAAGAGGAGGGGAAAATGGACAAGAAGGCTGAAGTGGAGATGGACAAGAAGAAGGCGGAGGGGAAATGGGAAATGGACAAGGAGAAGGATAATGTGGAGGTGAAGTTGCCAAGGTGAAGGAGTTGGAGACGGTTGACGTGGAGAAAGGGCTGGTGGAGAGGGAGATGAAGAAGGAGAAGGTAGACGTAAAGATGGTGGACAAGGAGAATGTGCAAGTGAAGAAGGCAGAGACGGAGAGATGGAGTAAGCAGAGAAGCTGGAGAAAAGGGATGAAGTGAAAACGAGGAGACGGAAAAGATGAAGTGGTGCAGGGGGAGGTGAAGGAGTCCGTCCCTGGCAACTGCCACCATCAGGTGATAGCTGCGGCGGGGGGAAACAGGGCAAATTGCGAACGGAAAGAAGTCCGGCCTGGCGTTAAATTAGAAAAAATGTTTTCTCATCTGCACCACTTCTTTAGTAATAGATAATATCCTGATAAAATTTTATGGAGTATTGTTTGAATTCGTTCAACAATTTCTACAAATTCCATCACCTTAAAAATACCTTTAGTTACAAACTGCTCTTCTTATGGTAACTATTCAGCGTTCAAAACTTGATACTTATTGGTAATACTAAATTATATTTATTAATGAAAAGAGAAATTACTCTGCTTGATGTTTCTCTCATACTCATAGAGTTTTAATATTTTTACCGATAAATTAAATAAATAAATATTTTTGTAAGAAAACGTACGTTCATTTGAGTGCCAGAAAGAACTTTTAAGAAACCATTAAAATTCCAAAGTTATTATGTTTATAAAATGTGTTCAGCGTTTAGCTATAGCTCTCTTATAAGAAAGACCTACTAGGATATTATGGTAAGAAAATAATAATTTTATTTCAACCTCTAATATAATTTATTACGAAAACCAAGCAGTTGCGCAAAAAGGTGCGCATTGCTTGTTGCTGCATTTACCGAAGTATCAATGCAATGAAAGAAGTTATCCTATTTCATTGATTGACTTTTTGCGTTTCCGGACGCTTCAAATATTACCGTCATTAGCAAGGCTAGGATTCGGAAAAATTCTTTGAAAATAACCTATAAAATGTCTTAAAAATTGGAGGAAAATGACCTATAAAATTACTTCAAAATAATGGGGAAAAGACTTTTTTAATTCAAAAACTATTTATGAATATGTTTATTTAGTCATTGAATTATACAATGTTAAATAAAATTTATTTATATAAAATTGTATTTGATATAAAGTATTTTAGGGAGAAATGTAATTCTTAGCTCCAATCTTCCAACCGTCAGTTGAGAAAGGTCGAGGAAGTTACCGAAGATCCGTGTAATTTTGAGTTCGAAAAATAGAGTCCACTGCAATATTGAATTTCGTCATACACTGATGATACAATAATAACTTTTTTTCATCATTCTATCATGTGTCGCTGTACTTTTTTGAAACAATAACTAACAAAAAACACGAAAAGAAAACAAAATGACGTAAACTAACTAACGTAAATAACAAAAATGACGTAAAATGGCAAAAAATGACAAAATTACCTAATAAACTATGCATTTATATTACCTACTTGTGATAAATATTCATTTTAAAGGTAGCTAAGTGGAGAACGTCTGCTTGCTGGGGATTCCCCCTCCTGATATCTATCCACACGAGAGGCACCGCCCGACACAGAACAAGCTTTGAGCTTCCGCCCCGACCCCTGACAAGTGTGGTTTTGTAGTGCATGTAACAAAGTATGCGTGTGTGCGTCTGTGTGTGTGTGTGTGTGGGTGAGTGTGAGCGCGCGTGTGAGTGATGGGAGCGTAGTCAACTAGGGCGAGGAAGAAAAGATCGCGCACGGTCCGTGTTTACGTTTTGAAGCTACTGCTCCGGCATTCGCCTGGAATTGATAGAAGAAACCACTGAAAACGATCAGGGTACCTGGCCGCTAGAATTCTCCACGCAGCGACTGACTTCGACCTAGCTATGTAGCCACTGACGAAACCCTGCCACCGACGAGATATCAAATTATATCTTGGAAACAAATTAACCTTCGAGCGATCGCGCGGGCGGAATAAATGCCGCATTTGAACTTAAAGGGCGCTGCGCTTTGATGTTTGAACTCAGCATGGCGGGAAGCCAGGTATTCTCCAGGTATCTACTGAGACACAACATAGCGGTAACGACTTCTCGCCGCTCGCCTTTGCGTCAAATTCGCCCAAAAGTTACCGACGTCAACACTACTTTCTCTAGGCGGCAGAAACACCGCCACGCGATCGCGCCTGTTGCAGTGTTTTTCAGGAGTGCGATGAATATGTAAGAATTTTTTTCGTATATTTTGTAATAAAAATGGCATAATTTTCCTCATGCTAATTATTGTGTTAATTAAATTTATTGTTTATTCATTACGAGCAATTTGTATGTGATTTAAGTGGAAATTAGTAATCTACATTCCTATTACTATTCTCGTTCTATCATAACATATTTAGCTACCTACGGATTGTCGCACTCTTTACCATTTTTATCAAACTAGATTTTTACCATCCTACTTCATTAGATTTTTATTATGCCATTATTCTAATGTGTGTATTTGTCATCAGCGTTTTGCGAAGCAAAGGTAGAAGACTGATTTTGCGAATTGTCTCCAGCAATTTCATTTCTGCATGATAATTAAAATTGTTCCAATAAATTTCTAATATACTACAATGCCCAGTTGGTGCTAAGTAATAAATTCCCCATGACACGACCAAGAGAAGCTATAATGCCGAGAAAAGGGAAGGATGTTCGTCGGCGGCAAAAACTTCGCTCCGCGACCCCGCCTGTGACACCACATCGCGCGAGCGCCCCAAGGTTAAAATTAATGGATACACAAATATTCTATTGCAAGTATAACGTTATGATCTTCATAATATAAGCTATAAAATAAAGGAAAACTTTCAGTAATGAGAAAAATAATGTGTTAAGTTAAAGTATGTATTGTGAGACAATTTGATACGGTTTGTAATATTCACTGTAGAATGTTGTTCCTGATAGTCTCTGATTAATGATATAAATAAAAGGCTTGGAATAACACTTGAGGACTCTGTCGTTGAAAGACAACAGTAAAACCAAAGTTTGTTGTATTGTTGTTCATTTGAACTGTAGCGAGGAATTTACGAACCTCGGGTGCATCAACCTGAATGCTATTTCCGAGAACAGCCAGCTGGTCAGTCCTGCTCCAGAGGAAATTGTGGCGAACGTGGATCGCCGAGAGAAACGTTTGATTCCGAGAAGAAATAGCTGACGTTGAATTCTTATGGTTGTATATGATAATGAAGGAGCCATCTATAACAATCTTTATTGTATGGCATTAACACGACCATTAAACCAGGAATCCTGTAAATAGGGATATTTTCTACTTCATTGCTTTAATACTCATACTTCATTGTTCTTGAATGGGGGTCTATTATTTCTAGTGTGAAGAATCATAGAGACTCTTCAATGAGCTCTGTTTGGTTAAATGATCTTCCATTGTAGTACTCAACATGCGCAGATTCCTCTTTTGTGTATCTGAATTAAGTTCTAATGAATTTACGCAAAACAATTGGTCATCAACATGTGGTTTTCCGGTGAGTTGTTCGGAGAGTTTCCGTCTGCTTTCAATATCTAATTTTATCATCTAATGTCATCAACCGTTGTCGATGGTATTCAACAGTAATGCATGACGTTCCTCCGTCACATTTCCAATCCAATCACTTTTCATTGTGAACACAGAATAAAAAAATAAAATTGTTTCTGAAAATAAAATTTGAAATGTTTTATTTGCCAAGATATGTACAGGTGATTGCTAGACATAACGTTTATACATACACACAAGCACACTTACACACACTGTAATCCCTGCATTTAAAAACATCCAACCTTCGAACTTAATGAAATAATTGTAAACGTTGTCATTGCCAACAAAAGTATTTAATATAATAGCAGCTTTCGATGGCTTAGCCATCATCATCAGTTGTCTGCTGGATGGAAGACACAAAACGACTACCCGGCTTCCATCCAGCAGACAACTGATGATGATGGCTAAGCCATCGAAAGTTGCTATTATATTAAATACTTTTGTTGGCAATGACAACGTTTACAATTATTTCATGAAAAATGCCAACGATAACGCACCACAACACCTATCTTCGAACTTAAACTCGCTGTAACTCCTTCGCCGACTATAACCTCGTTATCCAAGGATATCTGGATATCCTTGTATCATGTGTAATCTCACACTCACACGCATGACAAAATGTTCACTGTTTTTAATTGCAACTCGCTGAACAAAATTATTAACACCTGCTACAATTGTATTGTAGTTTGTCTTGAACGGCATAATGAACAAATTACGGCAGATAACAGTATATTACTATTATAATTTAGTGCTTTTACCATAAAATCAGTTAATAAGAGCAAGTAATAATATGTCTATGGCCTACTGCTTTTGATTTGAAACACAAATCACAAAATTTGGTTGTGTAGAAAGCTCAAATTTGTTTTGAAATTAAAACCCTTAGTATTTTAAATGTATATGCTATTTAAACTGTTTGTTTTCCTGTTAAGTCTTTGTTTTCTATTGAATGGCTCAGAATTAACGGTACACGTCACCACAAAATTAGTCATTGATTACTTTTCCCCGAATCCAAAAAAAAAAACCGTAGTGTTGAATCACTTGGTATTTATTTAAAAATCAGGCCTGTGAGGTGGAAAATCCTCATCTGCCTTCGGCCCACGAAGCATCAGAGAGCCGTCGTCCTGCCCCGTCGCCTCTCGTCCCTCGCGCCCTCGTTCGCTCCCACTCGTCCGCCCCCACTCGTCCGCCCCCACTCGTCCGCCCCCACTCGTCCGCCCCCACTCGTCCGCCCCCACTCGTCCGCCCCCACTCGTCCGCCCCCACTCGTCCGCCCCCACTCGTCCGCCCCCACTCGTCCGCCCCCACTCGTCCGCCCCCACTCGTCCGCCCCCACTCGTCCGCCCCCACTCGTCCGCCGGCCGCAACGTCGTTTTCTTGCTGTCAGTCGCCGACCCTTTGTGCGCGCGCTCTTGACCACATCTCCCTGAGCTGCGAGGTTCCCACTCGGACGTCGGGTATTGATCGGCCATCAATCTGATGCCGAACGATGGGCCCGAGCTTCATACGAAGCAACTTCTTTCTGATGAACGAGTCACAAGTCAAAAGCTTCATTGAAAACGCATCTTCGTACTGATGGGCAATCGACAGATATTCGTATGTCATTCAGCTTTCTTTCTGTACCATGCGTAAATGACAGTACGTTTTAATAATAATAATAATAATAATAATAATAATAATAATAATAATAATAATAATACGAGTATTTTAAAGCAATGAGGTTCAATCTTTTGTTACAAGAGAGCTCATCAAACTGTAATGTAAGAAAGTGCTGGGCGAAGACTTTAAAGAAAGTGTCATTATAATATCTGCATAGAATAAACTATTTACAATAATTTCTTCGATTAATTTTATACCTGCTTCATTATTTTGTTTCCCTTTTTGGATGATATCGCCAACATTCACATTTTAAAAATGTGACGTAATCGGGCACTATTTATAACTCCTTTGTTTATTAATATTTCTTCTGAGTTTTGTGATCCATATGTATCACAAGATTTGTTTACTATAAACTCTCCACCATAATCCTCAGATGTCTCGTGTAGCTTTCTTTTTCTAAGATTGTCCATACAGTTTTTACTTGCACACTATTAAATGCTTTATCGAAGTTCCAGACACATTAATGTGCATTTTAAACTATAAGGAAATCACGCAAAATAACCCTTAAACTCCACTTCTAATGCTCTATAACACTTCAAAATTTTTTGTATGTGAGTATTGCTGTTTTACTAGCTGGCGAAATTTTACATGGATCCGTTATCCAGCATGGTTAGTGTTGGTTGTAAGAGGAGTATTTTTTCGTTTCCTGCGCATTCCCAGTCGTTTTTATTGCTGACATCCGCACTTTAAAGTTAAAAGACACTGAAAATACCTTCTAGAATCCTGCAAGCCCACAAACGTCTTTCCCAAACCTCGACCTAGAAGCAGATTTTAGAAAGGCTTCTTGGTTGCTCGTCATGAAATAAACTGTGATTCTGCACCGTCCCCTGCGCAATGCGGATATGCAAACTTCCACGCCTCACCGGAGAGGTGGGTTGCATACACCGCAGGGGCACAGAGTGCACGAATACCGACAACCCGCCGCGCTGCGAGCCCACTCTGCAGGCGACTGACACAACAAGAACGAAAGCGCTTCACGCAACATGGTGCTGCACTCTGGCGGCATCCGCCGCCTTTTATCACCGTCGCTGCGCGCGTTTTCCCTTTGCATATCACTAGCGGCGGACGACTACCATAGACGCTGCTTGGCAGGGAACTTCCCGGGCGAGACTACGACTTACCTGCTGCGCGAAATTTGGGACTCTGCAAAGATAGCGACGAGCGGGGGGGGGAGGACTTTTGATGAGTTCTGAGAACTTATAGAAAAGTTTTCGCCAAACATGTAAATCTTCAGGAAGTACACAAGCGGCGGATGTGCTTCTTTTGCGAGTTAAATCCATAGTCGCTGAAGACACTCGGTCTATGTTTAAGCAGTGATGTTGAAAAGAATAGTCAGGGTTAAGCGGCGGCTATTTGTGGGAAGTGAAAAATAACTAAGTTTAAATATGGAACTCGTTGAAAGAAAAAAATGGACGCTTCTTAATTAAAGGGAGAGATGGTTTACATATTCCGTCCTGTAGGGGAAGTTAAGAACTTACTGGCGCAATTTTTGTGGTTGGAGTTGAAGAATTAATTTTACGGAAAATAAGTAACTTCAAGAACAGGAAACTTTTGTGGAATGTGCTTCCCAGGACAGCGTTCATTTTATCTCCACCTTAAGAAATTCAGAAGTGAAGGGAATTTTAAGCGTTGTTCCACATAATTTGTCAATAATTATTATTAAGATTTATGCTCTTTTTTAATTTCACGCTATTTCTTTCATACATTTGTGTTTGGCACTCCAATATTTGCTCGTGTCTATTTACTTCTATATAAGATGTTAAATATCTCACTCGGGCTTCTTAGATATTTTTTACCAGAAAATTCCTCTAGCACAATTTACTTCCAGAATTCGAATTTATCAGGAATTGTGATCAAAGCTTAGTAACGAAAGCAAACACTATTACAGTTGCGATACAAAACTGCGCAAACCTTTATAGTGTTATTTTCTCGGCATTATTTACCTTAGTAATGCTACAAAATATTTGTTGTGATCTGTGGTGCAGGCTATAAGGTCTAAATAGTGCGATCCGAGATATTAACTTTGAATCTGGAAGATGAGAGAGAGTCCGCAATTGAATAATACCACATCCATTGAATTGTATTCCCCTCTAAATTTAAGAACTACATTTTTCTCGTGATGTGCTTATTTATCGCAATAATAAAAGTTAATATTTAATTGGAATTTTCAAAGTTTGCTTTCAAATAATACGATAATAAATTTCATAAATTTTAATTCTTTCAATAAAATGACTTATATTAACTGCTGAAGAAATCTCAAAATATTTCTGAACTAATGATTATATTCACACAAATTTAACAGTATATGAAAGGAATGTAGATATGATTAAAACTCTGTAGAGCCTCAAAATTGGACAAACGTTTGTGACCGTACAATATTTTGACATTTTTTACTACGTAGGAGAAGGGAACATTACAAAGAAAAAAGTAAAATACCTAAAGGTGTGAAAAATGATTAAATTAAAACAACGCACAGACAAATAAGTGTCTAAATGATTTTTTTTAATTCCTTTATGTCTTAATTAGCGTTCTCGTAATTTGTAAAGCAAATAATTGCTTAAATAATAGTTAAGTATGGCAATTAAAAAGATAAGTTAGGGCTTTTTATAACGAATTTTTTAGCTAGTTTCCCAAACATATTTTTGCCCTATAAACATTTTAGGTTTCATTTCCTCTCAGAATGCGAATTAGAGTCTACCGTATTTTTTTTTTTTAATTTGGTCAGAAGTTTTCCTTTGTTCCTTCCCCCTATGTATTTCCCTAATGACCACTGCCCCAGCTTTGTATGCCTTTTTTTCCCTTTTGTCACCGATTCACCCACATGTAGGACGAACCTAAATTAGCGTGCTGCCAATTTATCTGTAAATCAGCCATTTGAAAATGGGACAGCGGTTACAGCAGCTGCAACTGCTGAGCAGGCCAGGCCTACCTGCACCCACCCTCGCTGCTTCCGAATCCCATTTCCGCGATACGAATCTCTACTGATTGTAATCAGGAAACTCATGTAGCACACCGTTTCTGGGAGCAACAGTATCCAACTATAATGCAACGTGTGCTCTCTCTTTTAGGCGTACAGTCTTAAATCTCACGAAAGGAATGAGAACGGTCGATTTATCGAGGCTATTGTTGGTTAAATATGTGACACTTCAATTCTGTACTTATGAAAACATGGAGTGTGTCTTCGTCATTATACTGCCTTTGAGATCCAACGATGTAGTATTTGTTTCCCCAAGACAAACTGTTGCAGAGTAACGGACAACACTATGGGGAGTATTTTTTTTGGGGGGGGACTGTGTTTAGAACAGAAATTTTCAAATGTTCAGCTCTAGCCGTTCTACCCCCCACATAATAAAAACGTGATTTGTTCTACATTCTTATCATAAAATATTTTGAAACTTGAAATATATGCAAATGGCTTTATAAATTTATAGCAGAAACAATTTTGCTCGAAATTTTGAATTTTTATACTACTTTCACGTTTTGAATGATTTAGAGACGAATGGAGACGTATTATAATGTACACATAGTGTGAAAATAATATACGAAGTTACCACAAAATGTGTGTTTTACGTCGGTTAATTTCGTAATTGCATCCTTTAAAATTTATGTATTTGTAACCAAACTATATGGATGCACGTTTTTAATATTTTTTCTGTCAACATCGTTTCTTTTACTCAATGGCTTTCCATATTTCAGACTAATACAAAATGTTCTGCGGTGATGCCCTTGTTCAACGTAATGTTTGAGGTAAACAAACCATATCTCTTACGCACAGCGCGCAGAGTGAAAGAGAGAGAGATAGAGAGATCTAGTGGTGCTGCCATCTTCTGCCGGAACTGCGAACTACGTAGAGCGCCAGCTGCGGCCAGAAGCGCCGTTTATGAGAGCGTCTTATCGTCTTCAGCAGTGGATCCGTCGGGCGAAATGTTGGCGAGTTATGTTCAGGATATCGTAATTCTCCAGTTACGAGGTTAATCCACACCAGCAAAACTGTTCTCGTGATCTCACCCTGCGTTATAAGAGAAAGAGATAACAGCTCAAAGTAGAGGGCGGGCAGCGCTGATACTGTTTCCGTCATGAATTTCCCCGGATCTGTTCCGAAACACACAAAAATAGGTCAGAAGTAAATAAAACTGAAAAACAACAAATACGGTACTTTTTCTATGTTTTTCAGTAATATCACAAATATATTCTTCACCGCGTTAATTTTTATTCTTAAAATATTACGATATTGTTTTCAAACTGACGAAACATGCTATTACCTTGCGAAAAAAGAAACAGCTAGCTTATAGCATAAAATTACGTACGCACTTTTTTTCGCAGTCGCATAAGCAGAATGTTGCCCCCTTACATGAATATAGCAGTTTGTGATACTGAAAACGATTGTATGACATACTATTCAAATTTCTTTCAAGTCAGAATACACGTAGAGTTATTATAGAGCCATTGAAATCATAAGCTGTGCGGAGCGGTTTTACACTAGTGGGAGATACCTGGTTGGGGAAAATCGCTGCAAGCGGCCGTAGGTCGCTGCTGGAACTCGCCAGCCAGCCAGCCAGCCAGAAGATCACCGCCACCTTCCGTAACAAAGACACGCACTACTCTTACGGGACTAATGACCTTAGAAGTTGACGCGTTCGAAATCACTAGTCTACCAATCAATTCCTAAGACAGCTTCTAGACTAAGATTCTCTACAATTAAACCTGTGAAATCAAGAAACAGTATTAGAAAAAGTATTTGCTGTTCATTGTTTGTAACGCCTTTCCATAAGAGACGAATGTGTTCTATGAAACATCGCATAAAATGTAGTTACTACATGTTCAGATGTTCAAAACATACGTTATTTGTATTTCGACTTTACTTGTTTATAATCGCAATTAATTTCAGAGATTTCCAATTAAATCGTGGATTACAAATATTGACACTCAAAACTTAGCCTTTTAACAACCTCGATTTTCATTTCGAATACCTAACTGAAATATCTATTCTCTGAAATATCTATATTTGACGAATTCATATCCGACCCATTTTTTAGAGCTCTTCAATTAAACGAGTCGTTCCCTGGAGAGTGTGTATCTACTAAGTACCAGCGTTAGGTGAGTCACTTACCAGGGGCCCTATGTCAAAAGTGACTCGTGTATAACTTCGTTAAATGGGATCTCCCACCACATGCCCATCGGCAAAAAGTGATAATTTTCGACATACACGTTTGTAACTTAACTGATACTATTCATGTTCTGTAAGTTCATTGACAAAAAGTGTGGGGTCATTTTCAACCCACTACACATCTCCTAGACGTATGTAACAAAATTCTGAACGTTGATCAATGGCTCTCCCTGCCACTAAACGTAACTTTGATAAATGACATTTTTCGACACATGTTCATTGACAAAAAGCAGGGGTCGTTTTCGACAGTTTGTAACGTTGTACTGACTCTAGGCCAATGGCTGTGTCAAAACGTAACATAAATGAGATTTTTCCACACATGCTCATCGGTCTAAAAATACAGGCGTTCATTTTGGACCCATTACATCTCCTAGACGTTTGTAACATAATATTCTGACTCTTGGTGTGTTGCTGTCCCGGCCACTGAGCTTAACTTTGTTAAATGAGATACCCCACCACATGTTCGTGAGCAAACAGTGATCAATTCCGACACGTACACGCTGTAGAAGTTAGTAACATTTATTCCGACCCTTACGTACACGCTGTAGAAGTTAGTAACATTTATTCCGGCCCTTCCTGCGTGGCTGCCCCTGCCTCGGTGGCAGGCGCGTGGATGGGAGCAGGCGCTTGCGGGCGCGCGCTGTGCCGCGCGCTGTGCCGCGCTGAGCCGCGCCGTGTGGAGGCGTGCGCGCAGCCAGGACGCGCGAGCGGGCCGGGCCGTGCGCCTCGCGGGATTGTTTTTGCGCCCGCGGGGACGTTGCGTGGGAGGCCTTCCGCGCCCGCTCCGAGGCGCTGCCGAGGGGGGAAGTGCCGAGATCCAACGGCGGTCATTACGGATTTTGGAAACGTTTGTCAAATCGAGAAATTACGTGTGTTTCTTGCGTATGAATAAAAGTTTGTACGATTTGTATTAACTTTCAATTATTTTATTTTTGTTGTTGGGTCATAGTTTTGTTGCAGTAGTA